>CAJZCY010000001.1:20630000-21335000 GCA_914969975.1 Anopheles atroparvus
GCCATTTGCCCAACAGTGGCAGAACAATTGACTCGTCTCGTGCGATGGACGGTTGATGGTTGCCTTCGAAATAAACACCCAACAGCAACGAGGAAAAACTTTTCCATATCCATAAAACGGTATTCATCTCACTTCTACCCGCACCAATCACTCAACCTCCCAGCCGTGGCCGAGGGAAGGTTCAATTTGAAAGAAAGTTTCCCCGCAGCTGCCGACCATTACTGTCGCCTCGCTGTCATCGTGCTGGCGTTCAAGTGTGAGCAGGGCACGTCGCCGTTTTTGAATCGACCATTTTCTGCCTGTGAGGGCACTCGGAATGCATGAAAATGAATTTCCCCGGCCAATGCTATCGACAAGCGTCCCTTGCGGTCTAGTCGCGCGCTTTCCGTGGTTTGGTGTTTTAATAAACTAATCCGCTCCACGTGGCTTGTGAGAGTGAGAGTGAGATTTTATGCTGTGGCTTCATCCCGTGAGATTTATTTTTTTCATTCATCGATGTGATGTTTAAACTTTAATAAGGTCGAGCACTCTCACAAAACATCTAATCCGGATTGCGTTTAGTCTGTGTATGCTTGAATGGATCCGCCTGTTGGAGCTTGACAAAAAACCGTGGATCATAGGAGTAAGTGATTGAAATTTCCCTTCCGGTCGAGTCCCCTTTAGGGGTCGGTAAAATTATTTCGCTGAGTGTCAGCCTTGCAGGTTGTTCATCTTGATCCTTTGTGATAATCGTGGTCCGTATGTCACCGTGTGCATCTTTAATGGTCTTGTGCGGAAAGTAAACATTATCGTTCGGGACCTTTTTCCACTTAGCTTGTCCCTGCACGGTCATCAGCATCGATTCGTGAGGATATGCAAAATGTTTGCTCGTACTATGATTTCTACCGCCATCATTGATAGCTAAACGTGGTTGCGGAGGTCTAATTCTTATCCTCCCTTACACATGAATAGATTGTATGAATAAGAACTTAATTTTTCGTC
Organism: Anopheles atroparvus; assembly: GCA_914969975.1. NCBI lineage: Eukaryota > Metazoa > Arthropoda > Insecta > Diptera > Culicidae > Anopheles > Anopheles atroparvus. The sequence continues at coordinate 20,630,982 of CAJZCY010000001.1, forward strand.
ATATTTGCCTTATTCTTGTTAGCAAGGATCTTTAATGGTTTATTCTGGATAAACTCCATGTGTTTTCCTTCAAGATTTGATTGTTGTATACAATCGAGAAACATATTTGTGTTTCTACTACTTACTGAGAGCATGAATGCCTAACACGTTTATTATGAAAATTGATATTAAAACAAATTAAAGTATTTTTTAATGGGTTTTTTTTGGTTAAATTTTTAAGTTTTTCTTCCTCATTTGTTTTATTTAAATTCCTTGTAAGATAGCTTTAGATTTTAGCCTAAAAGAAAAAATTACATTATAATCGCATGTCTTGCGTTCCAATCTTTTCTACCATCGTTTCATACGGCAGTGGTGAGATGAATAAAGAGGAAGTAATGCGCAAATCGTTTCCATCCTGTCTGTTCATCGTACAATAGTGCTCCTGCCATTATTCTCACTATTTCGACTATCCATACGTTTTGTTCCATTCCGTCTTTATTCGGAGTGTTTTTTATTTCAATTCACCGATCCCTTTTGGGCCTTTCCATCCGAGAGCTGCTGAACAGTATGCATTGGGCAATAAAATATCTATTTAAGCGATAGTCCTTTTCGGGGCCAAGAAATGTTTGGTTGGTACCGTCCTTGTCCCGAGATGGTCAGTGTTATGTATTCATAAATTTCAATAATTTCTTCCTTCCTCAACAGTTCACTGCCACCTTTCGTCGGTAGACTGGCCTTCTACTAAGAGAGGAAATTTATAACTCCGTATCGTACGCCTAGTTTTAGCAGAAGTACTCTGAAAGCAAGCACGCCCTCAGAATGTGTGGAGTTTTTTTGTTTCTCTTTCCACCTGTAACGAATGGTGGGTTGATATCCAGAAATGTTTGTTGTTCGTCCTGGCGATCTTGATCTAGATTGACCATCTGGCACATTTCTCACAGCGCCCTAGTAGCCATGGATGCCTGGAAGCTTCATTAAAAGGCTCTGTATATCCTTAATGCTCGTACTCAATTGTGTGTCATTTTTATTTTACCCAAAGCGGACGTTAAAGAATTCACAACATTCCCTGCTCATACAAAGAGAGGACGAGCCTTCTACTCGCTGAGCTATCAGTGAAATATATTTAAAAAAAACATTCGCGGGGTCCATTTGCGGGTTGGTTTACTTTTAGTGGTAGGGGTTAAATCAATTTGTCAATACGTTGATGGACACACACGAATGGGAAAATCGTTCGTCAACACGTTCGACATGGTACTATTGATGGATGGTAAATTAGATTTTTGACACACATCCTACACACAGATGTGTTTGTGGTATGTTATGGAGCACGTGCATGTCTCAGGAGACTGCTCTGCAAGAGGAAGAATACTGCATAAGCCTCCACAAAAGTACAGCAGATTATTGAAGATGTGATAGCCAACATAATGTTAAAGATTGTTTTCCAGCGTCAATCTTGAGCCGAATGAACTTGGTTCTTCAATTTAAATAAGAAAATTCTGGTAAATTGGGAATTTCTTCAATAATTAAATGCAACAGAAGTATATTAGTAAGCAAAATCTAGATAAAGACCCCTTTTACACCCTGCACCTATTTCTTCCCACCATTAGCTCGTCTTGGAGAAAATAATTGTTTTGTGTTGAGGAAAACTGTTTATTTTTCAGTTTTCAGGATTTTCAATCTATGTGAGACCGGCGTTTAATATAAATCTGGTTGAAATTATCTACAGTAGAGTAGATCGTGATGTAGCTTCAAATATTTAATGCTATTTGACGCAAAATTAGAAGAACGTGATAAATTCCATTTACTGCATTGTCCGTTGATTTCCCTAGCTTATAATAATACGAATCTGTTGAGGTAGTTGAGAAACCAAAACGTTGCCAAGAACCTAACATCATGTAAGGAGCTCATAGCCCTGAAAGTGCCTCGTTGCGACGTGCAAAGCAAATTAATACCGAGATGAATTATTTAGTAACACTTGGCTGTCTAACGGAACAGTGGTCAAGCGTGGTAGAAAAGCAGAATACCTGTGCTGCAGGTATTTCAGAACACAAGCTATGGGTATTTCTATGTTTCTTTTCAAGACGGTATTGCACGTGTTTTGGATTTGCTCCTTTGCTTTCGCAAATGAACGATCAACAAGGATAAATCGGCAGACATACTAGAAGTAATGTTCGGATTAATTAGATTTTCTCGACACGGGAGTCTGTAAAAAAAAAAACCGAAGAGCTCTACCGCCGAGGAGTCAGAATGTTTCTTGTGTTAGTTTAATACAACTCGTTCACAAACAGAAGTTTCATAATCGTAGAACAGTTTACGTGCTATCCAGTTTGATGTTAACACAAAGTTTTTGACTGAGAGTGTTTTGCAAAGAGCATTTTTATCAATTGTACCAAACATGAACTGAATACTATTTGCATTCCTTGAACGCTGACTCCAACTTTCGATGCCCATGCAATAGAAATAAAAAGTAAAATATCCTCTCATTTATTTAATTTTTTTGTCTCGAGTTTAATTTTCCAACGGTCGACTATATGTTAGTCCGTGAACCCAGCGCAGGCAGTGAGTCCCGTACTGGGAACTGTTTCAAAAGAACCAAAATACGCGAACATCACGCAAAGCACGCGAGAGAGTGAGTGACGCAAATGTGTGCGGCTGCGAGCGCGAGAAACGCTGGAAGAGCGCGAGTTACCCGCGCCGGCACAGCCAGGGTGAGCGGCGAGCAGAATATTCGTACTGCAGCTTTTTTTGGGCAGTTAGAATCAGTGCATCGTCGAAGGTGGACGTCTTTGATCCGTGTCGCGTGTGCTTCGCATGTTCGATGAGATCAGTTTTTTCCCTCCCGTGCTTGATTCGCGCGTCGCCAAGGGAAGCAGCAGCAGGTACACGCGTGTTTCTTTTCGTGTTTTCGGTCGGCACTGCTCGCTCTACATCGGAGGAAAAGCCGCTGCAAAAATTAGGGGCCGACGATTGCTGGCGGGCAAAAGTAAAAGGTGATAATATATAGTTCGTCCACCGTGAAGTGAAGTGTCCAGCACCGCGTCGGCGGGGAGCTGTGTTTTCCTGCGCGAAAACGAAATGATAACGTGCCGAAATTCCTCTGCGGAATCGTTTGAAAAATATTGATCAACAACAGTGAGTGCGCGTGTGTGAATGTGTGTCGTGTGCGCGCGTGTGGCGGAGGCTGCGAGCGAGAAGAATGCAGTGCCCGAAAGCTCGTGCAACTTTGTGCACACTTTGTTTGTTTATTTTCGGAGCCGTACCACAAATTGTGCAGCAGTGTAGCAGCCGCCGTTTCGGTTTCTGTTCCATCGCTGTCTATCCCTTCGCCGCCTCTTTCTCTCCGTGTCTTTCTCTTCTCTTCTCGGGCGAGGGGGGGCCATTGGACCGCAAGCTCTCCACGGCGCGCAGTTAGTTCATGCTACTTCCATGAAGTTTTGCCTGCACGACGGTGGAGTGGTTTTCGATTTGGCGCTGTGGCCAGAAAACTGGGCTTTCGCGGAGGATGGGGTAGCTTAAGCTGGGCAACGGACGAGGCAAGAGCAAAGTTCTTGCACCGCCACTTGAGGGCCGCCGCCGCCGCCGACGACGACGATGACTACGATGGCTGCACCATGGGAAGAAGCCCGCGAACGTTTGGAACGCGCTAGTCGAAGGGAAAGATGAGAAAAAGTACCCACGAGACGAGCCTTTGTGTGGCTCCTCCGAGCGGCATGCTGTTTTCCGGTTTTGTTTCGTCCGTTCGTTCGTTCGTTCGCTCGCGTCGCTCGCTCGTTCGCGTTCATCTTCCCAGAGCATACTGGGATGGAATGGGATTTTGGTTAGTGATTTTAGTAGAGTGTTGGATGTTTACTTTTTTTTTCTTGCTCGCTACCTTGGGACTGTATCGTTGCTCTTTGGAGCCGACGAAGCAGGCCGAGTAGGTATTGAGAAAAGCACACGCAGAAGGACGGAGGACCGTTTTTTAAACGGTGAGCGTGCAATTCGCCCCGTGGACTGCTGCCCGTGCGGTTGCCATACCACCTGCATACACGGGAAAAGTTGGCCGTGCGTGGTTGTGGTTGTTGAGCGGGCTCTGGGTTTCGGTGACAAAACAAGACGGCCCAGCATCCGTTCCATACCGTCCGGAGGAAGATGAACGCAAGGGAGTGCACTGCAACGAGCACATAAATAATATCCCTCAGGGCGACGAAGGTCAACAAGGAAGACAGCAAGAGGGAGACAGAGAAAAACTGGAGGTGTGTAGATAAATAGAGTAAAATACAGAATACGAAAACTGTAGGAACTGAAGGGGACTGAAAGGCAACGGCGTCTTTTTTTTCCAGGGGAATGAAGGGAAAATCAACAAACCGTGTGCTGTCAGCTGGAGTAGTGGCGATGGTGGTGGTAGTGTTGGTCGTAGAGTCGACGATGGTGTTAGTGCGCGATCTTCGATCTCCCATGGGGATCGGTGTGAAGGAAGCAATAAAAGGAGAAGGGAATGATAGTAAAAAAATTTAAAAAAAATGACCCGATCGCAAAAAGAGGCTAACACCGACGAGGCAATGCTATGCAAAAGCTGGCAAAAACCCCTGGAGGAGCGAGCGAGCGAAATGGGCTCGGCGATGCGAGGCACCGAACGGGGCAGACGAAAACACACAAGACACAAGGAAAGGACGGAGAGAAAGAGTGGCAGATAAAAGCAAGCACAAAAGACGTCGGCGAGCTCACAGCAGCAGCAGCAGCTTAAGCCGATCGGCCAAAGCTCTCCAGACAAGGCAAGGCAGCAGCAGAGAGCAGGATGCGAAATGCTGGCAAATCTCTTTCCATTCCGCCCAGATCAGTACACGCCAGATGAATCTTTCGTGTCTGTTTTCCTTCTTCGGTTTCTAAAGTTTTTTCTCGGTCCATCCTAATGCTTTTTTTTTCTGCCGACCGGGAATGTTTTCGATTCTCGTGCTCGGTAGAAAAGCTCCGTAATGGAAAAGATGTCCCATTTCTGGCTTATTTAATGCTTTCTTTTAAAACTAGCTCTTGCATCACCGTTTCATGTTGCACGCATTCGTAGACCCAGGAAGCAGAGCAGTACAGGGTAGTAGAAACAGAATCCTTTCTCTCCGTTGCGGTGGAATTTTGCTCAATTTCAACTAGTCGCATTAGTTGTGCAAAGAACGTTTGCAAGTGACGACATTAAAAAAGAACTGGTGTTATTCATGTGCTTAGGGCTTTCCTCCATCCATTCGCTTGTAAAAGAAGATCCAAGAATAGAGTTAGGGGTATTAAAGAGCAATCCCAGGCGGAAAGCTGCTTGTGTGCAGGAAAGGGTTTCGGTAGACGGGAAGGTGTTTGGCAAAACATAATCGGCGTAATTATGTTGCATCATAGCAAGTTCCACCGGCGTGCTACCAACCAACGCAACACACGCGGAATAACATCGACCTTTTCGCTCAGGTGCATCTCGATGTTCGAAGATGGTCCAACCAACACCAGGAAAGCGGATTGAGCGCGATTTTGGAAGAAAGAATTTCGTCTCGTTCTACGGTGGAATGCTGACGGAAAGAAAAAACGGCACACCATCAGGAGAGAGAAAAAAACGCTGAGGTAAGTTTCCATTGCCGCTGTTTGTTGACGCCAAAGAATAACAAAAATATCGGCAAAGGGTCCATGCACGGTTTCGGGGGGGTTTTGGCAGACTTTTGTGAGACGCGCGCTTCGTGATGAATGATCGTTCACGACGGCCGGCTTGGGTTCGGCCGCTTGTGTGGTCCATTAAGGGGTTGGATGCTGTGTTGCTTTCGCTTCGTCCGTAACCTTCCGGATTGCGCGCACACTTCTTTCCTTCAATTTATTAGTCTTCTCCACCCGGCCACGGCTCTACGCGTCAGCATGACCTTTTCCATGGGTCGGAGAGTTTGCTCCGTTTTTAATCTCATTAATCAAAACAAAAAGAAACTTTGGAAAGAACCAAGCAAAAACAACAACAAAAAATCTTCAAAAAGAATGAAATGGTTTTAAGTTTGTAACAAAATAAAAAATAAAAAACACCTTAGCCGACGAAGAAAGCGACTATCACGCGCCTGTTCGTCCGTGAAACTTGCTGATGCTGATCGCTGCTCCTCGGTGCTAACGGTTAGGAATGTCAAAATTCCAGGGCATCTGAGCTGACGGGTTGGCCAAGCCAAGCTGCAGGCGCTGGCGGGTGGGTGAGTGGGGGGGAGAGGGTTGGTTTGAGGAACGAGCACGACGTGGAAAATAATTCCTCTACTAACACATGCCGCCCTAGATGGCCACCGTTCGGCGTTGGCCGGCTTGCTATTGGCCGATTCGAACCCTTCCGTCGGTGGAGATAGTGGTTTGTCAAAGATCGAGATTGATATCGTCGAGCCTCGGGCCACGGCACGTAGATAGAATGGCCCCCCTTCCTTCCGTCCTTCCTTCCTTCAACGCTCCCCGTCGACTTCTGGAGTTCACTGCAAGAGGCTTTTGCGGGATATTCTGGTTTTGCTCTCCGGCTTACGCGACCGAGAGCGGAAGATGGAAGATACGCCTGCCGTCGTAAAGAAGTTTGTCGAAAAGATCGCGAGATCAATCGTTGAAGGATTGTGGGAGCCGGGACCGGAAAAAAATCAAAAGTAGAGGAGAATTAACGAGCGCTGGCGCTCTCTTTCTTTCGATCTTTTTAATTTAGCTCCGTTCCTCGCTCCCTCGGTCGCGTCATACGTACAGATTTTTTCTTCTTCTTCCTACACTCGTGCCCACCTGGACCACCTGCAGTTCACACCGGGCTTCGATTGATGCGATTGTGTCCAAATCAAAGATTTTTTTTCTTCTCCTTCTTCAACCATCCCCCCCGATGATCCCGTTTGCTGAGACCTCAGCCCCGATGGCGGCTCGCGAATCGCGAGTCCAAGCGATCGTCGTCACCGTTGGGCTTTAAGTTTTTGAGCCAGGTCGCATTAAGGCTTGTTGGATGATTTTATGTGCATTTAATGTGATCGTAAGGCAAAATTTATGCCCCAACGTGGGATAGTAATATTTTCCTCGATTTTTTTGTTTTTTCGCTCTTCCCGCTCCCTTCTACAATCTTTTCCACCGGTGCGAAACGTTAGCCGTCTTTCTCGCTTTCCCTATCGCTCCCTTCGCGCTATCTCCGTCGATCATGTTAAAATCGATACGCCGATACTTATTGCACTTTAATGGCCACATCAGTTTTCGGTTGACAGGCGCACGCAGGGAAATTAATCGTGCCTTCGATCGTTTGCGTGACCAATGCTGCGCATGCCAATATGGGGGACGTACGGGCTTCGAAGCTTACCGCCAAGTGTGGCCATTTTCGAGCGCAAACATATTTGCTGGTTAAGCTCGTTTGGTTTAACGGCTGCACCATTACTGAGTATTTTTTGGCAAGATGAGAAATAAATGGAAACGTTAACGGAAATAATAAATACCCATACGCCGAGACACCCATATGACGAGTTTTAATCAATTTTTTTCTTCAAAAAAGCGTACTTTTTAATGTGGTTACATTAACTATAAACGACGGTCTAAAGTGTTCCTTTTGGTTTGGATAATTTATGATCAAGTCGTCTGGAGGATGCTGCTTTAAAACACTCACCGCTTTCAAGTCCTTCATTAATTTACTTAAAAGAATACAAACTGATCACAAACAAAGCTCAAAGGAGAGGAAATTGGCGAAAATCCCAGCGAACGGGAAGGTAATAAGAAGCCCTTTGTGATTTCGCAGGGAAAGGAATGTTTTTCATTAAATAGACACCTGATACTTGTTTCCGTAGCTCAAGCACCGGCACCACTTTCAATGTATCCTTCAATTGGCATCGGTTTCATTCGGAGAGTTCTGCGAGCAAAACATCGTCCACTTCCCTACTGTATCCATCGGTGTACCCCTAACTGCATGCACACACAAACACGTACACCTGCATGTCTGGGAAGAAAACAATTGAGGGAAAAGAAAAAAAAAGATTTGCCGTAAATTATCCCAAACACTCCTGGGCTGGAAACTCTGACGATGCTGTGGGACACGGTTGGAAGGAAAAACGTTATTTATCTTTCTCATTTCCCACCGGTGGCCTGGATGTGGAATCCTTCGGTTGTCTAAGGACCCCCGGGTTCCGTTTCGCACGGGTCGGCTATCGATGGAACAACCACACACACACAGAAACCGACGAGGAGGGAGAGAAAACTGAGGGATCGGGGCGGAACCAAACTCGAATAGCACCTAATTAAACATCCCTATTCTTCGTGCGCTTCCGTCGGCGTTATCCTTTCGCAGCCACCGCTCGGTTCGCACTTTTGCCGCTGCTGCCGTATGGAAATCAACGTGTTGTCCCTAACGCCACGAACCTGAGTCCGGAGCCAGGGCAAGTGGCCCGCCGGTTCGTGGCGAGGTTTGGTGCTTGTGTGTGAAGAAAGTACACCTCGGCGCGGAAGGAGAACCGTCACGTGCGTTGCGCGCCCTCCTCGGACCCCCGAGTGCCGGTGGTCACGAATACACGGGCCCCGAAATGAAATTCTATCTTCCAATTAAATATTCTCGCCCGCGTGTGTATTGCCCTGGTTGTTTCGGGTGTTGGTTTTTGTTTTTGGGAACTTTTCGAAAACTCGGTCCGGGCAAGACGGCGACGGCGAGCCTTGGAAGGTGTGTTTCCGGAACGGGTATTTCTTGGCTGAAGGCAGCTGGTTTGCAGCAGGTTCGGGCAAAAGTTTATCCGGTGAAAATTTATGGCCCAACCGAGCATAATCGGGCGATGGCCGATGATATTGTGGATGATGGTGCTATCGTTTCTGGTTTTTTTAGCTTTTTGTTTGTTTGGCTTGTTTCGGTCTGTGCCAAAGGAATGGAATTCGATTGCCGTAATTGAAATATTCAATACGGTTGCACGGAAACGATGGAATGAATTAGCAAGCGGTTTGAGCAACACTCGGTACCAACGTACTTGTTGGAGAGTTAGCGTTTTGGGCAAGGATATTTCAATTATTGATATTTCTCCCAAGAGGGAAGCTTACTAAAAACCAACCGCACGAGAAAAATAAAGAATTACAATCGTTGAGTTGGTTGCAAAGCTAATGTTGCCATTTTTCCAAAAGAATTTCTAAATTCTTTCGCAGACTTTGTTACAAAAACCTTTTTTGTCGTGAACTGTAAAATTTGTCACGCCTTGCCATCATTCCACTCTGCTCCAATTTAGAACTCATTTGTAACGTGATGCATCAGTTCTCTTACAAAAGGAAGGTAAAAAAAAAGGATACCAGACACCCGTGGCATTCTTGCCGAAATTTGATTAAGCGTAAACGCTTAGATTAACAAGGATTTGAGATGTTGAGGGTCCAAATAAGTGGGGGGGATAACAACAAATGCCAGGGAAGAGCGCAAAACCTGTCACAAACCAACCAACCACGTGGATGGCGAAAGGCGACCGTTCCCTCCGGTATTTGTCATACTATGCTACCCTTTGTAGTTGCGAGCGCAACTATGTTGTTTTTCTTTTGTTCTTCCTCGTTTTCCATAGCTCACCCTTGTTTTTACTTGTGCGCCGTGGGTTGGTCGGTTGGACTATTTTTATTTCCGAACAGCTGGCAGGTCCGTAATTTCGCTTCTACCGGGGAGGAAAGATGCGTCCTACGTCCTACAGCCCGGGGTTTTTTTTTATCCCCGGTGGGAGAAATAATTTAGCATTTTGATTAGATCCAAACCGAATCGTCCAATCATAACTTTTGTCTTTCACGCAGCGCCGCGAGGGGGAAAGCGTCGGAAATCACGTGGGCTGGACAAAAACCTCTAGGAGGACCATTTGTCGGGCGTAATAGAGAGATTTTTGTTGAGGACGTCAAAGCAAAAGGTTTTTTTATGTGCTATTCTCGATGGACCAGTAAGGTTCTACACTAAGCGAGCCCTGATGGATGTATGTAGCGATTCAAAGTAGTTTAACATTTTGTTTGAAAAATTTGAATGTATTTAGGAATCAGTTTTTCAAATGTCACCATTAGGATAGTTAAAAGGTACATTATTTCGTCTTCTTTTTAAATCAAATAATTTGTTGCCTACTCTCGTCGCTTGCTCAGTACCATGTAAAAGGATCTACCCTATCCGATTACCGATAACTGGTAGAAACTAGGCTAGACGAGTCTGCTTCCTTTCTTCCTACTTGCTAGCGCCCAGAACAACTTGACCTTCGTTAGCTATTTTATATCGTCAGCCGGTTGAGAATGCACTTCAATTTTCCTCGAAGGCACAGTCAATGGCATCCTTTTCTTCCTCGAACGGTGCATCATTCGAATAGGAATATATAGTTCCGCTCCAGGCGTTCCCGTCGCAATGTCAGCTTGCACCTTCAGGCGTTTTTCTTTTACCCGTCGCAGCAAGGTGTCCTCCGGGTGGGCTTCATTGCGCCCTGTTCCTTCGACTGTTCCCATTCAAAGTGGTGGATAGGCGTACTAGCTGTCACCGTTTGGTGTGGAAGGGAAGCCGAAGTGAAAAGAAATTAAGGGTGCGATTGGGTTGAAGATATTCCGAGGAGGAAGTTTTTGTGTGTTTCTCCTTTTCTCTACATCAAAGCGAGAACGGAGGAACGGGTGAACAAAAAGAGAATTCGTGCACGACGCGAAGGAAACGGAAAGGGAGTAGTAGTAGGTGGTGATCGAAAATTGACCCCGAATCGTTGACGATAATTCGAAGCGACGGCGTCTCGGTTGGATTTCCGGGGGGAAGATCGTAAAAACCAGCGAGAGACAAATCGTTCGCCTATGCGGCCACCGGGTTCCGAGGCGGTTCGGCGATGGCAAGCATATTCGGGAAGGAGAGAGACACCGCAACGCAGCGAGCAACGATGGGAGCCTAAGATAGATGGCATCCTAGGAGTAAAAAAGTATCAAGTCTCGCATCGTCGCCGTGTCGTTCGTCGTTCTCCCCGGTTCACTGACGAATGCGTGAATACGTTTTTTGTGTGTGTTTTCCGTTGACTTGGACAGTGAATTTTGGCCACAGTTCCCCACAAGGCTGGTTGGTGGCCGTGCGGCGCATGGCAGGGAATGGGCTATGAAATATGATTGAAGTAATTCTATCCGCGCACGGTTCGGTTTGGTTTCTACCGAGGAAAGCCCGGGCCCGGCCAGCGAGAAGCGCGAGAACGTCGTCAGTGTGCTGTTAAACCGTCCGGGCGTTCGATAAGGCCACGAAGATAGGCGTGGGAGTGCGCGGGGGATTTGTTTTCCTGGTGAATATTATTTCCTGGCTATGATTTCGGTCGCTAACCGGCCGACCCGGGCGGGTTCCCTGCTGCGTCAGAAGCCGTAGGGATGGAACATTTCAGGGCGCGATCATGTGCCTCGTAGGAGCACCAGAAATCAATTTTCACCTAGGTTTAAGAACAGGAACCACGCACCTCCACCTTTCTCTCCCCCCGTGTCCCACGACGGTGGTAAGAATTGCGTCGCTAGGTACGTAAAGTTGGATTGTGGTTCGTGCGCTGCCGATTTCTTTAAAATACTTCATCCTCCACATCAATGGATGGAGTTTGTGGGCGAGCTGTTGATGGCGAATGCGGGATTGATTCGCAAAGGCACGGAAATTCTTGTTTCCGATGTGGAGGAAGGACCATTGATAGGTTCAAATATTGATTACGGCCAGAGTCACGGAATGCGAATGGGGTTGTTTGATCAATTTAAGCGAGACGCCATCGAGGGTGCGATTCAAAGGAACATTTTTTGTCACCAAGAGCGTTTATGCTTTCCAAGGAATTGTATTGTAAGTTGCTGCGGAGGTTTAAGTCGATGGTGGCGGAATTGAATTTGTATACTTTCTGTAATCTTTCCTGGAACAACATGGCAGGTAAATGTTGTTAAGCATTAATTCGTTTAAAACGGGATAAAATTTCCCTGTAATCAATTCGATCAATCAACAAAGAAGAAAATATGGATTACAGTAATTGTTTCCGCTTAAATTCCTATTCAATTTAAGAGGCCGTCCCTCTTACGACAAGTGAAAAGTATGATAGAAGCGAAAATTCGGATTTGTTTAGTTGTATTCGCTTACATTTTTATTAAATCTGAGGATTCCTTCAGTAGCCCCTCCCAAGCCCTTCCAGCAGCTTGTTGCACATCGCTTTCAATTGTTAGCTTTATGAACATGTGGATTTTCCTAAAGTTGTCGTCTAGCATATATATTTTTGCTGTGATTCTGGCGTTGTTTTTTTTTTTCGGCGAAAGGATTTACATATACGCTCCAAAACAAACATCATTGCACGCAAAGCGCCTGCGAACAATTGACGGTTGTTAGTGTACACGTTGTTATTTGCACGTTTGTTTTATGCGGAAAACGCTTTCATATCAATCGAGCGGAAAAGCGGTTTGGTGAAATGCGACTGGATGGTATAGGTTTTGTTTGCTACTCCCGTCCTGTTACTGGTCTGCCTTTGGAAGAGCCTTTTACAGCACCACACCACACGTAAGGTAAGGGACCGATCCGAACAATACCAAGCAGCTCCGAACACCCCACCCCAGCCCACGCCTGCGTTCGTTTGTCCTGCGAGAATGCGAATGGAAAATCAACACCACCGTTTTCGACACCAAATTGACTCGCTTGAGTGGATACGCGCTGGAAAATGGGGAAAATCCGCTGGTCGGTCATATGCTTGCGTTTTTTTTTTTAATTCTTTGCTCCGTTATTTGTATTTTCAATCAACCGAAATTGTGTTTGAGTTGAGCAGAAAAAAAAAACCGGTAGAATCCTAAATGAGTTATTTGCAAACCGAATCGTGGACTCTTCCGAAGGGGGTTGGCTTTCTGTGAATTGCTTTTCGCTGGACCATGGGCCACATGTGAGAATGTGTGTGGCGGGCTTTGTTTCCGTTTTTGTGTGCGCGAACCATGATGGGTGTGCACATTTTCCTGGGAGAAAACTTAATTACTGCCGAAAATGTGTTCAAGTACGTTGCCTTCGCTGCGTCAAACATGTAAATGAAGTTCCATTTTCTATGCCTTGCGAAGTTTTTTCTCCTTCCCCTGGCCGATGAGCTGAATTCTGCATCCTCTCCGAATGAACCAGTAAACTTTTCTTCCAAAACAGCGCACGACCCAATTAGCGAGTGTGCAAGCGTGCCATCGCGAGCCAAAGCCGAGGAGAAGAGTTAGCCCTAGCCTAGACTCGTGTACCCCTGGAACGCGCCCTCGGAAGTCACCGAGCCGAGGTGTAAAGTTTTGTAAATATTTAATATTCAAAGCAGCGGCCATCGCTGCGAGTCGTTGTGTTGGTACGCTCCTGGTCGCAGAGTCCTAGGATGTGCCAGTTTTTTTTTCTCCACTCCTTGGGTTGTGTGCTTCGGAGCCGCCTGGATGTTGTTTGGACATTTACACTTTTCTGCGATGGCTCGTGGAACGTCGGTTTTCCAGTGCAAGATAATCGGGTTAGCCGTTCCGAAGGGGCAACTTGGGTTGTGCTACGAGTCTCTGTTAGCAGACGCGAATGGTACTGCAATGGCCGCAAGTTCTCTGCCACTAAAGCAGTGCTTTAAATGAAGCCTTTTACGTTCGCCTGCTGGTTTGTTTGTTTTGGTTTTGGCTTGAACCATGCCTTTAGCCTTTTTTCTGTTAGCGAAGAGGTGTTGAAATACCGTCCGAAAGGGCGCAAGTGTTAAAACGGGTAAACGGTTGTATTATTGTTTGTGTATTGTTGATACAAAAATCTGAACAACGAGGATAGTTACACAGGACATTTGCAATATGCCATACTTAAAGTATGTGCTTCTTATAATAAAAGTTATAATGGTGTCTTTTAATCGTTGCATCGATAGCGATAGCCTCTTGTGTGATTGCTATCAACAAGATGGTGAAGATTTTCCATCAAAACTTGGGTTTCATTTTTCGAATTGCAAATAGTTGATTGCCTTTTTGCGAAACGACACTTGTGTCGCTCAGCTAGCATATAATTAAAAACATTTTCCTTTGCAGTAGAAACTGTTCATCTCGATTTTAATACGCCTCCCTCGTTGTCTCACCGCTGGTCACTTTGCTTATGATAAATTTGGCCACCGCCAGGCGGACTGGATGCGTTTTGGTTGCGCTACCACATGAATAAATTAGCCTAACCCTTGCTACCTCGTGCCGTCCAACGAAACGGCTCGTATAATATGAAATGGTAATTCCATTTCACCACCTTACGGCAGCAGCCCTATCTCAAGCATCTTCTACAACATCCGGCAATGGAGGGATGATGAGCTTTGCAAGCCCGTCACAGACCACTGGACTGTCGCTTTCCATCTTCGCCCGGGAAATTTGTGACCCAATTCTCGGCCATTAGTGTTGTCAACTCTTCCTCGAGCCACCGTTGACGGATGGCGAAATTGCGGTTCTGTTAATGCTATGCCCCATATCGCCGTGGACCGGTGACCGTTCCATTTCCATTATGACTTGGCGAGTGCGGATTTGCATTGTGCATCGGCCAGGACAAACTAAAAGTGGCCTCAACTTTGCTGATTTATTTGCATACTTGCTGCGCTAGACGAATTTACATTAACGGTTAACGTTTTGAACCTGCACCCGGGCTGGTCTTTCGATTCGCCGACGGGAGAAAGACGCACCTGGGTGTTTTATGTGAATATGCAAGCTGCGGGGCCCAGCAGCAGTGCCCTGGTAGATAACAGCGAATTGTTCGTTGCGTGCGCCGGATTTGCTGCCATGCTGTGCGGCAAGTTATTTTGTTCAGTTTCGTGCAGCCTCAAGGCAAGCAGTCAGCCGCCTCGAAAGGAGCTATTCCGGCGAAGGAGGTGAATGACTTCCAGCGCACCGTTGCGGCGAAAATTTATTCCAGGCAAAATTGAGCACCCTGTCTGCGGATAGAGAATCTCTTCGTACCGTCGCTGGTAGATTGCTATCCACGACGATAGGGCGAACGACGATACGCAGCAAAGGGTACGGTCGACCGGTAGACAACGGATGCAAAAGAAAAGGGTACATACTACAATAGTCGGATGGAAATCACGCAGCACTAGGATCCTTTGCGAAAACCACCTGCAAACGCTAGCCGTCGGAAGGAAGGACGCTCAAAGGTATCCGTACCCTTTTTTTTTTTGGTTTGCGTGACTTCACGTCTTCCTTTCACTGAGGACGTCGACGTCGACGGCTACGGTGCTCTGACTCCCAAGGGGACCCCGGAAAGTTCACCGAGCAACGTGTCCTTTTTACCTATTCCGGTGCTCCGCGGTGACCTTCAGCCAGACGAGAAGGTGACGGCCTGAGGAGTCGCATTCATTCAGCAAATTCATTCATCGCACTCGGTAAAATCAAGACCATGGGGCGTTTGGGCGTGGAACGTCCCTGCAGGGTCGACGGCCAGCGTTTGCAAAATGTAAATTGGCCACCGTTGCTGGTGCTGTACGTTAGGTTATTTTTTTTTTGTTTCCTTACCTCTCCGTCAGTATGTTGCGTTTTTCCTTTGGAACACGCATTCCCAGGGCGGCGCTCCTTTGTGCGTTGTGTATGAAAGATTTTTTTACGACCCACCGAGCACCGAAACATGCTGGAATGTTGGGTGTTGAGATTTAACATAAACAAAAACAAAACTTCGGCTTGTAAGACGGACCAGCAGGTAGGTGTGTTTGAGACGAACTCTCACCTTTGCCCGCCTGCTAAACATACAAGCTAGGGCACGTCTAGGTTGAAGTAGAAGGCGGTCTAGCCTTTGTATTTCTTTTCGATAAATGACGCTTGCAAATTTGTGTTGCGCATAGAGTTAACACCAGCGTTGGCAGCATGGATGGCTGCAAATGAAGAAGGGTTTCTTTTACGGGATTTTTTTTTCTTTAGTTTTTAAACAATTATAGAACAACTTGTTGATAGCCGAATTTAAAAATTATTATTTAAAATCGGTATCAATTGTAAGGAATGTATAACATTCCTGCGATGTATTTTAAATCGAATTGTATATAGGAAGGGAACAGGAAGATCGCTTGAACATTTTGAGAATAAGTAAACCATTTATGAAACACGCCGCTCTGTTCTCATTTAAGCATTCCTGATGAGTGCACATTTCGTCAAACGATTTAGTGTCAGTCATTTTCCGCACCAAGCAGCCGCGCTTCCTAGCAGCGACGATGAAACGAGCCGTTTCTGGCCCGAACCGGCGATCACCTTTCCGTATCATCCGCCCTTACGACGGGCCCACGGAGGCGATAGGGCGAACGTTTGTCTCCATAAGTCATCATCATCGCCAGCATCATCACCGAACGTCGTTTCACAGCACAGTGGTTTCCATTAGCGCGCGTCATGAAGTGTTTCTCGGGCACCTTTCTTCGTGTTCCGCACATGCCCCTGCGCCCCTTGGCCTCCTTGGTGGGTGTGAATGTGACTCTCATGATTCGTGGAGGAAGTGGTGCAGCATGCGGCTAGAACGGAGGATGAGTGCGAGATAGCGAAGGGCTCTATGCTCGGGCAGCATTAGGCAGCCTCGTTTTCGCTCTCTCTCTCTCTCCCCGAGTTCGCCGGCGTCTTCACGTTTCTTTTTAATTGCCACATTCATAAATCTTAATCTGTCAACAAAATTTTTTCAAAACCACCATCACCTTCCTCCGTCCCACTGTTGCCGGATGGCTTCTTCGGCGGAGAGGAAAAGACGACCGAAAAGACCGGTGCCACTTTCCTTCCTGTGGGACCTCCGCACTCCGACGCGAAGGTCACCACGAGCAGTGAGGTTCCTGTTCTCGTGAGCGTAAGTTGACGGTGTTCACCTCGTCGTGGGCTGTCATAAATCTTACTCGATTTTTGAGCCAACCGAATAATGCTGCCTCCAGTAGGGCGTCGTCGTGGAATGGAATGGGCACACCATCCCCTTGGGTGTTGGGGATGGGCGATGAGGATCCGCGGGTACACGAAAAAAAAATGATTTCAATGGATGAGCGAGATGAGCGACTAAGCACAACATCGATGATGCCAGTGGTGGTGATGGTGGTGGTGGTGGTTTTCCACGTCGAACTTCACTTTTGACTTTGCGAGTCAGACCGAATGCCCGTGGGATGCAGGGACTGGGCTTGCCAAGCCAATGTACCGTTGCGCGGACCTAAGAAGACTTGCCGCCTATGTGTTGCCATCCATACCATGCTTAAGGGTTTGGTCCATGCCTTGGTTCCTTAATCTTAAGAGCCGGTGAGCCGAGCTCACAAGAACGAGCGCAATCGAAGCGCGGAGGGAAAAGAGTAATAATAATCTTTATCATCATCATTAACCAACTCGTCACGATTCCAAATGGTTAACTTTGTTTACTTCTCCTGTTCTCTTTTTTTGCTTTTTCTCCACCAGAGAGGTTCGCCGTGCGCGCAGTTCTCGGGCCTGCTGTGCTTTTTCCTGGTTTAAGCCGAACTCGGTACATCATCCACCGAAGCTGCACAGCGGAGAGCTCAAGAGAGAGAAAAAAAAAACAGCAACAGATCCGACCGCCTCGCTACACCAGGACCAGTTTTGCGGCCTTAAAGACGACCACGACGACCAAGACGACAACTATGATGGCGATGTGGGAAAGCCCTCCGCTCGGTGCGAGCAAAAGCAGTGAAGTAATTGCGCCAGTTTTGCTATCGTCTTGGGAATGCTGTGAGGTCGCACGGCAACGTCTCCCGCAGTGGCCGCGAAGGAGGACCTGCACCGAGCCGGTTCTTACGCGAGGGACCAATGCAAGAAGCGAATAAACCATCCAGCAACAACGGGGCCACCTCAGAATGGGCCTTACAGAGGAGTAGAATAATAACAAAAAGTTAAGTAGCAGAGGTACTCCCATGCCTCACCGATCGTACTAGAATCGAAAGGGCGGAGTAAAACAGCAGGAAAATAATACGTAATCGACGGAGCAAGAGGAAACTGGCAGCAGGAGCCTTTGTAAAAGCACCGCAGCGGTTAGTTCTGCCTTTCCCTGCGCGACCGGCGAGCGGATAAATTATGACACACAAACCCAGCCAGAAAGAGATGCGAAAATGTGCAGCCCGTCAGATAAGTTCTCCTCCATACATCAACGGATAACCAATCGAGTCAGGCCTGATGAGTCATTATCGAAAAACGCAATAAAAATTGCCATTCGCTAACCTCATTAGCCCTGCTCGAATGTTTGAGGGACCGCTGGATAACAGGAATGCTAACACGAAGGGACACACGAGCGTAGGAAGGCAAAGGCAGGCACATGAGGTGACACCGGAACGTATGAAAACATTTAAAATAAATGGTTGCTGGGCCTAAAGCAGACAAAGAACGCAAGCGAACGAACGAAGCGACGAACGGATCGCGAACCAAAGTTGTGCGAAAAGGCAAAGGAAAGATTTTTTCCCTGCCGCCGAATCGCAACATAAAAAGGGATAATGGAATGGAATAAACCCACCAAATGTATCGTCGGAGTAAGGATAAACTTTGTGGCTAAGGTGATCGAACGCAAGACGCAAACAGCAAGGGAAGAGAAAGAGAGAAAGCAATGGAGAGAAAGTACAGGATGGAACTGACGTAAACCGCTCGTCCGTGGGCGGATGTCGTGGGAATCGTCGTTCAGAGCAGGGGATGAAAGGACGTTTTTAATTAAACGTTTATGTTTACCTTGAAATTTCATTTCTTCCCCGTGGGTCCCGCCGTCGTTTCCCCACCAACGCTCGCTTTCTTTGCCCCGGCGGTTTCCATGGCGCAGCGAAAAGAAAATCGTGGTCCCGTGTGGCGATAAATAGGTGTGTCGGTAAGTGAGTGCGTGGTACGGTCGGTTCCACAAGCGGCTCGGATGGCGGTTTAGAGGCGTTGGTTGTAAGCGGTGTGTATGTGGGTGCATGCGCGTCAAAGTGTGTAGGCGGTTATATGCGAGAGACGAGCACGGCCGGTGAAAACAGGGAGAAGTTTGGAGCAAAGTTTTCCCGCAAAGGGTGTGAAGGTGTGCCATCCCTGGAAACGGGGCGCAAGGCAACTCGCGAGTCGGGCAAATCCGTCGTTGGTTGTGCGGGCGATAGCGCGCCAGAGGCGATCGAAAGTGGATCGAACCATCGGGCCCCGTGAGCGTTAGAAACGTTGCCGAACGTCGTTGCCGACACAGAAACCAGAGATGGCCGTCAGCAACATTGTGTGCGAGTGGCTGCGTGCCCTCGGGCTCGGCCAGTATGCAGAAAGCTTCCTCGACAATGGGTACGACGATTTGGAGATCTGCAAGCAGGTTGGCGATCCGGACCTGGACGCGATCGGCGTGCAGAACCCGGCCCACCGGAGCAAACTGCTCAAGAGTGTGCGGCTGCTGCGCGAGAAGGGCGCGGCCAGCGTGTACTTCCAGCTGAACGACCCGAAGTCGCTGCTGTCCGACAACAGCGACAGCCTGGAGCGGGACAGCTCGCCGCTGATGCTGAGCGAGCTGGAGGCGCTGCTGCAGGAGCAGCTGAAGGCGGACGGCGTCTGCCTGACGGCCCATCCGTACTCGACACCGGTAAGTTCCTGTCCTGGCGTTACCCATGCCTGCGTTTTCTTTTTCCTTTTAGCAGATCGTTGTAATCCGGGCGCACGCCCGCCATCGAGTGAAACAATAACCCACAGCAAACGTCACGGCCTGTCAGCGGCGTGTCAGACCATCACGAAGTTGTGGCCTTTCTGTGGCGTTGCAAAGCGATTCCCAAAAGAACTTTGCTGTCCATTCCAATTCCGTTGCTTGAGATGTGGGCTCTTGGACGGGGAGCCGGCATAGCGGTAACTTTTCCAATTTCCACCGAGCGCACCAAACTTCTGCTCGCTATCTGCCCGCTAGGTCGGGTGTGACGGAGATTCTTGACCAACATTTTCTTTGCTCCAATCCAACATCTTCAGACGGTCCGCGGAGCGATATCGGGTTTCTCTAGTTTCGAGGAAGAGTTGAATCTCCTTCATCGCTTCTTACGACTGGAGAAAGTGAGTTGCGTGAGGCTTACGGGGAAAAGGAGGCAAGGTAAAGAAAAGTAAATTGTATTTTGTTGAAGAGTTTTTTCCCTCGTTGAAGGAAACGGACAAATCTTGAGGAGGGATTCCTTGTTCAAGGACCGATCTGATAGTTCCTGGTAAATGTGTTCCTGGTTGTTGTGTGTCGCTTGTCCGGTCCGCATCAGCAAGGAACAAACGGAATAAGATCATCCGTCTTGATTGTTTTACGTCTGATTTCGACGTGAGATTGCTTGGCATCAACGCAATACGAAAAAATCCTTTGTTAGCTACGGGTCGCACACAGTTGAAATGTGTTTAAATTATTGATCAAAACTTGGAGTAAAACTACTGATGTAGCAATTAAGTTGCAATCTTTTGCACACAAGCTGCGGATACGTAAATTGCACTTATCGCAACGTGTTCTTCAGGAAAGTTTTGTAAAGGAAATGCTCCTTTGGAACAAATCAAGTTGGTCTCTACGATGCCCAAGATTCTATTGAAGCGCTAGCTTCTAAATGGCTTTGATCCAAACGTTACTCGACATAGAGACTATATTATATATTGTTATTTACCAGAAAATGACAAATAATGCTCTTTATGATCTTTGTTAAGCTTTAACTCGGAACACGAAACATCGCATGAAATCCAATTGCGTCTGTGACTGCACTCCACGTTCACCGCTTTAGTTATTCCTCCCAGAAGCATGCGTTATTGCATTTGCATTGAAATCAGTGCATTAATATTACATGACCAAATTGATGGGTAAAGTTGCTCGAGCCGTTAGGTGGTTTTGAAAAACTTTTTTTTATTACGTGATTATCGTCGTTCGTCTCCGACTCGACGACACGAAAATTCTTACCAGTGGAATGGTCTGGTTCTGGTTTCACCATAGAGAAAGAGTTGAGCATTAGCATAAGCCGACTAACCAGGGGTGGATGTGATTGTTCCGCGCTGTTGGAAGCTTGTCAACAGTCGTCATAAAACTTGCAAAATTAGAGTCAAGGCGGCGAGTGGGAAGAACTATTCGTTTGGCCAGTGGTGCAGGGATGTGCCATCCCTTTTATCCGGGCAGAACATAATAAAAAGCTTTGATCTTGGTTCGCAGCTCGCCGAAGGCTGATAGTTTCCCCGCGTTGACTGGGAGGGACTCGTAACGCAAGTTACATCGTCTGCGGCAGGTTTATGATGCAGGGCAGGTAATTTTCATTGCTAATGTACCGACCAATGTGAATGAGAAAATAGAGGAAAAAAAACCCAAAATGGTTAGAAAGCGAAAGAGGTCATGCGGTGTGGGTCAGTAGGGGGAAACGAACAAACGAACGAAGCTTTCGGTAGGGCTTCCCGGCTTGACGCAAATTCTAACCGCATGCCGCTTGTCGGGTTAGTGCCGTTCGCAGCCCAGGTCGCCACAAACAACCCCGGCAAAAAGGCAGGACGATCCGCCCCGGGAATGCGTCCGTCCGCCCATCCGGCCGGGGAGTAGAGAATCTTAAGAAAACCCCCAAAAACCGCTCGCTCACGTGAAAGAGCCGGAGCGCGGGCAAGTTGTACTAAAATGCAATAAAACGTAATTTACGATTGGAGTTTCTTGTGAGGTTGGGCGGTTTGTGCTGTGTTTTCGGTTGATTTTTTGGAGTTGGTTGTTCGGGCGGTTTTTTTTTCGCTTCTTATTATTACACGAGGATCTCTCATGCGCTGCGAGCGCTGGGCAGATTCGGAAAGCACACAGACAGACAGATAAATGCCCAAGGGAGCCGGCACAAGAGCAGGGCAGCCGAACTGGTGGGCGTCCGGGCGGAAGGTGGCTCAAGCGAAAAAACGGTGACCCGAGACATACGGGTGTGCGCTCTGTAGGCACCTGCGGGCAAAAACGAAAGCAAAAATATACAACCCGGGAAAGAATGTCTCGGAAAGGGTTTTTCTGCGCTCGTACCAATTGGAATGGTGGGGATTTTCGGTGGGGCAGTGGAGGAAGTTAGTATCCAACGGAAATGGTGGAGCGTCCTCCGCGCCGAAGACAACCGTGGTCCGACGAGCGAACCCCAAAAGCCCGAAACGATTTTGGGCCAGAGTATCATAAAAATAAATCAACGAAGACTGCAACTTTTGCGACTCCCGGGGTCTGTGACTTTTATATTTGGTTTCCCAGGGCGGAGCCCGGTGCCAACCCGGCCTCGCCCTCGTAGCGTTCGCAGTGCTTTGGTCCCCGGTTTGACGTGGTTGCCCTGCAGGGCTTTTTCTCGCCCTATCCCTTTTCTCCCTGGGTTGTGTGAAGTCCGGACGCAACGGAACACAGTCTCAAATATGCAAGTTGATGGCCAGTCAGCCAGCCATGGCCGGGTGCCTCGGTTAGCGCCACGTTTGGGGCCCGGGGTTGATGTGGTTGCTTCTTCCGCCCATTGCCGTGCCACGCCCGCTGCCGTTCCACCATGGTAAAAGTAAATGCCGAAACGTGTGCGTCCGAGACTAGTGCCAAGTTTTTCCTTCCCGTAACAGGTCGGTCGGCGCAAGTGGGAAAACACAAACCGTGTATATTTTCTTTTAATAACGTACATGCTGTTCGGCGCGCCGTTGGGAGAAGCTTCTAGCGTGATATTTTGCCAAAGTAAATCCATTACCGTGTCTCAGGTGTTGTAAAATCAAATGGCCAAACTTCGACTACTGTTATTGCGGATCGATGTTCAGCGTGTGGCGATGCTTGTTTGGGGGAAAAAGCAAGTGTGATTAGTCGTTGATACAACTTTCCGACGTTGACTTTCCTATGTCGCACACGGACATGGCTTTCTGCTTCAATTGGTTGTGTTCATAATATGATAACCTAAAAAAAAAAAGGTGCTAGGAAAAATATATTGCATTGAAGCTTGCAATAATGTTACACGTAATGCTCTGTCCGTTATGGCTTGTTTATGAAACGCTGACGGATGCTCAATGATAACAGAAGTAGATGTGCTTGATGTACTGCCCTAGCTGACTCGCCTACCGACACCACACTGCTACCAACGCTCAGTACAGTTACTGTAAAGCATGCTTTCTGCCACAAATCACTAGCCGCAATCCAATAACGTCGGGACACATATGCGAAAAACGGCGCTACTGGCTTATATTTACTGCACGAACGCCCGCACGGCCAACAGCGGACGGGGGAGCCCACCAGCGTGCGTGGTGGCACCAATTTTGCAGCTCCTTATCAGTGCGGGTGACCTCCTGCCCCAGCGAGACGCTACGCAGAAAACGATGATGCCATTCGAAGGCTACGGCACAAAAGAGGGCTGCATGGATGGAACGTTCGATTTAAGTCCGCCCGAGGACACCGAAGGTTATCGCATCGCTTGCTCAGCACAGCGTTCCCTTCGCCGGACGACCTTCGTCGGTTTCTATTGGCGCCTTTGTGCCAGTGACGGTAAGGATAGGAATTAATAATTACTTAAAGGGACGAAAAAACATCCTAACGAAATTACGCCTGTTACAGAGAAGAAACAAAAATGAACCAACGGTAAGAAGTGGTAAGGTCGCGACAGCGCCGGGCAACGATCCTTGTGGCAGCGATTTTAATAACAAAACGCCCGACCTTCGGCAGCGCGCAACAGCTGGGACGCGAAAAGGTCGCCTGGGTAACGGACTGAAAGTTGTGCTGTTTTTGTTTGAGGACAAGCTGGTTTCCCATCGCAAGGATATTTTAAGCTCACTGTGGGTTGGGCGATAAAACATCGAGAGAGCGCGGAGGGAGATGGTACGGTGGAGAAAGTAATACCCCCAAGAGAGAAAAAACATGACTAAGCACGTAATGAAGGTTTTTGATTCTTGCAAAGGACAATCCGCTCCTACGCACACCGAAGCAACAGGGTTGGGGTTCGTTAAGCTTGACTCCGTTTCGGACAGTTGCAGATGAAGATCAATATGTTAATTTAAATATTGCCCGGGACTTGACCGCCTGTCCCCGCCGCACACCGAAGAGAAAAGCTTGCTGGTGCGACTTTTTATCTTCGTCGTGCCTGCGCTGGATCACTTCTGTTCTGCCAGGGCCAGGACTCGCAAGCCTCCCTCGAGAGTGATCGCACCGTTTCGTTCCCACGGTTCGAGCGTTCGTCAACGTTTCTCTGATCTGATTGCTTCGGAGCGGTCGATTCCTTCCCGTCCGTCCGGGACGATGGGCGCTCTTCCCGCCGGTGCTGCTCGGCAATCATTTCGATACGCCCGATAACAACAGGTCCTTTTCCGTCTCGTCCGTTTGCCGCCGGGAGCACTCCCGGTTGCAGGTCGGCGTTGGCAGCGGCAGCAAACGGTAGTCGATTCCGCCGGCAGCTGCTGCCGAGGAAATATGCTGCCCCCCATTCGCCGCTGCGCTGCCACCGTAGTTCATTCGTTTTCCGTCAGCTCCTTCCGTTCCGGATGATGCGGTGGAAATAATTTGATTCCCTTCCAACTGCCGCGGACGCGGTGGAACGAGAGACGCAGCCCGCCGCGACTTGTCCGTCATGGAAGGAAAAATCTTGCGCGGAACACAACGCAATGGGAGACAAAGACGAAACAAACAAAAACAACAACAACAACAAAAAACCACGCAAGAATGTACGTTCAATCGTCGGCACAGGATATTGGGATAAGGGCACGGAGCCGGGCGGGGCTAACGGGAGAACCGGGGTAGCAGCCGGGCGAGGGAAAATAATCATTCTTAAGCGCAAAGAACATCAACGGCACCGGAGATGAAAGAGCTTTTCCCTCGTCCGATGGCCGTGCTCGGTGTTCATACGCGCCGGTAGCGCCGGCTTTTCGCCCGGATAAGCTTTCCCTTTGAACTTTGACCGCATCCTTCGATTGCTCGCCCGTGGGAGATGCGGCACAAGAGCGGAGGAGGAGTCGTGGGATGCTTATCGAGAGCAGATCGTTGCTTCGTCTGCCGCACTTAATAGCTGAGGGTAAATATTTCAATCAATTTCACCGGGCCCTTTTTTTCTCGCTGTTTTCCTCGCAGCTCCTCCCGCCGGCCGGTAAAACCATCAAATCGGTGCAATTAAATTTTAATCAAAGGCAAACGAACGGAGGGAAATTGTGCTTTCATCGGCAAATAGAAATCAATCCGACGCGAGGGAAACCCCGGCAACTGCCGGCCTGTCCGCGGAAGTCGTGCGTGGTACCAGCGGGAAGCTCCCCGCTAATTAAATGATTTGTTTAACTCGCCAATGTTTGGGAGAAAACTACTAAGTTTAGCCGGCTTCCTTATTGGCAAGGGAACGAGGGCCGACGGCACGGCCGGACCACAAACGGAGCCCGCACGTCCTCGAAGGACAATTGTGGCGAAAACGGACGGTCTATATCAACACTTTGCTGTGATTCGTTTGGCCACTTTATAATTGATCGTAAAGTGAAGTTGGCGTCGAGTGCCTCTTTTATTCTTGAATTATTCGTCGCCGAGCCTTCGGGCGTCCCGCTCTTCCACCCGGACCTTCGGCTTACCCGGCTCGGTCAAACTTTCTTGTCCGCCAAGATGTTTGGTACATCGGCATTAAATAATTTACTTAATTGGATTCAATTTGAAATGCTGCTTTCCGTTCCGCGTGTGCCATCGCGAGCTCTGTGCGAGCGAACGGTTCATCAGCAGTCCGATGGAAAAGTGCAACTCGTTTCGTTGGGCTTTGCAAGTTAACGAAGGAGAACTTTGCTGCTCAAGCTCGCTCGTCCTGTTCGGGGCCCCTGCTTTTCGGATCCTGGACGGTTTGAGTTATTTTTTGTTTTTGGTTTGAGTTATTTTTTGTTTTGCCAGCTTTGGTTTGTTGCTCCTCCACAGTGAACTAATCAAATTGTTGCAAATAAAATCAACGATGCGTTTCGTGCCTTGGTTTCCGGTTTCAATTTCCCTCCTTCTGAGCGCTCGAAAACTTTAGCGACACTTTTCTAATTGCTGTGTTTTATTCGTTGCTTAAATTAAAATCTTTCTTTTCCACAAGTCCTTGACGTGACTAAAAGTAGTTTGTAAAATAGGTTAGTTTAATGATTCTCGAATGCCGAATCTTTGTCTATTTATGATTATTGCTGAGCGTTTATTAAAAAATCAACAATTTCGGTTTTTACCATTCATTCAATTGTAGCTTAACTAACTTGTACGTTCGGTCGTAAATAATCATTAATTATCTTATCGGCCTTTCAAGTGACAATAAAACCCATTAATGTTTTTCCGCACCATGTGCCGTCCTCAATGCTCGACCGTGGTGCATCATTCGTCCGTTTTTCCCGATGCACTCGCACAATGCAACGTTTTATTTCACTGTTCGATTTTCTTTTCGGGTTTATTCCGCCCCTTCCATAACCGTCCCTAATGCTGGCGGAGACACTGTAACCCTGTTGATGGTTGGAACGCTGGCCATAAATTGTACCACAAACCGGGTGCTCCGTCTTGTCCGTCGGCAGCTGGCCGGAAAGACGGTCCCTTCCCGTGGCAAATCCCGTCATCCGATCATCTGTCCCTTTAGCTTTTAGCTCCGCGCAGAGTGTGGACAGTGACAATAGATTTTTTGACTGATTGCAGTTTATCGCCCGGACGCTCTATCTTTTCCCTGCTTTTGCCACAAGATTCGGAGTGGCGATGTTGCTGGTGTTGAGCAGTTGCGCTCGGTCGGTGTGCGAAAGGGCATGTACGCGTTCCGATACCTGCAGGGAGGCACGGGCCATGCTTCATTAGGTGGCCTTTTGTATCTCGGTCCAGAACCGTCGCACCCGCGTGGGTATCGGTATCGGTTTCGTCCTCCGAAGGACCACTGCTGGCCGTATTTGAGTAACACTGCAAGCCGCCCCTTTTTTTGTCGCGCTGCTAATCGGCTTTTGCGTGTACACGCATTTTCCGAACGCATTTCCCGGACGCCCGAAATGGTGAACTGACACCTAGAGGGCTGCATAAATGTTGAAAGCATATTACCCTTGGGCGGCCACCTTTCCCTGGCCTACTTTGTGCGGGGCCATTTTCGTCGGTGGACTGCATAATGCGAACGTGTTAGAAATGAAAAACAAACGCGTACCATATTACATGACACCGGTGTGCCTTCGGATTTCTTGCTTTCGCCCCGCGCGTTCGCTCCAGGCAGGGTTCAGTGCAGTTAAAGTGTTTTTATGTAAACTTGTTGTACGACCTCTCATTAAAGCACCTTTTAGAACCCGGGGTTCCCCAGCCCTCCTGGAGCGAGCACCCTCCCGTCGTTTGCGCGCAAGAAAATTGTGCTTTTCCCCGGAATAAACCCATTACCGGCCGCGGTTTCCGTTAGTTACCTTTTACGTGTGGTCGAACGCGGCGCGCGGCAGAACATTAGTGGTTTGCGTGCCGGTTTGCGGATGGTCGATCATTTAAGCAGCTACTTTCATCGTTGGCCCTCGCTGCACTGATTTTAAACAATGGCTTGTAATTTCGTGATCGTCTTGCCATGTTTGTATAACTAATCATTCGTCTGGAGGGGGCGCTCGAGCCGCATCGGCGTTGGCTAATTAAATTACATCGTAATGTTTGTTAATGGATATTTTATTCCTCATTATAATGGAAATGTACTGTGTTATACTGCCAACGTTTTGTTTGTGTGGCACGGGCTTGTGTGCTGTTTTTGCCACATAACTTGGTAGCGAGTACCCCTTTTGTGGAACGTTCTATGTGAAAACAAAGAAACCGCGTTTCAGCAAAGGGGCCGAAGACGTGCTGAAAGCTCGGTGATTCGAAACCGATTTACTCGCACATCAAGCGTTTTAGGTAAATTGTGTTACGTTTTGGGCTCTCGTTAGTGCCTATAAGCGGTGCTATCGACAAACTAACACAGGAAAAGTACCATTTACAGAAAATATAGCGTGTGGAGTACTTGAAACGTTCATATGTCTGGATATAAAAGATTCGTCGTTTGCGAACAGCGTTGTCATCCGAAGACGGGGAAAGGGAGAAAAGATTAGTCAAGAAAGCACAAGAACGTAACCGTGCAAAAGATGCCAGTCTCGCGTTGAGTTGACATGGTTGATGGGCGGTTATGAGCGCAAACTGTTTGTGCAGAGATTGCACTCTGCTGAGATTGCGATGCGATAAATCTGAATTTTCGCTTCAATCGCGTGATAGCTTCGGGCTCTTATTGCTTTGCGCCGTGCGACCGTGTAATCCTTAACGAACCTAGATGGAGTGTTGGAAGAGATTAATTTGATTAATCGACGGAAAAGCTGGGGCTGGCAGGATTAAAAAGTTCGAGTTTGATGGCCCGGTAATCTCCTTGTTGTAAATATATGTATAAAATGTAAAGATGGTTTTTCCACTTCATAATATTTTTTTAACCTTTTGATATTTCATGATTCTTGAGATAATTTTTCACAGCATTTACAACATTTTATCTGACTTTTGTCTGTAACAAACACATGGATGCGTGTTTCAAACATATTGTTTCAAACATCTAGATAAATACAAAAAAGACGACAGAATCGCAGATGGTACTGTATCTCAAACAAACAGCATTTTTTAAACGTTTCCTTGCTTGACTTCGCCAAGACAAAGATCCGCCTGAAGTAACGCCGATGTAAACCGAGCGGCTCAGCTGCGGGCAAACAATTTTAACGAGTTCCGTTAACAACAATTGCCAGATCGCACTGGAATGTTAGCCGCTCCGCGCAGTACCGGGGTGGGGGTTATGTGCCACCGAGAAGCAGTTTCAGCTTGATCGATGTTTAATGTGTCACCGAAACGGCTGCTAATTGCTACAACGGCGCATTCCGATGCGGTGGTGCATGTGTGCGGGCCGTCGTCTAGCGATGCACATTATTGCAGCTGATCCCAGCAAACCGGGAAGGTTGTTTTTTTTTTCGCTCAGACCAGCTTCCCTCATCAATCTTCCGATTGCCACCCAAAGTTGGTTGGTTGAACCTGCAGGCTGTGGGATAAAGCTACCGACATAAAAAAAAATGGGAGACCTTTGCCCGAGCTGCTGCCGATCCGGGGGGAGGAGAAGGAGAAAGTGGGGGGTTTCGTTGGGACGGTGAAGCAGAGGTTTCCAAATTATAATAATCACTGCGCTCAACGTGCTTAATTAGCCATTTAAATTTATTGTTAATTACCATTGTGCAACATAATTTTCCATTATTTTATTGCCATCGGCTGCTGTGCTGTGGGATGTGTCCAAAGGGACGTGGGATGAAACGCTCCGGGAAGGGTGAGCAGGAGAATGTTGAACTGGTTTATGGTTGGCGCAGTGGAACATTGCTCCTTGCACGGTGTTAATGCTTACGGTAGCAACTGCGACGAATCCTTGCAGTCTACCGCGTCCGTGAACCCGTCCGCGCGGACAAAGCCGCGTTACAGAAGTAACGACGTCAAACAACGTACGACACAGCTGTCGATGGTGACGACGGCGTAGACGACTAGGGCGCAAGTCGGTGGAAGTGGTGTAATTAGGCGCGATTGCTCCCAAATTCGTCGCGGAAGTTAGTTGGGCCGGTGGAAGTAGGCCGGAGGTTTCGTCGTAAAGGCGCGTGCAGACAACCGCGAGACGCTGCTTCCTGCCGCTGCTGTGCTGTCTCCCTGGACGAATTGCGCCGGAAGTAGGCAACATCCAGCCGAAATGCGATAATTGCTCCGTCGAAAATGACGACAATTGGTGGCTGGTGCTACGCTGGCGCGCCTCTAATTAGACCGAATTGGAGGATAATCGTTTTTCTATCTGCTGCTCGTTCGGCACCATTCATTTCCAATGACTAATGTAATTTTCTTATAGCGGTTTTGGCAATCGTTTTCTTTGTGCAATTCATTTACTTCACCTGTGCGTTCGAAGTTACCCTCGTTAGGCTAGCAGTAAAGGGGCGATTTTAACTGATTGATATAAGTGTATTGGGCAATTTTGAAACTCATGTGGTAGCATTTACAAGCGTACAACACATTTCTATTTGACAAGTAAAATACCTTGGTGAACGACCGATCTTATGCGCATGTTGCTTCCAAAGTTCGACAGAAACGTTACTTCGGTTACCCTAGATTACATTGTTTTTTGCTCAAGGTGATAAAAGATTACTAGAATTCTTATGATCACTTGTCACCACAAAATATAAATTCCCCTTTGGCCTCCTACGAATTCTGGCATACAATGTTGGCCAGTTCACTCGCTAAACGGTTGCAATTTGCATTTTTCTTACCCTCGCTTTCGGTTCCTTCCCGGTGACAACCGTTTTGCTCTCGTGCCTTTTCCGAGCATTCCCTTTCGACGGTACGGAATGTGCATGTTATATCCGAGGCATCGCGACCTAATCTTCGCTAGATATGCCGTTTTCTCGGTGCTGCACGAAGGTAATGCTGTTGCGTTTTTCTCTGCGCTTTGCATTTCGCGTTCGGTCACGTGTGTGCTTGACCTTCCCCTTCACTTGTCACCCTTCCTTGGGGGGTTTTTATTTTGCCCCAAAGGAATGCCAACGGGAGACAAACATTCCAGCAGTGGCTCGCAGTAGGCTTCGGCTTGTTTTCGTTTCGTGCACCGTGTAAAGGTTTGCTTGTCGGTGACAAACATCCCGACCAAAAGACCCGGCCACAGTTGGCCGGCCGAAGCTTAGCGCGAACGCAGCGCGACTGTGGACGGCACAAGGGAGTCCCAACTTTCCAAATTCAAATTCTTTTGCAGCAAATATTTTGACTTGCTCGCCGAGATCCACAAACCTTGGCGCGCGGTCCGGAAAGTCGAGCCTGCTTCCGTTTTGGCGGACGCTCGGGATGAACGGAACGGCAGCTCGTGGACAAGACAACGCCTGGGTCTTAAGGTAGCGAGCGCGCACGAGCGAGACTAGCATAAGCTATTAAAAGAGCATTAGGGAGGAGGAGAAGGCCAACACCAAAGACAATTCGAAGATGCGAAAGGAGAGGGCGGAAGGGAGTCGGGTGTGGCTTTGACGAAAAGAAAACCAAACCCTCCTATACAAGCGGTTGCCGGTTGCGGTGGCGACGATGGCATTTCTCATCTGCATTAATTTTCGTTAATTGATTTAAGCTGTTATTTTATCACTTGTTCCCCGGAGCAACGAAAAATCGCTGCAACGGGTGGCCCTTCGGCGTGCTGGTTTCTTCCCTGTGTGTTTGTGCGTGTGTGTTCATCTGCTTGTGTTTCACCACCCACCGAACCCTCGGATTGTGCTAACCACTAGCTGGCACGGTAGATATTTAGAAAAAAAAAGTCAGTCTGTCTTTGCTTCCCCACGCCTGAAACGGGTTCCCCTGCCGGTTGCACCGTCAGGTCGCCCTTCATTCCGGTTGTGTGTTTGCTTCTGGTTCGAGATGTTTTCGAAGAGAAATTTTTCGGTGCTCCGTCGGCCAGAATGCCGAAATGCCACACAAAACACTGGGGCTCGCACTTGGCTACAATCAATCAAACTTGAGACGGCAGGAAAAACCTGAAATTCGGGGACCAGAACTGGAACAGCGTGAACGCCCGGCGACCGCTAGCCATTCGGAGAGCCTTGGCTAAACACATCGATTCCGGTGGAAGAGAAAAGGGACTGCGGTGGAGAGCATCTCCCAGAAGTCACACCGAAAAGCGGACTAGAAATGCTGCCCAAAGAAAACGGCAGACTTCCCTGCCAGACGACTGCGGACGCGCGGTCGTAAAAACGACCCGATGTGAGAAACCCCGGAGAAAGACAATCCAACTAGAAAACTAATTAATTGCCAAGTCAGTCCGCCGCGAGCCTTCTCTGGTTCGGCTTCTTAGGGGAGGCCCGGAACGCGCGCGCGCGCGCGCGCTAGCTGCGTCTTCGGTGTTGCGGCTCATTGTTAATTACCCAAAATAGACAAATTACTTGTCAGTTGCGGTGTTACACCAGACCACGCCACGGACCGCGGTGCTTGCTGGGCTGCTCGTTTGCAGGAGGGGAGAAATTTTGAACATTTCCACCACATGTGCGCGGGGCACAGCTTGCTTTTGGGTTTCGGCTTCCCCCTTCGGTGCCGATATTCTGCCCTCTTTCTTGGGGTCGATTTGTCGTGCCATTATTCGCCCGTGCTGCTGTATGGCACGCCCGTTTGTCATACGACCCATCGCAGGGGCAAGTGTTTCGAGCCCTTTTTGGCGCAAATGTTGCGAATGTCTTAATTTATGGCCCAGTGAATTCGGCACCTTTCGGGGTGCTCCATTTTCCACCAGTCGAAAGAAAGGAAAGGGCGCATTTTATCTGCAACGTGTGTCTTTATTTGTTAAGCGTTGTCTAGGGAAAGTTAAACAAAGAGAACCTCGCCAGCCCACCATCCGCGGCAGGAAATTATGTTTGCCTTGGTCCGAAATACTCGATACGTTACGCGTCCCTTCGCCCGCCTTTAGGTTAGTTAATTTCGAAAATCAGTTTTATTACCAGCTCTTGGAGGGTTCGATAAACATATTTTCCTCCGAACTTCAGAGAACCTCGATCGGCATCATCATCCGCTGCCGTTAGCTGCTTACATAATCTGTTTTTTTCCGTCTTCCGAAGGATTCTGCTTTGATTTTCGTCACCTCCCCCGCCCTCGGTGTTGTCCCTGGTTTGCGCCGCTCGGCAAACACTCGACGAAGAGCGTACGGACGCACGGAATCCTCCGCGTTTCGGGTGCGGACGATGGATCAATGACGGATTTTCCCTCGACGGCCGCCATCGATTGTTTTTATTTTCGGCTTTTCCACTTCTCGCTGTGGATGGGTTTCCCTCGATTTGTCCCGGCGAAAGTGGAACGGACTGTTACTGGTACAGGGAGAGAGGCTGAAGGCTGAATTTTCTGGCGTCGTTTTGTGTGCCTGCAAAAAAAAAAAAAGAAAGACGAAGGGCCAGAAAAGAGCTTACCGGGTTCGAACAGCAGTACGCAGTGATGGTGAGACGGGCCTTGCCCATAGCGTCGGTTTATGTTTGTTGTTTTTATTTTGACTGTCTAGTGGTCGAAGGTTGGAGCCGAGGGTCGCAAAAAAAAGTGCTTTCCTTTCAAAAGTTCGTGGGCGCAGGAGATAAACGTGCAGAATATAAGACAAAAACCTCACCGAACATTGGAGGGATGCTGGAAAATATATCCTTGGGCGAAGATCGATGGGAGCTGATTTCGGAGAGGAGAAAAAAGCAGGAACATGAAAAGGAAGAGCCTAACATGCTTTGCAAGCCTTAGTCGCCGAACGTTTGGGAGCAAATCAAAGCAAAACATATCATACCATTCAGTGGAGATAGTACCACAGAAGACAAAAAAGATACGCTAAAGGTCAAGGGAGTGGTTTTAGACGGACGGATCAAATGCAGATTATAACCTGTGCTATTAGGGCCGGAAGGTTTACCAAACCGAAAACAGGATCAGCGTTCTTAGTAAAGCAAATAAATGT
The DNA here is from genome assembly GCA_914969975.1 of Anopheles atroparvus. Taxonomy (NCBI): domain Eukaryota; kingdom Metazoa; phylum Arthropoda; class Insecta; order Diptera; family Culicidae; genus Anopheles; species Anopheles atroparvus. The sequence goes on from CAJZCY010000001.1 coordinate 20,664,152, forward strand.
GAAACGAATCTATTGAAAAATACGAATTTCTTAGTGCCTTCTAAAGCTTAAGATAAAAAATGCATTTTCTTTGATTTGGTCTCTAGTCTATCTTTTGGGCTAATATTGGTTTTACGTAAAGCGAAACATCAGTATTCAGCTAATCAATGAAATGATCTTGAAATGGTTGGCTGAAGGCTGTCTCAAGCTTATTTCAATCAACTTAATCTCCCTAAAAATGTTCATACCACTGCTAATTCTAGAACAATGAGTCATCCATCCGACGGCGTATAAATTGAATGCAATGATCGTTTCGTTCGCTCTAATCCCTGATGACCATTTATCATCCACCTACGCCGCAGGGGAAGGAGGAAACGGCTTCATCCGCTTTAAACGGTGTTAAATAAACCCGTACAACATCGCCCAGTGGGGTTTTGTGGCCCGGTGCGATTGCATGCGTCGGCGTTGACGCCGTTGATGTTGCCCGGCGGTATAGTGTCTTCTCGCTGCATAATTCTCCCATTAATAAACTGCAGATGTCTGAAATTAGGCTGACCGAAGCAAATGAATAGACGATTGTTGAGGCCCCGGCGAGTAAATGGTTATTATAACCTCGCCACAGTTCGTCGCACAACGCCGGTGCACACATACGCAATGAACGTGCGATGAAGTCGTGCTCGTATGTGTTGACTCTCCCTTTTCTCGACGCGTCTTGGCCCGTATCCATTGACACGCTTCTTTGTTTTTGCCACTTGGCTGAACATCGTCCTGAAGACGGAGCCAACTCGGCATCTTCGCCGTGCAAAGTACAGCGTCATCCTTTCGGACGAAGTACATCCTGACGGGGACCTGCGGTCAATGGTAAGTTTATTTTCTCCATGCCAGAGCGCAACAGCGTCAGGCTCTAATAATCCTGAACGGAACTGCCCAAAGTATTGTCGGAACAAATTCACGCCAAAAGTTGTGCAAGGGAAGAGAAGGAAGGCCATTTCTGGCGGGTGGTGTGGGAAAATTTACGACATATTTTTCTCGAGTCCGGTCGGATGGGAGGAAAAACTATGTGAAAAAATCCTTGGGAATCGTGCCGACAAAACGCACCGTCACTGTGTTGATGGCAGCGATGATGAAGCTGCTGTTGATTCCGATGATCATGATTCGGATGGCGTTGGCAATGAGCAGCACAAATATTGCCCTCGTTTTATGGAAAGTCATGCCAGTTGAGTAAGCACCCTTGCAATCAATGCAAGCAGCAAACCATCTTCTAGGGCGGCGGTGGCAAACCTTTTTACCTTAGGTCGTTTTTTTAGTTTTCGCCTCGTTGAACCATGAAAAACATAATACATTTCTGCCCGATTTAGTCACTTGCACATGAAAAAAGCGAGACTAAGTTCAAATTCTAACGTAGAACCAGAGTCGCACATGCAGAGTTCGTCACCACTGCATCGGAGCTTTCTGCCCCGAGCAAAGGCACAACTGCTCCTGTACATGCTGGCAAATAATCGAGAAGAAAGGAACTGCCAGTGGTGGCGTATGCTGTGGTGGGCCAACTCTTGGCTTCATTTTATGAATCATAACACATTTCGTCACCTGCCAAAACCGATTCGGTGCTGCAAATATTGGCACACACGTGCACACGGCACACGGAGGATAAAGGAGAGATTTGCCGGCAAATTTGCTGTGCGGACGGCTGGGACCGCTTGTTTGTGTGTGCCGGAAATTTTACCTGTTCGATAAATCTTTCGACCGACGGTGTTAGTCACGTCCACTTCCGATCGGAAAGCCTGCAACGTCCGGCGTACTGGGGAGGGGAGGAAAAGTTTTAGGAGTAGCAACAGCAACAGCAGAAGAACTTATGTTCAATGTACCGCATGCAGATTGTTGGGCCAAGCAACAGGAGGATTATGAATAAACAACAAGCGGCCGTCATGGTACCATGGTTGTATGCAGAGAAGTTTCTGTTTTTTTTTTATCTACATGGTCTTACATACTAAGGCTCTGGGAAAAGTGGATAAAAGCATCATAAAATCATAAACGAAAGCCTCAAATTGGGTTGGCATAATGTAGGTGCGGTCACAAGGGATTCTTATGAAAAAGGCAATTGAGCATCTACTTTTCTGTACGTAGAACAATGGAATGGAACTGGTATGGTATTAACTTGTTGTTGTGGTTATATTTCGTCGTCTCGTTCGAGCTGTCTGGCCTGCCGGGTTCAAAATCGATAAATCGTTGTTCATTATGATACGTGCTTCCAGCACTTACCAGCAAAATATTCTTCTCTTAAGAGATAATTCCATTATGGGATCTCGCGAAGCAGGAACATGTCGCATCTCACATTTCGGAGCGCTTGTGTGTTCGTGTCTGCATTTAAATTACTCCTTTGGGAGACCATCTGTGCCGGCGGCGGCCAGGAACGCGATAAGAAGACAGGGAACGGTTGCGGACAAATAACTCAGGGGGCGTACGTTTTCCAATCGATCGAGGTCCTATCATTAGCACTCGGCGAGGCTTTGCCGAACCCTGGACGGGACGGGAAAGCGACGTTTTCCGTGGCGAGAGCAGCTAGACGGCGCTAGTTGATGATGCTTTGCAGTTGAGCAATGGAAAAAAGTATCGCCGGAAACGGTTGGTGTTCCTCTCTGGCTGTTTTGGCGTGCTGTGTCAAATCGTGCTGTGTGATTTGCTGCCGAAATGATACATTAACGGTTTTGGTCGACGACTAGAACGGCCTCTGCCTCGCGGCGGATGGATGGCCAGGTGGAAGCAGAATCACGCTGTCGGCTGCTGTCGATTGACAGAACGGGAGAACGCGACGAAATTGCTCACTGATGCGGTATGTCGTTAGTGTCGACCCGCTCGTCGGCCCGAAGCGAAACCCTGGCCTGGCTGATGGATTGCACTTGCGTGCGATTGGTGGGCAGACTAGGTGGGCGGAAGCATGGATTGGAAAATCTTTCCATTTTCCGGCTCAATCCCGATTGACGCATTAGTGAACGCTCCAATGGTTATGGACGCATTTCGTAGAGTGCGGTGTATCCCAAGCTTGAAGGCCTGCTGATTCCATTTTAAAGAGCTCTCCCATTTCACCTTTATGCTTGCTATAAACGAGAAAGTGAAAAAAAACACACACACACACATGGAGGCGCAAGAGAGAACAATTTATCGAGATAGGCGTGTAGAAAACTAACGGAAATAACGATTATACCACCATAAATTATCGATTGAACCGCGCTGGTCCCCGAACTGGTGATGGGGTGGAAATGATAGGCTAGCGATTGAAGTTGGGCAATAGATCGAGAGTGAAATGCGCGTGGGTGGTGGTGGTTAGCCGCGACCAAGTGTCACCGTGGCACCGCATAATTATACGGAAGGCACTCCCGTTGCCCTGACGGTGATCGGCTGGGCGTTCGTGCCATGTGGGCTGTTTATTGTGATGTCTTATGGCCTTAAAGTGTTCATTTTCAATTGATACGATGGCGTAATCCATTAGAGCCCATTAGAAACGTCTTGAGGCTCAAACGGGAGCTTTCACTTGTGGGCGTGCAGTGGAGCCGCCTCTCCTGGGATTGAGTTTTAAAGGCGCTAATAAAATCTAACTGGTTTGGTGGTGACATTACCCGTTCATTTGGTGGCCTAACCTCTTTATATTGCAGTTTATGCTGGAATTGACAATAGTGTGACCTAAAAGACCTTAAAAGGTTCATCTTTTAATGTTGCAAACATACGTTGTATTTTATACGACAGGTTGCGTTGTAAAGAACACTCACGATTGTTAGGGATGTACGGAGGATGTATTAGAATAAGGTTGGTTTTCTTTCTTACTTTCTTTGGCATAATCCACTAGAGACGGCAGTCAGAAAATATTTGTTTTAGAACAACGTTTTATTCTTTTTATTTTCAAACAAACGGATTATTCCTCCCAGAAACGTATCAATTATTATCGCGTTTGTTTACGATAAACCTGTAACTGTGTGACTTATGGTTTTGAATGTTATCGAATAGAGATGTTTCACTCAAGGGACAAGTTAATGGCACCGAGGAAAAAAGTAAATCAACTCACACGGCAGTGGTGCATAATATTAACTTAAATTATAGATTCTCCCTAGGCGCAACTGATAAATCATACAACGGTAAGGTGCCTCTCCTGTTCCGGCGCATCGTCGCCGCAGGTTGCCACCAAGAAGCCAACATTTGTAGCACATTTTATCGCTAGCCTAGGATGGGCGATGGCACCGGCAGACGGTGCACTATCTTCCCGGTCGCGTTCGCTTTAATTAGTCCAAATGTCTTATCGTTGGAACCATTTTTCTTCACCGGAGCGGCTGGCGGGAGTTATTGGTCTCTCTTTGGTTATTGGTCTCTCTTCGGTCTTCAGACCAATTTCTTCGACCACCTTCCGCCCGGCGTCTTTTGGATGCTGTTCGGATTCTTGGAATCGACGTCCACCGTCCTCCGGAGCCGACGGTGGCGACGGTGGCCGTTAATGAGAAAATGCCACACATCCGCGTGGTGGGCAATAAACGTTCCACGATACACCGCAACCGGGCGGTTGCTGCGTCCATCTTCCATTCCATCCACCATTCCACTCGCTTCGCGTTGCTGCCCCGTCTTGTGCTGAAAGTCATCGCACCAGGGGTGGCACACGGGCTCTGCTTTCTGCTTGTGCCATCGCCGTACCTGGTAACGTTGGGAAATTGAAATGTCACATTCAGCTAATTGATCCGAACCGAGAGGGCGAGCGCGCGTTGGCAGCCGTAGGGAGTAAGGTATCAAAGAAAGAACGTTCGCCGGTTTAATAAAGTTCCAAAAAGCACCGGCGGGGCGGCAAGATAGAGAATTCTTAATGTTCGGTCCAGTTTTAATGTACACCGATAAGACATGAGTGCCCAGACGTCCGAATTTGGGCGAATGCCAGGCCCCGGTTGCCGCGAGGGGGTCCAATTGTCCCGTCGGGAAAACTGAACGTGCTACCGAACGGTCGCCGGTGGTCGCCGGTTTATCGGACCAACCGCCGCGGAGCAGGTTCAGCTGGTTGGGTTGTCGACATTTTTTTTCCATTCCCTTTTCATAGCTGGTATTTACAATTCTCTCCTCTTTTACCCACCCCGGAATCATGAACACCGGTCGGGAAGACGGCACCAGATAAATGCAACACCCTTTCGGTTGTCTCTAATTAAGGCGCTTCTATGTTTACAGTAGGTGTAGCTGCAACGTGGACGTTTATTGGGAAATTAAGTTATACTATATTTTAACGTAAATAGCATTCTTAAACATCCTTAACTATGAGGAACTGAAAAAGGAACGTTAGAATTAAGAATTAGAATAAATCCCTTTTTACCTTGTTCAACAATGTTTGGCTACATACATCCGAAAAAAAAAAACGATTTCCATGGGAGCTTTGATTGAATGGCGATTCAGAAGCAGTGCAGCTGCAAGTTGGTTGTAAACCTCATTATAACTGCACCTCGAAGGTCCTCAGAGAGCAGTGAAGAGGGTATCTTGCTGCAGTCCGAGTTTTCTTGCCAGTCACTGTTTATAGTGTCCAGTGTTTCACTGCACACTGGTCAGTGCTTTCCCTCAGGGACGTGGTACGATGGCGAATGTTGGTAGCAAACCCTCTTTAAACTTTGCTGACAACGTTCTTACCAAAAAAGGTTTTCCCTTACTTGGCGCGTTTCCCTTTGCGCGGCCGAAGGGTGGGCAAGGGCAAAGATAACGAAGTTACCAATCACTGGACCCTGATGAGGACGGTCGACGGTGGTTCGTGCTCCGGCAACTAGAATCGGACTCAGCTGTAGTTACCGTAAATGTTGTAGCTCGCTTTTATGACGTGTTTTTTGTTTTTTTTTGTTTTCCCTCGCCGTTCATGCTTCCTTTTGGTTGCTCGTGGTCCTTGCGACGAGACTTGAAGAGGGAGAAAGATTGGAGAGAAATTGAACCGGTTTCCATCTTTCGGAGGTGTTTTTTTAGGTTTAGCGAATTCTTTATCGATTGCGGCTGCTTGCTGCTTTTTCTTTCGTGCCTTGGAAGATGCTATGTTGAGGGAAGATAAGCGGCGATGTGATTGAAACGGGTTAGGGAAGGTGAAAGAAGTCAACAGACAGCGTCCGACTGTAAGCGAGTTGACATGTCGAAGGCCACCGACACACACACCTGCACAAACAAACACCGATGATCTCATTAACTCATCCTTCTGCCTTTTTGCCCGTTTTGGGTCCGTTCTCGCGTAACCAAGGATACTTCCACCGCCGCTGGAGACCGGAATCCCATTTCATCCGCCTTTTGTGCAGCGCGTTCTCGTTCATGGCGGTCCAACATTCCGGAGGCACCCTGTCGCTCTCTTTTGATCCACGGTTTCCGTCACGTCGCAGCCTTTATTGTGGCGTTTCTTTTTCCGTTGCCATGCGTTTGGCTTTATGTCTTGTGGATTTTGGGATCAGAATCATTCAGGCTATTCGGGGTGCGGTTTTATCACTTGCCCTTGGCCTGGCGGTGCTATCTCGTTTTAAATGTAATTGGGTTCAAAAAGGATAGGTCTCCATTGTTTCCCGGTTCGAATTGTCTCCCGGGGTTGGTTTTGTTTTAAGTTTGCGAAGAAGATGTAATGTATTAATTTTTGAAGCAGAAAAAAAATACGGGAAAACGAAGGGTCAAACTTTCTTCCGATATACTTTTTGTTGAAAGTTTTTATTACTCAGCGAGGATTAGACGCAGTAAAGGAAGCGCCTTTCCGTGGTCCGAGCGAGATGATTTTGTTGTTGGGCGCTTTGTTTATGTTGAAGAGGAGTAAAAGAACATAACTAGACGCCAGACTGCTGCTGCGTGGTTGGACAAGTGACGTCATTCTTGATTCGAGCAACTTGTAGCGATTGAAAGTTTTTTAATTTCACCGCACTGTTTGCGCTTCGCCGGTCGCCGAAAGTTGATTATTTTCCATGGGTGGATGAGCATCTGGTTGTTGCTATAAATAACCGCGAAGGAAGATGATTGTTGCTTCAATGGATCAATCGATCGACTGGAAGACGCGCTCAATGATGGCGGCGAATATTGATGAGCATTTGATGTAAAAGGTATGACGAAATTACAAAATTTAAATAAATTCTAACAAGTTTGAGATCGTCTGCGTAGGACAAGTGATTATTCCTATCAAGCTCTTGCTGCCGTAACAGATGGAGCTTTCGCATTCGCAGGAAAGCCAAAAAGTCCTCCGATAAACAACACTTTGCACATTCCATTTAAGCAGCACCCGATGACATCAATTGCATATTCAATAAGCACATCCATTTGGTTGTGCCGGTCTATTTTTGCAGGCACTCCCCAGCTGTCGCCGCTTGTGTTGCCGCTGATTAATATTTTATCAGCGCGACTTTCGTAGTGTCCTTTTCGTGGTGTCGAATGTCATCACTTCCCTCCTGCGGAACCGTCGGTGTTCACTTTTTTTTCCGTTGCCCATCTTCCTGCTCCTGCCGTCCCACTTCTTGTTTGCAAAAGCTCGCACTGAGGGCATATGAGCAAAAGCAAATCAACCCGAACCAAGGTGGCCAACAGCAGCGCGGTAGAGCCGGTTGCCGCTTGGTGCGCCACTTCCCAGCACATTCGTTTCACGCCGCCCGGAGACACATTAAAATGTTAATTAAATAATTACATTAGAAGCCAGACGGCGGCCGCGCGCAGCAGTTGGTCCAAAGACGTTAACGCGTCTCTCAGTACGCATGTCAAGGTGAGGTGTAAAAAGTAAAACAGTACGGAAAGAAGTGGGAACAAAAAAACAAAAAAATAGCAGCCCCAGCTAAATACAGAAGTCGCGGCACCCGTCAACTTATCGGGTAAATTGGGAACCAAGCCCGGGCCCGGTACCTTGCGCCGCAGTTGTCGCCCGAAACGTCTTGACTCTTGGCGGTCCACGGCTTGACGGTTGTGTCGTTGCCGTCAGCCCCGGCGACGCTCGACTTCCACTTTACGCTTTGGTGAGCACGCACTGCCAGCCAGCAGCCAGCCACTCGGCGACTTGCAGCAGGCTTTTCCCACTTTTCCTCGGTGCGGTTCGGCTTGCGGGGAAGCAATGCAGCCGTGCATATATGTGCAATGGATTCGCGGACCAGACTGACAGGCAGACGGACAAAAAGGCGGACAGACAGACCGACAAACAGTCGAGTCCGAACCAATAGAAACGACGGCGAAGAGTCGCCGAGTGGTGTGTACGCCAAATGTGGAGAGCCCACTTTTTGCTTCCCTCGCTGCTACGGAGCACGGAGGGGACAATACAAGGAGTTCGAGGAGGGAACACAGAGAAGGCGCAGGGGAGTAAATGACGGAAAACTCAGCCAAGCCCTCCCTCGAGTGGCGGTAACATGATACTCCCTCGGCCACGTCCAGTGTGCCGGAGGACCTTCGGCGTCTGCTGCGGGCGGTGTGAGTTTTAGCACGTTCCTGCGCCGCTTGAAGTGCGAAGCAAGAGGCCCCAGAGCGTATTGATGCGTCTCCCAAGGATGTCTCCGCCCTTCTATGCACAAAAGTGAGCATGCAGGCCGGTGGGGCGATGGCCGTGAGAAAAGGGCTCGACGTCGAGGTGTTCGCACGTTGCGACAACATTTATCATTAACTTTAATGAATAACTAACCGCAGCTTCTCGCGACAATGGCGTCGCCGGCGCCCCGTCCCCCGCTGGGGGGGCTGGGACATGGCTGGTGTTTGGCTGTGGGCGGCGCTGGATGCACCGCCGTGTTTGTGAAGGAGCTGCATTTAAAAAGGATAGCGCAACCATAAACAATGAAGGAAAAATCCGTGAGTTGTCGCGACGATCGAAACCGCCGTACGACAAATGGTGGGAATCGCGTTGCACGATAGACACAAGATACGAGGGGGGTGTGCGGGGTGTACCGCCTGCATGCCTCTTCTGCTTTTCAATGCATGCGTGTGCAATTGCACATAAGTGTCGCCTGAAGACAGTGTGTCGTTTTTGTGCTTTGATCTGTTTCAACGGCCATCTTTTTTTTCTTTTTTTGTCAGACTAGAAGGATGGAAGTCTGTCGTTCAAGCGGTTCTCAATTGGTGTCTTGCATCGCAACGATTCTTTTGCAAAGAGAAGTGTACCATTGAAAACAAGGATAAGGCTGAGCGCTATGCGAGAGGCATTCACCGTAGATGGAAGCATTGACAAAAAGAAGAGGGGATGACAATTAAGAAGGTGCCGAGGGATAAGACGGCACTGTTAATTAATTATACACCTTTTCTGGAAACTCTGATGAAATTTTTTGGTTTTTGATTTGTTGTTTTTTTCAAAATGATTTTGTCTTCATTCGATTTTGAATTTGTTTTGCGCTTTCGTTCTACGAAGATACTTTTGTGTTTATTTCATTTCAAGTTAAAAAGCTTCAAAAAGGACTCTCTACTCTGAAGCTCACGTCATGCAAAACGTAGGAAGGCAATTTGTGAGCGTGATTAAATGACGAATAGGTAATGTGGGATTACTGCATCGATGCAGTAAAAAGCAGTGCATTAATTTGCAATTAACTGTTGTAAAATAATGATTTTTGTTCCCCCTTGTGCACTTTGCGCCACTTCAAAAAGAATAACCGATCCCATTTGATATTCCTGACGCTCTTTAAATCTAAAAATTCGGTCAGCCAACAACCGGCTGATAATTAATTCGTTCAGTTGTACGTGGTGACGCTGCGATGTCAAGGGTCAACAGTTTGTCCGGCTTAAAAGGACCTTTACCCGGGAGGATCAAAACGAGAGGCAAACTCCATGTTGGTTACCCGAATGTAAATCAAAGCGCCACCGACCGACCGGCGGCAAACTAATTTGTGGTCCCGCAGGGGAAAACCGAGCGCGACCGGCGTTCCTTCCTTCCTCTGGGATTGTACTAATGTTTACTGTCGCCCCGCCTGGAAGCTGACCTGAAAAAAACGGCGATTGTAAAAAATAAATATGACATAAACAAACCGAACGATCAAACTGTATATCAAAAAGGACCTGCGGTTTCGATGGCAAAGGGGGGTGAAACTGATGGGTTCCGGTGAGGGCCGTTGTGCAATGAAAAGGCGTTTATGCTGTGGGCTGCGCGACCGATGTTTATGTAGTGGCTATGAATCGACCGCTCATCCATCGGTAATGATGATGGGTGGATAATAATAACATTACGCTAGTAATTGGCCCAATTTTACGCCACCCCCCCTCTCATGCAGGCTCTGGTCTGCCTCTGGGGCTTGCTGGCACGCAACGGTGGGTGGATAGGAAGACCATCCCACCCACTGCAAAAAACAAGGCTTCATAAAAAGCCTCCCAATAATCACCACCATTCACATAATGGCTGCCATGCTCTTCCGCGGACGGCGATAGAAGCGACTGTTGACTGATAAATTAATTGATCGCTGAATTCATGTACCATTCGTTTAAACTGGTTTTATTTTCTCTCGCGCCATGTTGCGCCAAAGGGCATGCCCGTCGGGCGTCGTTGGGGTCTGTCGATCCACCCGATGGACACGCATTATTTTAATTGATCCATTATTACACATCCTTTTAACGCACTTCCGGCTTCCCACCCACCCAGAAGGGAGGGCGCGTGGTTGTGCGTGTGAGCCAGGCGCGAAACCAGTCAACCAATGTGTGTGTGTGTTGTGTTTCTGTGTTTTTTTTTCTTCTCTGGGGCACTATCAAGGGCTTGCATTCAATTTCAATGTTTACCAGCACGCGGTGTCGCCTCGAATGTTCGCCCGGGTGAGAAAGAATTTGTTCTGCTGCAGTCGAAGTAAAACCAGAATTAACTTTTTTTTTTTTTCTTTCTTGCGTACGCCAGGGTGCGTCCTCTGGTTAATTGCTGTAAAATGGAGCAATCATTTTCTCATTTTTCACGCTCATTGCTCGCGCTGCCGCCTCGGCGCCGTGGTTTTCCGCACACGCCCTTGCCGGAGGCACGGCTTACCAGGCGGGACCCGTTGACCCGACGGCTGTGCTACGAATTCTCACCTTCTGCACGCTCCAGCTATTTTTGCCTCCGTTAGCCGAACGGGTGGAACGCACCGTTTCAGCGATGGGGTCGTCCGCGACATTCCGCCGTATTCCGCAGCGCCAATCATCATCAATCCCGCTCGAACGCGCGCAACTCAAGAGGGAGAGGAGGGGGGAGAGAGAGCGTGGCGTACGGCAGTGTGGAGTTGCGGAAAGAATCGAAATGCATTTGCATAATTTATGAATCCATCATAATGACACTTCAACTCGTTGCTGTAGTTCCTGGCTCTGTTTTTTTCTCCATCTGTCGCTTTGTTTTCTTTTTGTGTTAATGTGGATTTTTTTTTGTTTGGCGCACAACGCTCTCAGGCTTCTGGTTGAGTCGTTTCATTTCTGCATTGCTTCCGCTCTATTCCGTCGTACCGGGTGCCATTATCCGTTCTTATGCTGCCGGAATCTCGTTGGCGGCAAGCATTTGCGCACCTTCTTTGATGTGCACCGGCACCAGGAGAAACGTGCGTTCTGTCATTAGGGGATGTAATTTCTTCGTGCGAAAATTGTCGGCTTCTTGGTAGATGTTACACTTTTTACTTAAACAGCATTAACTGTATTTGTTATCTTGTGTGCCGACAATAAACATTTTATCTATATATATAAAAATGGATGTATGTTTGTTTGTAACGCTAAAACTCAAAAACGGCTGGACCAATCTTGATGATGTCTTTAGATGATTTGTTCGTTTTTGCCCAACGAAGGTATAGACTCCTTCTATAAACTTCTTGGGTTTAGATTCTTAGATTGTTGGGCACCGCATCATTTGCGACATCAAAATGGAAGTGTTAATATAATGTTCCAAAACCTTCATACCCCAAAATTATGTAATGGAACATGATTGTTTGTCACGCAGCTTTCGAACAATGTAATAGAGACTTATAATGGGGCAGCATGTTTAACTCCGAGCATTCCTTTAAGTTCCACCGATATGCCATTTCAATTTAAGCGTATTCAATATTCAACAATCGACGGAAGTGTGTAGCATAAATCTTAAATGCCATGTTTTTCGCATGACCATGTGGCATGTTAACGCTTCTGTAAACCGGCTACTCTGTACATTTGAAAACATTATGTAATCAGCATTAATGATTTCCAGTATAATAAATTCAAACTTATTTTCATTAAAGAAGAAACCATCAAGAAAAACCTTATTGCATACAATCATACATATTGGACGGGGCGAAGTTCGTCGGGCCGTCGGGTGTTGTTTCATAATTTTAAATAAAACTGTGTGATCATTATTGTGATTCAATAAATGATATAATACAAGGAGGTTTCAATGATTAAAGAAATATTGTATCGTCAGAACAAATGTGATGGATTGCAAATCTGTGCAAAATTTCTCCTGAAATTCCACGAGTAAATAATTCAGTTAATTTGACAAATGGCTCGTCGTTAACAATCGTTGGCATAAATTTTCATTTATTTCTGTGGCATTCGATGCGAAGGGGCTTGATTGGTGGAGAATAGGCTTCCATATACCATTCGTGCGATGATAGACGCTATCATTTGGTGTTAATTCTAGACGATCACCATAAAACGGAATGCCCTGGCAATTCACGCCGATATCGGGATGGAAAAGAACAGAAAGTATGGGTGACATTTATGAGCGGGGTCCCTGGGAAAAAAAAGTATGCTCCTTTTACGGGTAATGCTGGTGCAATGCGGTACTGGGTTCGCTTTCGAAGAGTGCTACAAGCCTCCACCAAAGTTGGTTTTAAACTTTGATCAACGAAACATCCAAAGCTTAACGAAATGGCTGGCGAAATGCACTGCCAGAGGTCTTTGGTCAGCAGCTGGAATCTGAAGCAAAAGTGAGCCGTAGGCTAATAACCATTACAATAATCATATTTTCTAATGATGCGAAAACGACAAAGTCAGCACAAAAGTTAGCCGGTAGGATGATCAGATGCTCCGCATGGACAAAGAGAGGGCAAGATAAGCGGGGTTTCTCCGGCTGTAATATAACCGATTTCTGATAACTGTGACTCGATAGTAAAAATGATCGGCAGGCACATTCCAGGACATGTCAACGCTCGGCAAGGTGTGCATGAGGGTGCGCACAAACTGTCAGACCCTACGGCTCGCTCCGTACGGCGAATCGGTTCACTCCTGTCACGCGCTGGAACGTGGTAATTTATTACCGGTAATTCCTATCGATTACGACACCGTGCAGAGTGTCCAGGGTGCCCTTTCGCGCGTCCGGAGGTTTTCGTTGGGAACAGTAAACAGACCGGCCATGGTTCGGGGACGAGGAAGCTATGCTGGCATGCTGGGATGGGTTACAAAACGGCCGCTTGGTAGCAATCACGTAGAAGGCCGTGCAGGGTTTGGAAATGGGTGCTGAAAAAAATACGTGTGGCAATAAATTGTGCGGCGACTCCTGGTGGCGGCCCTGTCCTACTGTTATACATTTTTTTTCCAACCGTTGACGATCGGTGTTCTCTTTGCTTATTCCGCCGGATGTGGCTCTACGAGACGGGGCTTAACGGCACACCTTCAACAAGCCACCTTTAACGTCGTCGTCCTCGGCGTCGTTCGTTACCATGCTGGCTTTTTGTCATACGCGGGTATTTTTTTAACCAGGACACTCAGCAAAATAAAAGGGAAAGTGCTTACCATGATAGGCGCTTCCGATAAAGATTAGCGAGGCAGCGGCACTGGGTGGGGCTCCTCACGCTCCCCAAAAGTAATCGATAGCGCGCTTAAGGATGCTCGGCACCAAACGGAAGAAACTGTCGGAAAAATTCGCGTCTGGTACAGGAAAGTCATTCCCTCTCTCGTTTTGTTTTTTAACTTTTCTTTCCGTCTTTTGTGGAGGAGCGAAAATTCCGCCTGTCATCGGGCGAATCGAGTGGTTGAATGTTACAGTTTTTTTTTTTTCACTCTGTCTTACGGAATGGGGAACAATCGTACACCAACATGCTGGGTCGTCTTGGGGGCAGATTACTCACAGTGATTAAATTTAGCCTCATTAATTAGCCAAATTTGCTCGAGATTGTGTGAATCGTGGCCGGGAAAGGACTTTAGAGCACGGAGGAATGATGTGCACCAGATTCGCTTCGGCCTTTAGAGTGTGATATGAAAGCTGGAAAAGTAATAAAAAAATGTTTATTCTATGAAAGACCAAGTATGTGATATTGTGAGGCGAGCATAAATTTAGGGCATCGGAGTTGAGTCATGAAGCATAATAAATACCAGTTTTTAATGATTTTAATTGAATTCCCTGCTTGGCTATTCTTACATTATTATTACACGAGTTATCTTATGCATGGATAGATATAATATTTTTTTAAACTTATTTCTTTGTTCACAACTCAAACAAGTTAAAGCTCTATTAAAAAGCATGTCCTGCACATCATGCACCTTATCGTGTACTGTTCAAACTCCGCATTTCGAACGTACTTAACTGTCATAGCATCTGTCGGATTGTGTCTTCGCCTTGTCGGCCACCAACGTTGGAAGAAAAAAATTCGATTACTTACAACAGAACAGAAAGACCAAAAAAAAAAAAAGAGTCAACCTTATGCTAACTAACTGCAACGCCATTTCGCTGAAGTTGGTCGGCTTCAAACTTCTGCTCGACTTCATTGCGCTTCAGTAAGCCCCGCACTTCGCTAACGAGCCGACCAGCTTGTTACGGAAGATGTGTCTACGCTAGTGCACAGTGCTCCGGAAACGTGGCCGACTTCGGCGCAATCGACGGTCTTGGGACTCGTCTTTGCTCGGTTCGATTCTAGTGTGCATCCCCGTTGGCTTTTGTGGAGTGGAGTCTAAAGTTTCAATCCGTTTTTTCTTTCGTTTTGTTTTGCCTATTCCCAATGGACTTTCCGATGATTCAAACCGGAGACCGTCATGACAGCAATCCGTCACCCATCTGTAGTCGGTCGGTTAATTGGACCTAATGGTAACAGCGACGTGAAGCTTCGTTTTTGCTAGCTTTTTCTTATGGTGTACCAACTTCAGTTAACTCCTTTTTTCGTTTTGCGCTGGAAACATTCGCGAAAGAATACATCAGCGAATCAAGCGTTTCTATCGAATACGCTCAGTTTTCGCTCATGGATCAGCTCCTGATCCAATAGGATTCGGTACAATTATGCTTTTTGTGGATTCCTAGACAACAATCCATTACACATGTAGACGATTGACATATTTGTCCATCATTGCTTGTGAGTCATATTGCTGATCTATTCAGTGTTTAATTTAGGAGGTCCTCTTTTTAGTGTTTGTGGTACAATCTTGTACTCTACTGAAGCTTTTGGTACAGTGTTTCATCCGAATAAGCTGCCAAATTCGTTTTCAAATGTGGTTTTCATTTTGCAATAAAGCTCTGATTTGCGACCGAAGGAATGTGGGTCTCAAAACACATAATAATTGTGTATCCCGATCGATTCAACGGGACCCTGGGTTGCTTTAGGCCAGCCTTTGGGCGATCAGTGTGATAATTGTCCGAAAAACCGATAAATTTCCCCGGACATGACAACAATGCGCGCGCAACACGTGTTCCGGTGGGGTGTTCGGTAGGTTTCTCTGTCCAAACCACCGCCGCACGGAAGATGATGGGTGGGTGCACGGACATGGGTGGTGAGCAATAAATTACCTTAATTTCCCATGACCCACGGGCGGCTGCTGGCTGGTGCGTTCCCTGTTGGCGGTCGCGCCGGTCATGGTGCTGGCGGTGGTAAAATAGTCCTACGATCAAAATAGGGGCCAGTGTTTGTTTTATGGCTCCGGCGGCCACAGCGTCGCCACAGTAGCAAAACCCGTTTTGTGAGTGCGTAACGGAGCGCGGGGGTCCGTTTAGAAGGGACGTTTTTCGTCGTTAAATTCCGCCCGACTCGGTTCGCACGGGAATTATGATAAATTGCACCCGGAACGGACCCGCGTGAAGTCGTGGCACGATCGGACGCCGGAATGAGCTGGGCTCCAATTTGCCACCGGCATGTGAAGTTGATCGTGCGAAAGATCGATGAAGGCGATGCATGGCCAAAACAGAGCCATCCGGCGTCGCTGCGCTTTGGTGAAGGTGTAAATTGCTTCACTTTTTATTGCCGCCGAGGAAATGGACCGAATGAACCCGCCTAGGGGGATGGGTTGGGTGGGAAGGAAGAAGCCGGCCCGGACGATTAGGGATTAGGAACGGTAGGCTCCGTTAGTTTCGCCTGGTGGACCGTGACTCGTTTAGTGTGATCCCAAATTGTGGTCGTTGATTTTATGATTATTGCCCATTGACCCCGGGGGTGTTCTTGGTGCGTGTAGTCGACGCAATTTCGTTGGCGTTCCGGTCACCCATAGCGTCCCCATCCTCGTCGTTCCGCCTGGAGGTGGTAGGACGCCGGATCTTGAAGAAACTCGGCCACAGGTTAGGGCGTCGCGAGTGATTAACCCCGACGGGAGGCCAGGTAGGCAAGGTGTGACCGAACTTTCGGCCGCCCTCGGTAATGAATTTGTGGGTTTTGGTCATTGTTCTCGCACTTTTCATGGCACGATTTATGACCGACTCGGGCGGTGTTGCTTCTGTCGGCCTGTGGCTGTTATGGCGCACAAAATGGCGCCCCTATGCTCGTCCCTCGCCGCAGAGTACGGGTGTCGTACTGGTGCACAAGGACACGAAGGAGCAAACAAAGCGAGGAGGGAACATGGACTGATGGGCCTACGTTTTGTCATCAATTTGTGGGAATACGTTCGAGCGACAGAATTGTCGAAATGAAGCGCTTACGGTGCCGCACTGAGTGTGTGTGCGCCGTACCGTGGGCTTTTATTTGCAGTAATTGGGTTTCCACCGCAGGCGGAACCTAGTGGTGGGAATGGGTTTTCTTTTCAATGACATAGGGATGGGATTAGGCTTGGCCGGCAAAGGATGTCCATTGTTCCACGGCTAACGATAATTCCATCATGTGCAGGCCGTCCAATGGATTAAATGAATGGAAATGGAAAGAGGATTAATTATTTGAAGCCTAATGTGAAAGTACGATTAAACTGAAACGTCTGTTCAGAGTTTTTTTTCCGAATGACAGTCCGATTTCAGAATTACGGCTTGTTACTTTCTTCCTGCTTCGTTCCTTGTGTTGAATTTGTGTTATATTAAAGCTAAAATAGTTAGAATCTTCGACAAACTTTGTTTCTTTGTGTTTTTTGTTGTTCTTAATTTTATCGTATTGCAGTGGATGGATTTATTTCAAAAGATACTCCAAGGCGTGCTACATTTGTAACGGTTTATCGGCATTTTCTTCTTTACACAGAAACGATGACTAAATATGTTCCTTCCATACATCATGTAGTCGTTTAGCAGTCACTTCGACTCGATTTAATTTTCTTCTCCCGCTTGGCAATCGATCATGCGTCCTGACGTCCTTTATGCTTGGGTGCGTGTGTGTATGTGTGTGTGCGAGTGAAGAAAGGGCTGTTGCAGTTCCACCCGTTCGCTTTCCCACGCCATGATTGCGTACGACACTGCACGCTGTTTATTAAACGATAATATTTTCCTTCCGTTCGTTGGAAAATTTCGCTCCATTTTGTCTCTTCCTTCCACGTCGGCCCGGGAGCCAATCTGAGCTCCTAAGGCTGAGAAAGTATATCCGCACTTGTGTGTGTATTGATTGCACGCCTCTGTCTAGTGACGACGGCTTCAAGCATCGTTTACAGCCCATTAATCACCTTGGTTGGCTGGCCTTCGCTCGCTCCCGGTGAACGTGAGTTTCGAGCCGGCGCGCTCCGTTGCGGTAACTAACAGGACGACGCTCCAGGCTTTCAAGACCGGCTCGACAAGACACCGACAGCGCGCGGACGGCAAGAATGGTGGCAGCATGGCGCAACGAAAGTACGGCTTCATGTTGAGCAACAATCGATTCGGGCGAAAGTGATTCGTTTGGATTCTATTATTGCAAAAGAAAACATTTGTCGTCGTGGGGGATGGGGAAATTTCCCGCCCGGTGCTCTGCCACCGGTCGTTCCCGTGGGGTTGATTCACCTTAACGTGCCGGGTGCGCACAAACCCGGTAATGAAGAGAATCATTTCACGATGGCGTGTCTCTACCCCTCCGGAAGCCAGCCTAGGCGCCCTTTGCTTGGTCGGATGGGTGGGTGGATAAAAGAAAACTTTCCCCGAGACGGTGGGATGCTTTTATTTTTTTTCCGGTGTTGTGGTGTTTTATCCCTTACTCGAGGGTTGCTTCCAACGGAGGGAAGTCTTTCTTCCAAGAAAACGTAAAGGAATTGTCAGGCTTGAATTGGGTACCAACACGTCCGAGGTGAGTTTCGCAAGAGGGTTGGCCCGATTGTGCGGCTGTTTTTCTCGGGGGAAATTTTTGGACACGTTCGTTACCCTCTGTTTCCCCCGACTCCAACGGGTTTCGCGTGCAACGGGGGGGTTTGCTTAGACGCGAGGGATCTGAGCAGGGGACGTTGTCAGACATGGGGGGATTTTATTTAAAGGAAAATAAGCACTGCAGTGCCCGGGCTCCTTCCTGCGGGATTTCTCTTATTTTCCTCGGGCTGGAAGATGTAGGCACAGTCGGAAACGAAATCTGTAATTGCGTTATAGCGAGCACACAAGCTGAGGGCGGAAAAATCGAAGCAAAGTCGAGCAAGGTGAGACCACCCTCGTGGGTACCTACGATGGTTGAGATGATTAGATAAATGTGTGTAGGATTTATTAGAGCCGTTCTTAGCTGTGTGACTGTACCATTCAAGCAAGCGTCGTGTAATCGCTCCTACAAATAAGCTCCATTCGCAACGAGGGGTGATTATGCTGCGGCTTAGTTGAAAACAAACGTGTTTAATGTGTTGGTGGTAGGGCTGGGGCCAGAAAGACTGCTCTCCGACCTAACTCTGCCCTTATCCGTGCAGGAACTTGAGCGAAAAACAACAACAACAACATCGCTAGCAGTCAGGAGTGACGCCAATGGAGAAGAAAGACTTCCGGCCTTCGCACGGGACGAAATGGATTTCTTCCAGTAATGGTACCATTCTACCGCAAGTTGCTTAGAGCAAAGCTTCTTCCCGTGCCATGAGCGATCGCCTTTTCCATCACCGTTGCCCGTCCGTCAGTAACGGCAACAACACACAGCGCCATTATCGGGCTTATTAAATTCAGTCATTTTGGCTTTCACTTGCCTGTCACTTTTCCTCGACACGACAAATTTTCCGCCCACGCCACCCTCACTGCCCCAGCATGCCGCATATTTCCTTTCTCCGATGTTCTCCCGCTGTTTGCACAGCGCAAGCAAATCACTACCAACAATCCTCTGCCCTCGCCGTTAGCGCTGTTTTCATGCTACATCCAGCATAACAATTCGAAGCCGCACGAAAAGCATTTCCGTGGCCTGGTTTCCCAGTCGTTCCAGTCGTCCCTGTGTTTCTTCCTTCGCGTGGTGCGGGTCGGCGATGCTAAGCTCCTTTCCACGTGTTGGAACCTTTGGCTTGGTCCAAACGCACGCGCGAATGGGCCGACAAAAAAAAAACAGACATCCCTCTTTTAAAATCATGTCACACACTTCCAACACGCGCCCGGTTAAGAATGATCCTGTCAATCAAACCGAAGTTTCCCATTGGGAAGGCCCGTCTCGTTTTTCCTCCACCCCGAGGGGCTTACGCAGGCGGGGATGTAAAAGTGAAAATTACTTGACATTTCCCCCGCCTCCACCGGTTGCGGTAGAGTGCATTCCATGCGTATTTCTTGTGTTCCACCGTATCCCTGGATGGAACCCCGGCTAATGTTTGATCCACAGACCGCGCCGGAGCTTGTCACAAGTCAATAATATTTATAAATATTTATGAATTGCCTGCCTCGGTTTTTGGGGGGTGGACCAAACTTTTTTTTGAAGGAGTTGTACGTACAACACACTGAACGGAGAAGGCCGTGTTTCTTTAGAGGCTTCGGAACGAGGGCGACTAAATCGTATGATTGTGCCTGTGAGGTTGATGTGGAGACGGGTTCGTGGTTTTGAGGGTTAAACAGGGCGAGTATGAGTAGGATAGAGCCTATTCTTTAGTAAATTAAAAATTGGTTACAAACTAATCGGCTAGCTTTAAATGTCACGCGTTAATGGGACATATTTTTGTTTATAAAATTGAACGACTTTTTTGCTGAACCTTTTTTTCCTCAACAACCGGAGCTTCTTGTTTCGCTTTCCCATAAAACTTCTCTTGTCGGTTCTGCCTTCGCCTCCGTGTGGGAAAAACGTTCGCTCCACAGTCGAACAACCGCCCGTTTCTAATAAAATTCGACTGTTATTGAGCTTCCCTTCCGGCGGTGGTGGAATTATTAGTTTTCTATGGTAATGAGCCCGTGGTGCGATCGCTGTCTCCAGTCTCCAAAGACTCGGTGGTGCTGGGCAGGATGCGACTCGTAAAAACCTGGCGCATGCAAGATCTCTACTCGAGTGGGCTTCGAATGGGCTGGCAGCGTTACCCCCACCAATTGTGAGCGAATAAGGTCGAAGTATGGTGTTGGTCCCTTCCGCGGAGTTCGCAAATGTGGTGTGCTTCTGGCACGCGAAAAACCTCTCCCCTATGCTGGGAATGGGGGAAGTTGGCTGATTCCATTAAATTCGCCCTGCAGCAAACCGCGTGAAAGAACCATCCGTGTAAGGGCAGAATCTTCACCTTCCCCTTTGGTATGCCATGGCAAAGTTTGACAGTTCGGTCGCTTGTTTACACGCTTGTCTTCGTTGCTTTTGCCTTTGTGCGGTGGCGCGCGATGGCGGGTAGGACGAACGCAATGGGGCTCGTTGCGAGTCGTGTGTTGGAATTATGAATAAATTTCCATGTCGCACACAAAGGGAAGCATGCAGAAGGCGCAAACCATTTGAATAATTGCAGCGCAAATTCCCCCAGAGCGGTGTGTGCCCCTTCATCCGCCATGCAGTGCCCTGCTCAATGTCTGGCCGTGGAAAAAAAAACACTCCTCTTCACTGTTTGGTGACCGTAAACTGTCAACGGTTGTGTGTCAGGTGGTTGGCTTCCGTCCCGAAACTGGGTCCGTTCCCGCGAGGTCACGAGTCCCTGTCGCTTCCGCCAACAGAGCACAGCCCACATATACTTATTCTTTCTTTTATCTCCTTTTTTTTCCTCCACAGGTAAGCCGACGCATGCTAATTTATTGACTCATTGAAGAGTGTATACCATCTTGCGGGGGCTCCTAATGGTGCTGGTCACATTATTCGGAGGGTCGCAAGGTCGACAGGGAAAAGGTATTGTATAGTATAAAGGGAGAGACAAAAGGATTGGGCCGTGTGCTCAAATTTATATCCCAAGAATGGAGTCGTTTTGTTTCCGTACGGCTACTCTTTTTGGTTCGCGAAAGGACGACAGCCGTCAATTTTTCATCACGAGACGTGACTTCGAGAGCTAGCAAACCATTTTGCATGCCTTTGTGTGTGTGTGTGTGTGTGTGTATTTTCAGAGACCGGTAGCACAAACTAGAACAATTTCCGGCTCACGTAGAGCCCCCGCCCGTATCGCTTGGAGTCAGCCGGGACGAAAGTAAATGGAACACGGTGGAATCGGCTTTCCAACCGGCCATTTATCACCGGCTTAGCAGCAAAAGGCAACCACTTATGATGAACGTGGTGACGCGCTATCGCTAAGGGAAAATGGGCGCTTAGCCATTCTTCCTAGCACCGCAAACCCAGCCAAGCCTCTGTGCTGGGTTGATTTTCTTCATCGTTTACGTTAGCCGTAGATTTGCATGCATCTGAACGGGCACACATCACATCGCGAGGTGCGAAAAATAAGCCTTCATCCATCATTGGAAACCATTCCTGATTGTGTGTTGCGGAATTGTGTCTGGTGCCATTTGGAGAACCCGCAGCTCGGGCTGGAATTCAATGCAACGCGGAGGAAAATATGCTGTACTCTCTCAATACCGCATAGATCCTGTGTGAGGTAATGGATGGGAAGTTCCAAGATACTTTACGTTCGCTTCCTTCCCCGCGTGTACCGCGGCTGTAGGCAACCGGTGAAAATCGATCGACAACGCGTCGTCTCGTTTCGGCTGACTTCGGATGCGTCTCAGATTGGGAATGAACCTTAGAAATAAGTTCCCCGGTACTAGAGAAAAAAAGAAAGACTACCTTGAATTTAGCAAGGCAACGGGGGCACGCTGCCACGTCCACGACACACGCAAAGTAGGATCATCAGAAATGGAAAACCATTTATTCAGATGAATGGCGAAACGAGACAGGAATTGAAAATTGCGTACAGAATATAAAACATCCCTTTATATTCGGGTTGGGGCTGCCAGGGAAAGCAAGGCAGGGGATGGGCGCGACGATGCCCGGCAGGGTGGATGGAAATTTGGATGTAGAAAATCGAATAGCACGCTACAGTGAGCGCAAACGAGTCGGCTTTGCTTTGAAAGGTGTGCGATTTGGTCAGGTTCATTTTTCGTGCGGGATAAAAAATGAACTTGTTAGAATGTAACTTTTCTTCTCTCCATCCTAGCGGTCATAGAATGGCTGGCTGGCGGGTTTGAGGATGCTGAAAAGAAAGTAGAATAAAGAACCAAAAAAAAAAAAAATCCCCCGACAAGCCAAGCAGGTGGTTTCCAGTGGTTGAACATTCGTTACAGTATTTCGGTCGATCAAGTTCGTTTTTTCCATTTTTGCAAAAAGAAAGAGAGGATAAAATAACATACACTTTTTCCAGACCAAGGATCATCATTACGGGTTCAACTGAGCATCTTAAATCTGTAGCCCATTGGCAGGGGGCGTTGGCTGTGATACACGGTATTGGTTTATTCGATTAAATTTATGCCTTTCGCATCGCGAACCGGTTGAAGAGAAATGTGCAAGATAAGAGCAAGACACCGTTATGATTGGCTAATATTTTATGCACATCCGTTTCTTTAGGCTGGAGTGGATTAGACTATGGGACTTTTGGATTAAACAAAAAAAAAAACCTAGCTTTAGCAACGGTTTTTAAAGCTGAACGATTGGTGAAAACGTGATTGCTCGTGTTCAATGACGTGCAGTTGATTGTTGGCAATTTTAAGAAGTTTGATTGAATGTTGTACTTTTATTTTACGCTTAAAGTCAGTTTATCAATCATTTTATTGTTCTCTCGATTTTTTCCTGTCATGCTGAATATTTCGATTCGGCTTCACTTTATGTCTTAGGCAGCATAAAGCTTTGAGGGAAAGCGCCATCATTATTGGTACTACCAACAGCAAAATCGTTGTAACCGTTTCGTTTAAGATGGTTTTTATGCTAGAACTTTTGCGATTGGCCCCAGCTCCAGCACTAATCGATATTGCCTTGATCGAGCGAAAACGAACGATCACAAACACTGTGCTCCTTTGTTACTCGCCAGCAAAGTTCGTTGAACTGCATCCCGGAGTCGAGCCGTAACGGTAGAGATTTTTTGCTCCTCCGTATATTCCATCTTCAATTTAATTCTTTAACCTCTCCATCGAAAGAAGCGCCCGACGCGCGGAAGCTAGCCTTTAATGAAGTTGTTCGCTCTCCTAATCCAACACCCGATGGCTCGGACCACTCGGGCGAACCTGTTTCTTGCCGCCCCGATGCCTTGGGTGTGTATGTTCGACAGCGTGTAGTATGTTGAGGATGTGTGTTCTTTCCGTTTTCTTCCATCGAGTTCTGATCGACCGCTACTGACACGCGGACGCTCGTTCGATCGCTCGTTCGCCCATTCATGCATCCGTTACACTTCGCCATCGGAACGCGTTTTCCCGCCTCCCCTAGCGCTCCCTAGCGCGGCTCTTAAGGGCCAACTACGCCAGGGCCGAACAGCGTCCGCTCGGTTCTCGAATAATCAATTTAATATCGTAATTGAACCGCTCCTCCGGAATCGATTCCGTAAATTACAGCTCAACTTTAAATAAGCCATTCGCTACGTTCGAGCTGATCTTGGATGAAATAGGGCACACACAGACGCACACTCACACCGACACAAGAAAAAAAAAAACAAATCCTGCGAACTTCTCCAAGCCAAGCGAAGTGGCGCTGCAAAAGGACCAGCGATGTGACGTCCCGACAACCGCGGCAGCTTCGGGACCAGATCGATTGATTCTCCATCATCCCCGTTCACTTGTCCCTGCTTCGGCAGCTACCCTTTGCACTGGTAGACTTTCGTGTTTATGCTTATGTTCTCCCGTGTCTGTTTCTTTTCTTCTTTTGGAGCCATTGGTAGCTCGTCGTTATTTTTTTTTTTTTGCGGGGTCCGTTTCGCGGTCGCTTCAAAAACATCGCCAAATCGATTCGGTACGGTCGGAAGGGACTTCGATCCTCGAACGCCCTTTGCACAGTGGAGTGAAGCATCAGTGCTGGCACCTGTTTTATTGCAGTCATTATTACGCCAAACACTTGTTTAATACTACTTCCATTGCGGGAAGAATTCAAGCTGTTCTAAAAGGCCAATATTATAATCGGAGTAAACATGATGATTTTCATAAGTCGATTGCTTCGATTTCACCGAAAAAAGGAAGTGTCCATGTGACGGTAGGTTGTCGTCCACTGTGCCACGATAAAAAAAAATAAAATCTTCCCCATAATCTTGTTCGCCGTGAAGTTCTATCCGCGACTGCTCTTAAGCTTCCATTAAGACGGTCATCATCAGGCGGCAGCTGTAATTGCAACCGAGCAAAGCCGGCGTTGGCACCCGGCAGTGAAGCACGGGAGGAATGCTCCTCGGGCAGTGCCGAATCGGGTGGATACGGAATAACGTACACGGCGCAAGGTCCAGCTTTAGCCCGCTGGTTCCGAAGCATCGGCAAGCGGCAGTAATGCTCGGGAGCACTTGGGGTAATTAGCAATAAATTTGAAAGGCGAATTAAGCTCATGTCAAAGCAGCGATTTCGCAACACCATTTAGTCGGAGGTTCGCTGGTGAACCTAGGTTCGCCGGTTCCAAGATGGATGGTTGCCGCTGGCTCTAGGAATTCGGGACCGGCGAAACTTTTCGACCTCGCCTGGGTTTCGCACCGAAGCGATCATGCGATGAATGACCTCATGCGTTATGTTTGACAGAATTGCTGCCCTAAAACGGTGAGGGCAGAATCGATCGATGGGACCCTTTCGACATGTAAGGGAACAGCCTCTAGCAGGCTGCAATTGCACAGCTTGGAGTCACGATTGTGAAACAGGGCCGGAAAACAGGCCAGCGCGCTCGCAAACGATTGTATTTCGGGCAAGGCAACAGTCATCCGCGGCTGTAAATTCATCGAGCTGCTTTATTTAGCAAAACGAAACATGTTCGCGGCGCTCGGAATGGCCTGTTTTATTTTTTCCTCGGTCGGTGTATTTCGTTCCCTTTGCCAAATAGATGTTTGAATTATTGCACAAAAGGTGAATGCACACGGTTTGGATAGACGCGCTGTTGTTAGTGCACCGCACTAGTCGCGAAAGGAAAAATGCATTGAAGGGAAGCGTACAGCTTGGAATTGTTGTTTTTGCCAGTGAAATCGAAACATGTCCCATTACTTTTGCTTTTCTTGGCGTATTGCTCGGCAGGGGGGGCGGCTGATGCAGGTAGATACGGAGTCAAGCTAGGTTTCAGTGTACCAAGATTGTTGGCGATTGCCTTTGATGCGAATTTGCTGGTACATGTCTGACTCTTTAGTTTAAATGTCAAACGAAGGAGTCATGGGAGTAAGATTTTCCAAAGTAAAGATAAAGTCTTAAAAATGAAAGGCTCCTGAGTGAGGGAAAAATACATAAAATATGCTTTGAAAAATTGGCTTGAAAAATATCAGCACAAACGTACCTGAAGAAGAACGAGGTTATTCAATTACATGACTTTATCTTTTGCCCTATGAAATCTTAGTTAAAAAGTGCAAGCTCTATGAACCCTTGAGCTGTAAACAAAACCTACTTTCTTCTTCGAAGCCAAAACTCGTGCAATAGAGTAAACCCGGGCCCAGAAGGTTAAGCTAGTCATGCTGGGCTAATTACAAGCGGTATCCGAACAAATCGCTTACATTTCGGAAGTTTCGCCTCATTCGCCTCAGCAATCGAAAATCGACTCCCAACGCCTGAAAGAAAGGTAAAGGCGGAAGAAAGTGTAACGGTGAGTTTACCATAACCTTTTGCACGATCCAGGGCTTTCACCACTCGCCGCCGAGCACCCCGGTGGGCGGGACGGCTCGGTTTTTCCTCACGATTTTCCCAACCGTGCTGGCTGAAAGCTGGCGCGACGCTCAGGGCCGACACGGGGCTCGCGTTGTCGGTGGTAATATTTCTTCACTTTGTAATGTAAACTGCCGCCCTCCTTCGAATAGCTTCGCCCACTTCCAGCTTTCATCAGCGGGCCAGGCTCATTAATTTTATTAATTACAATTTAAATTATAAAAAATAATACCATTCCGTTGCTTTCGGTGTTTTTGCTCCCTTTCTTCGCTGCCCTCCTTAGCCCGAGCCGGGCCGGGCAGCGTTTCCAGCCGCTCACGACCCACGCAGCCGACACGATGGCTGGTTGCGAGAGTCGTGAGAAGGGTTGAGATACTTTCACTAATCCCGAAGAAGAATTACATCCCATTTCCATTGGTGTGCCCGGATCCGGAGCGGCACCGGATAGCAGGTTCTGATGCAAATCGTGCTTTTAGCGAAATGCGAAGGGAAACAACGATCGTGCTGCTGCGGGAAGGGTTGGGGGAGAGCGAGGCAAAGGATGCGGAAGGTTCTTATCTTCGCAGCGTTCTATCGGGCCGCCCACCCTCGTCGCTGTTCATTTGCGAATGCTCCTGGTGCTCCTGCAACGTCCCGGAGGAGTTGGAACTGTACGCAACCAACCCTGTTCCGTTGTTTTAGTGACGAGAAGTCGGACACATTAGGCGACAAGAAGCGCGCTGGGCGCAGATGGAGGCAGGTGGTGAGGAGCATACAATTTATGAGTACACCTTCCGCCGACGCGTAATGAAAGTGGAGAGCGTTCGAGTGAACGATAAGATGCGTTTCGCTTTGCACTTTGACGTTAACGAAGAGCCGTGTCGTTTGCTTGAGGGGCTGAGAAGAAATAACACTGGCAAGCGTGGGGTACCGATGGATGGGTGCCATTACAATCCAATTGCACTTCCGGTAGTGTGGAAGAAAAAAAAACACATCGATTCTCGCAACACAAGAAGTGCTCAAGGAGAAACTTGCGCATGGAGTAGAATCGTTCTAACGAGGATACACCCGACATAGATAAGGAGCTGCATTGGAAATAATTATTTTGCTTCGATATTCTCGTGAATTAAGGAATGGTACCACCCGCGGCATGTGCTTTCGCTTCCTTTTCCTTCAATGCACCGTGTTGTTGTGCGCCCAAAGGAAAGCAGCGTTTTTTTTTAATTGGAATCTTTAACGATTGACGGAACGCCAAGCCTTCTTGGGGATGAGGAAAAATGATCCAATTAAGATGGGCGTATTGGCGCACGATCGATGAGGCCCCCAGCACGAACCCCGCTCAATAATGTGCAGCAAATGAATTGTTTTGTAATTGCAATGCAAATTGGAACACGAACGTAATTGACCGACAGGGTTTGCAGTTGCAGTGAGCATTTCCTTCGCGAGAAGAAAGGGAATCGAGGCACATGAAAAGGCTCAACTAGATGGTGCCGCCCGGTTATGCAGCACGAGGTATAATGTGGTAGTGATTGATTGACATTCAATCGTTGCTCGTTTTGTGTTCTGGCAGCTTTTTAGCAAGGGTATACCGTCACCACGCTCTTCCTGTGGCTTCCGTTTATCATCATCTTTCCCGGGAAGACCCCGGACCGAACCGCCCAGGACAGGCGAAAGGTTCCGTTCCCCGCGGTTCCATTCAGAGCTGCACCGGCGGTCTATCTCTGGCGACGGTGGAATGCATATTTCATAACGAGTGGAGACAAAATTTACATTTCATTTCCCAGCGTCTTGACGTGCCAAGGGACGCCTGCAAGTCCAATCTTTTTTTTAACATTCATCCATTGCGAGCGCTTTGGTTGGACGGCGTCGAATCGTTTGCAAGAGAGCCGAAAGGCACACTGCTTCATTCTGCAAGTACTGTTTGAAAAGGGCCTTCGAGACGAGTCGAGAAAACGGGGCTCGGTGGCACGTGTCTTGCAAGTCGTTTTTTCGCTACCGAATTTTCCCTTACCGCGTCAAACCATCGCTCGTCGGCAATGCTGCTTTGTACCGATATTTTCGCTTGTTGTTTTTCCAAACCATTTTCCCCGATGCTAGCCGGCTCCCGGGTTCGTTTGCGAGTGCCCTGCTTCAAAAGGCATCATCGCCAGAGAGATGAAAAATCTCTCTATTTATTTATTCATTCCCCTAAGACTTGTTGGTGGGAGAGGGTAAGTTTTCCTTTCTTATCTTTTTTCGGTTACTTTCTGTTCTGGTTTGCTATACCTCGCCTTCTTTTTGGGACTGTTGAATTCGTTTTTTTTTTGACGAAAACGAAAGTAAACTACCAGGTTGATGGTACGGTTTCCTGTTCGGCTGCATATTACAGTAGCTTATCACCTTGGGGTACTGAAACATTCCACGTCTTTTGGTCAGCTTTCTATTGATATTATAAGCACAAGGAAACTTGTTCCTGCGTTTTTTTTTCCTACAGAAATATGATTAGAAATAAGATTAAATTCTTTCGTTTAGATCTTTTTAATCAAAGCAGTTTTAAATATATAGTATTTATGATTTTTTTAAGTAGCGGAAACTTAAAAGAGATGCAATAATAATGTGTTTGTAGCCAATAATCTCATTAACTTCACGAGTATATAATATTGTGTAGGGTGGAACGGTGCTTCATTTTCTGATACTTTTCAGAAAAATTCCGTGCAATTCTCCAGCGGATCGAGACGGTCGATGTTCCAATATCGTCGAGTCGAGGGTGTGTTTTAAGATGGCGTGAAAAGAATTTGCATAAAACAAAGGAGAGTGCAGCTTGTTTTTGAACCAGAACCGGGCCACGATTGTACGACTGCTCTCGCGAGCCGGTTCTTGGAGGGTTTAGTTCGCTTTTCTTTTTATTTGTGATCGCCTCCAACGTTCGATTGGAATAAATATTCCTGCTCTCGCGTTGGGAAGCGCCACTCTTCTGCCGATGCACTCATTCTCCTTGCTCTTCCGTGCCATCGTTGGAGTATCAGTGTTTTGATTAATTGAAATTTTTGCTTATCTTCCGTTGCTTTGCCCAAAGCGAAAAGTGGTGTTCGTGCAATCTTTCTAGCGGCGAAAGCAGAGCGCTGTGATGTCGTTAGAAGAAAAATCGGTGCTCAATTTCGTTCGCATCTATTTTTCATCCACTTCATTCGAGTTGATTTGATATTATGGAGAAAAGGTAGCACCGATCAATAAAGTTGAAAAGACATTGTCTGAAAACATATCAGTTCTAGTGGCCTGTTTGGCATCAGCATCATTTCAAAGTAGATTTTGTGGTGTAATATCTTGACAAAAATACTATACTTGAATCAGGTTTGGTTCCATCAGATAGAAACTCGCATCATTCGAACGAAAACCTTTTCACACAAAGTCGAAGCAAACGGCTAAAGTATTGCAGAAGATTGGTCGTACAAAAACTGTTCAATCGTTGACTTCGGGGCCAGGACTCTAAAACAACTACTAACTACTGAGCTATGTTGAACTGAAGTACTATCCTTGAATAAAACATGAGCAAAGAAGAGATAGAGTGGCCTGCCCATCATCATCCTATGAAGAAGCACCTTGCGATGATAGCATGGTCATTTTTTCACCCCTCCGAATGATGACCGGTTCCTCAAAACTGACTGCATGAGATTTTCACCGTACTGGGAAAAGATAGACTACGGAGATGAGAACCACACGGCACCACGAACAAAATTGTGTAAAATAGAGTCGTACCTGAACAAGGAATCTGAGGAAGGACGATAACCGGGATTCCATGACCTCTGTATAGCCAATGGGTCATTTCTTGGTGATACAAATGAAAAGCAAACAAAAACTCGAGCAGTGTCCATGCTCTCAAATGAGTGATGCTGACCATGGCACATAAGATCGTTTTGTTGGGATTGTTTCTTTTTTCATATGTGCGCTCTGAGCCATGCGACTCGACGTTGGAGAAGCCGCAGCTTGACGAGTTTATCCATCTTTAAACAAACAGATTTTGTAAGTAAAACCCTACTACTGGCTATTTTGAAGGATGGCTTACATGTGATGATGTAAGCAACGTTGTTAAACACATTTACAGGTATTTTTCGGTTTATTTTTAAGCCTGTAAAACTGGCTGATACGAGCACATAGTACTGCTTTATAGATTGGATAAATTAACAAGCGGATAACAATGACAATCCCAGAAGGCTATATGCATCTAATAAGACGCAATTAAACCCAACATAAACATCTTTAGTGAGTATATCAAGGAAGGCACATGCACGTGTGATGCACTTTTTTATTATTTCTTCTCATCCATGTAGATTCAAATGCACTTCTGATGGATCCTACTCCAGTAGAACGTCCTGTTTGCAGCGGCTGCAAACTGCAGGTGCTTCAGCTTTCTGGATGTAACTCGACACAACGAAATAAATTAACTTCCCCGTGGCGGC
The DNA here is from genome assembly GCA_914969975.1 of Anopheles atroparvus. Taxonomy (NCBI): domain Eukaryota; kingdom Metazoa; phylum Arthropoda; class Insecta; order Diptera; family Culicidae; genus Anopheles; species Anopheles atroparvus. The sequence continues at coordinate 20,694,635 of CAJZCY010000001.1, forward strand.
AACGCCATCCGGTTTGACCGACGGGTCCTTGGGCGAACTCGGCGAGTTAGGGCTAGCCACGGCGTATTTATGCCGGCGACTCGTGCGGTTGCGAAGAAAACCAACAAAATATGTAATAATGACGTTAATAATAATGAACCTGCCGTTTATTTACCGGTTTGATGGGCAGTTTCTTGTGCGTCGGATCAGCGAGAGGTCCTCCAGCTTCTGGTTTCGGGGCCTACGAAATTGCGCCGTGAGAAGGAAGAAAAATGAGTGGAAAGAAAGGAATAATAATAACAAAATCGCGTAGCATTCGTGGACCCATTGAATGGCCCGGTTCGGGGCACGGGGCGTCCTCGGGCAGTCCATTACGTTGATGATATGACGCAGTCGGTGGTGGTGGTCTTTGCCGTAATGAACGGCTGGAGAATTCCGCCACATAAGCCGCCACGTCATCTTTGGCTTCATTTTGGACAACCCATCGACCACCCACATTAAAAAGAGATTACCCCATACGAACCAGCGCATTGTACATTCTGACTTCGTCGCAACGGTAAAGTAATTTTAGCGGTGGCAAAGTAATCCAGCCATAAAAACTATAAAAAAGCTCTATCGCAGCTGCTTTTGATACCGGGTATTAGTGCCTGAAACCTGAATGAAGTGTGTCTTATACGACGCTACTTTGGAAGTGATGAGTTTTCGGGTTGATGTTGACACAGTTCAAACACTTAGTAGAATTCAAATGTATAATTTGTCAAACAACAAAAGAAACGGGGGGTTATAAGACACGCTCATATGTTGTGATGGACACTCAAGATTGTTAATAAGATACATGAAAAAGCGCGAAAAAGAAAAAAATGCTGTGATTTGTAAAATTACTATTTGCTGTTAAAATGATAAGTTTGTGTAGTTCCATTCCAGTCGTTTGCCTTTTAGATATGTGCTGACTGTAATAAATGAAATGAACAAAATCTCCTTGAACCGATTAGAAATCCTTTGCCATATGATCATCTTTATCGCCCGTAATAACCGTTTTGATATCGTGAATTCTTGTCGAAATGAATCTTTATCATCAACAACAGACATTTCGTTGGAAATCAGTAGCTATAAAAACAAAACTATTGATAGAATCAATGAACCTCCCTACGGAGATCGCATCGCCGAAATCGTTCTGAGCTCTGGCTTTTACAGTAATGAAACCTCTCATCATGATGGCCTTTGGATTTCTTACTGATTCCTCCCCTCTCTCGCTACCGATCCTAAACATTACGCACTTGCCGAAACGCACGCGATTGATAAAATCTTACTCGAGAGACAACTTCATCCTTTTTAACCCACTTTCGAAAACTGAACCCGGCCCCTTGCGGATTCCGCAAACATCTCGACGACAGACACCGTCATCGGGACCGCTTCCGAAGTCGCGACGTGCGAACACCGCCCGAGAAAAGCTTGCTAAGCGCGAAATGCTTTTCAATTTTGCTGATGGAAGATGAGTTGCTCGGTGGAAAATTGTAAGGCACGTAGGCACGGTTTACGTAGTGTAAGCAGGCACTTCCGGGTGAGGTCGGTGTTTAGTCTGAGAGGCTCTCGACTTCTTCGTGTGTGTAACGAATGGAGCAGTGACTGTAGTACGAACAATGGGCTGGCCGCGAAGTTGGTTTCCTACCATTGTTGGCAACTGCTTTGGAGGATTTCCGTGTGCAAAGGGGTTTGTTTCGGTTATCCCTTGTAGGCACGGGAAGCTACCGTGACAGGGAACAGATGATTTATGAGTTTTTTTCACATCTTTAGCACAACAACCTTGATTTCTGAAAAGTTGTGGTGTATGATGGTACAGCATATTTCAAGGACAATAATATTGTTTTCTAGTTTTGATATTCCCCTTGACCGGTAACCAAATATTTGGGGGGCTTTGATGTGGTTTCCATTTGGCTGGTCAAAACAGGTCTCATCATTTTTTAGGCATTCCTCGTCAGTTGGGTTTAATCTTCCCTTAGCTATGGAGTAAACAAAACGTTCTACTATTTGAAGTGGATAAGAAATCGAAAGAGGTTGGTTAAAAGTTTGGACTTAACCGTGGGTTTATAAATATCCAAACAGGTAATTGATTTTGGTTAGGAGAAATAGAAAAATGAAAATCAATAAGTCTTCATTTTAGTTTGTTTGCTTAAGGAATGGGTTGGGGAATGGAAAGAATAGCTCTTTACTTTATTGTTTTCATGCTTATCCGAGTTTCCTTTCAATTTAATAGGCTAATGCCTACATGTACATCTTCTTTCTTAATGACTAACAGCGTCCAGAAAAATGCAAACACTACGAACGAAGTTTTCAACCTTTTCCGGATGTTTTTGCAATCCCGAGATTTCGGATTTTTGGAATTTGTGAGTTTGTGGTTCTCACCCTCCAGCGTTGTCGAAGCACATACGCTCGCATTTTCATTTTTGATTCCTGCTCTTCACCCATTTAGCTTCTTACTAATGGATCCAAGGATGTGGCTTGAGCAAAAATTCAATGGATGAACTTCCGCTGATGATCCCTGGCCGAAAAATCGATTTTCAACCCCATCACGACGGCCAGAGCAATCTAGAGGTACTGCGAGGGACTGTCAGGGCGAAACCAGGAAAGAGTTTGCGATTTATATCGCATTTGTGTGTACATACACACGCATACTGGTGCTTATGAGGTGCTCTAGTGGAAACAATCCTTCCGACACAAATACAAAGGTGCATGGTATGCACTTTCGAAAGCAACTCTGCTTCCGTGCCTCCCCACTAGTGCGTGTGTTCGTGTCACGGGCCTCGCTCGGCTGTCCGCTGGGAAAACAAACTCGTCCGGAAAACCTTGGAAACTTTTGTGGCCGCCCAACCGGTTTCCCAGCTGCAGGAATTCGAGGCTGGCCGATCTTTGGTCGGTCGTTTAGAAAAACATGCATTTTCCATGCCGCTGGAGGGATTCGGCCTTTGTTTCATGTTTTTCATCCACCATTGCTTCCATGTTTGGCCATCATTTAGTTCCGCTATGGGTTTTCCTTGGCCGGACTCTACGGAGACCACAAAGCATCATCGTGTAGGAAAAATGGTCAAGTTGTTCGACTCCGATTTTGCTGCCGGGTGTTTAAAATTTACTTTCCCTTTGCAATGCAGAATATCACCAGGATTGCGAATGAGAACGGGTACTCTGAAACTTGGCCACCTTCCGCTTGGTACTGGGATGAGCACGTTAATGGCTGAAACCATCCAATGGCATAGTTTTCACCGTGGGTCGTTTTTCAGGCGACTCCCGATCGGTTGGCAAGCGGGCAAAAACAGCTAAAATAGGGGATGGGGCAAATTTATTCAGAATAATTCCACAGAAATTGTGCTTTATTTACCTTCTTCCAAAGTGCGTAGGGACACCGTTCGGGAGGGGACAGTTTGTCCTTTTCCGGTGAACAGGACATGCGCGCCCTAATCGTCTGCTAATCTCCAGCAACACTCCCGGCCAGGGGTTGCGTAGTGGTAGCCGTAAATTAGTTTCTGGTGGTGACCCTTTTTGCAAAACGCCACCGTCACCGATGGGCGTCTTTGCTCTGCTGTTGGCGGCATGATAGTAGGAAAAGCGTAAAATAACATTCCGAATTATACAGCTTTTCTCGTGTGTGGTGTAGCCTGTGTCAGCAGAGCAATTTGCGAGAGTCGAGCCGTATGTCATTTAAAGGGTTGTTGTGACTGTGGCTGGGTTAGGATTTAATTTAGTGTTATTTAATTCATCATTTAATTCGCTTATAGGTGCACGAAGCATAAAGGTTTACTTTGTTGAGTGGTTTGTCTTGGATGTATAACGTTTAGTCAGGTACGTCTGGGAATTGTATAAAAATTTAGTGCTAGAAAACGATGCTTATGGTCAATGTTGACCTGAACCTTATATCTTTTTTCAACATATATTGTTGTAATCGATTTTTATAGCATCCACAAACAAATGTGCTAAATTTTATATTGATCCCAGGCACTTTGGCCGATCTACTATGACCATGTCTCAATACTGTTAACTAAAACCCCCTTAGGTTATATTTTTCACCACCACCGCCTTGCGTCCAAGTTATCTGTGACCAGCTTAGGATAAAATCCCGAAATTCCAATGAAAAAACAGTCGAGAGACAACTCGAGAGTCTTGTACAGGGGAGGAAAAACGAATCGGTAAAAGGTGGAGGCGGATCGTGTGGAAAGAAAGTCAACGCGCTGTTAAAACAAAAACCAAGGCAAAATGGAATCAGTTCCATTAGAAACACAAAAGGGAAGCATTACAGCGTGGGCAGGATAAAGAGAGCGAAATTCGTGGAATGAAGTGCATAATCAGCATTAAAAGCGCGTCGTAATAATTATGGTAATGAGCGCCGGGTAGTAGGAGAAAATGGATGGATCGCTAGATCCAGGTCTCGGTGCGGCAAAAGTGGAACTTTCAGGCAGCATAAGCTGATCCTTCGGTGGGTTTTGGTTGGGATGGAACGAAATAAAGGAGAGCAAAAAGAAACAAAACTGGGACCTCTTATCTCGAAGTAAATTTGAATAAATAAAAAGCCGGCGAACGGAAGTGCCGATGAAACGGACTTCTTTTTCTTTCAGGGATGGCGAAAAATCCGCTCATCGCCAAGCGGTGATGATCCGATTTCCACCTCTTGGGACGTCGATCAGTTCCACCCCAACGGCGGTCGTCGATCGTCGGCGGAAGTGTTGGCGCGAGGCGTGATACATTTATATTTTTTATACTTTACCAGCACAAATGTTGCTGGGCGTCGAAGCGTTGCGAAACGACGCTGAAGGTGTGGTCATTACGAGTTTTGATTATGTACATTATTTTGCGTTCTTGAAACTCCTTTCTATTTTTTTTCGATCCAATGGATTATAACGGCAGTAAATCATTTCTTCGACCAAAGTCAACGTCAGTCGGCAGTTGTACCATTGTTGCTGAAGACGTATTTGGGTCTCGGTTGAATTGTTTTATGATTTCGGTTTGGGTCATTATTCCTCAGCATGAATTTAAAGGGTTACAATTGTTGCATTTTGGTGTTTATTGATAATAGTTAAACCTTTTTAAAGATTCTTAACATTCAAGATATCTTAAATTATGTGCTTCTAAGCATAACATTCCTACATGTTTACAGTTGTACTCTTTTGACCATCTTCTATGTAATTGTTAGAATTGCAATGACTTACGCCTCGTTTTCACCAAGCACACTCAGCGCATCATAATATTACATTTCGTTACATGTAAACGTTCTACAACTGCGATGTGCTGTGACTGTTTTTAAGTTTAGCCTGTCCATTGGTTGTGTTTAAGAGAGACAAAGGCTTTGGGTGGGTCATAAAACGGTTGGGTAATAAATGAAGCTCTTCGTTTTCCCACAACTTTAAAATTTAACTTTCTAATGGTTGTGGTTTATTTTGACAGTAAATATTTCAGTCAGTTTTGTAGCCTTTTGTCTGTGGGTAATTTTATGCTTTGTTTTGTCGTTGCTGCGTTTTCAAATGCACAACCTTTTTGGCTACGCTGCCAGTTTTATTGCTTGTTGATCATCATGAAAGTTTGTTTTTCTCCTGGAGCATAAACGCACGATTATGATATTGTTACGATAGGAGATTACTAAACGGTATAATTTCTCGCTTCGCTGAGCACCGAGCGCGGGTGGTATGTGCGGGCACGTAGAAATGTGAAAATACACTCTGGGACGTTAACGATGTCCGCTGGTTAGGTTATGGAAAAAATGAAAGATTTATTACAAATTCTATTTTATAAACCGAGAACACATAACTGCCGGTTTCGTTAATGGGGAAATATACTCATCCGGTAATTTTCTCTTCGTCTTTTCTTTACCTTTTTTCAGGTAAGTCGCCGGAGGAAATGAAATGAGTTTCCGTATCCAGCCAACTGTGGTTTTGCCGGTGGCAAGTCGTTCATCTTCACCTGTGTGGTATATATTTTTTCCAAACTGACACCGTTTTCAGCTGCACCACAACTCTCAAAGGAAAACAGTACCATGGGAGTGAAAAGCCTTGGTCAGTCGGTGCTGATGGACGTTAAATGTATGCTAACTAGGGTCGGTAGTGTATGGTGCTGACAAAAGCCTGTGCCCCATCGCCATATACGCTTGCTTTCTAATATCTCATGCACTTTTTCCGCGCCACCCCAAGCTAATAAAAAATACCGAGATCCGGTGTTGCGTTTTTTACACGATAAAGCACTTTTAGGTCGTTCATTGCGCGACACGGACTCTGCGTATCAGCCGAGCCAAGCCATTTTGCAAGCATAATACCGGCGCGGGTGTAGATTGTAAGGTGAAATTTCAGTCAGTATTTACGCTTAGTTTAGCGGCGTGGTAAATTTTGGTACGTTTTATTTTTGAAAACTTGCGAAATCGGTTGGTGATGCGGTTGACAGTTTTTACGCTGGTTTACGTACACCTCTCGCTTGAAAAGGCATCTAGTTTGAGCGAAGAAATGGTGCGAAAAACTGGCAAAGAACGAAAAAGCCAAAATCATCCAGTGATGAATTTTCTCGACGGGTCCCCGGTCGTTCAGTCCGGCGGAAGCGGAATGTGACAGGAAAGCTGAAGGAAAAACAGCAAAAGGCAACTTTTACTAGGCTCGTTGCGGTCGTTATTAATGGGCCCAGTGCTAGCTCTGTTTTCTTTTTTTTCTTTTTCGAGTACGCGACAATGTCCACGACCGTTCCTAAAGTACTGGAAGAATTTTTCCGAGTCATGAAGCTCGGGCATGTTTTTTCCGCCCCGTAGTTGGATTTTTGGATGGCGAGATGGATTTTTTGGATTCATATTTTTCTATTGGGAATAAACTTGCGCTATACGTAGACTAAGCCAGTGATGAGGGGACGACTAGGATTCTTCCCATTATCCTCTTGAACAATTAGGCGTTGCAAAAAGGGTTTCCTTCTATACGTTTAGTTGAATTTTTTTAAATGAAAAATAAATAAGTTTGCCCATGGTCTGCGCTGCGTGCACAGAACGAAACGCTGATGGTGACAAAAATCCGGTGTACATCACACAGTCCGCTGACGGACGCGCGCACCCCGAAAAGGATTTACGACGATTTTGACGGTTAGGGTATTTACGATATAGCGGGCTATTTCATCTGCGCGTTACAGGCCGCTTGATGGTCGGTTCGCTAAAGCCCAGAGTGTACGGCGGAAGGAACTTTATGGCTGCATGCGTACGATAAAAAAGTTTGTTACGCAAAAAAAAAAAAAAAAAAACAAAATAAAATGTGTGAAATGTCGGTCACCGATGGTAAATGGCGCAATAGTGCTCCGGGGCACAGTTTACGATGAGTGCGGTAGATATGGGAGAGCATTTTCCTGTTATGTCAAACTTTTGCCTCCTATCAGCAAGGAAGCAAAGCCGGCTAAAATGTAGTCCTCGGCGAAGAACTTTGCCTTTGTGGTACAGTTTCGAGTGTTTCTGGTGAGTCCTGCATGTGCGCTTCGAATTGAAGCGCTCCAGCAAGTCACAAATGTGCACTACAGGGTCACTAATGGACTCAACGTGGAGATATATGTAAATGAGTGTGGGCTAAGTAGAAGACTTAATTTACTTGCTTGCAGTCGTCCGAAGAAGTAAAATGCAACGGCTCTCTATTCACCGCCAGTGCAGTTGGTATGTGTGTTCCATTAGGCGGCAAGCCCGGTGCAAGCTGGGGCTTATCGATTTGTTGATTTCGTACGAGCCGAGGATGCGCATAACTCTTCGAGATAAGACCCATTAGAAAACTGGGCCTCCTTTTGCAGAAGATCAGTACTCGAACCGACGATGGCATGAAATTCAATTCTTGCAAGCCAGTTGGTAAGCGAGCGGATGGGCGAGGTGTTGGCTGTTCGGGCTTGCAGTTCTGATGCTACATATTTGCTTAATAACGTAATCCAATAGTGATCCTTTAATAGATCATGGAGCTTTTTTACGAACCATACCCGGCCCTATATCATTGGTTTGAAGCAATCCGATCGGGTCGGTCTTATCGCGGTTGGGGAAAAATACAACAAAAGTCGAGAAAGAAGAAAAAAGCACAGGTTCGAAAACTTATGTTGGCTGTTCTTGGCTGCGGAACAGAATTGAACGGCTTCTGTTGATTGGTTACCGTTTGCATGGTGCCCACGGCCGCCAAAAGGTGGGACATAAATCCAACCGATCGGGGAGGCGAGGGTTGTGCGCGCCGAAGCGTGAAAATAACATTATCCGCAATCCGGATTGTTGTTTGTGCTGGAATATTGGAGAGTGCACTGTGCGCCTGGCAGGAAGCGCACGAATCCTGCTGCCCTAGAAGCGCCTCGACCGGAGGAATCAGCTGCACGGACACGGACTGAAGTGAAAAGTAATCCCAGAGAAAATGGAATGCACACACCGAACCGTTCCACTTTCACGCAATTGGTTGAAGAAAGTAAAAAGCAGTGGCAGTGAAGGGTGAATCCGGGGTGTGAGACGGGATGGGCATGTGGTGGTTTATAAACATTGCATATTTTCTAACTTTGCCAACCACACGGGCGCTTCCCGTCCGCAGCCGAGACCAGGAGCGTTTTGGGCAGGCGGCACTGTTTGCCGAATGGAGCGGCGGTGGTATCAGGTGGAAAAATCGATTTTCCACCTGAATCGAAACTGAAAAGTAGAGAACTGCCTTCTCCCGCACCCTCTTTTAGCGACTGCACGGCGCAGGATTTTCACTGTTCCCCCTTTCCACTGCCAGCTGACCGAAAGTAGGGAAACCTTCGACCTCTGGAACTCGTTCCGCGTGGAGTCGTTTTTAAAAGAACGCTCGCAGAAAGGACGCACGCGTCACTAGGCAGGGATGGGGCTCCCTACTCCTTGGACAAACAACAACGCCCTCGTCGTGCGATGGAATTCGTCGATTCCGACCCACCAGAAGACTGCTCTCGGTGCTAGTGTCTGGTGTTATCATTGATGCAACGAAGTCAAGATTCGAGTGGAAAAGTGAAAACTTTTCGGCCTGCCTTTTTTTTTACCCTACAAACAACACGGCGCAGAAGAAGTGCAGGGGCGTCGGTGAACAGTGGGTTGTGAACTTTTCGCCGACGTCCCACGCCATGTGCGGGTCTTCGCGGGCCGTGCGGGCTGAAAGCGGCATCATCAAACGAAAAGCACCGTTTGCGAATGACGACGACGACGAAGGCCGCATGACTGAAAGTGCTGGCGTCGACGCTAGGATCCTTGAAGACCTCCACAAGCGTGTGGCGTGTTGATGTGGCAGGACCTGAAAGAAAAGTTTCGTAGCTCAGTCTCCCCCAGAAGTCCTGGTTGGTTGGGGATAGTGGACGGCTTGTGCAGCCGGAAGCATAACAGGCGAGGCACACATTAATTTCCGCCGCTTCCGCCGGGAAACAAGAGCAGCTCTTAGCGCGCAGGGTAATGGCACAACGGCGGGTGGTTGTCTGGATCGTTCTCTCTCGTTCTGTCACGGGACGCACAGGACCGAGCCGGTCGGTAGGTTTAGTTCGGCAAAGTCTTGCAAGAACCTTCCGAAGGTAGCAGACTGGAAGAAAGCGTGGATGCATGCGGATACACACGGTGGCGACGGTACCTAAAGACGTACAGGACGACACTCATTTTCGTTGTGTCTCGAGTGTAAATAAATACTCCACCGAGTACAAGGGCTGCCAGAGGACGGTGGTACGAGAAAGAGAGAGAGAGATAGAGAGAGAATGAGTGCGCCTGAATGTAGGCACTACCGGACCAAACAATCAGGATGTGTGGTGTTAGTGCCGCTGCCGGTGGGGTAGTGTGCGCACAGTGAGCATATGTGCAGCGGTTATTTGCCACGCCAACCATGTATGTGTGCAGGTGGCTGTATGTGGGGGCAGCTCAACGATGTGCACTGTTATTACAGGAAGCAGTCATAATATGCTCACAGGAAGCGAAACGGAAGCCCGCAGTCCCGGTAGTCGTTCGGTAGCCGCCTCCGGGGAATCGTTGAGCAATCGTTGGGTTGTTTGATAAGAAAAATGGTCAAACGGGAAAACCCACGGAACCTCGGCGGCACCGGGTGGAAAATCATGCGGTAGCAGCACACACTGCACTCCGGAAGGCTCCCCTATTAGACCACCACGGTTCGTGTTTATTCCGCAGTGCATTGTAGGTCGACCGTAGCTGGGTGGCATTCGGAAGCGAAGGTTAGATACACGACACCAGATGGCAGAAGCAGCCAGAATTTGCTCTTATCGTTCGACTTGTTTGTACCTATCCGAAGTTTTCCGGGAATCGCGATGCGGGTTATGGACAAGTTTCAGATTCCAAGGATGTAGGGCAGGATTGCTGGCCTTTTTGTAGAAATTTGCCGTCTGCCCCGGTGGATTATTTCTCGTAAGCAGCGTGTCTTTTGAATGCGATGCATTTCGCGGGGCTGATAATGAAATCATAAGATGTAATTTGACACTACCGAATAAATGAGGCCCTTGCCACTAGTAGTATTGACGTTTGATTGTAGAATGTCGAATGATGAGCGCTCGAAGAATTGCATGGCTGGTGTTACGACGACATTTCTGTCGTGCAAAAGATGGTGACACAGAAATATACCTTTCATCATAAGATCAAATGTCATTCATTCAAATAATTCAATCGCGATAATTGATTAAAAAGTACTCGCAAGCATACGATATCAAAGTTCATTTCCTATCTAAACCGGTACTTGGTGCTTAAAGTATCAATCAGGAATTTCAAGAGTCCAATCCACCCCAACGTAAAGCCTTTAGGTTCATTTAACACACTACGTCATACAGTAAGCCACGGCCATTCATATTCCTGTAAAATTCTTAATTGTCTAATTTGTTGATACATATATTGAATACGTTTCAAAGGGAAGACATAAATTGAGCGTATCCAGTGAGTCCAAGTTAACAGATTTATGTTGTAAAAGCAAGTGTTTGAGCGATTTGTTACAGTGTATTAACAACTAATCGCGCCCGAACCAGCACACATTATTAATTGCTCCCGATGGCCCATAGATCACTGGTTTTCATCGGGCAATAATCCAGCTTAAGCGTGCCTCGGTGGCATATAAATCTTTTTATTGCCAAAACAATGTTTTTTCCTTCTCTCTTGCTCATTCTCACCCGGTCCCCTCGTTGCCTTGGGTTGAAACGAACCGGAACGAAATCTATGAACACTGGTGCAGGCTTACGCAACAAACGGGCACAAAAGACACGGGCATATTGACAGATGTTCCCCGTTTGGCCGGACCGACTGTTCCGTCTGTTTTTCGGGAAAGCAATTGTTGTCTAGTTGGCCCTAGTTTAACGACTGAGAAATCTCACATCTCAAACAACTATCCCCAAGTTAAACTCCCCACTGGATGGATCCATAAACTATCAGAAGATAGAAAAGGGATTATGGGGGTAAAACACCGCCACGGCGTTCTTTTAAGCAGTCTCGAGGTCAACCTTTCTCTTCACTTACCCGGCTTTTAAAGCTGGTCGCCGCGGTGACGCCTATGGTGAGCAGTTTTTCCGATGCACGATGCGTGTACCCTAATCCAAACATAACAAATCATTAAACCAGACCACAAATCATCCCACCTAGTGGGAGCGGGACGCGGATCCTGGGTCGGAGTTGTCGAAGACTCCGTAAATCCCCTTTCCAAAAGGGGGGGGGGGGGGGGGGGGTGAGGGACAAAGCGGTTGTTAATATAACTCGTTGCTCGCTTGGTACATGGTGAGGGACCGAGGTTTGGTCATTGGGATTTAGAGGATTGGACCAGACGCGAGCGCAACCGTTTGGCGCTTGTTAGCAGCTTGCGTTGCACCGTACAGAAGGGGAGGAGAGAATGGGGTTGGGGGTACCTGGTGGGGGGAATCAAAAGTGTAAACAATTGGCTCGGCTGTCAGATAATCTTCACTGTCTGTCTCCGGCTGTCTGGCTCGCTCTCTGGCGGTTGGCCGCTTATTAGGGTGGCTTTGGCCCTTGAGGTCCTTAACCGGCTTATGGCCGCCCTGGTCCGTCATGTCGAGCTCCGGTCCGGCTGAGGCGGAGAATTTGCTATCAGCTTCTTGCAGTAGCCACCCGATGTCTTGGCGGCTGGCAGGGCGGAACAAAATCAGGGCGATTTGATCCTCAAGCTCAAGCCAATGCCAGCCGAGGGAGGACGAGCCTCGCCGCAAAATGCAATTCCAAAGCGGTTCCGTGCGGAACAGCGGCGTGTGAAGCCAACGCCAGCACAAACCTGTTGCAGAAATGGCCATAAATCAGAGGAGAACGGTATAAATATGGTTTGTGTGGGGCAGGGGCGAATAAGAGCATAACAAAAAATCTCCTAACCACAGATTGAGCACAACAAAACAAAGGATGAACGAAGGGAAAGGCTTTTGCTCGAATGCACAAGAAATTGAAGTAAATCACTCCCGTTGCCGATAACGATCATCGTCAAGTGAATGAAAAGATTCGCTCCGCGGTCTTCGGTCCTCGGCGTGGTGTCCGCCGGTCCCGGCCGTAGCGGAGATAAATCAATTTTTGCCAAGCTGTTGTCGGCGGCAAATCACAACGCAAAGCTTCCCGCAGACGGGAGCCACCGATGGAGGGCGCCAGCCCTTGTGCAGGTAAACGATAAGACCTTATCGTTGGTCATTGATCGGATTGCTTCCATTACTCCGGTCTCGTTTATCTTTTCCGCTGCCTTCTTTCTCCGTGTCCTGTAACGGTTTTAGTGCCGGTCGGGTTGGCTCTCGATAGTTATGCGTTCTGACTTATCCACAATTGATGCTCTCCATTTTTTCTCCTTTAGCAGATCACGTTTTGCTGGAGAAGTTTCGACCCTTCTTCTTCTTCCTACCTTAAGAAGGCGGATTAATTCACGGGCGCTTGGTTGTGCGCGGGCTTTGAGCGGGTTTTGTTTGCTTCTTCGGGAATCTTATATTTATCTTTATCATACCGCGCTCATCCCCCCCCCCCCCCCCCCCATCAACTCGGTCTTGCGTGTTTGTGTTGACTGCTGATCGTAAATCGTTTGATGTAGGTAATCGTACGCACCATCATTTCCAGCCAACATCATTTCCGGCCGTAAAGAAAAAGGCGTCCGTTTCAGTTTCTCAGCCGTACACCCGCGGCAACAGCATGGAGCGCACCGTTCGGTTCACTTGAATGCAGTGGGAGGGATCACATTTTATGTTCTATTGATACAAGAAAAGTTGAGGCCATACATATCAATGAGCTATTTTTGTCTCAGTGTCGGTGGGAGTCGAGCCGTCGCTTGTTCGTCATGATTTTGATATTTCCATCACGTCCTTTGTAGTTTCGTGTAACATCCAGAGGAAATATTGAATCGTATGAGAACTGTTACACATGATTTACTGCTCGTGCCAATTTGATTTCCTTTCATGCCAAACTTATGCCTTATTTTTACATCCTACCATCTTTTTTAGCTTAAGAGTGAATTTATTCCTGAAATTCAAAATAATGTTCAGAGTATATCTTTGAACATCAAGATTGACCGGCAGGAACAACGTTTAAAGTGGAGAAACCTACATGGTAGCGGATGATGTGCTTGAAAGAATGTGTATTGTGATATTTTACGGCATCCCGCAACCAGCTGTACGTCCCAACAAAATTTTTGGCAGTCAATATTTTCTTACAAATCATATTTACAGCATACTCATTCATGTGGCACCACGAACATGATATATCATGGCACATAAAACTTTCCTATGTCAGAGGCGCTCAAGTTTACCCGCATCGTTTTTCATCGCCTTTATTTCACTTCGCAGCCATTTAAAGCCCGTCGGTGGAGAAGCACCTCCATGTTGGGTTTGTGTGGGAGATATAGCAAACGGAAAGTACAAGTACGACACAAATTGTCAGACGTTTTCGACTACGACACGACACGGCGGCGGGCGATCTAGACGACCTCCACGATATCCTTCTTCTGTGGGCGTGGGGTTCGGTTTGGTTTCTCGGTCATGATTTGTGATTTCTCAGATTGTCTCTCTGCTGGCGGCAGAATTCGCCAGGAGTTGGCAGGCCGGAATTGATCGAGGCTGGCATCTGGGGAGCAGCATTCGCCTCTGGTCTGGCTTGGGCGTACTTGACGCGTTCCACCCTCAAGCCAGCCGCTGCCGACGATCCCCGATAGGAATGAGGTTGATTCAAGTCGACGCAAAATAATGGAGCCTTGTTTATCTACAGCTTCCTTCCGCTTTTTTGGTCTCGTTTTCGGCGGATGTCACTGCCGCCCGCGTCGGGCCTCCGGTGCTGTTCTCCTGCGTCTCTACCGTCCTTGCGGCTGCAAGTCTGACACGGTGCTTCTTTGCTGATGCTCCCCACTAGCATGTCTCCCGTGTGCCGCTGGCTGTCGTTTGGATATTTATTAGACATTTTATTGACATTATTATGTCGATTTAATGTCTTTTATCGGCTGTGCCGGGGAAACCATCGGTGTTGCCGACGATTCCCGGAAGATGCGGGCTGCAGTGTTCCGGACGTGTCTGGCTCCGGCACGGGAGTTTGCCATTGGCAGTCGGCGTCAATTGAGTATTTGAAGGCTGGAAAATGAAATGTGACATGACGGGCACAAAAGGATTCGATTCACCTCAAGAAGTGTTCGAAACTGGAACATCTGTTTGGCCGTAATTGATCAGGAGAATTGTGCCGGTCGAATGAGGGCGACCATTCCAAGCGTGTTGTTTGCTTTCCGGGTCACTAGACTCATCGCTACTATTAATTCCTTTCCAAATAAACGCATGCTAGGAATTGTTTTGGCATTATTATGCTGGCATCGACAAGTGTGTCAATATGTCCAAAATGCAAATGTTTATCTCCTTTTACAATGCAAGTCAATTGCATTATGCATGTTTTAGAAGAAGAGGAATGTAATCAATATCAGAATGATTTAGCAACATGTATGAAGCCAGACATTATGATTCCAAAACCTATGTTCTAGCATCATTTAAATAGCTTTCAATTGATTTTCATGTCAAAACGAAGGATGTGTCGTACATCCGCTGTTGTTTGAGAAAATCTTACCAAATACCATATGTATGTAAAGTCAATCGCATTGATTCTTGGGTTAACCAATTTGTTATAAATCCCTCGTGTTTGGAAGGCCTAGCATTCGGTTCGATTAGATCTTTTGGCACCTCTCAGGAGTACCGTTTGCATGATGGTCATGCGACCAGAAGCTGCCGCCCCGATGGAACCGGTGACACCGACGATAAAATCAAATTATACCTTCTTGCTCTGGTGTTGGACGTGTGAAGCTGTCCCTCGGTGAGGAGAGCGTTACACGAAGCCCGGCACACAGTAAGTACCGATTTGGGAACGTAACGAAGAGTTGCACATTTCAATCGTTTTGGGACAAGAAGCGTAGGAGAAAAAAGTAGCGCAAAACGCTCTCCCAGGTGTTATCCGACCGACGTTTTGAAGCGATGGTACATCGACAATCAACTCCGTCAGAACGCCCGGTGTGGTCCCCCAGTGATGGGACATTTCACCTTCGGACGAAAGCTGGAGTCTGCATTCCCGAAGTGTGATGTTAAGCTGGAAATGGAATGCAAATAGTGTTACGGAGCCATTTGACCATTGCAGGTGTGCCAACAGAGATCACCGATACATGCCTTATACTTCATCAGGACATGATAACATTTTTTTTAAAGTGTTTTACTCGGCCGTAGTTTTCCCCAACACAAAGGAAATGAGGCTCCTGGGCATCGGTTGTACCGGTAAACAAGTGGTAACAAACCTCCAGCCACGGAATGTCGTTCTGTTGGGTTTGGTGCGGTTTCTTGTTTTAATACTCACCGCAGAATTGTAATGGTGTTTCTCGAACTGGACACATTATCGGTGGTAACATAATTTAGACAACCGATCTGACAGTTGAGAGCCCTGTTTGATATGTCCGGGAACAGGATTCTTTTGTATGAACTCTTACAACACAATTCTTTGATCCGAAACATTTTCAATTTTTTAGTTTATTTCATGTGAAATTATAAATGATTTCGTTTTCAATAATTATTTGTGCAATTAAAATATTTGTTTCTTAAAGGAAACACAACTTATTTGGTTAAAATTATAAATTTTAGGCATAAGAATTTTTGTGTTGTGTTTTCGACCTCTCCACGGATACACAAAAAGAAGTAATAAAATTGATATCAAATCATTTGTCAAATTATGCTCCCACAGATAGTGTTTCCAGGTCGGGTACCACTTTAAGTTTTCTCATTCCTGGTATGCCAAAATGGTTCATTTCATCCTGAAATTTTATTCATTGTTTTAGTTTCATTTTGTTATTTGAGTCAAATTAAAAAGTATTTTGTTCAATTGCAATTGCAAAATTGTGAACTTATTGGACCAACTTCTGTAGTTGCCGATCTTGCTTTACAATTCTAAAGGTGAATTTTAATCTTTCAATTGGAATTCGATTCAGAAGTGCTTGTGTAAAATAGAGATCATGTGCCAATGTGAAATGTGAGTAAATGGGCAACACATTGTTCCTTCCGGTGCCTAAACATGACACCAGCCTGGCCCACCGGAGTGTCGCACTGCACTCGCTCGCCCGATTCGCTCTGTTGGGCATGTCTCCGGTACGACACGCGCCCATTGGCACGCGCCGCCACACGCGGTCTCCCGTTTCAGCAGCCTCTGGCCACCCATTGGCCACCATCAGGTGCAGTGGCAGAATGTGTTCGCCGTAAGAAGATGCACCACCGGGCAACTTTACACTGAACTCAAGACTTACCGGACGCCGCCATCTTGCAATGCCATCTGTCGGAGGCAGCACCGGAGCTCGTGTTTCAGCGCTGAAGGTGTTTCAGGTTTCAAATCATTTACGCGAACAGGTTCACCGATTGGTCCTGGCTTCGTTCTGGGTCGCTGAGGTTGAGCTCCGGCTTTGAGGAAGCATCCGGTGGGGAGGAAATTTAAAACGAATCCATGCAACACCGAGTCGATTGTGTTCAGTTTCTCTCGGTTGGTGATCCTTTCTGGTGTGGGCTCCTACCAGGATGAGCCGGGTCGGATGGTTACAGTGACAGTGCCTTCTGGTGCAATAAATGAATCCCCCCTGTGCGAGTCGCTGCGAAACGGAGCGATTGGCTAATGGTGGGGTTTTTTTTTAGATGTCTTCACAGAGCTCACCCATGTTCCAGCTTGCACGTTACTCTGTGTAGCCAGTGTTTTGCCGCTGTCAATCCTTTGCGAGCATGTCTGTGTAAAACGTACAGCAGATTACCATATGGGATGCAATCTACCGTAACTACCACGCATGGTGTAACTGGTGGTCTGCGTTTGTTGGCCGCTTGGAGGGATTGGTAACCCATCGGCTGGTTTCACGTTCACCCCGCGAGCCGCGTGTCCGTCTCCGTTGACAGCTCGCTGCGCAACCTGTCCCGGGTGCTGACAGTAATTAAAAACAAATCAATTTTGACCAGCGCGACCCCGTCCCTTTTCGCGTGCGTCCAACCGATACGCAAACCCCCGGGGATCGCATTTCCTCTGGCTGGCTGACAGGTCCGAGTGGCGTTCGGATTTCACTTTTCCCGTGCCTGCGGGGTCTGTTTTGAGTGGGTGTTGTTGGAGGATTGCCGATCGTCCCGTTTTATTTTTTGTCAGTTTTGCTTTGTTTTTGTTTGAGCCGCGTTTTTCCACCGCGCCTCGCTGCCACGGAACCTTCACACGGGCCGACCTCCGGACGAGCCGTCGCGCACACATGATGGGCTGCGCCTTCGGGCGGCTTGCGTGAGTTCGCTTGCATCGTGCGGCCCAGAACGCGACGGAACGTTGCATCGGCTCCGGACCCACCTGGTGCTTTTATTATCCTTCTCCACTGGGTGCCGCCGCCGCCGCCGCCGTCATCGTCGTCGTCGTCGGCATCCTTGCCATCGTCGGTGCGGCATCACCACCGTACTATACCGCGTGGGGCGTGCTGTATGTTTGTTTTCAATTAATTTTGCAGGAAATGTGTTTGAATGTTGTGTCGACGGTGCTTTTGCGCCGTGCGGTGGATTGATTGCTGAACATAAATGTCAAGTAGAACAAAACATGTCGACGGGTGCGCTCGGTGCCGGAAAAATATTGCTTTTCGGAATGAATTTGTAGTATCATGGCAAGCATTTGACAGCTGAAGGCAGAAAACCAATTCTTGAAATGGTTATTGCATTAGAGATGGAAACTAAATTTAATGACCTAGGACAGCGATGGCAAGCCCTGCGTAGCCGTTAGCTCCCTTAAGCGCATGAGGACTGTTAAAGAAGCAAAACACAGATATTCAGTAATTGAGAGGTGTGGAATAAAGCGAAAGAAGAATGCTCATGTTCGCTAAGATCACCGAAATTCCAGCGTTGTTAAAGTAAAGGGATTTAAATTTGTTTGATGAAAGATCGAGAAAACAATAATTGTTTCATTATTTATAACACAGCTCATAAACGTCCGCCTACTAAATTGCGTTCAACCTTAAACTCGAAAGACGTTAAAGATTAAGGATAGCTTAACTGAGCTACATTGCTCACGTATTTTAGCGCGTTCTATGATATTATGCTATTGTCTCGCTCCGGAGTCCGGAGGCTTAAACTGTGAAGACAATTTGCAATTCAACTGTTAAAAGTATGATACAATTATGGAGTTGTTTGTCTTATGCATGCACAATGTTCACAGAATAATAAAATTGGTATTTCTCGTCCGCTGCGCTGGCAGACGCTCTGCAAAATCCCACCGAGCCACCGGTAGCACTGGCCAGGGAGCACGTAAGTCTTGGAGTTCATAAATCATGCGATCAATTGAGAAATTTTCCGTTTCGTTTGTCCACATCATCTCTTGGGAAAGAAGGACAAGAATTATCTCTCGCACCCGGCTGTCGGAATTTGAAGCCGCACCGTGAGCCTGTCATTTGTTGAAACGGGAAATTCAGTGCAGGGGACAACGTCCAAAGGCTTCACCTTGCTAAAGTATTCTCTAAAGAATCTTTCGAGCACGCAAATATTTCAATCCAGAGGGTGACGGCAAGGAAGCACAAAAAGGGAGCAAGGAAAATGATAAAAGAAACAAGACTGAAATAGATGAATGCAGTGTTTCTTGGTATGGACAAATTTTCTTCAGCCTTATCCCTGTCGGTTCCTGCGCTGGTTTCGGTGCTACGGCATTCCATCCCACGTGTGGCACACGTTATGAATATTGAATTTTTCTCCGGCCATCCGGGGGACTATTCTGTACGTTTCGTTTGTTTAATAATTGTTTTCTGGTGCAGCAATGGACCAGGCAGAACAGAGAGGCTCCGACTGGGGAAGGGCTCGCACAGCACAGGGAGGGAATCTCCTTCCCGTTTGTTCCAGTTCCACTTGCTCTCGGCTGGGTTGGGACTGCGACGGATATTCTTTTCAGTGGTTCCTTTCTATAACATGCTATCCGGCGCCGCTTCCTGCCCAATGCCGCATCGTACAGAGCAAAACCGCAGCGACCGAAGCACGAGTCGTTGGGTTTCGAGTTGTTCGTTTGCCAGCGGAGTGCTTAAACTAAGGCTAACCTTCCGACAGGGCAGATATATGCTGATGGTGCATAGGCACACCAGCACCAGCATGCACCGGAAGGTACGGTAAGGTGATAATGATATTTCTCCTGGTTTACTCCGACAATTGCATTCCATATTGTGAGACACATGTTTTCGGCAAATAGTTTTCCGTGTGCTGCTTCACGTTCCAGAACACGTTGTGCCATTCTCGTGTTCTTTGCGACAAAGGCGAATCTCAAAGGGGAAGATAAGATGGTGATAAACGAGGCTATATATTAATGTTTTTTTTTCTGCAGGTGCTAAAATATGGCCCATGTATTCGTTTTGACAAATGGATTCTCTAGAATATGAATTATTACTGGCTCTTCTTTGGAACGCGACACAGGAAAACATTTTTTTATTTTTTTTTTATTTAACCTATTTAAGCTATCAGTAAAAATTTGGTCGATGCAATTTTGAGGGCATTTAAATTTAACAGAAGATTGTGTGTGAATCGTAGAACATTGATATAACACAGATTTGGATAGTTTCGCTCATATATGTTTGTTTTCGACATAATAAATTGTTTAAAGGCTCTCTTCCTCAATCATAACATGAGATATTGTATCTTTGGGCTTGGGAAAAGTGACTGTGTTTGTCCTTGCATGTTCAAAGGTACTTTTTATAGATAATTCTCATACAGGTTCCAGCGAAGGAGCTCAATAGTCAGTGCGATAACGTATGTTTATCTAATAAAAAATGTAATATTCTACAACACGCATTGCATTGGTTCGTAAATAAAAGTACCTGTTTATGCACATTTTGCTCTGTATCTTCAAGCCACGCAGCCACATCTAAAGAGACAAACGGCCGCGATGGCGTGACAAACGTCTGTAAATTGAAGCAAAACTTATTTAATGCAATTTACTTAACCCTTTTGCCGCACAAGTGAGGATGTGCTTGTAGTCGCTGTTTGTGATAGGTGACCTCTTGCATTTCCGAAGTTTCAATTATATGTTACGAGGTAGGGTACGTGCACTGGTTGTATTTTCGCAGACAAATGTTTGAAGTTTAACAATGCATTTGCCGTCAGCCGAAAGCTTCATTGGTTGCACCCGTGCAACATAACTTCTTTATTAAATCATGACCGACAGGAATCCGCTCATCCCTTACTTGAGTTGGCACTAGAGTTTTTGTTTTACTTTATACTTGAAACGTTAGTGTGTCGTGCCAAGGATCAATTTTCCAACGCAAATGACCGAGGGTCTATCATTGTTGGTTTAACGATCTTTTGCCCCCTTCAGACGGTGCGAGTGTGGAGAGTACTTTCACGTGATCGATGACATTAGAGAAATCGTTAAGAATGGTTGAACTTCGATACGATCCATTATTATATGTCTCTCCTTCTGTTTTTCACGTTCGTTGTAGGCTCACTACTTTTCTTAGAAACATGAATACGCTCAATGATGGAAGCAAAGCGTTATTGGTCCAAAGAAAATGAATTACTGTGTTTGAGGAAATCGACTGAGTGGTTAATGATCTATAGACGACGATTGTCGTTCTGTGGATGTATGTAGAACTACGTAATAATAATGTTATAACATACAGACAAATGAACTGTAATCGAGTTCTTTTATCCGTTCTGGCTTACGTTAGAAACAATTCATGTGTGCTTATTTGGAAAATTGAGTTTGATTCCAAAATATGAAAAAAGTGTCTAGTACTTTACAACTATTTGTTCATGTATATTTAGCAAGTTTGAACAAAGTTTTTAAAACATGCACACGTGTTTCAAAGGAAAGAGTTTGTGAGCGGCAGGGAAACAACCATTACTGTAGCAAACCGGAAAACAAGTCGGACATTTTCCGGATATCCGTACTCGCCATGCGAACCGTACCCACTCGTAAAGGGACTGCAGAAGACTATTAATTTTCCAGCAACAATCTGTTTCCCATTGTGCCGGCCATTACGCCAGCAGTGAGCTGGAAGGTCCACGAGTGCCACAGCACTCCACAGTGTGAAGCAGAGCTTTCTTCTTTGGCTTTTTACCCTGATGTGGTTTTTTTTTGCTTTCATGCGTGCGATACCGTGTATCCTTGGACGGATCGCAACAGGAGGTCGTAATGCAGGCAGGATGAACTTTCTCGTAGTTTTGGTTTTATCCGTCCATTTTTGTTTCTTCCGGTCGGGTGAAAAACGGTTGCGGTGGTGAGGTTTGGTGAACTCGAGTCGGGAAAACTTGTACTGGCGTACTCAGGGAATCGAGAAGGGAGCACGAGCTTCGTAAATGCGACCACATCAGTACAAATTAAAAACACATAAAAATTATGTCGAAGAAAACGAAAGGGGTTGGAAAAATGGCAACAAATATCAGTCGGAACAACATAAAATGGCAACAGGGGGAGGTTTTCGAAGCAACCTAATGTCGGCTGGGCAGAGAAACAGCAAAAGGCTGCGGTACCGTCTCGCGTGGGAAATGGGAAGTAAAACAATTTTATTTACATAACAAAACCATAATTTGAATAAATTTGTCCGATTCATATTCCATCCCCGTCGCCAAAGTGCGGGTTGGCATGTCTTGGACGTATCCCAGGGCTAATATTTGCTGGGAAATATCCCCCAAAAAGCCATGGAGAACGCTTCGATTGGCGGCCGGAAGCGGAATGGGAGCTTGTCATGCTCGTCGCCGGAAAGTTAGACTACGCGCCTGACAGGACAGTCGGGTTAGCTGTGCTTTTTTGTGCTGCCATTCGTTGACATGCTGGCTTATGAAAACCAATCCCTTTGAGGATGCCGGATTCGGTGTTTTGTACCGGTAAAAGTGCGGGTAAAGTAAAAAGTAAAAGACGGTTCATCGAAGACGCCGGGAATTGGAAAACATTAAAAAAATTTGCAACTTTTGACGTGTTGTAGTCTTAGCAGCAGAGCGCTTCGGGAGTAGATTGGCAGTTTTGATTTTACTTCTGTGAAAACCGGCCGTTGGGTTTCGTTCTTGGAGCATTGTTTAATTAACCCATTCATCTGCAACGGAGCCCACTGACAGCCGGAAAATGCCCTGCATCGAAAACGTAATCAATAAAACCGCTTTCCTATCCTGCAAACAAATTCAGGATTAAAAATTAAGAAGTGTTTCCTACGAGTGGCGGATATAGTTTTGGGCTGGATAAGACCAGTCCTGCTTTCCAACACAACCTACCAAAGCCGACGAGCTACATGCTTCCATGTTGGGAAGGTGCGCGCTGGTTAGAAACATAGAAAGAAATATACATAAACGAGAGGGCAGAAATCGAACTTCCAGTTAAGCCTCCTTAATCCAAGGCTCTCGTGTGGGGCTCTGCATGAAGCACTCTGGAAGTGCACCAATGTGTTCTCTGTTGCTACAATGCACTATGGGGAGTTTGGAAGTCTACAAAAGCTACCGATAAATTTTCCGAATGATTTTTTTCAAATAAATTGAATAGTTTTTACTAAGGTTTTGTTTATATTGCGAAGTCTTGGAAAAATTAAGGACAATATTCAAGTGTCTTTCATTCTTCACATGTTGTGGTTTGTCTAAGTAAATGACAGAAAGATATTCCGGGAATCATCTTGAAATTAAGTTAAATTATATGTCTAATTCAATAAATCTTTATCAATTCGTTTTAACAATAAAATATATGGATTTAACAGGCACATGGTTCACTTTTCCGTATTGGTCTGACTCAGTGTGCATAGCTGAGCATCAGCTCAGTGGTTTGTGGGATGCTGCTAAAGGTTTCGGATCCAAGCGGCGATTGCTGTCAGAAGAAGGCCAAACGTATCTACGGTCCGGGAAAAGCCGGGGAACAGTAAAGAACTGGTTGTAAAATTTATTGAAATAGAATTAGTAGGATTACCGGAGGCAGCAGCAAACGATTGTTGTCCTTTCTTTGCGATACGTGCGCATGTATTCTTGCAATAAAATAAAGGTTTGTTAAGGCGCTCCCTACCGTCGCCGTTCCGGTCATGGTTGATTCGGTTCACTGGGATCGATCGATGCAGGGCTTATCCGTGTGTAGAAATTGAATTTATTTCCATTGCTTTGCTCCCCGTTGACTGTGTAGGGGGCTCGACTGCGAGCTTAAGAAAGCTAGCAGGACGGCGTAGCGGAAAACTGGATTAAAGTGTGATGCTCCGAAAGTGGTCGATTGTTTGCCGACCCGTGTTTCAAAGTGTGCCGCAGTGGCTTAGTTCCGAATTGAGCCGTTCGAAGGGTATAAAGCTCGCACACCACAATCAGATACACAAACGGGCATCCAGGCACACACAATCGCATGTACAAACGAAACCTTCTCGAAAATGAACGCTCCGAAACACAAGGCTCTGCGTTCGCGGGCATATTTATCATTTCGTCGGTAAATTAATTATTCAATCACCTCCCGGACCCTCTCGAATCGGGCACCCGGTGAAGTGGATCCGCGTTAATATTCCAGTTGATGAAAAGCCGCCACACAGGCGCACACGAATACTGGCCGCACTCGGGCAGGCTCCACGTTTGGCCAGGGCGCCGCGGAACAATCTGCTGGTTATGATTCATTCGAGCATCGCCACAACATCCATCCTGGCTGTCCTGCACCGGATGCGATGCGGGAGGCTAGGGCGCATTAAGAAGGGTGGTGGGGAGAGGGGGGGGGTAGATTGGAGCCGGTATGGTGGTTACGATGAATTATTTGACCGTGTGTTGCCGCCGCATCCCGAGGCCCCGAGTTGGATGGCAAATTATTGCACGTCGCTTTTCGCCGATGCTTTCGGCGGCAGTCTTGGGTCAACGTTTTTGGCTCACGCACGAGTGACGAGTTGGTTTCGGTTGTGCGTTACGCACCAGCGGACGCCGGCCGCCGGATCCGGAAGCGTATTATCGTCCTTGCGCGGCGGGTGTGCGACATGGAGCTGAACTGTAAACTCCGGGGTAAAATCAAAGCTCATCAGGAATTCATGAGGTCGGTATATGGGGGTCGCGCAGAGGCTGCGCGCTTCTGCGAACTGTGCTGTGCCACTTTCACTCTGTCGGATTGGCCCGATTTTGCTCGCAACAAGGACGAACAGGGCGCCGAAGGAGAGGGGCGGAAAAATCATGTAAAAATCATACCCCACCGATCCGGCCGGGCTCGGGTGTTCGGGAAAATGAAAATCAACCGGTCGCGTGCTACAGTCCCGGGGCGGGCAGACATACGGCTCGCTGATCCCCGGGTTGCTTCCGAGCCGGCAGGTCCGTAACGAGCCACGTTATGCATAATAAATTGACAGGAAATGGATGACGACCATCGCTCGCGCCGACCGAGAGTCCGGGTTGTGTATCGTGTGGAGCGCTATGCGAGTGTCCGTTTCATCTGCTCAGACGAGAGCACAGCACTCACTTTTACTCACTTTCGCCTCGATGGAGATGTTACCGGGCCTGCCAAACAACATCCCGCCCCGGCAGCATCCCTTTCCGGCCATCATCTTACAGCACATCCAGGGGCTGATAAGCTGGAACGGAGAAGGATAAGTTACGCTACGGTGACACGGAGCCTGCAACCGCCGGGCAGGAATGGCTTTTTGATTCGTTTAATATTCCTGCGCTGATGATTTGCTAACACTGGAACGGATGACAACGTCGCGCTGGCCAGTGGTTGGTCCGGGAAAAGTAGTGTGGTTTCATGCGGCAGGGGACACAAGTAAAGGCGAGCGAGCCCGCAAGGTAATCTCTTGACCCGGTCAGATCAGGAGACACGTCAGGACCAATCCATGTCGTGCTGCATGCAGGCCATGGAACTACCCATGAATACTGCCGTCTACAAACACTTCACGGAACCGACACGACAAGGGCTGAAGCTGGCAAACCGGATTATGGACTTGCAAGTTTGGATCTACCAGGGATGGACACATGTCCGCGTGGATCTCTGTGGGAATGCTGCGCCGTTTCCACCGGTCAGATAATTCTTTTATCCTACCTTCGCTCTCGCCGGACTGTGGAGGTAGACGGTCGCTGTTTGCCCTGTTACAACACCGTTCAGGGTAAGGACGGTGGTTGGTCTCCGATAAAACTGATCATCTTTGCGTAGTGGTAATTAACTTTGTTTTTGTGCTACGTGTCATAGCACTTCGGGTCTGGTTAACGTTGATCCGACGTTGCTATCTTCCATAATCGGTGCTGCAAATGAGAGAAAAACAACAAATGAGTGCCTTTTTTCTTCAAAAAATGATGTTTTTGGAATTTAGGGTAATTATTGCAACATGATAGAAGTTGATTGACTATTAATACTAACCCAAAACAGTGTTGAATGTTTGATGGTATTTTTCACAGAATTTCTATCGAATATTTTATACCAAGCGTAAAAAAACACGTTCAATACCAAACATGAAGACAAAAGTTTTATCTTGTTTAAGGTACTTTTCAAAACAAGTAGATTCCGGCAGGACCGACCGTCTTGCCCATTTGCTTAAAATAACCTTGATCATGCATCAACGGAGAGGGAGAAAAAACAGAACTACATTCCAAAACTAAGTAATCCTCGCATTTCGAACCATCGCCATTTGGTTTCGTCCAAATTCGACAACCGTACTTTTGGTTTGGCTCACCGACCGTACTTCGCCACCTGGGCGATCCAGACGTTCGGCGAAAATGGAAAGAAACCTACCAAACGCACACACGGCGCTATCTTCCGGCACGCGGGGTACGTCGGGATCGTCGGAGGTGGGTCGGGAAATTGAAATCCGTACGGTATGCAAATTAGTGTCACACCCTCGCGGTGCCCCCTCCCGCCCGCTGGAACATGTTGCCCGGTTTTCTTTTTTCTTTTATTTCTGTCCTCTAGAACTAGGAAACTCTAAGACCTTCGTCGTCCTCCCGCCACGGAAATACCACTCAATTTTGTCGAGACGTCTCGCTCGACCCTCCCGTACCACTTGGGTGACGTGGTGCGCTCTCGCCACGTCTAACCACGAAATGCAGGGCACGTTTTTCGATTTGACATTTTCCGTCCATTTCCCGCAAAACGACGCCCCTTATTCCTTCCCAAAGCAGCGCAGGTAGATCTAGTTTTGTTGAGCAGCCCGAAAAGGCCTTACTGGAAAAACCTTAAAACAACATCGGCCAAAAGGAAGACAAAAAAAACCTATCAAAACGAAAATGAAAATGAAGGCGACAGGGAAAAAAGGATCCAAAATGCACAAGTCGTCGTCGTCGTCGTCGAATAGTGGTACGCTTCTTGGGGGTTTGCGCTCCGGCGGCTTCCAGTGCGGAACGGAATCCACTCCGATTGCTTTCGACATTTTGGCGGGCTGAATTATTCATCCTACCCAGGTGGAAGGATATTGGCCGTGGCGAGCGCCGTTTGCCCATGGGTAATGTGCGTGCCGGTGTGTTGGTGTGGACCTTGGAGCGGAGTGTGTTTGATCAGGCCGCTTTGAGTTAATAAAAGCTCTTCAATTGCTGTGCGCCGCCATGAGGGAATGTGCTCCAGCCCGGCTCGGATTTGCCCGTGGCCAAAACGGTGAAGCCTGTGCATTCCCGTCTAATGGCGTGCCGTGAAGACACGTAGGGATGTGGAGCAAAATGGCAAACAACACCATGAAGGTGGCAAACGCACCATTTGCGGTTGTGATATTGATTTTGTTCCCTGTGTTTTCACAACCCGGTTCTTGCTATCATAGGGCTATCAGTTTTTCAATGATTTTTTTTCTGAATTTGTGCTCTCATGCTCAGTTTTTTTTTTTCTGTAAATTGCTTTGAACTTTCGGGTCCGTAGATGTTTCGCGTGTTGGTTCGCGTGCAATTGCCGCTGGAATGCCATGAACAATGGATACCTGTTACAGTCCTATTAATTTGTAGTATTTATGATAAAAAAGACATTTATTCTGTTTCCATACAAGGTACTACTAAGGCGTCATATCCTTAACGAACTTCTAATAAAAGTATTGTTAATGTTGCAAGGATCAACACCATTCCCGAGTCGAGGGACATAATTAATCACATTACATGCTCGAAATGTGCCACACTTACCGCTTGTATATAGTTCACGGCTGAGTACCTGCTGAGCGTTTCTTGTTGTTGCGATTTAGAACTATATGTCAGCAAAAAACGAACCGTTTCCCGTTCACCTACATCCGCGGGGCTGAATCCACTTACCTATTAGTAACACCACACAACAAAACATCATTCGACGTACTCAGACATATACGCATTCTTATGATGCCTACTCTCGTGCCATGCTCAGCAGAAACAAAGCACCATTGTTTGTCTTCCCCATCCCCATTCCCTTGTGCGTTGGAATGAACAAAAAAAAGTTAGGCTAACCTACAAGCTAACTTGCGCGGTGGTGATGATGATGGAGGAGGCGCTGGTGATGTTGGTCGTTGGCACTTTTGATCCTTTTGCAGTGAAGGATGGAGTGGAGATGTTGGAGTTGCGTGTTGGAGTGTGTCGAGATTATTCTGCTCGGCGAAGAGTGAAAGAAAAACATTCAACAACGCAAATATATGGCCTGTTCCCGTGATGACAAACTTAAGGGAATAAAATGGCTTAACATACACATTTTTACTAAATGGTTTTTAATGTAAATGTTTAGTACATTGGAGACATAGAGAAAAAATTGTTTTATGTTGTGCAGTTTGTGGAAAAAGTGTTAAAAATCATTATCCTACAAAACTATGCAGGAGTTCGAAATTCCCTGCAGTAGATTCTTGCACGTCAGCTTTCGCTTTGCGTAAACCTAAAGATCTTGCACAACGATACGCAAAACGCATTTAACAAGGCTTTGATAAAAGCGTTATAGAATATGGAATAGTAATAGAATAGAATGAGGAATAGTTACAGAATAAGTCTACTTCTCGGAATTCATCACTAGATTTGTGTTCAGCTATGTTTTAACTACTAGGTGTTTTGTGCGAATGCGAAATATCAGTATGGTTTCTTCGACTCTCGAGTCTGCAGATGCACATTTTGCTTAACCGTTCGAAGGACGGTATTCGCGAAAGAAACGGAAGCCATAAATTGGGGCGCTTTTATTTTCTTATCACAATATGTGTGTGTGTTTTTTTTAAACCAACAACAAATAAAAACAGCTCCACACTTGCCACGACGGGATCGCCCGCTCCTTAAGACCAAGTGCATGAAATCAATTAATCAAATGACGCAACGAGTTTTCCATGCCGAGCCTAATTGAAACGTTCGTTGCGTGCGAAGTTCCACCACACCCCGTGTGCTCAAGTGCCATTGGCTATTTGTGTACAGGTCATTTGAGCTGTTTGCATTGAGACGTTAACGAGTGTGACGAAAGAACATCAGAAATCACTATTTTTCACCTGCATCGCCTCGCTTCTGCTAGCCAGGACTCGGCAACGAAAGCACGCAACTGAGAATGGGAAGGAAGGAGTTGGTCTGAGTGCCCCAGCTTAAATATTTCCTGCCCTCTTAACTCACCCCAATGACTCCCCCTCCCCTCCCACCACACCTGCTTCCATCGAAGAACCATTCGCTTTTCCCTCTTTCGAGTAGGGTTAAGAGGGGTGTCGTACCGATTGCCTAATGGTGTGGTCGATGGTCGTACGGTTTTTGGTTGATTTTGGCTGTCTATCCTCGGCAGTCTTGGATGGTATTAGGTTTCAAGGCTTACCAAACAAAGCCAAAAGAAAAATGAGTAAAGACTACAAAGACAAAAAATTAGCTGTACTACAGCGAGCCAACGTCGGCTGTTCCCGTGCTCCGTATATGAGCTGGTTCGTTACACTTCATTAGCTGCCATGTTCGCCGTTGCCCTAATAGCTTTCACGTACGCCCTCCAAGTTCGCTCGAAGCGTAATTTTTGCTCAGCTTTTCGCTCGGCTCGCCGTTCTTGTACGCTTTGGTTGTTGTTTTGTTTGCTTTCCAAAAACATCGTTTCTTCCCTCGACCTAGACCTTTTCACCTCTGATCTTCCCGAAAAGCGAGGGTTTGTCACTCGAGACGGAACCAGCGCCGAGGACGAGTAATACAAAGCAATTCCTTTCACTTTCTGGATTTCATCTATTGTCCTTGCTTTGCGTTCACGTAAAGCATAGTCAAGCGGAGACACCGAACCTCTCAAAGGCGTGGAACGGCCGTACAAGCAAGGATTCGCAGGGTACGAAAGGCTTAATTGGGTACTTAATTAATGATGTCGCTTTGTGGTCCGCTTCCTTCGGCAATGATGACGATGACGGCAACGGTCGACCCGGGGGGGAATCATGCGGCAGCGATGCATCAAAGGCAGGTTGCCTGAGCACGCTGTTTGCTGGCGTGTTTAAGACACCAGAAACTGCATCCCCGATGGACCCCGACCAATCAGGGAGAAGCGGATCACCTGGGGTTCGCTTCCGCACGATCGGTTCGTTGCGTTCGAGCACTGATTGCATTCAACTGTCAAGTGTGTGCGGTGAAGTGCATACAGAAGAAGAGCGCACACTGATTGGCTTGCAGTCGAGCCTTCTGTCCGCTCATCCTTTCCTCGTTCGCACACTGAGACACCATCGAGAACATGCGCGAATTTGTGAGTTTTCGTACGTTTATGCGTGTCAGACAAAAACTTTGATATAACATATTGATCAAAAACAATGCTGTGCAATGTTTAGAAGGAATGGATTTTACCCAATTGAAATTAGGTTCATTAGGATATCATGTCCATTCCGTGCCGCGAAGCTATCGCACTGTGCGGAAATAGCTCGTTCCCCTAACATTTGGGCCCGAACAGCAGGCATCGAGTGTTTGGCCTCGGATTCGGATAATGTGCGGGGTTTTCCAGCGACTAATAAACATATGCAAACGCAAAAGCGAAAGGAAAAACAGATTCCTTTGAATGCAGCTCAAATTTCATGATGCATTATATTACCATGCCAGCCTGGTGTAGGTCGTTGCATCTCCAGGCCGACGACTGATGCGTTGATTTTTGTGTGCTAACGAACCTCTGGAGCAAGACTAAACAGAACGAAAAATCAAGTAAGGGGGATAGAAAAAAAAAAACAATGGTTTTTTTTCTCGATCACAATAGTTTGAGGGATGAAACAAGCTGGGTTTTGTGCTGCATGTTTTTATTACTTTTTCGTGCAAATTAATAATGCAATTCGTTGTTGGTGTATGTAAGGGAGTGTGTATTAGCTCCGTGTCAAACTCGTGTGTGAGTAATGCATTATGCTTATGCATTGTTTTTCTCTCTCTTTCCCCGCAGGACGGCGCACGAGGACACCTGGAGGGACTGGCATCGGTGTACTGCGAAATGCTGATGGCGCCGTTCGGCGAGGTCCTGGCGGCACTGGAGGAAGCCCGACAGCGGGCTTGGTCGGAGCGGAGCCCTCACAGTTCGTCCGGTGGTGGTGGAGGTCTCATTAGGGGTCACAGAGGAAACTCCTGCCACGGCGGTCTGCCGAATAGTCACAGCCAGCCGATCTACGTGCCGGGAAAGTACTCGGTAAGCATTCGGTGCTGGCGGAAGTCGTGATTGGTGAAACCAATGCATATTTTATTTATCTTGAGATTTATCTTGATTTATTCCTGAGATTTTATGGATTGTATTGTAAAATGAAACAAATATCTTATACGTCATCCACTAAACTCGTTTCCTTCAAGTGATTTAAAGACAATCACAGGCTACCGAAATTGTTCTAACCTAACCTAACTTTAGAAGGACGTAGGGTGCATAAATATTGTAGAAAAGAATTTTCCTTGTAGCCCCAATATGTCTTTGCCTGTTGTTTTCAAACTTGTAACTGTTCGGCATCCAGGCACCAGGTGGCCAGCATTCGTCGGTTGGAGTGTCCGTGGTCCTCAGGAAAATTTGCAATCCGCCTTAAATTGCACCCTAATTGCCGTCTGCCACCCAAATCGAATCGTGAAGATACGATTTGGTTGGACATGTTTTATGTTTTGTATTTGTTTTTCCGCTTTAAGGCTAGAGCGGTCTTTGGTCGTTTCGTCGTAAAAATCCTTCGCGTAAATTATATCGTATTGCCAAATCGCTTCGTTAGAGGAAGAAAAAAACAACAACGCTGTGTGTGTTTATATGTTTGTTTTCGGCCAATCTGTGTGGTCTTCAGTCAACGCTTCGGTTCCAGGTGGAGTTGTCCCGCGGGCGTGCGTTCTCCCTTATTCTTCGGGCCGACTGGCAGGCAGGTTGCTCGCATTAGTCGAACGTAAACGCATCCATTTGAGAAAATTGTTCGCTTGAGCGCCATCTGTGGCGGGGTCGCAACGTGGTCGCTAATGACAGGGCAGAGCAACGCAATCCGATGCGTCTGTGGAAAGCGAAGCGAAGTAACAAAACATCCTCTCGCGTCCGGGCATTGCTCGAAAAGAAGATGTTCTCCACGCTAAACGGATTACTTGCCTCCCCTGGGGTATCGTTGTAAGAAGAGGCTCCGGTTGGGGTCGTGCTTTGATTGCTTCTTTTCCGAATGGCATCGGAAAGAACGGGAACGTGCGAACGAAGGAAAACAATCGAAAGAGACACGTTTAATTGTTATAATTAAATTGCAAATTCAGTCCACATTCGTCGTGCGCGTCCTTCGGGATTATCCTTCGTGGCGCTTTCTCATTCCTCGGTGCGTCTAGCTGCCCGCGGGAAACAGATTGATGCGTTCCTTGCGCGGAACTGCGGGAAAGATATGTTTGGGTTGTTTGTTTCGTTGGCATTGTTCTGCAAACGACTGCATTCGGTTGCCATTTCGTACGTCGTTTTTTAATTGTATTTGTTTTCATT
The DNA here is from genome assembly GCA_914969975.1 of Anopheles atroparvus. NCBI lineage: Eukaryota > Metazoa > Arthropoda > Insecta > Diptera > Culicidae > Anopheles > Anopheles atroparvus. Next base: position 20,726,781 of record CAJZCY010000001.1, read on the forward strand.
TCCCCCCCCCCCCCCCTTTTCCATTTCCGCTCCTTGTAGCCCTCGAGCTGTTTGTCCGATAAGGAGGAGGATGAAATTTATGGATTCGGGTACGGTGTGTTCGCTCCCAGGGTGGCCAGAACGACGCTTCAGCAGCAGCAACAGCAGCAGCCACAGCAGCAACCACAACAACAGCAACAGCAATCGCAACAGCAACAGCCACAACCATCACAAAACTCCACCAACGTACCTGCCAACAGTGCTGCTGCACAACAAAGGTAAATCTTTTTGTTGACGGTTTATACTTGAAAGGAAGTTAATATTGACAGGTTACAAGTATTATGTTTTTGTATGTATTTAATGCTTAATTTATTTTGCTGCAGATTGTTGAATCGATTCGAAGTTCAAACCTTGGTTCCTCATTTCCTTCTCAATCCTAACCAACCAAACAATGTATTTTTATGTGTGTCCTTCAGCATTGCTCTATAACTAAGCCCATAATAGAATTTCCACCATTACCAACCAATTAAAATGGCCCACAATCTGATTCATTTCAATAGAAACGGCTTTATTTATTCGCTTTATCCGGAATACTTATTTATGCAATATTTTCAATCAATCGGCCCTTAAGTGGCAACAGTTTGATGTGCCACTGTACCCCATAATTGTTTATTCGCGCCCTCGAGGGTGCTTGTGAACATTTATGCATCGATTCAGCCGTGGCTTTTGATTTATAATAGAGCAGCACAAAGAAATAACATAAAGCAGGAGGAAAGGTGAAACAGTGCAGAGAATCACACTCTTGGCGCTGTCATCAAACACACAGACGTATGCACACACACACACAAACCTATAGATCGGACGGCCCAAATTGCCATGCAACATGAGGCCGGCGCTGGGGGTGCCCGTATCGATTATATTGTAATAAATTATTCATATTTCATATTATTATAGATGCATGTTTTATCGCAAATGCTATGATTGTTTATGGCCGATCGTTTCGTTCGGCCCCCCGACCCGCGGCCACCTTCTGCCACGTCCTTTGGAGGGCCGATGCCAGGATTGCGGCAGCAAGTGATACGCGTAGGATACTCACGTAATGGCCCCGGCCCCGAAATGCCGTTTCGCGTGTGCACACGGGGGACGCCGGTCCGTAGAGGACGTATTTTATTTCCGTTTCATATTCAATACCAATAACAACCGATGCAGCCAGGGCGGCCGATGCCTACCGTTGATTCGCCGTGCGACTCGATACGATAAAACAAACGGTAGGCGGCAAGGGGCTTTCGCCTAACTATTTCTACCGCCATCTTCTCCGTAGGTCGAGAGTTACCCATTTCATTTTTTTTTGTTTGCAGTCCTTTTGTTGACTCGTGTATCCTTCGCAATCAATTGCATTTTCATGGCTTTTGCAATCGGAAAAACGGCACCTGCACGAAGCAAGGCGAGATGTGGGGTGGGACAAAACGGGACGACGAGGACGCAGGTCTGGCAGTAGGCCCGAAATGGAAATCCGCAGCCATCTTTTCATTAGCAAATGGCCAAAAACAGAATGCTCCCGAATGAATGTGATCGTTTATTTAAGGTGTCACTAGGAATGCACCAGCGCAAAGGAGGCGGAGGAGGTAGAACGTCTGGTGGAAGCGTGGAGCATTTTCGGTCTAGTACGGCGAGACACGGTGTCGGCGACCCATTAGTGGTCCCTTTTGTGTATTAAATTATGCATGCACCGTGGGTCCCGAAGGTGGTGAAGGTGTGCAAGTGACGACAGTTCTAATCGGAAAATGTACACACATACAAAACCCATTCAAACCGGTCAGTGGAGAGTGGGCTAAAAGTATCCCGTTGGAAAATAAATGAATTATTGGCTGTTTGTTTGACACTGAAAACAGATATTGACCGCCATGGCTCGTCGGAGGGCAAGGAATTTTCATTTTGTGAAGTTTTTACTACAAGGCAACGCTTACAGCTTCAATAAGACATCTTCAACGGCGCTTCATGCAAGATTTTACCAAGCATGTAAGCATGTTAAAGCATGTAAACATAGTTGGCTGATTTATAAAACGATTCAGTAAAATATGTAAACATAGTTGGCTGATATATAAAACGGTTCAGTAAAATATGATTCTTCAAAGTGAACTGCTTAATCATTAGGTCAATAGCAATCTTTATTTTATTTTGAAATTATTCCATGTACTAGCCACACTTAAAGTCTGTAAATAATATGTTTCATCCTCGATAGTTCGTACGCAATTATCACCCGCTAGTTATTCGTTTTCGTCGCAGTCAAACTCATGTATGTTGAGCTCACCTGTCCTGTTGCTTTCTCTTCTTCCAGCTGTCTCAGCCCACGATCAGCATACTTCTATGAATTTCCACCAACGGGTAAGTATCGTCGTCCGCATGGCGCAGTAGCTCCACGTCAATCATCGATAAGCGAACACGCGTTCGCCACTTCACTTTGCATCCTTTAGGTCCATTTTCGGTCCACCGGTAGCCGGTCCCAAAAGGTGGGGCCCACTCGTTCACGGCGGCATTCACTGAGCCACTTTATATCTCATTAGGCACGGGGCCTCCCCGGCTGTCTAATTTAACGCCAAATAAATCATCGCATCCGCGGCGCACAACAAAACGCCGTAATAATTGAGATAAATTATCCAAAAGTCGTCCCATGCCAGCCTCTTGTTCGCGCGTTTTGAATGGAGTACGCTGTTCCGTCGTCGGCTGGCCTTTTGTGGACCTTACCATTATGATTACGGGTGCAAGCGGAAGGGGGGCAGAGAAAGTGACAGTGGACTGTGGAATGGAGTGGGATGGGATGATCTGCGAATGTTTATTGGTCCATCAGTCGCCGAGTGGCACATAATCATCGGATTACGTCCGGGCAGACTGCGTCCAATCGAAGCCTTAAGGTCGCTTTACACGGGAGAGCTATGTTTCCATTTAAACTTTGTTTTTGATTGTGAAATGGAATTGAAAGATAAATGCTTTCTTTTTAAGCAATGAAATATGGATAATATTGTCGCACGTCTTTTTCCACCTACTTATTTCTTCAAAATATAGGAGATAAAGTTACTTCATCCTGCAACTCCGTGAAACTTTATAGACTCTAAATGTTTGCATATTCCAAAATGGCACAATTCATGCAGGAGTTGGTCCTGTGCAGTAAGCTTAAGCGCAAAATCACCGAAATGATTGGAGGAAATATGCGATGCGAATATGCGCAAATGTGCTATTGGTTATTTATTTTTATTGCCATGGGGCAGCTTCATACGCGCTCTGCCACCCCTTCGATTCATTCACCACAGGAAAAAGCCCGTGATAAATTGTGTGATTTTATATCCCAGCGAAATGTTGTGCACCTCTACGGACGTTGGGTTCACTGGCACTTTGGCGACAGTGGCGCTTGATGGACAGCCAGACGGCAACGACGAACGCGAGCACTCGAACTCACAGCTCGCCAACTCTTCTCAACGTCGAAGAGGAGCGTACCGTACGAAGAAGGGCGCCTCAAGTGGGCTCCATCATCAATGGGACCGAGCTGAACTCCTGCTACCTTCCTTCGCACATTCAACACATCGATTGCTTCGCCTTGCTTCACGAAAGCATTGCGCGTGGGCAGTGAAGTGTCCGGATGCTTATTGGGTATTTCTCTTTTTATTCCACTTTCCACAGACGGCCGGGAGACTAGTAAAAAACGAACGACACTGGCGAGGCTCTTGAGAGGATTAAAGACTGTTAATAGGCGTGATAGATCGAATCAAAACACCAGCGGCGGCACTGCGACGCAGTCAAGGGTAAGTAATCTTTCAGTATGCCCTTTATTTCTCGTTCTCTCTTATGTTGTTTGATTACAAGATGTGCTGCTCTTCAGTCAACAGTCAAAATGGAAACTAAAATTCAATGTATGATGGACATTGCAACGCATACTGAGATTTTAAACGGAATACAATCTTTGCTAACGTACATATTTATTAGACCGATCCTGTGTCATCTTTGTTTATTTGTTTTATCTTTCAAACAAGTTAGAGGCTATTTTAGTTATCAACATGAAGCTTACGATTTTGCCAATGAAAACTTTAAATGGTCGTGGGCATTACCAATTCCCTGCAACCCCCTGTGAGCTTCTGATACATGAGATAATATTACACGCCCCTTAACATGCACACTTACTTAGCTGACTTTTTACCTCCTCGGAAAGAAGGCTTTAATGGAAATGTCTGACACACGCGTATAAGTTATAATTGTTATCTTTTCTTCATCCGATGCGAAAAGTCGATACATCGTTGCCTGGGGAGTAAAACGTGGCGTTGGTTCGCCAGGCTGACGGAAAATGACAGAATCCCCTTGTCCATGATATCCTTGAGACACCGTCCCGCATCCGCTACCTTCGTAGATGGTTTACCATCTCGGGAACGTGCGTTATTTTTTCCTGGTTGCAAACGAGTCCTTCATTCCGTCCCCGGACTTGCCCGAGCGAGGTGATGATTTTGTTGAGAATGGGGAGGTATGTCAAGAAGGACGACTCGTGGGATAGTATCGACACCCTACCGACGGATGGAACGGTTCGCTCGATCCACTTGAGGGTGTCGCCGTGTCTGCCATGCGCTGAGTAAGCAATCAGCCAAGTGCGCACCCCCTCCAGCAGCGTCACCTGCTCTCTTTTCCTGCCTTAGTCCCCCGCAATGTCGGCAGTTTCCTTGGTTTTTTGTTCTGCCTATACCCCACTTCTTGCTTCCGTCTTACCTTGTGGTGGCCAGACAGAATGCAACAACTTCAGCACGTATCATGTCACATTAGGGGAGTTTTCGAGACACTCGGCCTCGACACTGGGTGCATTGCTAGTGTAATTTCTTCTTTCCTCCTCCCTTGCCTTCCCTAACAGTCCCGCCGGTGTGTATCCTTGCACTGTTGCAATTTTAATTGCTCTTTGTTTTTGTGCACATTCCATCCCTAGGCTTCGTTGCGTTCGTCTTTTTTCTTTGCTCAAAACTTGTAGAAGAAGCCAACCGCAGCGATGCTGGGCCGGATGTCTGAGCGTACCTGCACACAGCTGTGGGATGAAATGTTTTTCTCATTGCTGACTTACGGAAAGCGTACGCCAAGTACTTCGCCTTTATGCACGGAAAGTGAAGTGAAGATCCAGGCTTTCGTTTTCACGTAACCTTAAAAATGCAGTCGTCTACGAGGGGTGACGTTGTAGTGTGTGTTTTTTTTTTTAATTTTCAGCGCGGAAAATAGTAAGAGAACTTAGAAGAATGCAAGTAAAATGCGTAAATAAGGGAGTTCATGTTTGCAGCGCGTTGTTTAAGTTCATGGTCAAAGTCAGGGTTATAGGTTCAATATCTACACACGTGACTGTTTGTTGGAGCTTTTGTGAATTTATACGCACATTTGCATAATGTACTGGCGCTCAAGGTCATAGGAATTGTTAAAAACGCTTCACATCACTCACGCATTACGTCACTAACTTATAGTTCCCATGGAAATTCTTAGCCTAGGTTTTAGCGTTCACGTTAAAAACTAGTTCTTACATAAATTTTACTGCTAAACCTCTTAGATTTGTTTAGTACAGGTACAAGTTTTGTTTGAATTGGTTCGAATGAAACAGCATTTTTCAGATAAGTTACGGATACTCCTTGTAAAATTCCTGTGTCTTGATGGAGTATCCCAAGTCGCCTATTTACATGCAATTTGAATATGATTCTCTTTCCGTTGAAAATCACATACCGTGTATGCGAAAATCATTTTACCCGTAGATAAGAAGCCAGCGAAATACTTCAACCAACATGAATGGAATTAAAATTTCAACCTAATTAAGATCTTCATCGCACCGCTCACATCCATCGCACTATCTCCGCATCTCCCGCATGGGCTTTATGCAAGAAAATCACAATTTCACTCCATCTTTATGTGCCACTGGAGGGATTGCGGTTGTGAATAAAAACCTTAAAATTATGCCTCCCCTGTTGCTGTTGTCAGATAACGTCACGATGGCAGCCTCTCCGGTGGTTCAAAAGTGAACCCGTCGCTCGCGCGTCTTCGTTCCGACATTTTTGGAGACAATTTTTCGTACATGCTTTCGCGATACCGTGATAGCAATCATAATTATGCTGCCGTCTCTGGTGTAGGTCGCTCCGCTGCTTCGCTATGGTGGTAAAAAGGGAAAGCCATAACCCCTTTCACTGTGGTGCTTCACGGTCCTCCCACCAGCTTAGACTGAAGTGTAAGTTCCTTTGTGCGGCCATGGTGCCGCGCATGGTGGATGAAATAAATCGTCCTTTCACCTTTTGAACGAGAATAAAGATGCGAAAAAAGGAATAACGAATTCCATAACCATCATCTTTTTGTCGCTACGCTACGCCATCAAGCGTCATATATTTCAAAGTTTAGAACTCCGTCAAAATTGTACCCGAGCAATGCGCCTCGGAAAACGGAGCACAAAACAATGCAACAGTCCATTCGTTTTTTCCGTCCGTCTGTCAGGCAAGGCAGTAAGTTGAGGCAGCTTGTTGAGTGCGATAAGATAGGAAGGGCCGAAGCGTAGGATTTTTCTCGTTTAACGGTTCGCCTGGGAGCGCTTAAAAAGAAAGGTATAATGGTACGACTCGCCCGGATGTTGACCCCATGGTGAAGTGATGGTGAAGAAAATTTGCTCGGTGCTTACACACGCAGGGAACGGCACGGAGTAATGTGCTGCTATAATTTCCGTGCATTTTTAATTATTCGTTTCTTGGACTTTTTTCTGATGCGCCTGTTGGTTTTGAGATTGTTAGAAAAATCGTCTGATATATTTAAGTCAAGGCAACTGTTCAGACCAACATCTTTGCAGATTCAAAAGTCGAGATAACAATTCCACGCATGACATATCAAACGTCATCCTTCTGATTACTTCAAGCTTTTCTATAGCATGTGATTGTGTCAGTGAAACACTTGAATGAGAATGATAATAACTTTTAAGCACTTGTAGTTATGAGACAGGAGGATGAGAGTCTTGAATGCGCTTTTAAAACTAAACAGACTATAGCCGTGAATATTGTCGACTCACTTTTGAATGCACTATTTTTTCCTCCTTATTTCCTCGTATCTATCCTAGACCTTTTTATTTCCCAAGCGGATGGAAGAAGAATTTTTCATTTTGTCTGACGGTTGTCTTCCTACACGCTCTTAATGGCGCTTGTAGACGTTTCCGTCTCCAGTCACATTTCTTCCCTTGTGCTTCTTTTATGTATTCTGCTTGATCCCCTATTTGCTGGATAGGTTGGCCAATGGGTTGAGAAAAACAGTTTTCAGTCTTTGTCTCCTGGGAAACAAAATGCTTGAAGGAGCTCATAGGAAAAGTTCTCCTAGGTTGATTCGATGTCAAATATACGACCCAAAACGATAGGCATCCGGTTGCACCAGGGTGGAGCGTTACACAATACTGCTGTCCAACATAGGGAATAGTCAGACAATATTTCGCCGTGACTCACCCTCAAAGTATTTGGTTACCCTTTCATTAGCGGCAATCGTTGGCGATTTAAAAACATTCCGAACTGAGTCAATTTCTATTTATGATAAAAAAGAATAGCTCAACTTTTAGAAAAGTGTATTGCGCATATACAGAAACTACCACCATTTAGGTATGTAATTTTTACGAAACGCAGCATATTGCATGTAAGTTAAATATATTTTACAAATGTAATAATGGAGGCGCCCCATGAAGTAAAGGAGACGCCTGGTACGTCAGAATTTGTTTGTTGTGACAGCTTGGAAAATTGAATTCGGCTACTAATTATGACTCAATTCTTCTCGTTTTGCAATTTTAAACTATAATAGTTTATTATTCTATTTCCAAACACCATAATTTGTAAAAAACATTTAACAAAAGGTGTTACCCCTTAATAATATTATACCCAAGCAGGTCGATCTATAGCATCTATTTTTTCCGCTGGTCAGTAGGATTGCCGTGGATTGCATTTCACTCCATAAAGTTCTTACGACAACTGCAACTTGAACAAACACTGCACCGGAAGCGCATGCAAAGCGTTGAAAAATGTCAAAACTCCTCGCGTGCTGTCAGAAAGAATGTGAAGAAAATGAGAAGTGATTTCGCTTCGAATGTTAGGGCCAAAAGAAAAGGCCAAACTAAAACAACACAGGAATGGTTGGTTGATTCCAGCCTAGAACAAATAACGGCTGCCAAAACGTTGGCCAAGGAACTTTTCGCAGCCCACTATGGAAGTGTTGGGAAGCATTCAGTTTGCAAAGAAATTTAGCAACTAGCCATCGGAAAAAAAACGTTTAATTTATTATGCAAATAGTGCAACTTCTCAACCTCGAATGCGGACTTGCGGTGCTGTTTTTCTTTACGGCAATTTCGTTGCCATTGACCAAAGGCTTTCGTTTCCGGTGAGACGGTTTCCGCTTGGGCTAGTTTCAAACCGGTGTGATTCGTGCTGTTGCTGCTGGCACTGCTTTGCGTCACAGCACTTCCGGTTGTGAGGCTTTTTTGAAAAATGGCTCAATGTGTTTCTTCGTGGATTTTTTGTTTATTATGATGTTTTTTTTTTTGCTTCAATAAATGTCGGTTGGCTTCGTTGCTTATTTCACACTTGAAACAGTTTGCCTATTGTTTAGCACTTTTTCTTGTCACTCTTATGATCCCATTCTTGGTTTCTTTTCAGTCACAAAACGAAAGACTGAGACATTTCCAAATGAACGGCGGTGGACCGCAGCCGAGCTTCGAGGAAACCATTCAGAGGGTAAGTGTTCGAGGGAAGAAGCTTAATTACCATTCGGCAACGCGACGCAATGATATAAAATGCCACCGGAACTGACCGTCAGCGTGTCGGCCTTGCAAGTGGGTGAAAGTAGTGAAAAATGTTTAAAATTGCTTCAGTTCTCTCACCGTTTGTTCGCTGCGTCACTCGCTCGCTCGCTCGTTGCGCTCAACACGTTTAATTATTTTCCAAGCTTGTTACCTCGTTTCGGAAAATTAAAACCCACCGCATGTGGTGCCGTCCAGTGGCCGGAACCGCAGGCGGACGACGCTCGTCCTGGACACTGGGCCCGGCCCGGAACGCGAACTAACGATGAACGACGATGCGACTAGAAAGTAGTAAAACAAGAAAAGAAAAAAAAAGCAACCAACGGATGAAAACTCCGCCAACCGGCAAAGAGAAGTGACATTGCGCCACTTTGCCTTCCTGGCGGAAACTGGTGCAGTCGAAAGGCACTTTAAACTTTTCACCAACTCATTTGTTTTCACGGCATTTATCGTTATCCCGATTCTTTTTTTGTATTCTAATTTTTCCGTTTCTTTTCTCTCGTTTTTCACCCCTCTTGGCGTTTGGGATCCTTTTGCCTTGCCGTTTTTCCATGCTACCTTGTGTTCATTCCTTGCACAGCTAAAAATACAGGAAGCTCTTCGGAAGAAGGAAAAATTTCAGCGCGAGCACGAAGAGGTAAGTACGAAGGCTTGCATGCTATTTTTGCCCTCTTTATGGTGATTTGTTTTTTTTTGTTTCTCTTTCCACCGCACACCGTTAGCGTTAGCGGTGCGACGATTAATTTTAAGTTTTCTCTCACTTCTAAAATCAACTAAACTTGATTACCAACTCCTCGTGCACTCGTTTTCCCAACCACCCAAAACTCCACTTGAACCGCCCTGAATCATCTGCGCTAGGATTATTGGCATTTTTACTAAAGTGAAATTTGTGCTTCCCATTTCCGGTTCAGTGCCTTTCCTGCTGAACTGTTGTAAATTTCTCTAACACGACTTATGTTTGATCCTTTGTGCTCGTACGTCCATCGACAGCGGGAAGGTTTGGAGTGTGAAAGGTTGAGCAATGCTTATTTTTGGCTGACAGGATTATGCTTGGTTATAGAACGTTGGAAATTGACTGCCTGATAGAATTTTAGCCCGCTTGATCGCCCTTCCAGTTTACATGTGAGTTCAGTGCGATGATCTTTTCGAAATCCGTTGAAGTTGAAATCGCACAGTTGGTGATGCGATAGAACTATGATTCGGATTGTAATGTGGTTGAATTCACAGAAAATTAATTTATTCAAACCATTAGGCACTTGACTTGATTGTATTATTTTCGAACGTTAATCATCAAATGAAAAGCTTCTAAATCATCGAATGGTGCATCGAATCCAGTGAAATCGTGGTACACCCGGAACCCATCATTATACTTGAGAATTTTTCACTTCAGCAAATCAGCAACTTTACTTATTTCTTTTTGTAAGAGTCTTAAAAAACAAATCATTAGATGGTTTGCGGTCATTAGTATGTCAGTTGGATGGCCAAAAGGATCGGGAAATCTCTTCCAGATCTAGAGAGTAACACAAATGTAATGATTGTTTAGAGCTCAAAACAGTTGGAGTACTTTAACACTCACGTGCGAGTTCGAATCGTAGATCTGTTATTATGGGGTTCGTATTATGAAATCTGTTTTAAAGATTTTATTTGCACATTTGATATATTTTTATTGTGATACTAGGCTATGTTGCTGGATTTTAGGTAGACCTGTACATAGGTGTTTACCCGTAGCTAAGATCCAAACGTGTGTACGTAAAATCAATTACAGCCATTACTGTTTAAGGCTATTGCTTCATTCGTGTGTTAGTATGGATTTTTATCTTGGACGAATAAAATATTCAAATATGAGTCTGAGGATCAGTCATAAGTATAAAAATATAGCTCTGAACTGGAAGGGCAAAATCGTTCCAATGAACTAGCTCCTTTATTTGATTTTCCCTTCTCCAGCGTAAACTCATTATCAACGAACATGTTTTGTGTCCTCCATTCCTATGCTTTTTTAACTTTAGTTCATAATAAACCATATGAATGAAGTCCCCTGTTTATTTTGAGAATACTCTAATGCTTCATATTTTCTTTACTTTCGTTTGTTCGTTTGTTTCTCTTCTTTCTTCCTTCGCTTCTCGCAAATCAAACATTACCGAAAAAAAAAACATTGACTTACTAACCATACACCGAAACGCAACGCGCCAGCGAAACTATTCCAACTCCAACTCACCGTACTGGATTCGAAGTGATCAACTTTAAATTGCGGCTCAAAGGCCATGAAAGCTGTGGCCGTATTATCGATTTAGGGGTTGGGACAAAAATAAGCTAAGCTTTAATTTATGTTTAAAAAACATTAAAATTGCAAAAACTGAACAAAATCATTATTGCGATAGTACTAACTGTTTGGAAACTTTGGAGTGGAATCCGATTTAGTTCCGACTTCACCCACCGAGTCCGGGCGAAATTATAACAGGCGAAATTACCATAATGGCCGACGCAATGTTTACAATCATTAAACTTGTTTGTGTTTGATCATAAATAATTATCTGTTCCTTTGTGCATCGAGCGTTTGAGAGATGCGTTTCAAAAACTTGCGTGACCTACAAACCTGGTTGAAATTGGAAAATACAAAATTGATGCTAATGCTTTCGGCAATGATTCGAACATGTTGTGCAAAAAGCGCTTATTTGCCCCCACCATTTTGGTGCTGTTATTTATGGTTGAACAAGTGTTTGTCTCTTCACTGGAAGTCCCAGCATATAAAACGCGTAATTTACCGTGCCGAGCACCATACCTGTAGCGTCCCATCGTGAATCACTGTCATGCAGAATAGAAATATGAATAAAATATAATGTGTCTGTTGTGTGTGTTCATGTGTGCATCGAGAGAGAGAGAGGGAGGGAGCAGAATCAGGAGACAAGTTCTAACTGTTAGGAGGGCTAGGATAGGATTGATAGTTATGTCGTAAAGATGTCGTTGTAGTAAAATCTTCAATCAACAAATAGAATATTAAAGTTTATAGCAAAACGAATGAAATGTCTAAATATAAGGAAAAGAGTAAAATGACTAGAACGGAGTTGTAAATATCAAACATGCCGAACGGAAACGTAATGCTTATGCCGTAATATTGCACTGCTAGGTAAATGGTACTCTACATGTGTTCGCAACAAATGTGCCAAGATACTCACAAAGCTGACAACTTTTGAGAAAAAAAAGGGAAGCACCTCATAAACCAGGGAGCAGAAATTAAAGGATTAGCGAAAGCGGCAGCGCGCACGGCAGTGAATCTTGTCAGTGAACAGGAAAGTATATGCACCCGTCAACCCACCCAGACCCTGTCGGCCACGCGAGTGCACCGCATCGCGCGGGATTGACAGACGTATGCTTTCGCAGCGCGGGCTGCGCTGGTGGAGGTATTTTGTGTACAATTTATTACCAGAGATTACGCCACCCCGCCCTTCAAACTTCCCGCTCTGGCTCGCGCCCTTCGACCGCCACTTCCGTTTGCCAGCTCCCAGTACACGTTGTTCCCTGTAGTGACTTTTGTTGTGTTTAGTTCGCGTCCTCCTCTCGCGGAGTCCTGATTGCGGCGGGAGTGTCGCTCCTGCCGGACGTCGCGTCCCCCGTTCGATGGATGGAAAGTAATCTCGCGCTTCGGAAAATCCGCCATCCGTGCGCACCCCAGTTCGCGTGCGGTGCAACGGAAGCATGCCGGAACTTCGTACCGGTCCGCCCACACAGCCCTCGCTCGGAAGCCCATCTCCGCTCTGTATCCCGCACGTCCTTGGGTGCCCGCCTCGGTATGGCTAGTGTAAATAGGAAAGATCAATTTAGGGTTATGGAAGTTTGCAAAGCCACCCTCGTACACAGTCTTTCCACCTACCTCCGCTCGTAACTATACGTAACTACCACCCCCCTTGGCGATGGTCCTGCTTGCCGTGCATGCTGCCCATGCTGCTGTTCTCGTTAGAAGATAGAAACTGTTTTATTTTCACTCACTTCTCCGTTTAATCCCATCGGTTTGTTGCCATCCCTCCGCGTAAAACGTGTGTGTTTGTTTGTGTATGTGTGTGTGTATATGTGCTCCATCCTTTGGTAAGGCTCACCTCTTGGTACACTTGCCTCCCCGCCTCTGGTACACTGCAGCGCCAAAGGGCATTTTGGATTTGATCTCATAATGAAATTTTATTAGATTCCATATTCCCTCGCTTCATGGGCATTGAAAATGGTGCAGGTTTGCTTTTGGCTCGCAGGGACCTCACCAGACCACCGCACCGGCGGGAGCTTACCGTGTGCGTTGATGAGGTGTACGCGTGGACCGGTGTGGGGCACCTTCGCCGTAGGTACGCTTGGCTGTATGTTGGCCCATCTACACTCCGGGATGACTGGTGTTGTCCAGAACACGTCGGTCTTTCCCTTCCCGCAACGCCGCACCGAGCGTTCTGTCTTCGGCGCGTCCGTGGGATTTCAATTTCTTTACGCCCAACCCATCGGGGCCCGGCGGTTAAATGGGAAAGATGGCAACTCGTTTGAAAATTTCATGCCTTGCGCTTCGAAACGTTGCCCCATTCTGCCATTCTCCCACAGCCGCTGATGGTGCTGAACTTGCATCGACCGGGATGCGGGTTGGCTGGAAAATGGTCTGGTCGCAAAATTTATCCTAATAACGTAGCCCCAGCTGGTTGGTTCGATGTAACGTAAGGAAGAAAAAAAACAAGGAAAAATTTCTATCACACTGCGGTCCGTGCACATTCTCTCTAAGCTCACATGTAACGCCCTTCGGAACTGTGATCAGAATCTGTGTTGATTGCATTAGAATCCACTGGAGCTGTTATGACCGAAGAGCGTGCCTTCCATTTACGGTTGCATTATGGTGCGTGATTCAATATGCCGGTTAACGCTGGCGCCGATCGGTGTCATTTAAATTCACTTCAACGGCCAACATGCCGATTTTATCTTGCGCAGAGTGGTTTCCCGCGAATGCATTTAAGGGTGGCGGTAACAAGATTATAATAAACTTTTATAGTTTATTTGTCTTATGGCCGTGAACTTGCTGTTTATTTGATGGCCAACAATTTAATTTGGTTTCATTTTTTAAACTAAAGAGATCAAACCAGCCATTAGGTGCATAGCGTATTGCATACACTGCAGGCGCTGCAAGCTCGAGATGATGCCTTGCTTTTTGAATGCATGGATTATCATTTAACCTTTTGGAAAATTACACATCCACACTTTATGCACTAAAAGATCTTCAACTTATGCAAAGATTATATCTAAATTAAATTTTGCTTATTTGATGAAACATCCTATGAAAAAATGTTACCAATTACGTGTCCTTTTAATTAACAGTTATACATATCGTGTCTATTGATAGCCCTACATATTTGGCTTGCACAATTTCCCCATGTGTCTTTCTGCTAAAGTACCATTCCCGAATAAAATATTTCGACTGTAAATGTTAGATATGTTCGACGGGCATTGAAAATATCGTTTTCCTTCCCTAGTCCTACCAACGAGAATTGATTGACCGATAATAGAAATCATCCATACTGGCTAACAACAGCTTTGCACGAAAGGGTTGAGCCTTCTTTTATAGATGGCTCCCCATTACACCGATGAAAGCAAAGTCTGGCCTCAGTTTCGGCTTATATCCAGGTCACGCTGGCACGACTCGACCGGTGGACCAAAGGGGAGATTTGATTAGCGTCTACTTTGCGCCCACGGGTGCCCATCTAACACGGTTTGACCCCAACGGCCTGTCGCCCAACCTCGAACGGACAGATGGACGTGAAGTGGCGCTCACGCGTGACACGAACGTCCACGACACCGTCCGAAACCAGGTCGTAGGGCGCCGTCGCACTGTGCAGGCACATAAAACGTTGAACGTGCTGATAACTGCAGCAAAAGTCAACCGCATTAAATCACGCTAGGATTGAATTAATCTCCCGGGAGTCGTAAAGCGAATCGCACCGCACCCGAACCCGCCGGATCTTGCCTTTTCCCCCGTGCCATACGTCTGCGCGCCGTTGTTGATACGTCGTGTTTGCAAGGGTGAAGCAACAACTAGTCGCGTCTAGCGCACAGCTCTCCGGTTTGCAAGAAAATTCCTTCATCGGCTGTTGCCGACGGGTAATGTAGCAGGCAGGATGAAGGAAACCCCCTTTTTGGAAGGACATTTGGTACCGAAAAAACGACGAACGAACGACGCAACCAACTGGTGACTAATCCACCGAACCAAAGGCGCTCGACCTGCTGCTCGGGAAATTATTTATGGACAAGTGTAAAAACCGAAAATATCTACAATGAGGTGGTAATAACGGTGGCGCCTCGTTGGATTCGGTCACTCTGCTCCATACTCATACCTGGCGTCTATTATACAGCTCAGACGATTCCACTTTCCGATTGGAAAAAAGTGTATAGTCCAGGAGCACCCCCATAAGCTTGCTCGCGAGAAGATTACCTCCTGGGGAGTTTCGCGGTAAAAAAAAGGAAACGGACCGAGATGATTTACGGGCTCCGGATGGCAATGTTTCCATGGCCGTGTACAGCATTTGTTGGAGTCGTGTAGTTGGCGCATTTCTAGTCGTCGCAAAGCCACGGTGGAAGATTAAGTAGCCATTTATACGGCAGCTTGGTGGAGCTGTGCACTGTAAGCAACGGTTCCGCATCAATTG
This sequence comes from Anopheles atroparvus, assembly GCA_914969975.1. Classification (NCBI taxonomy): domain Eukaryota; kingdom Metazoa; phylum Arthropoda; class Insecta; order Diptera; family Culicidae; genus Anopheles; species Anopheles atroparvus. The sequence continues at coordinate 20,742,228 of CAJZCY010000001.1, forward strand.
GAAGGATGGGGGAGGTCTTGGTGGTTTTATAGCCCCGACTTGGATAATTAGGTTTGGTCCCTTTTTCGGCGTGAGGTTTTACTGGTCGGCTGGTGCCTACGGACGGACCCGCAGTGGAGGCGAGAAAGTTAGTCCCGATTATTTTCCGTCCAGACAGCCCTAGCTAAGCTAACGCATTCCGCCTGGCACGATTCCGGGGGCAGAGCAGCCGAAAAACGTTGCACCTGAGGATTCGTAATAACGACCGCAGCAAAACACGGGCAGGATTTGCCTACGACACAAACCGAGCAGCCACCATTAGTCCATTATGGTGGCTGGGCCATAGGAAAAGTTCGCCCGGGTTCGCCTGCTCCGGAAACGTAACCCGTTAGCCGAAAACTCGCAATCGCAGTCGACGCCAATGCGACCGTCGGTTCGTTAGTCAGGAGGCAGACGTTTGCTTCCACGCCGAAGCATCCTTTCTCGGGAGCAGGTGCCCTCGGGAGGCCATCCTTCATCAAGCGGGAGGATGGAATATGAATTAGGGTATTATGGTTTGCAAATTACTTGACTTACTGCTCGAGCCGCTTACGGGGCGCGGACGCTGGGGAAGTTTTCAATCGTGTAGCTGGAAACTTTCCAACACCGCCCCGCATAAGGTGGAGCAATAATGGAAAATTAACAATGCAAATCATCCCGGAGAGGCTTTCATTTTCTTGTGGAAAGGAAATGAAATACCTTCGAACAGCAGAGAAGGATGGTCAAACTCAACTAGGTGTCATCGTATTTCATGTTGACGTTCATCGGACCCAGCTCAGTGGGTTTTCCATTTATTCTCTGAGAAAAAAGAAACGCTCATTGAGAATTTCAACGGATTGCTGTCAGCATTTGATGGACGAGCATGATTCATGCAGCTGCAGAAATTGTACATTACTTTCAGATTGTTTTCCATTCTTGTGAAAGAAGTGCTTTTACTTTTGTAATATTCACTTTTTTCCTGGACCAACAGTCATATTTTTCTTAAAATGAGGGCTATCTTTAAGCTTTCCAGACTTCAACATCTCACCCATCAGAGATGATAGATAAGTTCTAAGTGATTTTCATCTGCGTATTTCTCTGATTGAGTCCCATTACCACTACTCGGAGCGCAAATCCTCCCTATCAATCATGCAGGAAAGCTCGCGCGCTGTGTGCCGAAAATTCCCTGCGTGGTGCCGCATACGAAAGCTACCGCACACTAACAACCATGCAACCGTCGCACACACTGGCATTGAAAGCATTCCATCAGCGGGCCCTGGCATGTGACGAGTCCCTTTGCTCACCCATCATAATCACCGGCCGGATCGTACTCGCCCGCTAATGTATTCGGTTCGGGTTCGGGGAGGCAGACAGGGGGATAATGAGAGGCAGGCAAGCGGGCAGGAGCCTTGATTGGGCCTAATTTATCCGCTATTACACCGCACATACAACCGCTTTATGCCGGTGTGCGTCGGGAAGTTAGTCTTCGCGCCTTACATGACGTTTAACATGGTCTGGCGGATCATTCGCCTTTTTCTCTCACGCACTCACACCCTGCAGTTCCTCTACAGTGGTTCGGCACTGTCTAAACTGAAGTATGTGGATCAATCAAGCCCCGTTCGTGGGATGTTGCGGGGTCCCGGAATCGGGTGAGGGCGTTTAGTATGCGAACAATCACGCCAAGAAGTGCCAGGCGGCGAGAAGTGATTGATTAACTTGCGAATTAGCGGCTTATAATATCCTCGGCACGTCTCGTCCACCACGTGCACGACGTCACCCACACAAACACATATAAACACACGGAGGTGTGCGGAATGGAGTGAGTTAGAATAGTTTTGCTTGCGGCATGCGTTTTCTAGCACCCGGTTTGCTTCCCAACATCTCAACACACATCCTTACACAAATATGTACATACAGCAGAGACAGTGTGGCTCCATTCGGACATACATGCGAAACCTTGCGTCCCTTCGTCACCAGCACTCCCGTACCCACACCGGTTCATTAGCCGCCAGCTAGACTTTGGCTCCAATTGGCCCGATTCCGAAATCCTGCTCCTCTAGTGTGCGCCCCAAAATTCTTCTCTTCCCCGGGTTCGCCATGGTTTTATCCGGCCACCGGGACTCGCATCAATCATCCGCCCTCTAACGCATCCGTTTGTTCTTTTTGTTTTCTTTCTTTCGCTCACCTGCGCTCGTTCCAGATCCTTCGAGACATCCGGCAAGGACTGTTGCAGCTCAGCAGGGACTCTAGGGGTAAGTTTGGGTCGCGATTGTCACTCGTTCCCCGTCGTCGTCTTCGTCGTCGACGAAGTCACAACTCCCCTTGTGCCGAGCATGCGGTTATCGATGGTGGAATCGAGGTTCGTCTTGCCGGTGTCGGCCCAGTTGAATTGGCTGATTGCATCCAATCAAACCGATCACTCCTCGGAGATTCATCAAACGGTGGCCGCCGGTGTGGTGGTAGCATTTTGCTAATCCTGTTACGATCGGAACCCAATTCTGCTTGCAAAGAAGAACACCCTACCTCTGTCCCGTGAGCGGAGGAGCCGGAACTGAATGGAGGCAAAAGTTCATTATACCGTTTTGCAGTGCAGTGAATCTAATTTCTTTCCCATCCTCGTGTACACCATGCCGGCGACACCCGCACACACTCCTCTTCCAGGCCGATGTGTGTGCCTCACTGTGGCAACCTACGGCATCGAAATCGGCAGTCGACCCATTCCCCCGGGGGACACATTTTGACAAACGGAACAAGAAGTATTTGATGGTCGGCGAAAATGAGCTTAGTGCAAAGGGAAAGCAAATTGGATTCGGAGCAATGCCCCACCTTTTTTACGCCGAACTGAACCCGGCAGAAATCAACCGGAGGTTTTTGCGCACCCCACCGTACCCGCTCGCCTCGGTGATGGTTCACCCCGGGGAAGAAGGGGTAAAAAGGACTGTGGCCTTAATATTTGTGCATCGTCGGATGCAATCAGAAATGTTGATATCCGGCAGCAATCATGCCACAGTGCATGTGTGTCTGCTTTGTTCTCCCTGGTTGGCTGACGGAAGCCAATCTGAATCGGCAGCGAATAATGCGACAACTTGTCTTTCCACTCAGGGGTTGAAACACGCTGACGACGACGACGAAGACGACAGTGTTGGTCACATGTGGGAAAAGTATTTGCACCGCTTCAGGATGGCGAGGATGGGAAAAGGTGTTTTAACAAGCGTTTTTTTTCTTCTCTTGACTCCATCGTTTCGTTTTTTTTTCCTTCTCCCGGCAGATGACACGTACATGTACGATGATGCGGTTACCAATGTGATGCGAATGCCCCACCAGGGGCACTGGTACGACGAGCCACCGTACGAGAGCGACCCGGACGACTTTCTGATGTCGGGAATGCGACAGATCGGCGCGGCAGGGTACGCGGGCGACGGGGGAGGAGGTGGTGGGGGGCCTAGTGCAACCATACAGGTGAGGGTGGACGACATTTCCAACGTTTTTTCTACAATTAGAATTACAAATTAAATTATGAGAACAGTCAGATCAAATGGTAGAAGGCATGTAGCAAACCGTGAATCAATCAGTTTTTATTTTATAGCGAATATTTAAAAAAATGAATGCAAACACTTTACGACCTACCTGATCTGTGTGTGAACCATAATCTATTCTAAAATTTAAATTTAAGCGTTAGATGAGACGGAGACTTTCCTGGGGGATGTTTAATAGAATTTTCCCATTACCTGCGTCTGATTTTAGGGAGGCCGCGTTTGCTACAGCTCCAACGGGCGCGAAGGGCAGAGTGTGATATCGTTGCGGTCGGCGGGCGACATTTCCATACCGCAGCGTGGCCCGCGCCGCGGATTGATCGTGCCCCAGCAACCCCCAAATCCTCCGACCATCATACCCCTCAAGCACGCCCGGTAAGTAGGATACGGACCCACTGCGAAAAGGGTGTGCGCTCATCCCCAGACGCTCGCTGGTGACAGAAGATGGTGGTGTTGATGATGGTGGATGGAATTCGGTTGTCGTAAATCGATTAAGCTCATTATCTGATTTAAAGAACGATGCTTACCGATGCTCCCTTAGGGATTCCCGGCTGGGCTTGTGTGTATGTGTCGGAGACGGATGGACGGCCGGTAATTATAATTTTACTCTAAATTTAATCAATCCAAACTCGACGCTCGTCCAATTAAAAGTTCGTCGATGCCGATGACTTTCCGTCGCCCGGCTGCTCTCTCTTTCTCACTCTCGCTCTCTCCCCGAAACGTGGGGGCGACAGCGAGCGGATTGGTAGGGGCTTTTGATTAACTTAAAATTTTGTGTTCAATGCCCACTCTACCAACACCATCACCATCAACAGCATCATCATCATCGGCGGCGGCATCACAGATGGTTTAAATAAATCGACCAGCCATCACCACTTGCCTTTCGGCTGCACCGTAAATACTAATATATTTTCCCTTAATTTGCCAACACTCTATCGTTTTTTATCGCCGCAACCGGAAATTGACCTGCCGATGGTTCATCTCGCGCGGTGCAGATCGCACGATCGGGAAAGCGGAGACTATGCCGGCTCAATATCGGACCTGCACAGCGTTACCTCCCGGTTGAGCCAGGTTTCGGTAAGTAGTGATTAATTTTTACAGCTGCCCCGGCGTACAGCAACCCCTTCAAGGCGGTCCCATCCATGCTTCCCATCTCGAGCAGCCGGTGCCGGAAGTTGGAGCCCGTTAAAGTTGTATTAGATTAGTCAATGGCGGAAATTAATTTTGCTAACGCCTGCTCTTGGTGGATGTTTGATCCGGCGTAATTTACGGTGAAACGAACGAGCAAAAATTGTCGTCATTTGTTACCCGCAATGGAAAGTCTGATGGAAAATTTAGTGGTTTACTTCAAGAGATCCCGTGAGTTGATTGATTTGTAACGTGTTCAAACTAGAATGGAATAGTCATTAACAATTAAATTTAAATATCCATTTCAATTGTAAAATTGTGTTTTCAAGATCTTTTTTAAGATCGTTTAAAGGTGATGTGAAAGTAGGATATTTAATTAAAATTGTCCACTCCGAATACTACAAACGAAAAGCGTACTGCTGGCCATTCACTTTCATAACGAGTTCACCAAAAGTGATATATTGTTTGCGTTTAATTCTTGTGCCTTAATGGCCACATTACGAGTGGTTCTTGCTTCGAAATTGGTATGCAAATTTACGCAATTCATTCATTGCGTTGCTAGGCTCGGAATAATTTTTTTCGTTTCCTCCTCTTCTCTCCACGAGAGGTGGTTATCATTTTTCTTCGAATTCGGTTTTGTTTTAATTTTTTCATTTAGAAAATGAGCTTCCCTTCGCTCGTTTCTGATGTTTCGAGTTTTTAATTATCTTCATAAACATTCGCAGGAGTTTTTTTACTTCCAGTTTCGAGTTCTCTGCCATGGAGACGGAAGGCCATTAAATACGTTAAGCTTTGTGGTCTATCAGCCATATATTAAGACACGGCGCTATTCAGAAGGATTCATTTCAGACCATCGGATGTGTTCTAGTGGTTATTCATTGGAAAAACGTAAAATTACACACACCGCATCGGTGTTGTTTTGTTATTCGAAGAAAAGATCCTTTTAAAACCAGCTCAAGTCCTACAATTGAGTGAATTTTCATAGTCTTCAAGCAATACTGCTTTGCGCAGTTTGCCATTTCCCCGAGAAAACAATATCATAATTCTTCCAACACCCAACGACCAACGATACAATGAGCTCACGAAATGTGTATACCAAATAGGGGGGAAAAATACATTCCCTAAGAGCACCACCTTTCGAAAGGTGCTTAAACTCACCTCCTAGACGGGAGAAAGACAGAGGTCTTCAGGGTTAATTTTCAGTCCGACCACACCGGTCGAGCGTTGGTTGCGTATCTCATAATCTTCATCGGGTGCCATTATTGTTTCTTATCAACTTCATAAACGTTATCGTTATCCTTCGAAATGAAAAGGTTTTCGTTAGCGTGCGGTACCTCTCAAGGACCGCACCAAGAAAGATGCCATTCCCCTGGGGGAGGATGGAATGACTTTGAGGATCGGTAACACTGTGATTATTGCTTCATACCAAAGGTGCAGTATCAAAATAGCGAGGAGGTTGAGCTTGGCTAATGGGCCCAAAAACAGTAAAAAAAAGTTAGTGAGTTCAACTGGAGGGTTGTTTACTCGGCTTTGAAGGTAGACACAGTTGCAGGTTTGGTTATTTCAGCTGCGAAAATTCACAAGCACCGTCTCAATTCTACCTTCTCTTAACAGTAAATATTAATTAGCAAGTGATGGAAGGAATATTTATCTTTAATTGCCACCATTTGCCGACTGGTTGCTGCTGGAAATTGAATCGTAATGTAGCACAATATGCGATACGGTGTCATTTATACTAATGTTTTGATAGTGAAGATTAAAAAAGCCCATGAAAAAGAATATCCAGGTACCTTTAATCTACACAATGCACAATTTCAAAAAATATTGTCGACTTTGTTGATGATTTAATAATGTTGATACTGAAATGGGTGAAATGTAATGCTTGTAAATATTTCGCATCAATTTTTCGAACACGTTTCAATTCGTATGCTAGTGGAAAGAAACTTCTTCCGTTCATTACTGTTTCTAATGGAATCTTGAAAGCATTTCGTGATAACATAATTATGTTGAACGATTTATCCTAATGCTGGACAAAGAAGCAGCCAGCACAGATTGCTCGGAATGCTCCTGGAACTAAATCCCCTTGCAAACTTTGAAACACGATCAAGCCAACGAATCAGCTGCCGGCGGCGATGGCTTTGCTAATGCTGCAAAAATAATGAGCCATGTACGTGAGATGAAATCGAAAGCAGCCGAAGTTTGTATTGATCCGCTGAGCTGGAAGGCAGATGACCGGGCAAGGCAAACTCTGTGGGTGTTTCTTTTTTGTTTGTTCAAGCAGTGACTCCCCGGGAAGCGGATCGTACAAAAGCTGTCACTAATCCACGACTGATGATCGGCTCATTGGCAGGCAGGGATTATCGTTCCGGCGTGAGGATGGGGCCAGATTTATCATCATCATTTCGTTCGCGCTTCCTTTTGCTCGAGAGCAGGAAGGAACCGATGGTGCCATTTAGCGACTTATGTTTCCTTCTAGAGCTTTACGTCACAAACTACCTCAATGTCACTGACTCGCTTCGTTTTTTTTTTCGTTTCCGCGTGTTTTCACTTCCGCTGCCGCAGATTGGAACAAATAATTGCACCGCCCGCTATCGAACGCTGAGCGCTGGCATGGGCGACGAGTCGCCTTCGCCCTCGCCGACACCCTCGTCCGAGTACGACGACATTCTGCAGGCGAGCGCGCTGCAGCTGCAGAAGCATCTGCATCACCATCAGCAGCTGAAGCTGGCCGACAGTCAGTCCGGCGGCTTGCAAGGCCCGGCCGGTGTCAGTTCCGGAGCGCTAGCAAACTCCAGTGGGATGGCGTCGGGAGGCGGTGCGGTAGGAAACACGTCCGGCGCCATGCTGCTGGCAGGGGGTGCCGGTGGGCTGATGGGCGGTGGTGTTGGCGGAGTGGGCGGTAGTGGCAGTATGACACTCGCTTCCGGAGGCGCTTCCGGGGGCAATCTGCCAGCAAGCCTTGCCGGCGTCTGCGGTGGTGTGCCGGGGGTTGGAGGCGCCGGTGGAGGCATCAGTGCAGCTGCTAGCTTTGCGACGGACATCAGCAGCGCGACTAGCACGAGCAATACCACCAACAGCAGCAGCAGCGCCAGCAGCAACAACAGCACCAGTACAAAGAACACAGTCAACAATCTTAAAAGCCTGAAGGCGGCCAAAAATCGGAACAATCTATCCTCGTCGCTGGTGGCGGGCTCTGCCGCCTCGACGGCGGTCTCGCACAACAATAAGAATTTAAGCATAAGTCAACAGATAGCTTTAGTACATCACGTGAGTAATTTTGAGTTCGTGCTCAATCACTTCTTCTTTTTTTTGTACGAAGAAACTCATTCAGTTAACATTCATTTTCAACTATTCGAAGCTTTTATTCTAAGCAGTTTTTTTTATTTCACTTGCTGATTACATACTACACAAAAAACATCCACGAAAGATTGACAGATTGTCTTAAACATTCAAATCACATTAGTCATAAAGCTATCTATTAAGGTTTAAACTGTTGTAGCTTGGCGGTTTTAATTTAAAAAAAACTATTGTGGACTTTTAGTATACTATTTCAACGTTAAATCATGAATTTATGAATGTGCAATTAAGGGAAACAAAATAGTTCGTCACTTTTATATTTCTGTCCGTTCTTTGACACAAACGTTTTCTTATTTATATGGTGTGCTACTATATATGTGCTGTATACTTAAAATCATTATCATTTCATCTCTCCATTATAACCCCGACGCAATGCAGTCTAATGACGCTCGTACATCACCAAAGGATCATCTGCTGTACGGTGGAAAGGATCGCAACAATCGAGACTACAGCAACTGCTTAGATAGCATCAGTGATCAAACGTTCCAGCATTCGGCCAGCTCGGTCGAAAGCTTGCCGAGTGCGTCCGGATCGAGTAAGTGTCGTGTCGTGCATGGAGAGGTGGTTTTTGGTGCCTCGGTGTGTTTTATGAACGCTGTTTTCCATTCTATTGCCCCTTTATAGGTACCCAGGCACTCGTTCGTCCCGGCAGCCCCCACAGTTCACTTTCAGCGGAGGATCGCACCACGATGATACCGATCTGCAGAGCGATCGCCCTCGTCGACAGCTGCCCAAGCCCGTACGATAAGGAAGCTTTACGGTTTAAGGTATGTTAGTGGATATTTTTGCTTCTAGATCGACCTGTGCATGATTTGGTGAATTGGTTCGCATTTTTCACAGAAAGGAGACATCATCGACGTTCTCTCGATGAACGCGTCGGGCGTGTGGCGAGGGTACGCGAATGGGCGGCTCGGTCACTTTAAGTTCATCAGTGTGGAGGTATTACCGGACCTACCGACCACCGGGCTGATGAAGGGCTACGGGGGGAAGCTAGTCAGCCGGCACCGTCTGCCGACCAGTTGTCCGACGAGCGTCGAGGAGCTGCTGCTGCGGATTGGCCTGAAGGAGTACACCTCGGTGTTTGTGCTCAACGGGTAAAGCAACAAAATGCAAACGCTCCACGTATCTGAAGACTAATTTTTGATTTTTTCCCCCCGTTTTTTTTGAAAAAAAAACCTTCCCCGTTTCTTTATCAGGTATGAAGATCTGGAGCTATTCAAGGAGCTGGAACCGTCCGACCTGGACTACCTGGGCATAGGCAACACGGAACACCGGGCAAAAATCCTTGCGGCGGTGCAGCTTCTGCACGATTTGGACTGTAAGTATTTTGTGGTGCATAGCTGTCCTCCGGCAATCCTCCATGGCTTTCCTCCCGTTTGCTCCCATTCAGCCATGCTGTTGCTCGTTTAAACAAAAAACCGGGCGGAAGCGTGTAGCGCAAACACAAAGGAGTTCTCTAACCCGCTCCGAACCTGTCCTCTCGCTTCATTCAACAGCTACGTCGGATGGCGATGTGGCCGGCTCGAGCTCGGAGAACGACGAAGGGTTGCGCGGACTCAATCATGTCAACTGTTCATCAGGCGGGCTCGGTGCAGGTGGTGCGGGCGTTGGGTCCACCCATCACCAGACATCTCCATTCGGCCGGCGGCACTTTCCGCGAGACTCCGGATGCTACGAGGGATCGCCGGTGCCGTCGGCGCAGGGTCACCATCATCCGTACCAGCCGCTTCCGCACAACAACGGGCTTGGTCAGCAGACGCAGCAGTCGCAGCACATGGGCACGCTCATGGCACATCAGCATCACCAACACCACCACCAGCAGCACCTGTCCGATAATGAATCGAACAACCTCGACTCGGTCGTCGCCCAGTGCTCGAACGAGATCCTGAAGCGCGTCGAGTCAGCCCGAAGGTTCAACGGCACAACGGAGCGCGGTTCGTCGAAAACCATGAACAGCCGGGTGGCAAAGAAAGGTGGCCTACTCGGTGGCGGCGGGAGCGGTGGTAGCGACGGTGGCGGGGGAATGGTGGCCGGCGTTACCGGCGGTAGCAGCGGTGGAGCGCTGAGCGAAAAGTCCAGCGATTCCGGCGTCAGCAGCAGTAGCCTTTCGTCCGGCCCGGTCAAGGGCAGCGGGGGGCTCTAGCGAACCATCCGGGGCACGCCGACGATGGTGATGATGATGACGGCCACGAATGAGGACGACGACTCCACGGTCCTTGCGTATGCCTGCCCCGCGATGCCCGCACTTGGCCACGATGGAACCGAACGCACCGACGCGCTTGGCATCGAACGGTAAGTGTGGGTGTGCGTTTGTCCGTATGTCCGTGCATTTGTAAGTCAGTGTTCCGGCCAGGGGGATGAAAAAAAAGAGGCAGCGCACGTTTGCATCGTTATCTGTTCGGTGGAAGATAGGCTCCCATCTTTGTTTCAGCTAAGAATCAAATCAACACGCACACGCACTTTGAGTCCCACGGCACTTTTGCCATTTCCGGTACGCATAAAACATAACCGTATACCGTCAACACACAAATGGTCCACGTACACACTGCCAACACAAAAAAGGAGGCAAAGGCAAAGGGAACCGGTACTAGTAGAAAATTTTGCGATGGAGCTGGGAGGAAACAGGAAAAGTGTATGTGTAAATGCTAATTTATGAGAGAAACGCATGATCATAAAAGAGGGATGGTGGGGGGCATTGGGGGTGTAGATAGATTGAGTTGAAAAGCGTACGTTGAGTGATGGCGACGAGGAAAACTTCAATCAGTTGGGACTCGATTGGAAGAAAAGGAGGGGAAAAAACACAAACACTGTGTGTGCTTTTCCCAGTCCAAGAGAAAGCGATGGAGTGGTCGAGGACGACACTGTGATGTACAGAGGGCCGAGTAGAGAATGGGTCAAAATGGAAATGGAGCTTGCCAACCGCCACTGGGGGAGAGCTTGAATGAGGGGTGGAGTAGCGGCGAATTGTGATTCTGATTGTTATTGATGATTGTTGACGTGTGATTCGAAATAAATTCGAACCAGATTGGCGGAATGTGAAGCGCTAGCAAAAAGAACGGGGGCAACGGGGTGGTAATCTCGGGGTATGGGACTGGAAGGAGCGGAAGTGAATGAAAATGAACCTAGACGGGAGTGGAATACATTTTGTGATATTTTTGACGAAGAAATACCAGACAAATGAACTAACAGAACGTAGCACACATAACCAGCAAACTAACAGGCAAACAGAACAAAGGCAATAGCGTAACACTATTGAAGCACGGGGGAGAAAAAGGACACCAACCACACCGCACTAGCAGAACAGATGCTGAAATAGGAAATAGATGAAAACTGTGTTGGAATTACTAATACTTTAAAAAACTGCTGTTGTCCGTTAAGGTTTTGTTGATATAAGTTTTTTCTATGTTTCAAGCTACACAACGCAGCAGGGTGAGGCTCGCAAGGATTGATTAGTCCTTTTGGCTACAATTGATTCGTTGATTTACACGCCTGTACCTTGTACTCGTTTTTGTATGCCCTTTCAATGGGGCTGCTTTTTTATGCGTAAAACAACGTAATGGATGCTTCACAAAACGTCTCCAATGCACACCATCAATCGAACGCATTCCGATCGATGTGTATCGAATCAAACGGATCGTTGCACACTTCTGATGCCTGATGGAACGGTATAGTCGAATGGGAGACTTGGTTGCAAAAGGGGCGGCTAATGGACAGTTATGTAGGTATCTTGAACGAACAATATTAAATGGTCTAACGAAAGCGTGGCGGTAGTGGATGGAAATATAGATATTATTCAAATTGAAGCAATAGTGCGTGCATCGCGACTAGGACAATTAATTGCGGGACAATGCACTCCGCTCGTTACATGTACTACATCAAGAAACGAAACTTGTGGCTAAACAATCAAAATTCTATCGACGATTAGAGAGTTATCTTCGCCTTTCCCATCTTTCTGCGCCTGTACATAGACTTTCGGTGGCGAGCTGTTTCGTGTGGGTTTTTAGCCTAATTTACTTACAAGCAGAGGTGACTTGTACAGCAGGCAATCGAGGTTGTATAGGTAAAAGGATGAAACAATTAAAAAAATTACACACACAGGAATCGGATAAAATCATTCTACAAGTCAATACTTTTAAGAGCAACTACGCAACCCGGACCGCCCCAGGGAAACTCTATCGCTTTTGTAACGTCTGATGCATTCCAATGGCTAGATAAAGACCATTCAATCATTAGCTGAGGGGAGGAAACCAAGCAACGAGTATAAGTAATTTAGAAAAGGAAAGCAAAAACAAAACTCAACATGGATAAATTTTAATCAACGTTATCATCGAGACATTACATGGAAGATTGAGAAACGAGCATAAAAGAATTATAAAAATAAAATATTTGACCATTGTTTAGCATCGCAAGGATTTAGTGAAATTAACAAACTAGCATAATAATATGGAGAGGAGACAGAAAGCGAAGCAAAGATGAAAAAACCACCTTGCGAAGGATTGCGTTTGTAGAGAAAAAAAAATGGACTGTAAAATTATGAATTTCATATCTCAAAAATTCTAGCCAAAACCAAACCAAATCTTTTTACTGCAACGTATGAGTTTAGTGGAAAGCAAATCAATCTAGAACGGTATTAAAAATTTATCGCAAGCAAACGCTACAAAATTAGAAAGAATCGAACGCGTGACTGCTCTCAAAGACACGGTCAGGGTTTCATTAAGAGTGTAATTTATCTTAAACGCAAATAAAAACATTTAAGTAATTGTTTGGCCGTGTTGCAGGAGCACACGGCAAGGTTGCGGGAGCAACCGTAAGGAGTGTTTTTAAAACAGGGTTGTAGGAATGGGGACGCAACTTCAGTTCCCTTGAAGCGAGCCAATATATTGTAAAAAAAAAAAAATACAACTACTCTTACGTCAGCTATGGGAATTAAATTTTGTAAAGAAAATGTATTTATTTATTGGGTTTTGTTTTTCGCTGTAAGGAATCGAACAGGAAGATTGATTTCCTTTCGTTTGGCGCCTCGTTATCGTTTATTATCATTCGTTTCTCGGTATCGTTTATTATCGTTTACGATAATTCGCTTTATAGCGTAAGTGGAGATCTAACCAATTCGGAATTCGTTTCGTTCAAGAACCAGAGCCAACAATCAGGAAAGTACACAAAATCTCAGCCCAAAGTATGATGAAGCTGAGCGAATGGACGGAGCCGTACTTTCGAAGTAGCGTATGGCGATATTTATAAATTAACAGAAATCAAATTATAATAGCAAAATAAAATAATTAATCTCTTATCGTGGATAAACAAAATTTGGAAAAAAAGAAAATGTACCACAGGCCCGTGGACAAAAAACGAGGGCATACGAATCGCTAGGTAGAACGGGGAACGCTTGAACGATAGGAAAGTGAATGGTGGGTAGACATAGAGACGGAAATGAAGAGTGGATGAAAGAGAAAATACAAGATTATAAAAGAAATCATTGTGCAGTGTAGTAATTGATAAACTTCTTGGGTTCTCGATTGAAAGAACAAGACCTTCTATGACAAAACTTCAACGGTGGCGTCTGAAAAACGTTATTGAAAAAACCAGTGCATACAGTTCTTGCTCCTTTTAATAATGATCGCACACTGTTAAAAATTCTCTGTCCTTCTTCGGAGATTCAGTTTATTTTCCATCAACCCTCTGCCACCTAATTTGCTTCCCCATCCGGCGCGTTCAACCGAATGGCCTCTTCGGCGTCGGCCTCCTGCGATTTCTCGGGTGTCTTCGGGGCCTTCGGAAGCGACCAAAAGCGCTGCTCCTTGCCGAACTGCTGGGCCTCCTGGATCGTGTTCGGTAGCGACTGATGCAGCGTTTCCGGCAGGAAGAGCGCGGCTAGCACACCGACGCCCATCGACAGGCACATCACCAGGAACGGATAGCGCACGTCGTAATCCGTCCCGAGGAGCACCACGTACGGCCCGAAGATGCCGAAGATGGTGGCCGCGATGGCACCGACCGCGAGCCCCGTCTGTCGTAGGCAGGTCGGATAGATCTCGATCGACTGCAGGTTGACGGCGAAGAACGTGATGCTGACGCAAAACTTCACGAACGTCGCCAGCAGCGTGGACACCGTTTCGTTCGCCGGGTCGCGCACGATCATCACCAGCACGGCACAGGTGATGGTGGCACAGATGAAGGCTGTGGCGTTGGTAGCCCGTCGGCCTAACCGGTCGGCCGCCTTCTGGCATAGGAACGCCGCCGGCAGCTCGATCACCGCCTGGTACATGAAGTTCAGGAACGGGTTGCCGTCCATCCGCGAACTGAGCAGCACCAGTGTGAAGTACGTCACGCTACAAACTGTCCTGTAGGGGAAAAGGTAAATCACAACATCGTTTAAGCCAGCGGGGGAAGTGATCCGTCCAGTTCCCACTCACCAGCAAAGAATGACCAGGAGCGTATTCTTCGTCATCCGCCAGCCGTTGAACAGCGAGGCGATGCCGTAGATGGTTTCCGTTTTGTGCTGCGCCAACCGCTTCTCGAGGACGCCCTCATCGAACGGCAGCTCCCGAATGCCGTTTACGGTCGCAATCCTGCGCAGCTGCCTCATGGCGCCCCGGTAGTTTCCGCGCGTCGCCAACCACCTCGGTGACTCAATCAAATACCTGTAGAAGAAGGCATTGGAAATTGAGGCGAAAATGGAAACGGTAAGTATTAAGCCCCATTTACTTACGAGGTTCACATTCATCAATACATTAGTATTGTTTTGTTAAAAAAGACAACATGTTCTTATCTTATAACAAAATTGACATTATCTTATGAAATGTTGTTAGTTTTTTTCTTCATATTTTTAGATTGCGTGTTTTTTTTTATGATGGGTGGTTTATAATCTGATTGACGATTATAATCATCACTGGCTTAGATCAGTAATAACAGAGTACAACTCGCAAACCTTACCACGCATGTCGATGAGCGGGACCCAGCATATGAACTGCTTATTAATGTATTGAAGGAAGTTATAGAACAAACCCTTTGCTACACAACATGGAGGTGAACCCATGTGTTAACAAAACTTAGAACAGGTTCCACCAACTTTAGTATTGCTTTGATGACACTGGGAAATGTTGCTTGGCATTCTTGGTTATCTCCCCTTGAAAGAACGCCATTTTCTGCTTTCAAACATCACGAGTTTCAATATCCAGGCGTGCGCCTCGCCCGAGTTCTCTTTTCTTGGCATGTTTCGCGAAAATTGCAAATTAAAAAGTTCCCTGCATAATGCTGCACATTGTTGCATTTTCAATCGCGATGCTTGCACGAGAAAAGGCGCCGGTGTTGTATCTCTCCCAGCGTTGCGGGACCGTGTACAGAATGTACTGAATTCTTTAGCAAAAAATAAAAAGCGAAGGCGAGAGAGATAGTAACAAGGTTCGTGTAAAAGCGGGACAACGCACGGACCCGGTATGTTTTTCCGGTGTGCAAATAATGCACAACCGTTTCCCGGTGACATTCCAGGTGGAAAAGTTGGTTGGCATCGGTGTTGTCTGGTGCATCGCCCATTGCCACGCAACAATTCCAAGGTATTTGCGTTTCGTGTGTTTGTCCGCGATGCTGCGAAAACCAAAGGACATCGTACGGCATGAGCATGGCTGTGCAATTTGTCAAAAGCTTGTCCTCGTGAGACGCGTTTTACAATACGGAGTATCAGTTTGCCGAAAGGGAAGTACAGACACATTCCATTGGTCCTTTTTTGGGCCATTCCATTGGGGGAAATTTCGTTCGAAATGTTTACAAATTCACGCGAACATTCAACAAAGCCCAGCACCGGTATCATTTGAACAGTTTGTTTTTTCTGTCTCCCGCGTTCAATTGCAACCGATTGATGGTGAGTAGAAAAGTAAAGCCTTCCTGTCTTATGCACACGCTCATTTCGCTCGTTTGATGGTACGATTGCATTCGGTGATTGATAAATAACAACCGGGTGCGGCACGAGAGGCCCGAAATTCGATTCCGCGAGGAAATGGATGATGCTGACTATGAAAACTTACCCCGGCATGAAGAGGAAGATCACGATCGGCAGGGTGGCAATCATCAGCGACCAGAACCAGTCCTTCGTGGCCCAGAACACCATCGGCAGGGTGCACATCCCGATCGTCCAGCCGATGCACTGAATCATCGAAATGTGCCCCCGTCGTTCGCTGCAAGTGCATTTATCGACCCCGCGGGCAAAGCCGTGTAAGAAACACGCGAATAGTGTGAGGGAGGTGAAAGGTTTGCGAAATCGGTTTGCTGGTGCCTTTTTGCCGGCTTACCTTTTCGATACTTCCATGGCGATGATCAAAGGCGACTGGAAGATGGAGTGTGCCGTCATGCTACCGAGGACGGCCGCCACGCAGAACACGACGTAGTAGGCGGCGGTGAACATGCACACCAAACGGCCGGCCGTGATCACCAGCACGCTCACATAGAACACGAACCGGCGGCCCAGTCTGTCGGAAGGGGTACAACAAATAAAACATGCAATGGTCAGTCGGGACTCGCGGTCGCCTCATGTCTCGCGCCCCCCTTTCCCGCACTCTGTGCTGGTGTGCGGACACGTACGTGTCACCGAGATGCCCGAAGATAATGGTGCCGACAAGCTCGCCGAGCCGGGTGTACACGAAAATGTTCGTCTCCCGGAAGCCCTTGTCGCAGATCCAGTCGTACTCGGTAATCGGCGTCCGGTCATAGTACGTCCGGTCGTAGTAGTATCCGTAGGCGCAGTCTGTAAACGAATCCGAGGGAAAAACCATGATAGAGGAAGTGAAAAATAGAGGTGAGTTATATGGGATATAGCGAGGGAATGAAGGGGCTCTAGGCTGAAATTTGCAAGTTTTTTTTACCTTGAACTTGAATGAACTTGAATGACGATTATCAAATGGAGCTTCACTCCTTAACTCAATTTGAATGAGGCCCTAAAAAACAATTTAAATATCTTAAGTGTAAATTTTTTGATTGAGAAATGTACGTTGCACATGTGTATTACTACGGTACATTTCTTTCTTTTTCTTATTGCTTGAAGTGCAATTTGTCCTGCAAACAATATTCTAAGGCTTGGCAATATGCTTAGACTTCATCTTGATATTCGAATTACATAAATCCGCTATGACGTGTCAAAAATCGGTGCTATACCATTTGAAAAAACTATGAATATTCACACACATTTAGGACTTCTCAGAGGAGTCTCTGACACAGACATACAAAAAAAGAAATGTTCTCAGATGTAGATTTTCTATTATTTTTAATCATTCCAGCAATCCAGCAATTCCAATTCCAGCTCGTTACACTAAAAATGCCACAGCACAGTATATTGTTCAATGAAACACGCACTAGAATGTGTCAAATGATCCGGTAACATGTGTTATCAATTAGGCTTTTGTGTGTGCAAGTATTTTTCCAGCCAATATGATGGTTCATTCCGACTGACTAAATAATGACTCGGGTAGTCTTGCTGTACGAGCGCATGCCTCCGAAAGCACTCGTTTCTGGCACAACTTCCGGCACATCCGATGGAAAAGATCAGATTGAAAACAAACTGCTATTCTCGAGCCGTTTTCCTACGCCTTCGAAACGTTATGAAGCGGAAACCCGCACGAGCCCCAACTGTACACCCGGCGAAAGAAAAGTGTTCTACAGTTTGTGGCGTCTTTAGCGGAGGGCAGCGATACGAAAAATAAACCGTCAACATCGCGAAGAACCACAACGCTAACAAATTTGCTCTCGCAGATTCCAGCATGCGTTCGTATGCTTCGCCATTTTCCAATCGATTACACTCGCTTCTCGGTAGCGGATGCTGGGTGGGAAGAACAAAAATCGCTAATTTCACTGTTCACTGCCACTTGGGACTAAACCGGGTGTACGTGGTTAAGTATGCACCAATGCGGGCCGAGTCGAAGCGAAGGAAACCGGTTCCGCCGGTGGAGTGTTACTGCAAACCAAACAACACAACACCGATGATGCTGGAAGGAAGATGGAAAATGGAAAACCCCAGTAGTGAGGTAAAGTGAATCGAGAAGGCCCGAGGTGTGGGGGCAGCGGAAGAAAGGAGAATGGAAAATGTGCTCCAATGCGGTTGGTTTATTGAACCGGACCGGTACGGAGAACATGGCAAACTGTTGGAGTATTAAACCGGGGTGTTTAACTGGCATGTTTTAAATGAGGTTTTTCGGGCATCGACCCACCGATTTCGATTAACGCCAGTGAGGACCGAGTTGTGGCTTTGTGGTTTTTAAATAACGTCCTACGCATCGAAGTAACTCACAAACGATGAACAGATAAGTGTGCAAGAGAACAAACTGTTTCTGAAAAGCAAACAAATTCGTTAAATTTAAAAAAATATTTAAAACAAAGATAATTTAGAGCATGAACAAATTTAAGGCGTGCGATGTACTGAATCCAAACATGATTTCGTTGCAAACCGAAGGAAGTTTGCTTTGCCTCAATTGCCATTAACGCCTCGCACCAAGCGCGATGAATTTATTCATCGACTTTAATCTAGTCCGACTGGCTGTTTATAAAATAAATTGCTCCACAAATCCTCTGCTGCATCCAGTGCAACCCGTGAAAACATTAAGACAACTGACTAAGGCCATCGTCCACCCAAACTACTGGATGGGACTTGTTCCTTACGAATACACCCCAAAAGCGCATCGGAGGACGCGTCGAATTAAAAAGGAATGTAAAACTGCAAACTCCAACACACGTTCACAAGAAAAACAATAGCACCTTTTCCGCTTGCGGCTCACTGGGAAATCCTCGGTAAAAGTTGCTCCATGGCAGAGTTCGCTGCACTTGTCAGAAAATGGCCCAACGAAGGATTGGGATAGTTTTTGTTTCGCTGCTTGTTCCGAGACCCAACGAGACTTTGGGGAAAAAGCTCCACGTTTTTTTATTTATCTTCTTGCCTATTTCGTCTGAATGTCTTTTTTTCATGAGGGAAATTTTTACTTTCATTCTAGCGTAACTGCCACTTAACCAATTTCAGATGTTTGTATTTCAGCTTTTAAATTTTCATTCAACTTGTTTCCAACCCTTATGTAACGGTTGTCTCTGAGAATTTAATCAAAGAACTGTTTTGCTAAAATTAATGTGCAAGATACAACTGTAGGGTTGACATATCTTTTTATTTAATTTTTAAAAATTTTAACAGTTCAAATCCTCAAGTTAAAATTTTCGAAAAAGATGAACAAGTTGAACACTCTTTATAAATATAACTCGAATAATAACATATTGTCACTCGAGCTTTGATTGCATGCCGTTTTACATTACGTTAGATCACTCCTCTATTAGACGACGAAATGAATTGAAAATATTTCTCTTTTATGGGTAGAAAATTAAATCGGAAAAACAAATCACAAAACAACACAAGCACAAGATGTGCAGAAGAACACCCTGCTTCCAGGATTTGCTAAAAACATAAAGAGGCGAAATCCCGCTCCTGCCCTGCAGCACAATCGTGTAGAGATTGGATGCAAGACATCGCCGTAACGACGTCTCGGAATTTCCAGCAATATCAACAGACATTAATATTAAATAAATATTTTCATAATACTTTTCGCTGCTCTCGTCGCGTTCGGAGGCATCCAACGTCACGGCGTGCCTTCAGGGTTGATGCTGAGCATGGAAAACGGTTGCAGCGCATTTCTGTATCGCTGCTTACCCGAAAGGATGTTTTCACCAACTTTAGGGGGAAAACAGTTGTGTCAATGGTTTGTGCGGGAGTTTTCTTGCCCTGTGTGTGGGTGTTGTCGAATGCATTTTTTCACTTGTAGCTATACTTATTCCATCCTTTACATTATAACGAGCCAGGTCAAATGTTTTGCACCTTTCATTGACATGTTAAACGTTCGACGTTTATGCGATCCGCTGGAAATATTTATCGTTTCGTTAGAACATTTAACGTTCATCGAATCAAATAGATTACTGATATTTCAAACTTTGATAGTGTTTTGACTTTGAAAGACAACCTGGTCGATGTGGAATGGAGGAAAACAATGACCATCGAATAAATGTCACGATGGAAGTTTTTTTTTCTTCCTAGCTTCGGGACTCGACACTCGTGCTGTGAAAACCCTCCTTCCGGGGTTTTACCAACCATTCTTGTCGGTCCACTTTCCCCAACTGCTTGACACGGAGGTGAAAGTTTGAATCACTCGTCTTCAATTTTCCATCGTTTTTCTCTACTCCGTTTATGTCTCCGGTCCGTGGGAAAACGTCGCCATCGCGTGTCACGTTGAAGAAGTTGGAAAATGTCAAATGGATCCGGGAAAATGATGGTGACAGTGTTGCTAGTGTCCGTTGCATTTTCCGTCCTGAAGGTCGCAAATAACTGAAAATAAACGACAATGACAACGATGCAATGGAATCGCTTTCAAAAAGTTCTTCAAGTAAGGGAAATATTTTTTCATTCAATATGTTTTTTTTTGGCTTTCCAGTTTTCACCTTTTTACTTGATGGAGAAAGTTCATGCCATCTGTGCTCATGACAAAAAAGAAGGAATGCAATTGTTTGTTTGGCTTATGGTGACAAGCATTTGTGAAACTTTTGCACACCAAAGTCAAGTTACTTCGATTGCTTCTCAAAACTCTTTTGATAGTTCTCCTCTTTACCCTTCCATAGTACGCCATAGAGGTTGGTTGGGAAAAATAAATCCTGAAACTATGCGTGGTCTTATCGGCTTTAAAGAATTTCAAACTGTTTTTGTTTTTGCCTCTGAATATGGCACGATAAATCCAATATCTTACCACATCAAATGAGTTTTTCCAACGCTACAAAATATCTACAAACCAACACCCAGCAATCACCCGGCGTAAAACCTTCCCCACTTCGACGATGGGGCAACAGTTTTCAATGGATTCCAACCGCTCGGCGATGTAGAGCATTCAAAATGACCGCAAACATGCCAAACTTCCGGTTCGATTTTAGCAAAGCGATTAGAGCTTTTTTCCTTTCTTCTTCTCATTTTTTCCAAGGGACACTTTTTATCGCCGTGGGATGGAATTAAAAGAAATCCGCACATCCGGCGGCTTTGTGGTAACCGGTTCCGCCGCCGGAAGTAATCCGCTTCTCTGGTATGAATGCAAAACCGATGTCGAAAGGATTCGGTAAAGGATGCTGAGTTTCCTTCCCCCCCCCCCCCCCCCCTTGAACAGGTGGAGGATGGACTGCGGAGGTTATTTTTTCTTCGACCGTTACTATTTCCTTGAATGGGACACTCAAGAGGCTGGTCGCTGGTATTTGGAATGCCAATTCTTTTGGACCGAGGGCGACGACGAGAAGGGCAAGCGAAAGGAAACACAATCCATTAACCTAAGTCGCCCATAAATGACCATCAGCAGAATGGCAACTGGAAATGCACTGGAAAAGGATATGTTTTCCATCTGCAAAAGGAGGTTGCTTTGCAAAACGACCACATCTTCAACCACGATGACCAGCACTCGAAAAGCTCGATTTTTTCCTTTGGCTGGTTGTTGGCCCTTTTCTTGTGCTTGCCTTGCAAATGTCCCACGCCGTCTCATGGCTGTTGAAATAGTGTTCACCGGTCGGTCGTCCATTCGAAACTTCCTGCATGCCTCCAGCGTTTCCGCTTTTCCCCCCTACTTCCCTGCTGCCTAATCAAACACGGGATAAAAAGAGGGGGACTGCGGCAAATAAGCAAAATAGTTTTCCACAAGATTAAACCTCCTTCACGATTTGCCATTTGCTTACGCAATTCCAGCGAAACGTGGGATTTCCCCGAGTGGAGATCTCGAGTTTTTAGCCATACCAGCCGGTAGGAAGGATTGCCAACTTTCTTACTAACCGTTTAACGGCTTCTTAGGGCGCCATTGCGGGCGGACGTCTAATCTTTTCCTCAAACGGCTTCCCGGGTTGTTTGCTGGAAGCTGGTTTCTTGTGTGGTATGCCGTGCCACTCTTACTGCAGCCTTGGAAGCGAATCAGGCAGCATTCGTCCTTTCCCCTGGTGCGGATGGATGGCAACTTGATCCTCCTGGCCCTTCGATCACAGTTTTTTAGCTTTAGGAGGAGTGAGGGAGGGGGGGACTACCGGGCCGGGTTCACCCTTGAAAGTAATCCTCTTTAAATTGAGCAAACGAATCCGTATCCTTGAAGGATTTCCATTCCTCAACCCCACCCGGACGCCAGCCAGCGGACGAAGCCAATTCGGTTGGCACAGGGACTAAAAAGGTAAGGCAACATGTAAACTTCCGCCGTCGGCCATCGGGAGGTTGCCCTTTGGAGCCCTTTGGCTCCTTT
Organism: Anopheles atroparvus; assembly: GCA_914969975.1. Lineage (NCBI taxonomy): Eukaryota > Metazoa > Arthropoda > Insecta > Diptera > Culicidae > Anopheles > Anopheles atroparvus. The sequence continues at coordinate 20,764,510 of CAJZCY010000001.1, forward strand.
CCTCTATTTCTATCCCTTAGGATTACCATTCTAATGATGGAACGATGCTGGACTGGGCCAAACTGGAGGAAAGGAGACACCCACGGAAACGAGATGTATTCCCATTTTGATAAAAGGGCAAAAAAAATAACGAAGAAAAATAACAATTCCCATTCACAGTCCATCCAGCATCCGACCGGGCTGGGAGCTCCGGTTGAGCAGACGAAGGTATTTGCTTAAGTGCCGAAAAAAAAACAACAAAACACAATCCTTGCAACGGCGCGCAATCATTTTGAAGTGAAATTGGCGTTTTACGCGAGCTGTTTATGCAAATCAAATCGTAAAATGAGCGAGTGGCGCCGGCGTTTGCCTTTCCCCCATTCTTCCCTAGGTTATGTGCGCGTTCCAGTGACGTTTGGCTTTCTCTACTCACCGATGATGTCACTCGCTTCGAATCTCCACTCCGTGTAGGGACGCTTCAGGTGCTCCTCCGTGACGTTGTACATCTGACACTTGCTGTAGCCCAGCTGGCCGCGATTGTCTTCTTCTCTGGAAAAGCATTACAAAAAGAAAAGCAACAAAAAAAGTCGTTGGAAAATCTAGAACCTCGCAAACGCGCTGCTTTGCTCGCTTTCACCTTGGCAGCGTCAGGTTCCTCCAGTGGTCCAGGTCGCTGATGTTGTAGCGCTCCATGCCTGGCACGTGGCAGTTGTGGGGCGGCTTGTTCAGCGCCAGGATGATGCTCATGTACGTCATGGACGCGAAGCAGATGGCGCCCAGGTTGAACAGCAGATTGAAGCGCCGCTGAAACTTGCCGTTGTCGCCGACCTGGGCCAAAATTGCGTCGAAGCTATCGTCTGCGGAAGCCATGGCAATGGCGGCGTCGATGGCAATGGGTTAAGTCGTTCGTTAACGGGTTTCGCATGAAGCAACGTGCAATTTCTGGCGTTAGTCGGGCAAGTCTATTTAAAAAAAAGGGAAAAACAATCACAGGGTAATTGTAATCTCGTTGTTCTATGACGATTTATTGGAGTAGAAAATGTCCACCCTTTCATTTAGGCTTCAATTCAAGGCCATAACCAATTCACGAAGCCATTCTGGAACAGAAGATACCTGAGCATGTTGGAATTGTTTTCCCACTGAGAGATTTCAATCTTTCTCCAATGTATTGCAATTTCTGTATCACAATTGAAAGAGTTCTCGTAAACTTTCAAATGATTTTAATAATTAAAGCATTGTTGGATATTAGATAACATGAAACCATGATAATCATGTTTGTTATCACTTCTCTCAATTACCTAACAAAAAATCGGCTTTTGGTTGCAGAAAAATTAATCAATGGTTCACTTTCGACCCATCAGTCCTTCGGACCTTGAATTAGCGCTTTACAAAGGATGTAGCTACCAAACCTAACCAAAGGAACCCCCTAATAGGTGCGCAATGCGTACGACATGTTACTGAAACAAATTCCCCGGAATGTCGTTGCGCAAAGGTTGAACCGGGAAAATGGGAAGACAAAAAAAATAAATAGCGGGCTTGTATTCGTAAACCTTATTTTCCCTCGCAATCTCTGTCACTGACATGTCGTTCCACGTTTCGCACGAGCACGGTGAGGTCGATGGTACACGAAAATTAAAAAAAAAGGGATAAATTAAAAGTAACGCACTACCCAACGAGCGAGCAATCGTGGGCAGAAGCTGTGTGGCCGGGTTGATGGCACTCCGACTCCGATACCGAAGCCGCCCATGGCTGAAGAAGCGTCACACAGAACGCCGGCTTCATTTTCATATTTTAATTTTCCACCCAAAAGGATTCCGGGCACCCGCGAACCAGTGCTGATGGATCCCACGCACCGTAAAATCCATGTGTGTGTCGCGTGGGCGGACGGGTTTGGGTTGGGATGCCGTGTCGCAAATGTCCCCGTCAGCACTCTCGTCGGGGCTGCTGCTGCTCGTGACCTCTGCCGGCCTCCTCGCGATTTGCGGCACGAGGCAGGGGGTCAGAGCGAGGTTCGGTTAAATTTTAATTTCGATGTAGAGAAATCCTTCACCATCGGCGGAACCGGTGCGGTGCGTTTCGAGCAGTTGTTTCGGTGCGAGGACGGCTTAGCTGAACTGATCCACAATCCAAAGCGCTGGTTGGATGACGATGGCTGTTTTTGGGGACGGGAAAACGGACGGCGGGTTGTGGAAAAACCGGGCCACGAAAGCAATAACGCTCACCGTGGCTCATGTAAAGTGGTCGGTTCTTTCGATGGAATATTCTATGCGTTCACTGCGACTCTTTGTTCAGCCACTTGCCAACATTTGCCGTCGCAAATGCAGCGAGCCGAAGCTGGAGCTGGTCGATGTACAAATGTTGAATCACTAGTTCCCTGGATGGGTTGCTGACGGTGTGTATTTTATTTGAAATTATCAGTTTGACACACTTTAACTGGCAGACGTTGCCCTTTTTTTTTTTTTCTTTCCACTGCACAAATCGTTTCACGGAGGATGGTAGCTTGCTGGCAATGGCAAATAGATGATTGGAACATCACAAGCAATAGGAATTCCAGCGTAATTTCACGAGCGGTAGAAATTGCATATTTGCACTCTGCATGCAAAAATGCATATGGCTCTGCAAGTACAACTGCATCGATGCATGTTTACACTCCATCCAGATTGAGTTCCACTTCGAAATTTTACCGTATTTTAATTATCTTTTCGACCGTGTTTACTTCTTGCTCAGGATTGATATCCCTGCAAAACTCATGTACGACCAGCCAACAATCAAATGTGAATGTAGATTCAGCATAATTTTATTGAAAAAATAACTAATAGTATTGTAAACGGTTATTTCCAATCCAATGTTTTATGTTTTTCAGCTGCCAATTTTTTAATGATTCTGTACAAAATCGTTAAGAGAACCAAACTGTACTTTTGCCTGTCGGACGTACTTTCTAATGAAGACCGACACAACTGTCCAATTGTGACAAGCAAAACAAAAAATGTATTATGAAATGCACTTTGCACTTTGCCAATTTGCTTGACCCTCACACTTTATCCATTTGCGACGCCACAGGGGGCCCCCCCGTTGTCTGCACCCTGCCGAACTAATCACAAAGAACGTAAACTAACCTCTGAGAGATTAACCTCAAAAGCAATTGACCGGTGTCGGACACCTGAGCCAGCACCGGCTCTTGATGGACACTTTAATTGACGTTTAATTGGGATTCAATTTGTACAATCAGTCCCACACACACACACGGGCACGCCGAGGTCCTTCCACCCGATTTCGGCCGAGGTCCTTCCAAAACTTCCTTGCGTCCGTAAACCGCACCTCAGACCATTCGGAATCCTCTGGCAAACGAACGTCTGGAGTGTCTACGACCACAAACCATCGGGTCCGGCGCTGACGGGCGTACTGATAAGCTCATCTCTGCACGGCTCCGTCCACGCGTGGCCGAAGTGAACAAGTGGGAAGCATTATCTTTTATTGGATTTAAGCTTTTTTTCCGTGACCGCGGCGTGACTCTCGTCACACGCATCTTCGAGCCCGGCAGGACAAAGTGCGGGCAGCCCGCACGGCTTAACGCGAACTAGCAGTACCAGTTCCAGATTCCAGTTCCAGCAGTTAGCAGTTCCAGCAGATAAGGATAGATGCCGGCTGCGGTCGTGCGACCGGTATCTATTGCGCATCATGGCACGGCGTCTTCCTTCTGCTTCTAAACAAGGCCAAGATTCGACCTGAAGGGCATTGGATGAGCATTTGCTCTCGGTCCGCGGGGTTTACCTAGCGTTTCATCCGTGTCTAGCTTGTTTTACATCCCAGATTAGACGCTTCCTTCCGCGCTGACCGGAGCTATCAGAGGTAATGGTAAAGACGATATTACATAGTTGCCGTGTGTTGATAAAAATATACGCCTGGGAACACTTGGCTTCAGGAACCTCCTCTTATTTGCGGTGAACTTGAACCGCCGCTGCTGACCTCCGCAGCTTCAAGAGCAACCGTGAGCATGGCGCGGTATTAAATTGTCCCAATTATTTCGTGCCGAAAGAACGAGCTGACATTGCATTATCCAATCAACTCCATCAACGGGGGGACCAGCGCCGTTCACTGAACGCCGCCACTGGAGTAAACTCTCGCGAATTGTCTTCAAAACCGGAAATGACGAACTGGTGAATGTGTGTTTGTATCAATTGCTTGTTTGGGGCCTAAGATTTGGATTTAATTTTCTTAAATTCAGAAATCATAATTTTTTAATTTGTTTCATCCGGCAAATATTTGGAAAGAAACAGCGAAGTCATTCAATAAAAATATGTTTTATGCTATTTGAACGAGTGATAATATGTTTAAATGATCTATTTTGCTTCTTTTTTCTTCTTTTCTAGTGAGTTGATAACTACATTTTGCCATGAAGAAAAGATTTGTTCACAATTCTGTTTCAGCTCGTTCCATTGGTTTATTCTTATGCTCTCTTTCTCACTTCACGCGCTGTGCGTTCACCTTCCACTTTTCCGAAGTCCATCCACATCCTCTTGAAACCAAAGCCACTCTCCATCGAACAAGGTTAAGTATCGGGGCGACGAAAGGAACACGGCCAAAGGATCGGCCCGCAATCGCTTATCCTGCAGCGGGCGGATATCGGCCCACTTCATTCTTGGTGGCTCATTGTTTTTCTGTCCGTCTCGATCCGGAAATTAACCCTCCCCCAATGGCTGACCCTCACACGCCCCGTTTTGGCCCAGTTGTGGGTGGGACGAGCAATGAAAAAACTTGAAATACAACAAAGCTAAGATGCACGGAAGGGAAACAAAGTAAACAAAAATCAATAAGCCGATTGTTTATTGCTCCATCAAGAAGAGGCATTTTCTCAAGGAACCGAGCAGTCGCGTAACGGTGAGGTGGATTTTCTTGTGGAGCTGTCGAGAAAACGGGCCGATTGGAAGGAGGAAAATTCACCTAATGATTATTGTTATTTTCACGATTATTTAGCCATAAGGTTGAAGGGGAGGGAATAGAGAAAGTGAAAGTGTATGTTTTACGTGAAAAATGCTTGACAGGGCGTGGATGTTTGCTTTGTTCGGTGTTGTTTGTCACGAGGCAGGGCTGGGGGTGGTGAAAACTGCCACCAGGGCAATGAAGGAAAACCGGTCTTATAAAAATCGATTGCAGCTGATCCTTGGCATGGAAAGGTAAAACGGTTATTGCCATTTGGAAGAAATTAAACCAACCGTCGCAAGTTTATTCGCTACATTGAAATAATGAGGGTGTAAAACATTTCCCAAAAAGGATTAATTGCGCCAGTAAAGTATTTCGCTCTGATTCAGCGACGAAATATGATTAATAAAGGGTTTGACTGTTCTTCGTTGAAGTATTTGAGAGTGAGTTTGCAGCTGCTATAGATCGACTACTATCGCTCCTGTTTTATGGCCCGCCCCAGAAAGATATCGACAATATCTTAAAGCGCTCGGAGCAAACCGCTTCGGTCAGCGTTTAATGAGCGGGACTCAACCGAGCGAAGATATTTCCCATTTGCACCGCAGCGGCATCGGTTGAGACGATAAATTTGCCCACAATTTACGGCCAGTTGATCGAATTTTATTTCCTTCCAGTGGCCATCCATTTCGAATGCGCTCCTTAACGACGCTCCGTGCTTTTAAAACGGAAACGGGCTCGAGAAAGCGATCGCCCGCGGTTTAATTGCCGTCGGAGGTGGCTTTCCCTGGTCCGGTGGTATCACGAGAACCAATGAAAAACGACGGGGGGGAGGAGGAGCAAGTTGTTACCGAGTTTAAGCGAGCAGTTTTGACCCTCGTCGAACTCGAGGCCGGGCAAAGTACGCCCGGAGGTTAAGTGTTCCCGGGAAAATCCTTTCAAGCAGCAAAGCCTCGAGACAATGACAAACTTTTGATCTTCCATTCCGTTACCGCCTCAGCCTCGCCCGAGGTCTCCCTATCCTTTCCATGCCCGAGCTTTCGGTCCGGACACACACAAGGAAACGGCTTTTAATTCGCCTGCCACTAAGAAACGAGCGCTTTCATCTTGCGTCGTTTTGATCCTTTCAAACGCGTCCCGTAAGTTTGCAGGAAATGTTGCACCGATGCATAGGTTGAACGCCGGGTCGGGGGCGACCCGTAGCTCTAACTTGGAACTCTAGTGGTGTCTGGTATTAAGTGAACTTGTGCCTCCTTTGAGCAATTTACCGCTTTTTGAGACTCCGGTTCATATTTTCGGCAGGAACTGCAGAAACCCCGAGGTCGCTGAAACGAAGGTCGCTTGCAGGGCTGCTTTATCCGGCAACCAACGACAAAACTGCTTAGCAGCACAAATTGTTAAGCTAATATTTGCATGCACCAACCAGCGCAGAGGAGAAGGTGAAAATTGGTTACGATGTTTCCGGGAATAAAACCTGGAGCAGTCCACCTTCAGAAGCCATGATCTTACTCCGCACAGGAGGCGTGCATACAAACTTACAATGTAGCTCTAGGAGCGCCTTCGAGTGGTTTCCCCCCTCGTGCCTGGAAATGGGAAATGCAACCAGACCGGCACCGATTGATGCTAGGAGGCGAAAGATTAAGTTGTGTAGATGCCCGTATTGGAAACCTCGTTCTCTCGAGACCTTGCAAAGCCTTCCCGGGGGAGTGGGGAGTCAGTTGTCATTGCTGACGTTCTGATGAGTGATTGGTTGCTTTGTAACATGGCATGAGCTAATGTTCAGGAACACATTGCCAACGTGAGGAAGAACTTGCAGATAGTTCTGCATGACAGCTCTTTGTGAGGTACTTATCATATGGGTTGAAACATCGCTGTTAATTGGCAATTCAATATCTGCTCGAAGAACACTTCCGTACTTCAGTGAGGAATGGAAATCTGATCAACTGACTGGAGGGGCTGAGAATTACAAACAGAAAAGCTATGTTCAGCTAGAACGTATAGAAGATACACGAGATTTGCATGAAATCAGTAATCCAGTAGCTTTGATTTGTGCAGCTCAGTTCTGTGCATTCCGAATACCTTTCCGCAAGAAGGAGCTCAGGACATGAGTCCGACTAGCAGTCTACGGAAAAGCTGACGGTGACGGTGATCTCGGGAAAAATGCGGTCAATGATACAGCAAACACGATGATGTCACGTGACCCCGATCCCACCGTGAAAGTGCACACTCATTTTTCTCCATTTGCCAGCATCATCCCGATACCGCGACCGCGTCAAATCCGAACCCGAGAAGCACGTCAGGCAGCTGTCCCGTTGCTACGGGCATACATGTTTTTCTTTCTCCGACAACTCCGGCCGAAGATTTATGGGAACCATTTTCGCTCCGGCATTGTGGTCGACATTCGCCTCGATGGTGGACCGGTGGCGTCGTCGACCGGATTGACCCTCACGTGGCCCGTTTTTTTCCCCCGGGGACGCCGTGGTTATCGGGAAATGCGGGAAAATTTGAATGAATGGAGCTACGAAAATTTATTCCTAAACTCGCTTTGCTCGGGTATTAAATTATCAATAAATCTTCGGTCAAAAGAGCGCTGTAGCGACTCCAACAAACAACTGCGAACCGGCGTGGAGTGGACGAATGGCAGAAAGTAGCCCGCAATGTCTACAAATGTCCTACGTTCGGCGGTCCTGAGGTTGTTGAAGCTCCAATTGTACCATTTTCGGGCGACGACGCCTCGGCGTCTTCTGCAGAGCGTCGGGCGAAACGACTTGGTCGTGGAAAGGTGGACTGAAAGTGTGACGTGGTTGAAACGTGGAGGTTAAGTTGGGATTAGACGTTTTTCCAGACTGCCTGTTAGCGACTACAACGGGCTGAGTTTGAAATAGTTCTCCGGAAAAAATAAACTAATTTCAAATCAAAGGATAGTTTAGAAAATGTAAGTAAATTTTTTGTGCACTTGAAAAATGTCTCACTGTTTCTATCTGTAATAATGCATGTTTGTTTCATTTTTGCGTTTGTTTGCGCCAAAACTGCCAAAACTGTCCACCATCAGCTCCACCGTGCAGCAGTCACATTTCGCTACGGACGTAGAACGATTTCGCACCGAAATCGGCTTCAAAGTCCAATAGGATTGTTAGCTTGCGCTTTATTTTTCTCTCGAACGATTCTATTGGTTTATTTATCTATTTTTCCTCTCCGCCAAGCCGAACACCATTGCATTCGGCATCGTTTGCTCGCCCTTCCCGCGCCTGCCGGCACCTTTCGTCAGCGGCAGGTTGCGATGGAAAAATGGAAATCTAATAAATATTTCCATCGTTCAGTTGTCCCGTGCTGGGTGGACTCTGCCTTCCGATCACAGGGACCGAGCAGGGAAAAGCTTTTGTGTGTCGTCTGGCTTCATTTTTTCTTTCCTTTCAACAAGAGCGAGACTATAGTTTATAAATACAGTTACCCAAAAAAAGAAAAAAAAAACCTTCTGTCTATTTACAAAACGGGGAAACTTTGGGAAACATTCTGGTAAGAGTGGGGTGAAAACGACGATAGATAGAGATACCGTCTGGCAGAAATAAGATTATGGATGCTCGTGCCTACCGACAGCGGCGCGTTGAAGAAACACTGCAGTCGTCGCAGGAAATAATATGGTGAGTGGGATTCTAATCTCCATGTCTTTGAAAAACGTCATGGCGGTGACCTTCAAGCACCACGAAACAGCTTAAGAACTGTAGGCAGTTTGTGTGAAGACACTAACGGCTGCAGCATCGGGTGCCAGCGTTGGCGCAATGCTTTCGAGAGCTTTGGTGAACTATCCTGTGCATGTTCTCCTTCTACATTCTGCCCTTATCTAATCTTCCAACGGATGTGTTTAATTGCCCCAAGTGATGCGAACGATTTCCGGGTGTTCGTTCACACAGCACTTGAGCGCCAAAACGGTGGACGGTGTTTAAGTAACGAATTATATCTCCCTGGACATCCTGGACGTTCAATTCATCAAGATAAGCAATGTCCACACTGGCTAATGAGTACGGCAAGAGCGCTCGGCTTACAGTATTATGGCGTAGGGTAGCAAGATGCAAGATAACATCACCAGCCATCCCCTTGGCGTCGCGAGCTGACTCCTTCACTGTGCGGAGTCATAAATCAACGCGCGTCGCTTGGCACAAATGTGCACAGTATTTCAATCAAAACTTTTAATTGGTTGGAAAAATGGCGAAGCACCACTGTTGACTTTCCACGTCGTTGCACGCGTTCGGTGCGAATTTTATCCCGACCCCAACCGACAGTCACCGGTCGAAATTTCGCCAAAACGAATGCCTGATCGCCCTGTGTCATCGCTTTCGGAATATATTTCCATCGCGCAGCTGTTTGAAAGTCTAATCCCTTAATGGTCCACCTTCCTTCCCGAAACATCTTGAGTGCGTTTTTCCTGAGCGCATCTCAAGTACGCTGTTTTGGCAAAGAACCGATTTTTATATGGCAGAAATCTCGTACGAGGTGAAACAAAAAAAAAAAAAAAACATGGAAAGTTCTTTTTAGATCCTTGGAAAACGTTTTAGTGCTCTCCGGTTTACCTGGGCCACGATTCGGGATGGTTCGGTCAAATTTGTCGATCCCGCTGCTTTTAGCTGTGTTTTATGCACCGCATTGCATTCCCCCCTCCCGCCGAACAGAACATCTTCAAGCCGTCACGTCATTGAAATGTGCTCGTTTTCGGTCGGTGAACGACAAGCTGATATTTAAATACGATACACTTTTCCCGACTGCAAAAGCTTTCTCCGCTTTCCGTTCCACGTCGAGGGCGCTGAGAGGGCTGCATAATCCGGGCAGAAACGAAAATCTCCCGGCACGCAAAAAGTGAAAACCACAGTTTTGATGAAGAGATTTGAGGAAATTCTTTGGGTAAGATACGATACACACACACACACACATACACACATCTTTTCGCACACACAGCGAGAACCAACTCAGTGTCTTTTTTCCCAATTCGTTTTCTTTATCTTCTCGTTCCGCCCGTCAGCATTTTGGCGTTCCGAATTTTCCCCGGTTTCGCAACGAGTGAAGTGCAGCTGCACTCGATTAGTGTAGCGGAAAATATGTTCCGGCGCTTCATTATGCTTCCGTTCGCTCCGCTCAGTAAATGGTCTTTCTTTCGGCCACTCGACCCATCGTCTTGTTCTTGTCTTCAAGGCTTTTGGGTCGGTTCGGCTTCCAATATGCGCCTGTTCTTTCATCATCTTTCCGGTTTCTTTTTTCATCGTCTTCTTTTTTTTTTTTGGTGCCTTCTGCTCATCGCTGCGTTGCACTTTGTTGGGCACGATTCCGTTTTCCGCTTCTCTGATCTTTGGCCGCTCGAGAGAGCTCCTTCCCCTTTCGCAATCCCACGGACGGGAGCCCTTCACGCTTTCTTGCAGTTGCGCAGGGGCAAGGGCAGAATGACGGCACTGATAACGGTGGGTGTGAGGGTGCTCGTGATGACGATAGTGATGATTATAATGCTGATGATGCCCGTGCGCAATTGTACCACCCGCCAGCGGTGCTAGACTTTCTCCGCCTTCTCGACTTCTTTCCGGTCTCTTTGGGGCACTCTTTCTTTCGACTTGTGATTTTCCGCTACTGCTTTTCGGGCGATGCATGATTTACGGAGGTCTCCCAGGAGACCTTCGTGGGGAAAATTTGACGTTGAATAAAAGACACCTTCACCGGGATGAGATGGCAAGACAAAGTAACTACCCTAACCAACCACTAAATCGTAGAAGAATGGGTTCGAAATTTCTGTTACAGTTTAAAATTTCACTATACATTCTTTCAAGCCAGTAAAAATCGTGTTTGGTATTACAAGATTAGAGGTATATTTTTACTTTGCAATCAAAATAAAAATGTACATGATTAAGACACATTAGTTTTTCCTTTGGACCGAACGCAAGGCGACCCCGGCTTAGCTTATTTTAATTTGAAAGCGGATTAAGCAGAAACACACGTTTTGCATCTTTTGTTGATAAACAAATGTGCCATCTGTTTGTTAGCATAAAATAACTCTTAGGTCAAAACAAACTTTACCGATCCGAGTATCACCAGTGTGTAGTTCAATGTGATATCTCTAGTACCTGCGGGGGAAACAAAATGAAACTAATTGAACCAAACCGCAGTGCAAAAAGTTGTCTTTTGCTATCGGTCACCGTGGCACAGCCACACGCCACCCGGGGCAACTTGTTGTCCGTGCCGGAGAGTGCAGCAAAGTTTAAAGATTTAATGTTTTTAATAGACCACGGTAAACTTCATTTCGGGCTGACGGAGCTGCCTGGCCGAAAGTGCAGGAAAAAGCACGTTCCTCCCTTTGCCCTCGCGCTTCGATCGCTTGCTTCCGTTGCCCTCCGGAACCCACCGCTAACTTGTGTCGAACGCCGGAGTCGATGCAGAAGTTGTCGTGTCGGGGCGTTTATTTAGTGTTTACTGTCCATCGGGATCTCGGTTCCCCGTCCGGTTCATCCTCCATCCGGGCCGATCGATTGTGTGCACCGAGAGAAGCACAACTTTTTCGAGAACGTGTAAGAAAGTACGAAACATGACCGCAAGAAAGTTTCGGTCTGCAGTTCGTGTCGAGTTCGTGTCGACCGGAGGGGATGGCTGAAAAGCCAAAAGGGAAGCAGAGCCCTGGAGTCGAGCGGGTTGAGTAGGTAAATGAAAACAATTAATGTTTTTCGACCCGAAGCCCCAGCTTCCAGCTGCCATTCGTTCCGTTCCGAACGGAAGTGGAAGGAGCAACAGGGACTCGGCGCACTTGGCCACACAAAACCCCGGCCCGTCGGCTCGCCGGAGCGAAAGCAAATGGTCAACGCTGAGGGTGGACGAACACACAACAGAATCCCCATCGTCTGGCCGGTGGAACGGGCTTCAATCCTCAGTTTGCTTTTCCAAGGCTCTGTTTTCCTTGTTGCGTCCTGGCAGCACGAGATAAGGAAAGTGAGCGTGCGGCTCACTGTCTCTCCTGCCAAACCCCCGCTTGTGGATGCCCTTTTTCCACTTGGCACTTGTGGTATTTTCTCCCCCTTTGGGTTTGGACCGTTTACCAAGCCGGCCCTCGGCCGGATGACCGAGTCGACGTCAACGATGCTACCACAATGGCGACCGACGGTCTTTGCCGGCGCTACCGACACCGGGGCAGAATCTTGGAATCTCGGTTTTCTTAAGCCTGTTGCCACCCCCACATTCCCCCCCCCCCCCCCCTATCCAACGTCCGGTATTTATGTCTATTTACATGCCTCACCGAATCAATTTCACTCAATTTAACTTCTGTTTCTCGAGGGCTATTACGAGTCTGGACAGGAAAGAGTTATGCCGGTAAGGTTTCTGGCGGGGGGGCAACGACTAGGGAAGGACATCGAGCGTGAAGCGGACGGTGATCGATGGCTCTATTAATAATTTTGCTAAATAAGTCCGCCAGGAGTCGTCCCGCATGACAACATTTGACAGCAATTATGCTAAGTGTGTTCGCTCGTAAAACAAACGGAGCAAAGAAACGCTCGGTGCTAATAGATACTTTCCTGACAGAGCGAACGGGAGAAGTTATGAGGTTAATTAAAGTTTTTTTTTTGTAGATAGACGCCAGAGATGCTGATGCTTACAAATTTCAATTAGATTTTTTTCTCATCGATTGTTAGGCTACGTAGCATAAACTAAATTAACCATGCAACAAAGTTTTAGGGTCTAATGAGAAGTTTATAAGAGGAGTTAGTTGATTTAATAAATTATAAACAATATGGATCAAATTATATCTAAATAATTTATTTTGTTTCGAAACGACCAACACGTTCAGACTATTCGCAGGCAAGCGAAATGAAACAACACACAAAATGTGCATCGATAAAATCGTATCCCTGCGATACGGATCGATCGCTTGAACTCACCGTGTCAGAGGTCACCATTTTCGACGATGCCAGCCTAAGTCCACGGCAATCGGTGGTGCACCAGGACCACCAAGAGGGTAATGATGCGAAATGCTAATGAGCGTACAATAAATATTAATCAACAACTGCACTATAAATGTAAATATCACCTCATAAATTAATGACCCCTATGAGGTATCAAGCGGCAAACGCAGTTCATTTAGCTGCCAGGTTACCAACCCCTCTCTCCCTTCCCAACCCCCCCGACAAACCTCCGGAGCGGCTCTTCCCGGGGCTCGGACTTTTGGGGCGTCAGTTTCGCACCGGCCCAATGGTGGCGTCCGATAATGATCTAAATTATTATTAGCGGTCAAATGGTGGAGAGCAAAAGAGCGCATCGTCTGTGCATCAACTAGCTTCTGTGCCAATTCGAACAAATGCACACCAACACAGGCGAGTGTGTCAGTCTGTCTCGGACATATTCCCGGCAGACGGAACTTCCGGAGAACTGCGGACTGCGGAGTGTCATCGATGTGCATAATTAAGCCCGGTGCATTTGAAAGTCAATGGAAGCAATGCCGTGCTGCTTTCGAAAGAAAACGCCTCCCGCGCTGACGTACGTTTCGTGTCCGGAGAAGAGCGGGGAGCTTTCGATGGAGATAACAAAGGATAGAACATTTCACAGCGAAGCTTGGGGAAGGAGCGTTTGAAGTAGAATTAATTAACTATTTCCCATCGACAAAAAGCCGCTAGAAAACTGCATTAGTTTTCGATACTTGTTTCCCCTCAAATGTTAACCGCTCGTCATGTACTGCACATACTAGGAGGAGTCAATTTGTTCGTTCGCTGTTTGGTTGAATGTTCCGTAAACCTTTCAATGCTCCACCACCGCACGGGAGGATGTAATGATGTGGCAAAACTATCTAGGGGAACAATTATTTGCCCTAGAGTAGAGTGAAATAAAAAGAAAAAAACAACCCCTCCTGCTTAATTTCCACACTTTTGCCCTTGTTCCACAACAACACGCTGGGCTGCGAGCGAACATCTTAATTGAAAAACTTTCCCTGCTGCCATTCGGCGTCTTATCTTTCGGTGGTGGTTTTTGTCTTCCTTCTATTTTCATGATTTTATTTACACTGGAACGGCCCTACGGTGGTGCAACGCGATAAACACGCGCCCCTTCGGATGGTGTTGTGCAAATCATTTCCAGCCCGCTGCCATCACTCCCTTCCCTCTTTTCCACGTGATCGGTGGGAGGCGAAAGTCCTGTTCATAAATTATTCTTTTCCAACGATTGCCCGAACAACACAACCTACACCTACAGCACACGGTGAGCAATAGATGGGAGGCAATGGTCGGGAAATGGGTTGCGCTGCTGGCGTTGTTTTTCCTTGCCAACCGGACACTGCTTATGCTGGTTGCAATATTCATGCCCGTTTTTCGCTTTTGCTTCTTTGGCGAGCGATAAATGGCAGAGAAAACTATGCTGCGATCTTGCTCATTTTTAAAATCGCCGGGAGCCGGAGAAACGTGCTTGTGGTGGAAGCTGGAAAATTAGTAAGTCAGATAACGCAGGCGAAAAGTTGCACTTTCACTTGGCCAACGGAGATCGGGGGAGGAAACAGTTGTCCACATTTCTTTTTGTTTCTTTCTTTACCCACGTTGCGGATGCGATGATTATTTATTACTTTAAAACTTTTTCACTTCTCAGGGCAGGGAGTTGTCTCCCCTACGATCGACGCCCGCCCCGGTCAAACCAATCCTCACTTCCGGTGTGGCCGTGTTGGCCTTCGTATCGCGACGGTGCGGACGATTTGTTCCGCGCCCGGTTCGTGGGACGCTTGAACGGGTTGCGCGTCCGGTTGGAGGAGGTGAGCAGCTGGTAGCGGTGGGAGAGCTGCTCGTATGCCGCCGCCGCTGCTGCCGCCCCTTCCGGGCCGGGGCTTTCGTCGTCCCGTGGTGGTTCGTCCTCGCCCGAGCCGCCCGTCGCCTGCTCGACGCTGGAGTCGACCCGATCGAGGATGTACTTGCGCCGGTTGGCGCCGGCCGTCATCACCATCACCGTCGGGTTCATCGTCTCCATGTGCTCCTTGAGGCAGCTCTGCAGCAGGTTCAGGAAGTACAGGAACGCGAGCAGGGTGAGCGCGGACAGGGCCGCCCCCTTTCCCTTGCCCTTGCCACCGTGCGCCGGAGCCTGCCAGAGCGGGGGCAGCGGTTGGTGGATGATCGCCGGCGGCCCTGGGGGTGGTTGTGGCGGTGGTGGAGGGTGGTAATCGTAGCCACCCCCGACTCCGCTGCCTCCTCCCCCGCCGTGCGCACTCGCTCCGTACTCTTCGGCCGTCGAGGTGAACTTCATGCCGTGGCCGTGCGATTCGTCGGCGGCGGCCACGAGCGGATGCAGCGCTGAAGGGTGATGGTGGTGGTGGTGGTGCGGATGAGGGTGATTGAGCGGGTGATAGCCGGGGCCTGGACCGCCAAATCCGTACCCGGGCACGAGCGGTTCCGCCGGTCCGGAAGCGTACGGGTTCCAGCGATTCTGGACGAACGATTGACTCCGGCTGACGGCACGCGCCGGAGCAAACGCGCCGACTGAGTTCACCACCATGGTTCCGATGCAACTGCTGCACCGATTGGCACGATGCACCGGAGGAAGCTTACGCGCAATCACAATTATCGGCAGCGGGCCCCGGGAAAAGTGTGGCGCGGGCCGGTTGACACCGAAAGGCAGCACCGTGCGATGTCATCTCGGCGTGACAGTTTTCCCCCGCTTGCACCCCCGGGCGAACGACGCCTTCCAACCGTGTACCGGACACTGTTTAACAACGGCGGAACGAAGGGAGGGCAGCAGAGCACAGCTTCGAAAACACGTGTTTAATCAGCACGAGCGTTCACTTTTCCCTGCCGGTGCAGAGAAAATGTGCAAACGGGGGAAGGAGGAACAACGGACGAGAAAGTGAGGATTCGTCGGCCGGAGGGAAAGCAGGTGATAACGGAGCGGACAAATTGCTATCCATAGCAACATTTATAAGATGTGTAACGAGGAAAAAAGCGTCGACATAGAGTTATTTTCTAATCTCAATCGTGGCATGCATTTTTTTCGTTTTGAGAGTATTCAGTAAAGAAAATGTTCTTCTCAAGCCCCATCCAGTTTCCATGGAAAAACATCTGGTTCGAAGTGTTTATTCATCGTCCGTTTTTGGTACTTTTTGGTGCAAATCCATGCCGACCGTCCTCCAAGAAATCGGATGTTGATGAACACGTCTGCTTTGCATAACACTTCCTTGGAATGTGACTCCCGTGGTCTAGATTTGATTAAAAAATACCAACCTTGCCCATGCTTCGCACAAGACCTATGCGGTATTTTAATTCCCAACAAGTTTTCGTTCCGAGCAAAGACAAGCGATGGCATTCGTGGGATTTCTTTTTTCCTGCAGCTCTCTTTGCAATCGTTGTTTTTGGAGCGTCACTCCGGCTCCGCTGGGATGGAAATTACATGTATCTTTTCCTTGCCTTGTCAAATGGTGGCGTTAAATTAAAAAAAAAAACGATGGGACAAAGGCAACAATCACTAAAGGATCCACCACTTGTGGACGATCGATAGAAACGTTTGCGTCGTGCAACGATGGAATTGGACCGACTCGGACAAGCAGACTAGCAGGGATGCTTCTCCGCAGAACTACGGCTTTTGTGGCAACGGCTGCAGATTGACGCATCCACTGTCCGTCGGCATCCCGACGCCCATTTGACCTCGCACGAAGAAACCGACACGCTTAGACCATTTAATCTTCCGCCCCGAGTGATGCATGTCTGGTCCGAAAAAAGGATCCTCCGATTCAACGCCCCCATGCATGCTGGAGAGGCTGAGAGTCGGATTAAATGGTTGAAGACAAACCAAAAAAGTATGACACAAAATGGACGCCCGAAGCAGGGACTTGCAAACCACCGTCGGTGCAGCCATCAACTCGACCATCATTGTTGGCGTCCCGGCGCGTTTTTAGCGGGATGAGAATTAGCCGAGAGTGACAAGAGTGAGAAGATCAAACGCTGCCACGACGCGCAACGCCCCGGGGGAGATTTGGTGCATTTTTATAGCTTCCTTCGTACTGCCGCGGGGGGAAGCGAACTCCTGTCGACTTCCTAACACGCTCCCCTCCCTGCGTGCTAATTCCCAAGCATCCGCCGTGCCACGTAGGATAACAACGTCGCAACGTCGGGCGCGTCGGGAGTTGCGACTTCAAAAGCAGAAGTTAATTTCGTCCCATTTTGTCGCCTCGCACGCGATCGAGTGGGCGGGCTGCGGTTGGGAGGGGGATGGCGAACGTCCTGGGCAATATGGAAATTCCGAACCCGCCCGCGCACGGGAGAACCCCGTTTGGTTTGCTGAATAATTTATTAACTTTTTAACTGGATTTTTCCCCCAGCTTATCGCGATGGGCAAATGGTTTTCATCTGGAGGATGCCTTCGTCCACGTATCTTTTGCGCCCCATTGACGCTTGGCGACCAGTTGGCCTACGTCGCCGTGGGTCGGATTTGCGCTCTTTTTTGTAACATGCACACACACTTTGCTTTATTTCGCGCTGCCGCTGTAAGGGTGGATTTTTTACGCTAGAAAGTGACGCGATTGTGTTGGACGCGGTATTTTCCCGCGTCGCTATTTCATCGCAAGGACGTTGGGTTCATGCAGTTCATCGCTTTGGGCAACGAGGATATACTTTGGCGGATAATAAAGCACTTGTGCACTGTTTGAAAAGAAAGCTCTCTTATCTATTGAAGATAGACCAGACCAGACCAGACAAAACATGTGCGTTATTCAGTACATTTTGGTTTTAGGTGTTGTAACTGAGCGATCGCGTGCGTTGATGATTTTCTGATACGCAAATTGAAATACAACGTGAAAGGTAAATGTGTATTCTGTCAGAAAAAGTTGTGAACAATCTTTTAGAATTAAAAGAAAATCTTTTAGAATTTAGAATCCTTTGAAGCGTTTGACAGCATCTCGCATGACATCCTGCTTGCTAAGCTTAGAAGGTTGGGTATTTACGAAACGATGCACTCCTGGTTTCGTTCATACCTGTATCATCGGACCTATTATGTCGGTATTGGAGCGTGTCGATCACGAGCTTTCATCGGCTCATCTGGAGTCCCGCAAGGCAGCATACTTGGACCTCTGCTGTTCCTGCTATATATCAATGATGTTTCTGCTGTACTGCCTGAGGATTGTCACCTGATATTCGCAGACGACATCAAGATCTACATGCCTGTTCGTGGTCGATCAGATCGATTTCAGCTGCAGTTGGCCTTAAATCTGTTCTGCAATTGGTGCACTAGAAACGCGCTGGAACTATGTATTGATAAGTGCCGCACCATCTCTTTCTGCAGACCTCGTTCCCCGGAATGTTTTAATTACTCAATTCATGGTGTCACTGTCGAACGCGCTTCTTGTATCCGCGACCTCGGTGTGCTACTCGACCATCGTCTTACTTTTAAAGACCATCTGGACTACGTGATCTCCAAGGGCAATCAATTACTAGGACTGCTGCGCAAAGCCACTGTGGACTTCACCGACCCTGTTGCCATCAAATCTGTTTTCTGCGGTATTATTCGTCCAGTGTTGGAGTACTGTTGCGTTGTTTGGTGCCCGTCAACTTTGACTGCTATAAATCGTCTGTAGAGTATCCAGCGGAGACTGACGAGGTACGCTATCCGGCTTCTACCCTGGCCTGACCGCAGCAAGATGCCCCCGTATAGGTCTCGATGTCTCCTATTAGGGCTGGAACCCCTGAGTGTCCGTCGCACAATGGCGCAGTGCCTCTTCGTGGCTGGTTTGTTCAGCGGTACCATTGATTCCCCAGCGCTGCTATCAAACATAGGCATCTATGCACCGAGGGTATTACGTAGCCGACCATTTCTCCACGCCGCTAGAAGAAGAACCTCAAGTGGCCTCCGTGACCCTATGCTACGAATGTGCGAGGTCTTTAATTGTTATTCGAATGTGTACGACTTTAATGTATCTTTGCCTGTGTTTAAAGAAGCGTTACGTTTATCTATTGTGAACTAGTGTTTATGTGTCATAGCCCAAGTGTGGCAGACACTCTGTTATTAAATAAAATACAAATACAAAAATACAAATACAAAATAAAATTGGAGCACTCGTTATCTAGTTCATCATATTGTATCATTCCGCTTTTCCTAATCTTAGCTATTTAAAACATACTTCGGCTAGCTACATTCATTCTTGAAAAGGAAGACGGTTGAATGTGTTAGAACCAATGTTTGAAGGATGACGGGTGTACTGAAAACTCGTTTGTCTATCTAGCTGTACTAAAATATCGTTTTGAGTAGTTCATGTACCGACCGAGTTTATTTGTAGTAAACATTGTTCGCTCGTTGACTTCCAGCGCAATATGTAACTTTTTTTCATAAGCCATAAATTCTACGACGGCGTTTTTCTCACTCAATTCCGACGACGCGTATGCACAAGCTAATCCAAAGGAACGGAGCAGAGCAAGCTGCAATAAAAGAACCCTTCGCTCGGTGTGCCTGGCTGCTTGTCGAAGGTATTGTCGCATCGTAAAACGCACTTGCTCGCATGCAGAACCGCCCCGACACGTCTCTGCCTGCCCTCTTTCCGACCCGGGACGGGCCGTACTTTGCTATTATGAGCGCTCGTAGTTCATCATTATCATAACTATCGTAATCAACGTACCCGGCGGTTGGCGGTCACCGTGATGGAGCTTGTGATGCTAGCGCCACAAAGCATAATGCTACCTCGTGTTACCTGCTGCTGCTGCTGCTGCTGCAAAGTGTATCCATCTTAGGCACACCGCCGTAAAACGGGGCACGGCCGGGGGGGAGCATCAAAATGGTTGCCAAAGATGAATAAAATATAACGCAAGAATTTTCATTAGTACATCCCAAGGCTCACCCCAAACCGCCGCACGCCATTTCCATCCATTTCCGCTAGCCCCCGGTATCCTTTGACTTAGCATTAGCCGCATAGACACACACACACACATACGCGCGTGCGGTATCCGCCTGTAGCACCGGAGATGGATCAATCTTTGACTTTCTTCACCTGGTGCCGTCCCGTCCGTTCCGACGAGCTCTCGGCATTCGCATTCCGGTTCCGGTTTGCATTTTATTACCTCCCGCGTAACTGGAGCGCTCCGTCATTGGACGCTAAACCATGAACGCATGCACGTGGACGTGAGCATAACGGATGACTTGTGACTTTCCTTTCACCTGCGCACAATGGAAGGAGTCAATGCAATCGGGAGGATATTCTAAACTGTTTGTACATTTTCCATTACTTGTTTTACATGATATCGAAGTTAAATATATAAAGAATAGCCTGATCATGAAAATGTATGACCGTCAATTTCCAAATTAGGAAGAATGAGTGGCTCTTTCCGAGTTAATGAAGATTGATTTAAACATTAGTTTTCCTAGCAATAATAAGCAAGTCCTGTAAGGATCACTCCACCCACTGTGCTGAGGCGCAGTGAGGCGAGGTTTTGCAACTCGTGGAACCGCACACTCCATACAGCTCTGTTCATTGGAAGCTGTGCGACACAGAACTTGCTCTGGAACTCCCCGTTACCTTATGGCCTTACGTTGCGTTGACGGGAAAACTGTTGTGTTCCACCTGAAGAGCGTGCGATCTCTTGTGTTATCACACTTATGTCCCACTTCCCGCGCACACTACAAGCAAAGTTTTTCTTTTCCAAGCTCCGGCCAGAGCAAGTCTCTGTCACAGCCACCGGAGGCGCAGTAGTGTAGAGTGCGATTTATAGTGTGTATTTCGGTTCTCCTAACACACAAGAACACCCGCGCAAGATGGGTTTCCCTTAAATAATAATGCACCAGTTTTCACTTCAACGCGCTCTCTCTTTCTCTCTCGCTCGATCTACGTGTCACCTCGTACGAGCTTGTCTCACGCCCTCATGATGGAATGTTTCCGGGAGTGATGCCGCTAGCGTCATCCGTGTCACCATGAGGGTTTATTTGTCCTTTTTATTACACTTGTCACGCAAACACGTACCGTGATGGAAAACGTTTAAATGCTCCTTTTGCCCTTCAACTCTCACCGCCAAGTGTTGACCAGAGCGATGACTATTTAATTTTGTAATGCTTTCACAATACCAAATATGAATGCCCTCCGAATCGAAAGAAGTCCGGAAGTGTGTGATAACAGGGTTTCTATGTTTCTGATGGTGAAAATAAATTTGAGAACATTAAATTAACTTGAGTATTCTGACAAAAAAAAAGTTGCGCATATGATGTATGTTTTCCAACAACAAGTTTCGAAAAGCGCTCTGCAATTGTGAAAGGTTTCAGCCAAATTTTAGGTTTAAATAACCAACATTCATTTAAATTAAACATGCTGATTTTAATATTCATGGCCATTCGAAGGGGAGCTTTTAACGTTCCGAGTCGCTCGTCCCTTAACGCGAAACGTTTTAATCGAAACAAAGGAACGTCCAATGCGTCGTTTTATCGTTTTCCTTTCCGTCACAAAATGGTTACGTTTCGCGAAAAGGTTTTTTTTTCTCCCTCCTTTCATCTGATCTAGAAAGCGTAATGTAAACCATTGGCGCATGTGTTTGCACAGCATCTGCAATACATTGGAGTCTAATTTTTCACCAAATTTCCCGACTTCCACTTGTACCCGGTCGGTCCATGCCTTCTGGCTGCGTCTCCGAGTGGAAATTTGATATCCCGTTTTCCCGGGAAATAAAATGTGCCCCAGCCTCTTGGACTGTACGCTTCTCGCGCCGTAAAAACTGAGGCCCGTTACCCGGGAAGGGAATTGAATTGACTTTTCTCGTGTGTCATCAATTTTTAAGTATGGACAAATTTCCATTTGTTCCACGGCTTTCAAATTCCCTTTCGCTTCGCTCGCTGCCGCCACCGGGAACTATCAATGATGTGTGGTTTTATTTGCCTCCGTCGCAAGCGTAAATTCACTTGTGACTTTTTTGCAGCTTCAAGAAAAGACAAAACCCGAAACGGGGCTCCGTATTTGCACTTGATACATTTTGCATTATCGGTCTAACCGGGTCGCTTGTTTTATTTCACTTCCCGCGTGGCGGCTATTTAGATAAACCGGAATACAATTTAGCTCCGGAAGAGAGAAGGGTAACCAACATTCGTGCGCTTTTGTAGAAAGAATAAACCGACGCGTTTAAACCGGATCCGGGTGGCTTCGGATCGGAAAGCAACCGTTTTATTGCTCATCGTACCATCCCCGAGCCGTGCCTGTCAAAATGTCTTCTTTATTTGCCGTCCGGTGGAAAAAAATAAACTGGGAGCAAGCCTTTCGGTTGGATGATTTTCCCGCGTCGCGTCCAAAAACCTTCAAAATGCTGTCCATCATTCCACGGTGAAATAATATTGTTGCGGCATTGAAGCGGCTGCGCTTCGAAGCACGGCATCTGTTCCGGAGGAAGCGGAACAGAAAGCGGGCTTCGCATCGATCAGTCGCTCAGCTTCGATCGATCACGAGGCAAATCGTGAATCCGGGTGAAACGCTGATCGTGCCGGGAAAGCTTTGCGCCACAGGAGTCAACAATGGTGACAGAAGGTATTTTGCCGTGGCTCGCGTTGTTAAAAACGATAAACCCTTCCAACCAGAATGCCAGAATGGTTGAAACGTGGGAGCGAGACTGGAAAAGAATGTATGCGGAAGGAGGAAAGAATGTTGAATCAGCTTCCGGTATACACAGTGGCGGAAAATACGGAAACGAAAAATCTCGCGTAGAAAATGTCGGGTCGAACGAAGACCGATACAAAAAAAAAACAAAAGGCAACGAACCCAGGGGACAACCTGACGAGCAAATAAACGGAACAAAGCGGCGAAAAGGAAAATGTATAAATTGCGAATCGGTGATGGTTTTCCCAATGCCGGCCGAGGCCCAGCTGCTCGGCACAAAACCGATCCGGTAGAAAATGCCGCCCTGCGATCGTCGCGATGGTGGATAAATGTGTCACACCATTCCCCGACCGTTCCATTTTCCGAACGCCAAACGCCACACACGTTTCGCCCACTCACACATGCGGAGGAAGGCCAGGAGCGATTGCAGGGAAAAATATTTTAAAAGTTTATGACACTTTCCCGCCGATAACGACTGTCTTCGTTTCATGGAGCGCCGCTGTTCATGTGCGTGAAGCATGCGTTATATTATTATTGGGGTAAACGGCTGCGACACACGAGATTCAGTAAAACGTTTCCTCGTTCAAGTTACGGCGAAAAATAAAGGGTCGACTGTTCGCCAAAACAGCGATGCGTGAGGGATAATTCTGTTTACGTTAGATTCCCCAGATTGGCGAGGCGCTGCTTCTTGCTGCGAGGATTGAAACCGGGAAAACAAACCCGCCCGACGCCACATATTCTTGGTCTTCGATATCATCTGATAAAGTAATGTGCATACAGCTGCGAGGAAAACGGTGGGAAAACCCCCCCGTTGGTTTAAAGATGCAACCGTCTTCCGGAGGGTTCATAAACGGAATAGGGGAGTGCGTGAGTGTTTGCTAGTGCTTTTCCCAACAACCCTCTCCAGTTGTGCGCCGTGTCGCAAAAGAGCAAGCACAAATTCAAAAGGGGACACAACATTGATTTTGAAATTTGATACTATCTCTGTTTTGTGTGGAAACTTTGAAGAGCTGGAGAACAAATGAAGATTGGCTTTTTACGATAAGAATGTTTTCCTTAAGAATAAACGGAAATTACTAATTTCCTTTGATATATAATTATAACACGTACATAAAATAATAGATTGTTCTGGCAACACTGCCGAAATAAAATAGAATTACTGGCAACACGGCCGCAAGAAGAAAGGATGCTGCCTCGTGCCATGCCGAGAGTGAACGATCGTCCTCTTTGCGATCAAGCAGCCAAACGATATACACGTAGTTTGTCAGGCTAGGACTTGTTAGGATAAATTTAGGTTAAATTTAGGTTAGGTAATAATTTATAACGAAGTATGAAAAAATAACTGGCTTATAATTTATAATTGGCGCTGTAGACCCTAGTTAGGTGGAAAAAATGTTTTTACAAAATAATTACATTTCAAGTGGTACCCGCTTTCGCGTCGGCAGCTGAAGAATGATCGTTGCCTGATTTGAGGACCCCCCCCCCCCCCCCCCCCCCCCCCTAACAACGGACCATTGGACAATAGCGAGCACGTGAGTACATTTGTGCATTATTAGTGCAAGTGTATTCCGTTTCTCTTTGGCTCTACTAGATAGACCGAAAGAAGCGTAAATTGTTCGTGTCCAGGTGTGTTTCTATGTAAGCACTACCAGATAGACTTACTAGATATTCTTTTTGCATTTGTATGGTATTCCGTTTCTCTCTGGCAATACCAGATAGACCGACAGAAGCGTAAACCATGTACTATTCTGTGTAAGCACTACGAGATAGACTTACCAGATATTTCTTTTTTTTTTCTATTATCGGCGAGCACGGAAGGCAGGCCAAGCGCGTGGTCAATATCAAAAGATAACAAAGCATTGGCTCGACCGATAAGGCTTTTGTTTCGATGCGGAAAAGATACGTAAAGGAGATAAAAAATTCCGTACCCAGCGTGTTTTTTGTAAAAGATTCGTCGGAATCAGAAAGTTTAAGTGCAGAATCGTCTGGAGATTATTCCATACCAGTGAAAGAAGACGATATCCCCAATATTCAAAACCTTTGCATAAGTTCAGGCAAAATGGAGGCAGATTAAATGCAAAAGCTTACTGAAAACATGATGCGTTTGCAAGATGTACACGATCTACTCGTGAAAATGATCGAGCAGCTAGCCATAAAACAATGCCAAGTACCCATTGCAATCCAAGAACCAACACGATGGTCGATGGTCGATGGTCGATGGTCGACGGTCGATGGTCGACGGTCGACGGTCCATCGACCATCGACCATCGACCATCGACCGTCGACCATCGACCGTCGACCATCGACCATCGACCGTCGACCGTCGACCATCGACCATCGACCGTCGACCGTCGACCATCGACCGTCGACCATCGACCGTCGACCATCGACCATCGACCGTCGACCATCGACCGTCGACCATCGACCATCGACCGTCGACCATCGACCATCGACCATCGACCATCGACCGTCGACCATCGACCGTCGACCATCAACCATCGACCGTCGACCATCGACCGTCAACCGTCGACCATCGACCGTCGACCATCGACCATCGACCATCGACCATCGACCGTCGACCATCGACCGTCGACCATCGACCGTCGACCATCGACCATCGACCGTCGACCATCGACCGTCGACCATCGACCATCGACCGTCGACCATCGACCGTCAACCGTCGACCATCGACCGTCGACCATCGACCATCGACCATCGACCATCGACCGTCGACCATCGACCGTCGACCATCGACCGTCGACCGTCGACCATCGACCGTCGACCATCGACCGTCGACCATCGACCATCGACCGTCGACCATCGACCGTCGACCATCGACCATCGACCGTCGACCATCGACCATCGACCATCGACCATCGACCGTCGACCATCGACCGTCGACCATCAACCATCGACCGTCGACCATCGACCGTCAACCGTCGACCATCGACCATCGACCGTCGACCATCGACCATCGACCATCGACCATCGACCGTCGACCATCGACCGTCGACCATCGACCATCGACCGTCGACCGTCGACCATCGACCGTCGACCGTCGACCATCGACCGTCGACCATCGACCGTCGACCATCGACCATCGACCATCGACCGTCGACCGTCGACCATCGACCATCGACCATCGACCATCGACCGTCGACCATCGACCGTCGTCCATCGACCGTCGACCGTCGTCCATCGACCGTCGTCCATCGACCGTCGACCGTTGACCGTCGACCATCGACCGTCGACCGTCGACCATCGACCGTCGAGCATCTACCATCGACCGTCGACCATCGACCGTCGACCATCGACCATCGACCGTCGACCATCGACCGTCGACCGTCGACCATCGACCATCGACCATCGACCGTCGAGCATCGACCATGTTTTTAGTAAGCTTTTGCATTTAATCTGCCTCCATTTTGCCTGAACTTATGCAAAGGTTTTGAATATTGGGGATATCGTCGTCCATCGACCGTCGACCATCGACCGACGGCCGTCGACCATCGACCATCGACCGTCAACCGTCGCCGTCGAACGTCGTCCATCGACCGTCGACCGTCGTCCATCGGCCGTCGACCGTCGTCCATCGACCGGCGACCGTCGACCGTCGACCGTCGAACGTCGACCATCGACCGTCGACCATCTACCATCGACCATCTACCGACGACGCCTGCTTAGACACAACGTCGGTTTAGTGCGTGTGCTAAACCACGTGAGATAAGTCCGTATAATGTTTATCAGTGAACCAGTGCCCAGAAAAGTTTTTGAAGGTAAGCCAAATGCTGAGTGTTTTAGTGTCTATTTAACTGACATATATTCGTTTTACTCATCGTGCTTGCGAGCAACAGTACAAATTTAGTTCGACAATGTAAGTATGCACCACAAAAGTGTTATTTTTTTAAAGTAAATTCGTTCCAGTAAGGTAAGTACTTTTTTCTATTTCTAATATGCTAACCCATTCGCATGCGACATTCGGGAATTATAATTTTTGTGCGAAAAAAGTGCCCACGATGTCCAACGTCGATCATGGAGAACGGAAACGGCAACGCGTATTCCAAAACAATAGCCCATCTTCATCAATATACAAACCACGTTTCAAATAACAAACAGCTCAGTTTTCAAACCGTCGATGGACGGTCGACGGTCGATGGTCGACGGTCGATGGTCGATGGTCGATGGTCGATGGTTGACGGTCGACGGTACACGGTCGATGGTCGACGGTACACGGTCGATGGTCGATGGTCGACGGTCGATGGTCGATGGTCGATGGTCGACGGTCGATGGTTGATGGTCGACGGTCGATGGTCGACGGTCGATGGTCGATGGTCGATGGTCGATGGTCGACGGTCGATGGTCGATGGTCGACGGTCGATGGTCGATGGTCGACGGTCGATGGTCGACGGTCGATGGTCGATGGTCGATGGTCGACGGTCGACGGTCGATGGTCGACGGTCGATGGTCGATGGTCGATGGTCGACGGTCGATGGTCGATGGTCGACGGTCGACGGTCGACGGTCGACGGTCGATGGTCGATGGTCGACGGTCGACGGTCGATGGTCGATGGTCGACGGTCGATGGTCGACGGTCGATGGTCGATGGTCGACGGTCGACGGTCGACGGTCGATGGTCGATGGTCGACGGTCGATGGTCGACGGTCGATGGTCGACGGTCGACGGTCGATGGTCGACGGTCGACGGTCGATGGTCGATGGTCGACGGTCGATGGTCGACGGTCGATGGTCGATGGTCGATGGTCGATGGTCGACGGTCGATGGTCGACGGTCGATGGTCGATGGTCGACGGTCGACGGTCGACGGTCGACGGTCGATGGTCGACGGTCGATGGTCGATGGTCGACGGTCAACGGTCGATGGTCGACGGTCGATGGTCGATGGTCGACGGTCGATGGTCGACGGTCGATGGTCGATGGTCGACGGTCGATGGTCGACGGTCGATGGTCGATGGTCGACGGTCGATGGTCGACGGTCGACGGTCGATGGTCGACGGTCGACGGTCGATGGTCGATGGTCGATGGTCGACGGTCGATGGTCGACGGTCGACGGTCGACGGTTGACGGTCCATCGACCATCGACCATCGACCATCGACCATCGACCGTCGACCATCGACCGTCGACCATCGACCATCGACCATCGACCGTCGACCATCGACCGTCGACCATCGACCGTCGACCGTCGACCATCGACCATCGACCGTCGACCGTCGACCGTCGACCGTCGACCATCGACCATCGACCGTCGACCATCGACCGTCGACCATCGACCGTCGACCGTCGACCATCGACCATCGACCGTCGACCGTCGACCGTCGACCATCGACCATCGACCGTCGACCATCGACCGTCAACCGTCGACCATCGACCGTCGACCATCGACCGTCGACCGTCGACCATCGACCGTCGACCGTCGACCATCGACCGTCGACCATCGACCATCGACCGTCGACCATCGACCATCGACCGTCGACCATCGACCATCGACCGTCGACCATCGACCATCGACCATCGACCATCGACCGTCGACCGTCAACCGTCGACCGTCGACCATCGACCGTCGACCATCGACCATCGACCGTCGACCATCGACCATCGACCGTCGACCATCGACCGTCGACCATCGACCGTCGACCGTCGACCATCGACCATCGACCGTCGACCGTCGACCGTCGACCATCGACCATCGACCGTCGACCATCGACCGTCAACCGTCGACCATCGACCGTCGACCATCGACCGTCGACCATCGACCGTCGACCGTCGACCATCGACCGTCGACCGTCGACCATCGACCGTCGACCATCGACCGTCGACCATCGACCGTCGACCATCGACCATCGACCGACCGTCGACCGTCGACCATCGACCATCGACCATCGACCGTCGACCGTCGACCGTCGACCATCGACCGTCGACCATCGACCGTCAACCGTCGACCATCGACCGTCGACCATCGACCGTCGACCGTCGACCGTCGACCATCGACCGTCGACCGTCGACCATCGACCGTCGACCATCGACCGTCGACCATCGACCGTCGACCATCGACCGTCGACCATCGACCATCGACCGTCGACCGTCGACCATCGACCATCGACCGGCGACCATCGACCATCGACCGTCGACCGTCGACCATCGACCATCGACCGTCGACCATCGACCGTCGACCATCGACCGTCGACCATCGACCGTCGACCATCGACCGTCGACCATCGACCATCGACCGTCGACCGTCGACCATCGACCATCGACCATCGACCATCGACCGTCGACCATCGACCGTCGTCCATCGACCGTCGACCGTCGTCCATCGACCGTCGTCCATCGACCGTCGACCATCGACCATGTTTTTAGTAAGCTTTTGCATTTAATCTGCCTCCATTTTGCCTGAACTTATGCAAAGGTTTTGAATATTGGGGATATCGTCGTCCATCGACCGTCGACCATCGACCGACGGCCGTCGACCACCGACCATCGACCGTCAACCGTCGCCGTCGAACGTCGTCCATCGACCGTCGACCGTCGTCCATCGGCCGTCGACCGTCGTCCATCGACCGGCGACCGTCGACCGTCGACCGTCGAACGTCGACCATCGACCGTCGACCATCTACCATCGACCATCTACCGACGACGCCTGCTTAGACACAACGTCGGTTTAGTGCGTGTGCTAAACCACGTGAGATAAGTCCGTATAATGTTTATCAGTGAACCAGTGCCCAGAAAAGTTTTTGAAGGTAAGCCAAATGCTGAGTGTTTTAGTGTCTATTTAACTGACATATATTCGTTTTACTCATCGTGCTTGCGAGCAACAGTACAAATTTAGTTCGACAATGTAAGTATGCACCACAAAAGTGTTATTTTTTTAAAGTAAATTCGTTCCAGTAAGGTAAGTACTTTTTTCTATTTCTAATATGCTAACCCATTCGCATGCGACATTCGGGAATTATAATTTTTGTGCGAAAAAAGTGCCCACGATGTCCAACGTCGATCATGGAGAACGGAAACGGCAACGCGTATTCCAAAACAATAGCCCATCTTCATCAATATACAAACCACGTTTCAAATAACAAACAGCTCAGTTTTCAAACCGTCGATGGACGGTCGACGGTCGATGGTCGACGGTCGATGGTCGATGGTCGATGGTCGATGGTTGACGGTCGACGGTACACGGTCGATGGTCGATGGTCGACGGTCGATGGTCGATGGTCGATGGTCGACGGTCGATGGTTGATGGTCGACGGTCGATGGTCGACGGTCGATGGTCGATGGTCGATGGTCGATGGTCGACGGTCGATGGTCGATGGTCGACGGTCGATGGTCGACGGTCGATGGTCGATGGTCGACGGTCGATGGTCGATGGTCGACGGTCGATGGTCGACGGTCGATGGTCGATGGTCGACGGTCGATGGTCGACGGTCGATGGTCGACGGTCGACGGTCGATGGTCGACGGTCGATGGTCGACGGTTGACGGTCGATGGTCGACGGTCGATGGTCGATGGTCGACGGTCGACGGTCGACGGTCGATGGTCGACGGTCGACGGTCGATGGTCGACGGTCGATGGTCGATGGTCGATGGTCGACGGTCGACGGTCGACGGTCGACGGTCGATGGTCGACGGTCGATGGTCGACGGTCGACGGTCGATGGTCGACGGTCGATGGTCGATGGTCGACGGTCGATG
Source organism: Anopheles atroparvus (assembly GCA_914969975.1). Lineage (NCBI taxonomy): Eukaryota > Metazoa > Arthropoda > Insecta > Diptera > Culicidae > Anopheles > Anopheles atroparvus. The sequence continues at coordinate 20,794,638 of CAJZCY010000001.1, forward strand.
GTCGACGGTCGATGGTCGATGGTCGATGGTCGATGGTCGACGGTCGATGGTCGACGGTCGATGGTCGATGGTCGACGGTCGACGGTCGACGGTCGATGGTCGATGGTCGACGGTCGATGGTCGATGGTCGACGGTCGACGGTCGATGGTCGACGGTCGATGGTCGACGGTCGATGGTCGATGGTCGACGGTCGACGGTCGACGGTCGACGGTCGATGGTCGATGGTCGACGGTCGACGGTCGATGGTCGACGGTCGATGGTCGACGGTCGATGGTCGATGGTCGATGGTCGATGGTCGATGGTCGACGGTCGACGGTCGATGGTCGACGGTCGACGGTCGACGGTTGACGGTTAGCTGATCCACTTGCTGCCCTTCACTGAAGTTCATGCTTCCGATATGAAGTCAAATTATTTTTCCTCATTTACGACTACTAAGTTATATTATGCTTACTGAGATGTTTGGGGGGTTTCTTTGTTAACACCACTAAACTTCCTCGATGATTTCTGAACTTCGAATGACTAAAACCTATTTCAGCGCCAACGTGCATAATATTGGATGTTATATGTTGCTTGGAGTGTAGCCTAGTACATCACTTCCTATATGCTATTCCTATATATTCCAGATGAGAAAAGTATGCTGCGATCAACCCGTATGCCACAGCCATGTGGTAGGAGATGACCCAACGTTGGCTGCTGCGACGCTCCAGGAAGTGGAAACAAAAATCCCAAACTGGATCAGAAGAACACAAAAACGCAAAACAAACGCCTTTTTAAGTGGAAAAAAATAGGAATTCAATTTTTTCAATTAATTTTTTTATTCATATATCAGAACTCACGGACCGGTAAGGCCAGGGGTCTGGGAGCGCCAGGATACCTGGCTACAAAAAACTGTTTTGTAACATTAATTTACTCTTATTGAACATTAATCGTTGGTGATTATATTGATTATCATGAATAAGCTATATGGAAAAATAGTTTATTTTTATTTTTTACTGACATCTTTTTTAAATTTTTACTGGCATGAGCATTAAAATATGTAATGTAATTCAACAGCGATGTAAACATATTTTTTCTGAAAAATGTGTGTTGTATTAAAGGCATTTCTTTGTCGAAGAAATGTTACACATTTTTAACTGAACATCCACTGGGAGTTTAGTAATTTATAAGAAGATTTCTTTTTTTCCTACTGGGAATAATGTAGAATATCGGAATGCTGGCGGAGCAATTAGACAAATGGCATTTCGGTTGTCGGTTCGTTGCCCAGACTCTTTCGACAGCATTTCAACTTCGACCGTATTAACCATGCGGGATGCACTGCACATTCCCTCCCCGGGGAGTTTTCGCCTCGTGAATGATTCCTGCGACTTTCATCGCCATAACCATGGCATCCAGCATCCGCGTGGGCTTTGTTTTCCACTCTAGACACTCGCGAGCACCTTCTTTCGCACAAAGGCTTTCGTTTTTTTTTCTCCAGAAATTCTTAGCCAAAAAAAGGCGGGCAGGAGTACACAAAATATGGAATCATTTTCAATACGCGAGTGAACGTGCACATGAATTTTTGTTTTCCACTTTTTCCTTTCCTCGTGAGACAAGTAAAACACTTCCGATGGGAAGAACAATTTTTGGGCACTCGAGTGCTTGCTCGATGCTGAAGTCATTGCTTTGTTGCGTTGCGGAATGCAAAAGAATCGGTAGAACACAGCAGGGCCTCGTAGTGGTTCAGGAAAGGAGGAACGTGTGTCGGTGCAGACAGGACGACTCTCCCTCCTCTCCGACGCTTGTTGAGCTTCCATTGGTTTATTTTTTGGCCCCTGTAAGAATCTCACCCCACGAGCTGCGGACTAGAGCCTTTGTGTTTGGCAAGCCTAAATGCGAATGCAGTGGAATGAAGGCGTATGAAAAAAAAAAAAACGAACCGCACTAAAATATGGCTGTTGTGTGTTTGAGAGATTTGACTATTACTTCTTTTTTTTCTTTTTTCTTTTTTTTTGGCAACACAAGAGCTGTTTACTTCTGCATCGCAAACGATTGCATCAGCGCCGGAGCAATCGCCCGGGGATCGGCAGAAGGAAAGAAGAAGAAGAAAAAAATGAACTCCAGGTCCGTGATTAAAAATTCAACGCCCAACCGGTGCTAATGGCACGGCACAATGCCTGCCACCCGATGGCACCGGAGCATTAAGAGGTAAATATCACGACGCAAATTCAGCATCCGCCCCCTCAGGCCCTTGGGTGTGGTTGTGTGCGAGCACTTTCTTCCAGCACTTGAGGCAGCAAATGAGGACAACACCCACCCCCCACCCGGGGTGGCGGATCCTTGTGGCCGAGTGCAATGACCGCTCCAGGGATGCTGTGTCACGGTGCAACGACGGTCGTACGGTACCGAACACACTTGGTGGCGAGGATCGTGCCCAAAAGCGAGCTGAAGCGTCTTCGCCCATCGTACGCTTTGATCGGTGAAAGGCACCACGATGAAAGTGATTTTTTTATCGTCCTCCGCTCGCGTTACTGTGATAATGAATAATGACCAGGCAAGTGCGAACGAGGCCGAAGGAAGAAAAAACGAAGGAAACGCTGCCTCGATTCCAGGTGGATAACTTCTATTCATCTTTAAGACCACTTTCTTTTTCTTTGTTTTCGAGCGAATTATTTCATACCTTTTTCATAAAGTCATATGATTTTCCTAAGTATTATTACTGCATCTCAAATAAATTCAAATAAAACAATCATACTTAAATTTCAAATTAAAAATGTTACCATAATACAAACACAATTATCTTTTATTTTTTAAACTTTAACACACGTAAAATGTGCTAAAAATATCTCACAAATATCCGGGAGTCAAATGTCAGAACAGGCAACAAAGCTATCCAACGAAATAGTTAAAACTCGTCCATCGACTGCGATTCGATTACCCGACGAATCGACGACGAAAAAGAAAGCTGTTTTCCAACAGTATTTCCATATTTCCAGTATATGCATAAGCCATCCCCTTACACTGCCATCACCTACACCACGCAACGCGGAAGATAGGAAAAATTCAATTCCATTCCGTTGTCCTGACTGACCGGGTTGACATTGGCAAACGTCGAGCGAAGCGAGTCGGTTTGCGGTCTTCTAATTTATTTCCGCACGCTGGCAACGCTAGCCGTTCGTTAAATATTTCATCTAATCCCGCACCGGGAAAGCGAATCCATCCATCCACGGCGTCTCTCGGCGTGTACATTGGCATGTTGACATGGTCCGAGCCAAAGGCAATCCTTCCGAAAATAAGAAAGCCAAACAATAATCAAATGGATAAGCGAGCAAAAAAAAAAAAAAAAGGAAAGCTCCGGATGCAGACGGAAGCATATGCCAAGCTCAGCAAAATTCGCACGCTGATCCTTAATCTTGATGTCATTGGTAGCGACGTCTCGGGCGAAAACATCCAGAGAGAGAGAGAGAGAAAGGGAAAACCTCGTGAAAAGTGTCGGCAAACACACCGGTGGGTGGAGCGATGCAAACCGCGCCGATTCACGCTCTATCGCAGCGTGGCAAAGAGAAAATCTAATCTCATCATCATCGCCATCGTGTCACCATCACGGTCGTCGATCTGCCCCTGCCGGATAGACGAGCTTTCTCGTCCGACCAACCACCGTTCGCCCACAGCGGCACCTTTCGGCCAAGGTGAGTACAGGCGTTTTTCAATAGCACCAACAGCCTCTTCGGCTGTGTGCGGCTGTGAGATTGCTTATCAAAATCTATTTCCTCTAGTGCCCTCCAGTTCTCTCCGCAGTGGCAGGGTGGCCCACGGTGACCACACAAAGCCTACGTCGTCAACCCATCGGAGCGGGAACCATCATTTCCTACGCCATCGCCTCCCGATGTCCGGGCCACATGGCACCTAATTCTATCGTGGACGATATGGTCGAGCCCGGGAGGGCGGGGAACCGAGCCCGGTCGCACCTTATTCAAACCGACAGCAGATCAATTATCTGATAAGTGTTACAGTGAACCGTGTTTTGCCCGATTGCAACACGTTTCTTTCACGACACTTCCGAGCGGAGAACCGACCGTCCCACCGCAGGTTAAGTAAGGTTAAGTCTTGACAGCATCTTGACACGCCGCGTCGAACGTGATGGTGGTTCAGCAACCGGGAGGATAGCCTTCCCCTGTGGTGGCTCGGCCGGACGCGGAACTAGGTCACTGGGCGATGTTGCTGCATCCCCGGGATGTTAGGTTCGTCAACGCTACCGCAACGAGGAACTCTGTGACGGTTTGTTCGTGTCAAAACTTAGGCAGGCCCACAACCATGGGTAGTAGGCGCATGATTAAAATTTGAATGCAGAAAATAATCACACAACCCCCCGGTCCAGACGCACGGCTTCTTGAAGATGAAGCGATTAACATCAGCAAACGTTCACCCGGGCGAAACTTTTCGGTGAATCGCTCTTCACCGCTGTGCTGTTGACCTCTGACCGGCCGATCAATTACCGATAAGCCGCACGGACGTACGGGAATGAAAGCCTGTGGCTAAATTGTTCGCCACCTGCAGGCCTTCACCTAAATAGGGCAGCATTGTTTCCCGTTCTGGAGCAGCTAAACTATCCCACAGGATAAGAGTTAACTTCCAGCGAGGTCCAGCATTCTGGCCCGAGTGGAAAATAGCAGAGAAAATGATGAGTTTCAGAGCTTTGGTCGTCGAGTCTCTCCACGACAACAGGCTGATTACCAGAAGCTGTGTCCTTGCTGTAGCGACAGTGTATGTCTGTGGCCCGGCTGTCAGTTGAAGCTGGTAAAGTTTGCTTCCAAAAAGTTTGCACGTACGATGGCGCCCGCATCTGTATACCACTTTGTTCTTTGTGCTCCATTTTTTCACCCGCCTTTCGTGACCAGAAGCAGCAGAACCAGCACAAGCAGCAGTCCCTGTGGCGGTGAAAGTTCACTCATTAAATCCGGCGGCACTCCTAATCTGCGGAAGTAATCCAACCAACCGGCCTGGCAACCCCTGAACCGTTCGAGTGAAGAGGGCCTTGTAACCTCCCGTGGTGAAATCGCCTGGTCGCCACCGTCGGAAATCATCTTCAATCGAGACGTGTTTGGCGCACGAAACAGAGAGCGTCAGCTCGCTCGCCCTTTCTTATTTACGACGACATTTATGAACTTTTCTATTAAGCAAGCAGCTCACCGAAACGGGCCGAGAAAAGCCTACCCCTCGCTGGTTCGGCAAGAACTCGCGAGGCTCGGCAATAGTTGGTCTAGTCTGCTGGTGACTACCAAACCCCCCAACGATAATCCCAACGGAAAGAAAGTAAAATCTCAATACCTTAGCGACACTTAGGCGTGCCGATGTGGGGGTTAATGTAACGCGGCGCAAAGTCCTGCCCGGTTATGTTAAACAGTTCAACCCCAGCCGGTACCACTGCCTTCGCCTCCGGCAGTCAGGAAGTTTCTGCCTTATCTCGAAGCGGAAGGGCCTACCAACATCTTTTTAAATAAGCTGCTAGAAGAAAGTGTGACACTGAGCCGGAAGAAAATGAATTCATTCGAGCAATGTGTTTCCACTTATCTTAAAGCCTTTCGAAAGTTTTGCCGAATCTGTTCGTTCGACCTTTCCACAATCACGACTTCCTAAACTGAACCGTTTGTCTTCAGATAAAACCTTCCTTAATACATGTTTCATTAATTAGAAACATGCAAGAGTTGTTTTGTGAAATGAAACGCTTTGCTGTAATACACACATTATTCAAATGAAACACATGCTTAGAAAAATTACAAGAAGCCTGCTTGGTTAAACAACTTATTCCGTCACAATAATTATGATCTGCCCTTATGAAACATGTCTAGGATATAGGTTTTAAAAAACTCATTCTTCTTAAAGGCGAAGGTAGACCTGTACAAGACGCCCAGTAATCGTGGCATCAATCGTACCGTAGAAATTCCTTAACATAAGCCTGGCAGATGGTCACGAAAAGAAAATTTGATATCCTTTGAAGAGTCACTGGATACCTTACAGGGCAGAAAAATGAGCCACTTACGAGGCGGGCCAAGACAACCGGTTACCGATTCACCGAACGCAATCAAATAGCACGCGCCCGCCCGGTTCGTGGTCGGGTCGGTATGAAAGATGGGTTACTTTTCACGTCTCATTCTCTATTCAAAACCGCAACACGTTCAAAGCTCACCTTTGCCGGGCGTTTGAGGTGAACGGAACGATTTGTACCCGAAGCGTTTGCTGCGAGCGAGCAGTACGTGGATTTATATCCAATTTCGAACGTGACGTGGCTGCATCCTGTGAAGGTGCAACGCATCGATGGTGCATACAGCCTGGCAGCGAGGAGGGTGGCGGAGGAGAAAATTGAGTGAAATATTTTGAACCCCAATGCTGCACGAAGGGTGCATAACGAGCACTTACGAAGCACCTTGGAAGCTGTTACCGATCACTTGGAAAACCGTTTATGATCGATAGCCTGCCCATCGTGCGTCGTGGCGAGATTTGCGACGCCTGCCGGTGCCGTTGCAGATGCGTGACGTCTTCCATCAAGGTTCGAGTCGAAAATTGCAATAATCGCTAGATTGCAACGGCAAGCTGCACGATGTGCCCGAGCGTCGATTGAAGAGCTGAGCTTCCAAACCATCTGCTGTGTATGTGTAGGTTTTTTAATATTATTTTTTTAATGCAACCTTGCCTTCCTTGCCTTGACTCCTTGTTCACTTGGCAATAAGAAACAGCTTCTGCTCTCCGACGACGCCCTTTTCCTTTGTCTTTGTCCGGCCCTGAAGTGAGCGAGAAAAATGCAAAACTATAACTTATCTACACATCGTTTTGCCCTTACTTACACTCAAACACACACACACACACATGCACACAACCAAATGTGGGTGATCTGGTAGCCAGCTCCGGATGTCTGGTGACACGGTCCGGCTGAACAACGAAAAAAAAAAGAGTGGAAAAAGCTAACATGACTAAGAACCAGCATGACACATTCTGCTAACACTCCTAGATAAACTTATGCGCACTCACCCATCTCCAGCTCCGGGGTGAACACTGGGTGGGTGTGGGGTCGGATCCGTGTCGTCGGGAACCTCCTCCTCCGGCGACGCCACACAAATCTGCACACTTGCTGCCCTCGACCACTTTGACTATTCAATCCGTTAGCCAAGCAATCCGGCCGTCAAGTGTGTCGGATTCATCCGAATCCAATCCAGCGGCGAAACTTGCACTCCTGCACGGCACACGACACGATCCCTGGCAGTGGAGGGACGTACCCATGCATCGGTGAAGACCGTCAACCGCACAGTGGTTCCCGTTCCGGTCAAAGCACGGCTCACTTTACAAACACTAAACCATAAGCTCGATTTAAATTATTTATATCTCTAGCATTCACATCGTTATCATTGTCGATAGTGCAGTTTAAAGATACTTCTTTTGTTACATATATCCTATCGAAAATACTCGTGTACTGACGACAAATAACCTATTATCCGAAGGCTGACTAACTACGGAATGGATAAGATTCAAACCCGTCATCAATTATGTGTGTGCTAGAATACATAGGAATAAAAAGTGGGAGATACAATTGAAATCATTATAAGATGACTTCAGCCTTTCACGCAAGTTTATCACTTTGGTTCTATCCGTCCTCTCTTTCACTGTGCGTCGAGGACACGGACACAAGACGGCAGCGTAAAGCACTGGCAACGACAGCGACAGAAGTGATAAGATATATCTGAACATCAGCACAAAATCTCTCCCATAGTAATCCTTCCAGCACGAGCTGGCCAACAACGATCCAAGTCTGGACGGGGATGTCCCAAAAACCTGACCCTTCCAACCGTACAATCTCCACCGTCAAATATTACGCACACAAGAATGATGTACACTTTGCTCCCTTCCCCCTGCAACCCTTTCACTGGATGCCCTTCCATCCGGTTTGGAGTTTCCAAAATCAAATCCATGCGCCATGCAACTCCCAACCGACGACAACTCGTGCCGGCAGCCAAAACTAAAACTTCTCTTTAATCCTTACCGTTTTCTATGCTGGAGCTACCCTAACATCGCTCTAAAACACACACACATCGTCGTGGGTGCGCCTGCATCCGTACGGTTGTCAGGCGATTCGGCAAGTGTTGAAACAGGGAAAATTGCTGATGCATATCGTAATTCTATGTTTTTATAATAAGCTTAATGCGTATTTCATCAACCTCCGAGCCGGCTGTTGCTGAGTCTTCACACCGTCTCCAGTTTTCCTTGCGAGGGCGCTTGCGATGGCGGTGATGGGAAGGGGCAGAGCTTCTTGGTGAAAAGAAAAAGACCCCGGCGTTCATTCCCACCGGGGACCGCTCGGTTAAGAACGTTAGAACCTGCTGCTGGCGCTATCTGGAAACTGTGTGTGTGGCAAGATGCGTTTAGCATGCCCCTTGTCTTACCTCCTGCCCTCCACCCTCCCTTCCTCGAACGTGCCGATCGTTTGGCGATTACTTCGTATTCGAAATACCGTTGGGTGCGAATGGCTTCGATGGATCGGGGATAACGACAATTCAGGGTGTTGATTACCATGGTAAACGGCGCAAAGAAGTAACCGCCGAGTGGCTCGATCCAAATCGCATCGATTTTCACTCCGGTGGCAGCGACTCGACTTTCTCCCCATCGTATTGAGAAGCCGTGCTGCAAAAACGGCGAAAGCCAGTAACAAAATCCGTCCGATACACAATCGTCCTTTGGATCTGGTGAAAAATCGACCATCTCCAGCTGTCGCCAGCCCCGGGCAAGGGAAGATTTTATTTTACTTACCAGAAAGAGTGGAGAGAAAACGGGACACGCGTAACAGGTTCCGTCGAGCTGACAACCCTAAAGCACCGACCGCCATTTGGGACGGAAATCGAACGGGAGGAAAATTATGTACTAATGTTGGCGCAACTGTTGAAGGGGCTGCAAATTGAAAGTCCCGAGACGTGTGGTTTTTTGGCTCGCTCGGGTCACGTATATGGAAATTGGTGCTTCTCGAGGCGCGTCTGCCAACCGATGGAATCATGTCATTAGCTCCTTTCGGTGCCAATGTTCTTTCTGGGCTGCAGTTAACTCTTCTTTAAGAGGGCGTCCAAGTCCCTGATGGATGCTATAAAAGCGTCGCGTGTGGAAAACGGTTCACCTGATCCGTTGCCGAATCTGTTGCGTTTTATCGATTAATCATTGCCATAACATTCAAGTTGCTGATGGTTTCTGCGTGCAAAAGTCTTTGAAACATTTTTTAATGATTTACGATCGTCAAGAAAACCACATGCGTCTTATCGTGTCATTCAAAGGAGTGAGTAACAAAAGCAGGAAGACTCTAACGATGAGACAAAAGATCCATCATGAGTAATCCTTCAAACAAGTACAAGGAAACTACCTTAGACACCAACTTAGACAGTCACAACTATCCTCACTCGCTCCTTGATACAGATACTTTTCAAAATTTATCATCCAGCTGGACAGAAAAGTTTGCTAAACTTGCTATACGTGATAGCTTTATTTATGCTCCGTCTACCTTCACTCTCATACGACGAAGTTATAAGTAACTCCTTCAAACATTCGTATGTTCTAACAGACAAAAGACTCACCAAACCGACCATGAACTTCTGAATCAGTGAGGGCATTCTAGAAATGACACCCTTTTCTGGTTCTTCTTCGCAACAGACCGCCAGGGAAATGAGCATTTCTCACCGTCTCAGGAATGGCGGAAAACTTCAGAATTAGATCACGTTTTCGGTAGGAACGCACCGGAACGTAACCTTCACACGTTTCTATTATTTGCTTTAAGAAGTCTCAGTCTGTAACACGTGCATGCGCTGGGCGGTTCCGTTGGGAACCATGGAATGACCCACCTTAAGAGGGATAGGAAAGAGCCTGCGTACGAACCGATGGCAACTGATACTAAGGTTGCTCAACTTTTTTCGATCAATCGCACCTGGCATATTCATCCCGTCGGTGACGTGACTGCTTCAGACCACAAACGACTCCCGTCGTCAACGGGGCAATTAGCACCAGGTGGTGCGAGCTTTGGTTTTGTATGCACGGAATGCGGTGACCCAAAGATGGTCGTGCTGTTGCAGAAACATAAAACATAACTGGTGCAAGCAGTTGGCAGAGCAGGATGAGTCAATTCATGTATTCAACAATGATGCGTGTTAATGGTTTTTATTATCTTTAGTGGAAGTCAACCAATGCTGGTGAATGATACACCAGGCGTCTCCACAAGTCATTCGCATAAATACCAGGCGCCTCCATTTATTAAAAAAAACGGTAAAGATTTTTATTTCAATCTTCGTTCTTACACAAGCATTTTGTTTCTATTCTTTGAACTCATTAAATTTAAATTTAAATGTATATGCTTTTAAATGGAGCCATCTTCCTTATCTACGAATTTAGTTTCGTAAGGAAATCCGTGACTTTAAATTTATTTCCATGTTATGAAACCACTTCGACGCATATTAGGTACGGTGTGCAGAAAGCTGGAATGATTTGCAAATGCAAAACAGATGCATATTAAGATAAACAATCACTTTGGTAGAGTCCTCGCCATCGATTCTCCAACTACGTCGCACGTGCGGAAAGCAAAACATGTTGATTGTGAACGTATCCATCTTTGACTAGATAATATTTATTCGATTCTGTAAACAATACTTCTACGAACTGCATGGATCGACCCAGCTACTACTACTTGGAAAACATAAACACCAGTGTCCAAACGGGCCGACCCAGGTGTAAGGATTCCAATCATTCGATATTCTAGCACCTCTCTAACGGATGGAGCGACAAAGAAAAGGCCAGGTCCATTTGTACGCGTTGCATGCCTGCCTGAGTGCGCCAAACCTAACCTCAATCAAACCTTCACTCCCATTCACTACGCTCGTACGCCGTCTTTTCCATGGTTGCCGTCACGTCATCGCAGACGGCTGTGGTGACTGTGCGAGATTCTTTGGTCAGCTGCTCTTTTGTCGTCCGGACGGTTGGCACCGTTGCCTGCCGGTGACCGGTGCTCGAATCTCAAGATTCCACTCACAAAAGCAATCGGAAATTTATCGCCTATCATTTCCATCAGATGACAAACAGCACAACCCACGCTCCGTTGCGGTACGCTCGCTTGTCGGGCAGCGAGCAAAAGGACCCCCGCACCGGAGCCGAGACGAAACATACTACATTCGCAAATACGACTGCAAATAGAATCTTCCCTTCCGGTGGAAGGGATGATTCGGGCCTCAATGAGAAAACCACCTGCCATGAGCCGCCATAACCTCAACAATCAATAAAACCTTTCAACCATTCGACCAATCTCCACAACAACCACCGTCCATCGATCGGCGAAGGCGACCGGTATGAACGAGTAAGAATGTCTGCCACCCTTTCCCAAGCCCTAAGCACCGACCGCCGGTAGAGAGGCCTGCAGCGAAAACTCCAAGGACTTCATACCGAGGAGGATGACACTTATTTATGAACACTTCATTCATACGATATTTACACCTCCCAGCGGGGACGCAAGACGGCGTGCAGCAAAAGCAGCGGACCCCCTTGGAAGCACTAATACCAGCGGGCAATGCGTGCGGCGGCTCGAGTAAGTTGTCCCATAAAATACACGCTTGCGTCACGCAACTTCCCTGCCCCAGCTTTACGATAACGACACCCGGCCAATGCAATGGACCCGATGGAAACGGAAACGATCCATCGTTTAGTGCGCCAGTGAGAATGGGAAATAAACTAATGATGGTCAGTCGCTCGTATTTGTCAATGGCCCCGATGCCAATTGGTCCTGTGATCCTTCCGTGAATCTCCAACAATTTTCCGGAATGGCTGCAGGATGCAGGTGGCAAATAACATCATCAGCTTGGAAGGGGCTTGTCAAGGGGAAGGCTCTTGCGGCAGCATCGCTCGATCTGAAGGTCGGCGGCAAAGTTGTCCCTGCATTATTACACTACACCTCCGGAGCTCGAGGATTGTTTCTAATCTTCCAATTTATGCGACCCTTCGCACTCCAGGAGCTCTGCCTGGGGTTCCCCCGCCGCGCACCGTCTATTGCCGCAAGACGAAACCACCAACCGTGAAAAACGGCACCTCAATTTTGCGGTCACTTGACCAGCGCACCGAAGCGTGACTTGTGCCACGTTGACCATGCGGGCCTCGGGACTTCCACAGCGAGTCGTCCATGGCTACGGTGTGCAGTTTAACCGTCCAATTAAACCCAAAACCAAGGCTGATGGACGAAGACGAGTGCGAAGCCTGTCCGCAAAAGAGCACCGCTTCGGGATCGGGAGGCAAGAAGCCATCGGATCCCTGCTCATTCCGGGCTTAAAATAGCACACTCAGCTTTCATCGCGACGAAGCAGCAACTGGCCGAGAAAGCGGCAAGAAGACTACCCCTGAGGAACGCCGAAGGAAGAAAATTAAATTAAATGTAAAATCCTTTGGAGTAAATAATTAAAGAAAACAAAAATTCATCTTCTTGCCATCCCCGCCACACCCGGAACTGCAGGCTGGACGTTAAGTATGTGCTTATGATTCCATTAAAAATTATTACTCTTTTGCACCTCAGCTTCGGTAATGCCGTGCCTCGCGTTCCCTTCGCTTACTCTCTCGCACCATCTTGCTTAATCTTCCTTTTCTTTGAAGCTGGCTGGACAGCCAGTTTTATGCTTCGGGACGCACCAGTTGATGGTTTAGCTGGTGTTTTTATTTTATTTTTTTCCTGCCACTGCTTTGCCAGGAATTTCATCATCAATCCTGCTCATAATCCTACCAGCACCGACCCCGGCACACACACTTACACACAAACGTAAGCACGCACACTTCGTAACGACCCGCGAAAGAGCATCCGGAGCCGTAAAGTGGTCGTAGGGAAAAGTGAAAGGAAAGGAAAAAAGAAAGATAAAACAGTTAGCCCTTGACCATTAGACGGCTCGACGCTAGCGTTCTCCTTCCTGCAAGAGCAAGCCAACGAAAGAAGTCAGCCTTTAGAGTGGAACTACACCACGGGGACCAACTGGATGCCAAACCGTATACTGAATCTGAACATCGAACCGGTGAACGATGAAAAGAGAAAAAAAAAACTACCAACAACTTCCGCCCAACTAAACTGTCGAGCAATCATTAAAATTAAGGAGTGCTGCGTTCTTTGTTTTCCTCTTTTTCCCGAGGCTCCTTTTTTGTTTCTCGGTGGAGCAATTTAACATCGGAATGGCCCCCGGCTAACTTTTGATAGCACTTTCCTTCGGCAGCGTGACAGAATCGTTGGCAACCGGTGGATCATGTTGGCGGATGTGTTTTCTAGTAATTAACACATTCGTTCTATTTGGGCACTGCATGTCAATCCAAAGTAATAAAAGCGAAGTGAAAGTTTTCTCGGACATTTTCCTTTGCAAGTTCTCTGTTTTTAACGTTTGCCTTTGTACATCGTGATTTAAATCAAGTTAGAAGTCTAGTTTACACCTTTTTTCTAAACCCAATTAGTTTCTCTCGCCTTTCTTAGTATTTTTCATCATCAAATGTAACATTGAATAATAGTCCTTTACCTTAAGTAATCTGCTAACAGCTGCCGAGATCTCCCACATGCCGAAACGGGTTAAATCACATCGTAGATTATTTTCGAACGGAATGCATGAAAGTGTCAGAAACACATCACGCTTGTTGTACAAATCGTAATACCTTCCACTAAGATGAACTTGTGCTTGCCACAAATACAGCATTCCCCGTTGAACCAGCGGCTTGCGAAAGCGACCATGCATCTTGCGCCTTGGCCCGGCTTTCGCACGATGGATGCGAATTGTAAATAATTACATTTCCTGCTCCATCACGTCCGCAAGCAGCGTCCCGTGGCAATACCGAGGGCCGGGTGCAAATTTTGACAGTTGAATAAACTCGCCCCGCCATCCAACTTTTCACCCACCCGAGAAGGGAACGCCCTTCCCCCGAGTGGCAACGTTGGCCGGCCGGAGACTCCGCCGCAGTGAAGTCGTAAAGTTTCTATCAAATTAATGTTCTACACTTCAGCTTCGTGTTGATTTTGTGAATTAAAAGAAATTAAATTTATTTCCAGGTAGATTTATTACCTCACCATTCCCCACCATTTATTCGTCGGCGCACACTGGCAGCGCATCGAACGGTGACCGGATTTCCCTCGGGAGCGAGCGGTGGAAAAATGGGGTTGGTGGGTTGGAAAAATTCAACAAGCACCGCTCGCCGTGTTCCAACATTTCCCCCCTGGCCATTTCTCATTCGCACCCTTCGCCAGCCGCCGGGAGAGCTTCGCAGAGCCGGGTTATCTGCTTTTCTACGAAACGATCGGAGATTGAATGTGCCGGCGGTGTTTTGAAGGGGGTCAGGTGAAAGATACACCAGCGCCAGCAAGGAAGGCAGGAAGGATTTAGTACGGCACGTTCCGACAGTCAGTCAACTGGCAGCTTTCATTATCTAATATCCTTCCGATTCCGATCTTTCCACTCCAGGTGTCGACAGCGAGCTGGGTGAGTGTAAACACGTTATCTATGCTTACAGGTAGTTGAGCTGCTTCGAGCAGAGTTTGCTTACCGGTTCTACGATAATGCCCTGATTCACAACCCCTTTCGGAACAGGAGGGCGCTATGGTTCGTCGAGCCGTTGGCGTTCGTGCTTCTTTCCAATACATTCATCACTTGAATTTGCCAACCATTAAATTAATTGGTGCGCGAGTCTGATAGATTGCGTCTGTCAAGCTTATGTTTATGAATTTGCGATGAATTTTAAAACTATTCCAAGAATGTTGTAAGTTTAACTCAGTACGGCAGGGCGATGCTTAATGGCTCTCAGAAATATTAGAGAAAAAAAGTTGATATCATTGGTTTTAATCATTGTCATTGAGAGGTGAAAAATCAGCTTAGCAAAGCGATTACATAATCTTCCCATTTAGCAGCAATCATTCCATCAAAGCTCTTTGTTTCGTGCTGTGGATTCTAGAGCAAATTTGCATAAGTAGAACAAACATAGTTCTGCATAAAACAGCATTCAATTAATATTCCTGAATGAATAATTTTTGGGAACAAAGAAGTCCTACATTGTGCGTGTGTTTAACGAAGCTCCACAGAACGCGAAACCTTGTTTGACGTTTATGTTTACGAATGTAGCGTTTGTTACAGCATAATCTTCATTTGAAAAATTCATTGTAGGCAAACAAGCAGGCCCGATACTAAGCCTACTCATTGTGTCATTAATCCCACGTTTGACAGACAACTGTCCCTCTGCATGAGCTAACGATACAATTTACATCCTTTCTTTTTTTTAGTCATCAACCACACGCCGCGCACGTGAATGCCCATTTTTATGGAATCAATGTCGGCATGATTGATGTGGTTTTTCCCCTGTGGGACCATTGTTTATCCGGACCTGTTTGCCAGCAATGGGCATGAATGTCTATCATTAGCATGTCCGTTCGATTTGTTCATCCATGGTTTATTTTTACTTGGTACGTATATGTTTTTTCAAAACCAACCACATTCCAGCATTGTTTAACAACCATGCATTGCAGCCGGAAAGGAAGGTGGAAAGCGTTACACGAAATATGAATGGATTAAGCTGATAAAAGCACACGTTAGCGTATGTGGTGTGGCCTTTTCTGCAGCGGGAAAGGCTGCGTTTGCACGAAACCAGCGGTCATGTCAGTCAGCCAGTCGATCGGGCTTGCTTAAGCCCGTGAGTTAAACATGCCACTAACGCCTTCCGCACGAGGATAACGCTAACACGATAATGGCGCGCTGCTGATGACTCGCCCGGGCAAGCCACATATGCTAATTTTCGAATGTAGAACACATTGTAATTATATTGTTCGGTAATGCCGGGGCACGCAGAATGCACCCAGCTCCCATCGTGCACCACGTGGGATTTTCTTCCCCGGTCGACACCTGCCGCGTGGAAGATAGCCGTTTAGCGTTTACACTGATTGCCGCCATCATCCGCACGCGCGACCGGCGTATCCTGCGGTGCAACGCCATCCGAGTCGCCGATCCGCTGCAATACACAACTCATAAACACTCAATCCATTAGCGAGTACGGGAGGCCAGCGTACGCATGCTGCCTGCACGCTGGAGGCATCCCTTTTTCCCTGGTCCTTAGGGAACGCGAGCGAAGCGCACGAATTTGCATACCCTGCAGGCGCGGTACGAGCATACGGTACGCGTTCGAACGACGGAATGTCGGAACGACGGCGACAGTTAACCCACTCTATCTCTCTCCTTTTCCCTCTCCTAACCGTGTTCGTTCGATTGCACGTTGCCGGCAATCTAATTTATCGGACATCGGTAGGAAATGCGATTAGCTTCACGCTCTCGGACGCGCATCCCGTGGCGCCATTACAGTGGACGGCCGAGTGCTTTCCTTTGCCGCCATAAATTTGCAAACCACCTCCGAAGGGGGTGCCTCGCCGGGCATCCCTACAACCGTAGCCCCATCGCAAGAGAACAGGCGAGCAGCAGCTACACCGGTCACGTTGCAATACTTGAGACGTCGCTGCAAATTGAAAACGTAAATGGGTTCCGCCGGTTTGCGGGAAGAAAAACGAGCCAACCCGCAAAGAAAACCGCCAACACGGGCGCAATAAATCAAATCAATGAAGCATAAATATTACATTACCACCGCCGTCACCGTCGAATGCCATCGCACACACACACACACGTAAACTTGTTCCCGAATGCACCAAGTAGAATCCCATTGTGCTACAATCATCCTCGAGTGGTCAGGAAGCGAACGACAGACACAGACAGACAGTCGTGCCCGCTTGCCGCCGATAGATATAGTTAGACAACCCTCGCCAAGGGGCACGTCCTCCGCAAGGGGCAGCCGTGTGCCGGTAGTTTTCCAAAGTTGAATAATAACGCAATTTGATGACGATAATATTGCTCACGATTTCCGGTGTCTTTTGCCCAGCGGCGCGACGTCCCTCAGCAGGAAGCAACCGCTCGTTTCCGTTACGGATTAAAGTTCTCACCGTAGTCGCTTCGTCATGAATAATCCATCGACACGGGGAAGTCGATGGAACGGCGGCTCGGCATCATGATTCGCCATCTTCTCCGTCGAAAGTTTGCCCCTGCAAATCGCGCTGGAATATGAATGAATTGCCGGCAGTCATTCCGGCTGATCCACTCCTCCGTACGGGCGCGTATTAGCAGCCGCATACTTAACTGTAGTTTGCAGGAGATTTCGCTTTCTAGCAGAATTCTTTACGGGGAGAAAACTGTGCACTGTGAAGTCGGGCGGAGATGTGGTGTTTTTGTACATCTCCCGAGTTTTTGGCAGTCTGCAACTTGAGACCATTTTTTTAAAAAGAGATTCGTGCAAAACGGTTTCAAATGTCATATTCGATTCCGATTCAATTTTTATTTGCCAACGTTGGGCTTTCATCTGGAAATTTAATCTCATCGCCACGCTCGTTTTTCGGAGGATACGCTTCGTTGTAATGAATTATGCAGCATTGTTTCATCCACTGACAGCTAGGTGCACTTTTCACATCTTATTTAATTTTACATCTTATGCTTCCGTGAACGTTTACGCTTTCACAATTTAAAATGCGACTTTGGTGAAACTTCTTCGTAATCACATTCAACTACATTAAAACCGAACGCGCGTTGATCACAACGTAAAACTATTCCGTACCCTTGGAACAAAGGCGCAAAGCTCATTTAATCAGCAGTTAGCTAATTTATAGTTGTTTGTCAAACTCTGCCACAGCAAGGCGCCCCGCCAAGTTTGCTCTGAACTTGGAGCGGTGCGCATTGTTGCACAAGGCTAACCCGACATTGGAATTCGAGGCCTGCGATTAGCCTGACAACGCGGCGCGCATTCCGACGTTCCAAGCCCTCCCTTTTTTCGTCGACCTTGGTTCCTGGGGAACATTCCAGAAGCAATTATCGCAGGCGTTACGCTCAATCGTCTTCCACTGCTCAAAACGGTAGTTAAATTTAATGGAAACCCCCATTGCGAAAAGCGCGCCATTGGACCAAGGCTGGGCTCTCTCTCGCCACACCAAACCCCACAATCCATCCGTATTGCATCCGTAAGCTGGAGTGACGTTCGTTCTTGGGCCTGTTCGTTCTCGTGCGCCGACGATGTCCTTTCCTCTGACGGACATTAAACGAAATTCCTCAGCCGTATAATTTTAATTATTGTAAGATAAACATTAATTAGTTTCCATTTCAATTTCGACGTGCTTCCCTAGTGGCCCATTCGCTGGTCGGGTCCTTGGTCACCGGGTTGGAGTTTACGCTTTGGGGTGGCTCGGGGCAGAATTTCCGAGTTAATTCTGCAATGCCTTTGTCTTTGCCTGCGTACAACACATGCTGATCTCTTCAACGAGAGAACCAAAATAAAACACGCACACACACACACACACATAATTCCATGCCACAAAATCGATGCCACGTGTGCTTTCCTCAGGCTGTCACGTAGAGCTCCCCCTTTGCGTGCCCCCGAAAGGTAGGCAAAGCGCACTGCATCCAAATACGCCAATACGCACAGCATCAATGATTTTGCGGTTTCCCAACGGCGGGTGAAGAATGTTTTAATTTAGTTTCTGTCTAGGTGGTGGTTTTTTAAATTAAATTTTCATTCCCCACCAAGTAACGCTATCAAGTCGGTCGTGTATGTTGAGCCACCCTTCCCCCGATGCTGCTCTGTTCCCCCCTCCGAGCCTCCTCACAACACGGGCCACAGGAGCACTAAGTAAAAACCTCACCAAAATTCGATTTACGACTCAAACGAACTCGCTGATATGTGTACGTAAGCTCCCCCGGGCTGGACCGCACGTGACTTGCGAGTTGAATGATCGACAAACCCCTTTTCATTCGCTTCTAATTTTCAGGAAAACCCGAGCGCGGACTGTATTAATTGCCAGGTCAGTTTTTGCTTCAGAACCCCGACCCTAAGCACTCAGTTTACCCTGGATGTGCGTGAAGGATAAGCACAACAATTGGATACAAAAAAAAATTAAGCTTTCGAAACGCCAACTCTCGGGGGTTGCTAAAAAACGATCATATGTGATAATTGTTTCCTATCCGTTCAAACCATCTTTTCCACAGTGGTTTAGTGTAAGAAGGGCGGTGATTTAAGGGCTTGTTTTGCCATTCAATCTCACTAAGCTCACTGAAACCCAAAACTAACCATACTAAATTGTTTGCCAAAAAATAGGTCATAAGCTCTTGCTTTTGTTTTCGTTTCATCCACTTCCTAATTGGACCACATTTTTCCCCCCCTTTCACACAAACCGTGCTGTGGAAGAATATGCTTCAAAACCGGTAGCCAAATAAATCCATACTCCCAATTTCCATCGTTTGCAGTTTCTCTTGACCGTAGGCGCACATTTTCCGACCGGAGGACCTCTCGGCTGCCGTGCAGGGAAAGCACACACATCGAAAAAAATCCTCCCAACTTCGAAATTATTCTTCGACAATAAATCCTTGCAAACCGCGTGGCTGATTGCGTAACAGATTCCCATCATCGGCCCCACCTAGGGGGTCTAGGCAGCACGGATTTGAATCTTAATCCGAAAAGGCTATATTTGCTTTGCGGGGAGCCTAGATCACACCCACAGCTCCTGTACTGCCATGCGAGCGAACGGCTACGGCTTGAGCGACGGGGTCTCAAAACCGCAGGACATCAAACGTTCGTTTAACCGTCCATTGTTGGCACGGTTTTGTTCGAGGGAAAAATGCTTCACTTTTTGTTACGTCTCTCGGTGGCGGTTGAATAGCCATTTCGAACCAAAAAAAAAAAAAAAAGCAGCCACGAACACAAACCGTGCATTCGCTTCGAGCCGCGCTGGAAACAAAACAAATATTTTGTTGAAATTTCCACAGCACCGAAAAGAATGGCGGTTCCCCCTCGATTGCCGGTAGCAGCGCGAAATTCTGGAAGTGCAAACTAAAAACGGTTCACATTCCGGCCGAAGCATCTACGGCACTCTAGCGTGGAAGGTCTGCACGGCAGGGACGTTTTACGGTCTTTGCAAGCTAGGCGAAACCGGTTGACAGAATCGTCCAGGCGGAGGCTGACGGTGCCGGGTGATACACGAGCCTGCTCAATCATGTGGAAATATTGTGTTTTCACGCGCGCGCGTGTGTGTATATATTGTGGTTGAGAAAAACAGTAGATTTTTGCAATCTTTCGAGCTGATCCAGTTTTCCGGTAGAGCGGCGGGGGATATACTTGGCTGATGGAGAAGTAAAGAATAGTTTTTGAAAACAAAGATCTGAAAAAATACCTTAAAAATAAACAAGACCATTTAGCTAACACTATCAATTAAAATATAAAATTTAACTGAATACTATTTAATAAATATCCATTAACAAATATATTAAAAATATGGTATAAAAATAGCTATTTATATCCATAATAGTTTTTGTTTCAAAACTCTTAAGGGAGCAGCAAGGGAGGAATTTTTATCGTATGCTTTAAAGTAAAGACGTGTCAGTCATAAAACATTGTAAGGGAATAAATTAAAACTAACTTCTTAACAAATAACTTTTTAGCTACTATGGAGGTCTTTATAACATAAAAACGGAGAATTTTAGCACAAACAGCTTCAAACTTCAACATGAAATGTAACAAAATGAAGAATGCACTGCTGTGGATGCGGTAGTTGATGTTGATTTGAATTACAACCAACCCCAAGCTTCCCACCCGTTTTTTCAACCCCTTTTTCCTCTGTGGCCAGTCGTTCGACCTCCCAAAATCACCATTGCTTCGCATGGTCGGCACGAACCGCACGCACGCAAACATAAGCGTCAACAAATCGGCGCGCAGTGCATCAATTCTTCGCGCGATTCTCCGCAGTGCATTTCTGGCAGTCAACCGGACCCGTAGCACACCCTAATTCCAGTAATGACGTTCGGGTTTTCACATCCCCAAACTCAGCAGGCAAAACCGGGCGACCCTCAAACCACGCTGGTGCGATGTGAAATTGGGTAAAATTTATCACAGTAGGCACGCCCTTAACCAAACAGCCGACCCACTCCTCCTTGCCTGCTGGGTTGATTTCTTTCTTTGTTTTTAACAGAGTGTTTCCAACACAATCCGGGATTCATTATCGGTGCTGGGGCGTTTATTTAACAATTCACCGGCGGCCACAAATCTCCGAATAAACATGGCACAATTAATGGATCACTGATTTTACTCCGCACGCCCTGAGTACTTTCATATCGCGGGGCCAGGGTTGACGGCAAAAAAAGGACACACACACACACACACACCGTAACGCACAGGTCCATACGTGTAAGCCGGGTTGGTTGGAAAGCTTGCACTTCTCTTCCTTTCTCGATGCATCCGGATCCGCCGGCTCAGCGCCTAAGCCCGCGAAACGGAGCCGTCGGAGTGCGGCGTCATAATGACACCGTTTCCAAAGTGGTTTCGGCGGTTGGGCAACCCGGCTTCTGGGTTGGGCCAGCGCAAAACAGTAACGGTTGTGTGCAGCAGGACCGATTTTCCCATCAGCCCAATGGCGGCGGTGATCCACGTGGCCTCGGTGCGTGTCGGTCCGTTTGGCGCGTAGATGCAAAATGGATGGCGAAGAAAACCACACATTACTCTCGTTTGGTGGCGATGCGTCCGGCGGTGCGAGTGCAACAAATAACTGGCTGTGCAAAGCTCGCCGAACGCCGCACTCGTCCGGTCTCCACTCCGGCAACGTGGGTGAGTGATGCAAATGTGCAGCTGGATGGGTGTAATCGTGTGCGATCCATCGATTTGTCTCTCGGTGCTCGGGCCTGGGGGGGGATAAACTCTGTAATTGCTTCATCAACTCGCTAAGCTTGGGTGGACCAACTTTTGGGACGAGATCGCCGGACGGTTTTCGACCCTTTTTTGTTCGCATGCTTTTTCCCATGCATCCCCAATGCACAAGCTGCTTTATGAAGTCGGCTGCATTCGAGGACGATCTCGGTCCGACGTAAAACCGTTCCGACACAGTGTCGAACATTAAGCCTTTCGAGTGCGGGACAAGACTGATAAGATAATCTGTCTTCATGGTGAAGCGCAGCAATATTTCGAGACAGGATGAATTTGCACGGTTTACGTTTTCGGACACTGCTGGCTGTGTACGCTACGATCATTAACCTTCCAGTACAAAGCGGGGAATAAATTGTCTTGGTTTACATCAACATAGATTATTGTTCATTTACTAGATTAAAGCCTAAATTTTTAATTAAGTTACGACTCACATATTTAAATTCAATTTTTTAATTTGAAGAAATTGATAAGTAAAACATAAAAAATAAACTAAGTTATCACAAAAGAAACAGTGCCACATTCTAACTGATTCCTCTCTAAATTGAAAAAATGACGAACAGGAATGACATCAACACATCAATTTGATCATTTGATGAAGAAATGATAACGAATGTTACAAATGTTTGAACGACCCGAAAAAAATTTGCCATGGAATTGGATACTTCAATTTTCATGGAATAACAGCTATTCAACAGCCATTTGATGGACATGGAATCCATGAAACGATTTCCTAAAGTGACGTCAAACTAAACCACTCAATACTGATCATTTAAACGATTCTCCGGTCACAAAATCACTGGCATGACAAAACCGGGCACGTATAGCTTTACAATCTTGGCAAGTAAATCAATTACCCAAATTAATCTCTGTAAGAAACCGGCCCGAAAACCCTCTCCGTAACCGAGGCAGTCCAAAACGGTACCGGAGCCTGTATACGGACGAAACACTTTGTCTGTCCGAAGGCGACCGACGGAATGCGGAGCAATGGCCTCGATTCGAAGAAAACGGACTCCATTATTCCCAGGTGGTAAATCAAACAACTTCGGGGCAGCACTAGACGGACAGAAGTCCTGCCACTCCGGCCACCGTCCGTTGCGCAAGACAGCACGTAAATTCGATTTTCTGTAGACGTTCGTACCGAAAAATCCCACCCTGCAAATGCCGGGTTGCATCAGCATCCCGGGCAGCAGTGAAGCATGGTCGAAAGCAATAGAAGTCATCGGCACCGGACATCGACATCGAGTGCGAGTTCGGAGAAGCTGCAGCGCAAGTTGCACCCACCCGAAGGACGTGGGGCGGAGGCAGGCTAGTAATGTATGGACACGGGCCCTGGATACTTCATTCTATCTCAGATTCATGGCATCGTTAGAAGTCCGATAATCATAAAGAATGGCTCGGAAAGCTATTCAACTTTTTTTTTTTATGATGATAATATCCCTCCAGTGGATCCAGTGGAGGTAAACGGAGGCACTTTGGCCAGCCCGCCAGATGCACCTGGTGTCGCACACGTGCCGCATGTGTCTACGTGTACCTTCCATTACGGGATGAGCTGTTGCAGGAGTCTCCGGTGATCCCCAGGAGCATGTACTTCCAACTTCTTGGAGAAGAATGCCACGCGCGGGAGGGAAGGACTTTTGGAAATAAAATTTAAATCTTCTTCACCGCCCCCTTTCTTCCATCCTTTTTCCAAGGGTTTCCCGGGGGTTAACTTGCTCATCCGAAGGCCACCACCCGCCGACGCCTTCCACCTGCCCTGCCGCAATGATGGACAAATTAAATGATTTTCAACATAATCTTCTTCGACGTCTGCTCCGGGCAAGGGTTGTGTGCATCGCAATTCGCAACAGTGCATCCCAAAAAACCCATCCGGTGGCTCGTCCCGCCGTTCGGTGGTCGTGCGCCTGGAACCGAGCGAAACAAATGGTGTCGGGGGCGGGGTACCGTCGGTTCAAAGGTTGACTGTTTTGTGTCTCTATTTTCATTTTCCACTTGATTAAAGAACGTGCCAGCTGTAACCGACCGGTGGCAACGGGCTGCTTCTTCGGCCGTCGTCACCGTGGACTAGCCCGGTCCGGGCTGGGCGGATTTAATCATCAGCCGTTCCCCTTCGTTTTCCTTTCTCGCTTTCCACCAGCAAGCGCGCAACAAGAACTGCAGCGCTTGCTCGACAGAAGGTGCTGCCGGATTAAGTCAACGGCGGAATGGAAGTCTCTAGCCAACTTTTCGTAGAGCCCCGTGCCAGGGGTCTCGCCAGGACTATCGACAACCGGTTCGCTGTCGATAGAACGGGCTGGAAAGTTTTGCGTAAGCTCCTTTACTAAGATGGTTTACTTTTATTAGTCACGATTATACGACGGTGCTGTTGCGAGCTTGAACACTGCGCATCATCGGAATGGTCATAAAGATTGTAGATTTAATTTCAAGCCAACGTATGCAACGCCAGACATGCATCCCGTGTTGTTTTGTGGGTTGAAATAAAATAGATGAGATAAAAAAACAGACGCTTTGAAGTTGTCTATACAAATAATTATTTTATTGCTTATTCTATGATTAATGGTGCAACTTGCTTGAACCTTTGCAACTAATCATATTTTACAAAAACTGAAGTAAAACATTTAAAAACGATTCTTGAATTGCGTTTTCACAAAAAAAAAGTTGCCTTTTTGGTGCTAAAACAACTCTGAGATCAAACCAAAAGACCATAAGCATAGTTTTCTGCAAATGTTCCACACCTGCTTGCTACTGGGCGGATGCCCTCGCTCCGGAGATTCGGAAAACTTTTCGATGCCCCCAGAAACCATTTCGGGTAGTGATTGATTCGTTTAGTGCACGTTGAATTTCACCTTGACTGCCTTCACCTTCACCAAACCCTGGGTCCGGGAGTCGCAAAACTTTCCACTTTTCCGTGGAGCGGGGACTCCCAGCGGTCGTGCCGGTATTGGACGAAACTTCTTCATTTACAATCAATCTCGTGCAACAACATACATCATCTTAATCAAACAGAAACCCTTTCCCGGACAAACCTGGCGATGGCAGAAAACTTGATTTTGCTCCAGCACGGGAAACAGGTGGGAGGGGAATTTTAGAGAGTAAAAACTAATTTCGACTTTTCGACTTCCCCTGGAGGCTATTCGCTACCCGGGTCTCCCGAGAACTCGCGACTACTCGATCGTCCAGCTTCACCCAAGCATCACTGTTCACAATTGGACCACTTTTCCACCGGATCCTAATCCAGCTGCTCCTTTTATCTGCCACAGGCAAATCCATACACACGCACACACACACACACACACACGTGTACACGGGGTGCCTCCTGCATGCTGCGAAACAGAGCACGTCAGGTAAACCTCACGAGCGAAAACTTTCTCCCTGCTGGCGCAATTTCTTATTCAACAATTGTTTAATTTAATTATTCAACCATAATACACCGCAATCATACCGGTTAGTACGATCCCAGTCCCGACCCTCCGTGAGACGATCCCTCTTCCCTGTTTGCCTCTGATTGCGACATATTTATTCCACCGTGCCACCTTCCAAATTTGCTCGGAATCGTCAGTGGCACTTTCGCAGGTCTACAGGTGTAGGCGCATTTACAGCGACGTCCCTCGGAAAATATTTGGAAAGACAAACTTTTCCGCTGGCACGCACCGACGGTCTGGAGCAGCAGGAACTTGCAGGGAGAAAAGGGACACGCACGCACGTCTGCATTTGGCCACAAAAAGAAGGGATGTGGGAAACGATCAGTGATGCGATTTTTATCAATTTTCTTATCATCAACGAAAATATGGTAAACGTTCAGGAATCTACTTAAATAAATATCATATAAATTGCGTGACCGAAAGGATCTTTTTCTGATTTCTTAAAAAAGATTTAAAGAAATAAAATACATGATAGACAACATTTAAAGTCATTTTCATACTTTCCCTTTCTCAATTTCATTTCTCATTTCATTTCTTCTAAATTTCATGCGACTGATCTGCATTCGTGTGGTAATTTTTTTTTTTTTCGTCTGCCGCCCAATTGAATTGCACTTTCCATTTTCCTAATCCGAACCGTATAAAAAATACAACGACTAGTCAGAATTGTCAACCAGCCACGGTCGAACAGGCAGCTCTAGAAAACCGCTCAACCTGACGTTCCTCCGACACTCTCGCAACTCAGACCGCTGGATTCAAAGAAGAGACCGATTGCAAAAGCAAATGGTCGCTACTCGCTGCGGTGTCGTTCTAAAAAGAGCTGCCCAAATCCGACTGGCCATTCCGCGATTCGTCGATCGTAAAACCGCACCGCCAAAGACAGCAACGGTTCGCATTGACTGCACCGGGTTCCGAAAACTCGAGCGCACCACGTTTTGGCTCCGGTCCATCCGGAACTGCGAGCTGATGGCGGGCGAATAAATTTCTCACTTCGCCCGGACAAGTGGCTTCACCCCGGAACATCAATCAACGTCGTCGAAACGTCGGCCGATTCGCAGAGTGCCAGCGTGGAGGGAGACGACGGTCCATCAGTCTTTGCGCTTCCGATCCGAGTCCGCGTGGCGATGCGTTTTTCGGTTGGCTGCGCGGGTCCGTCGGAATGGGTTCTCCACGCCGGGAGGCCGTGGGGGAAGCCGGCAACGAGAGCTGGCTGCGGTCCGGTTCGAGTGGAGCAGGACGGAACTGCAGGCTGCACCGATCCCGCACGGACGGAAAATGGAAATGCGTCGTAGGCAAAAGTTGCTCACTTCACGCCCGCCGAGGAGCCGGCGAGTAAACAAAGACCAATAAATTAGCTTCCCGAAACTAATTATAAATTTAAATAAATAACTTCTTCGCCACACGAACCAATACGAAAGATATGCCTCGATGGCAGGACGAGGCCGCGCTTGTTATGTGTGTCTGTGTGTGTGTGTGTGTTGGGGAAAACTTTCCATCGCCCGACTGGAAGTTTGCAATGGATTGCAAGAAATTGCAAGCCAAGTCGTTCCCGAAACTCTCTCCGGTTTTCGTCCGCACATTTTTGGAACTTGTAATCCGCCTTCTAGGAGTCCCATTTTGGACGATGATATTGGAACGGAGTGCTATCCTTTAAACCATACATTTTTATGAGTTCAAATGCACTAGAAAAGGGTTTATTTCAAGAAACTCTGGTACATTACTGTTTAATTTATCGTTAACGCAGAAAATCACAAATATTTTGATGTTTATTTTCTTAAAGACATGGATCTTAGCTCTAGACATGGGTTAGCTCTTTTTTAACTAAAGATATTTTCCATGAGCAATTTTTGGTTTCATGTTTCAAAAAACTATATTTTCCACACTCGTGAAGAGGAAAAATAAAATCCCCTGCTCCGAATGAGCAGCAACTTGAAAAGGGATCTGCTGCTACCTCGGCGCAGACACACGAGGAGTCTTTCGTACCGAAACCGAAGCCCCGGCACGGACCGGAGTGCTTTTGCGATGGAACACGCTGTAAATTAGCTGCAAATTAATGCTTCCCCATGTCGAACACCCGTCTGGGAAAATTAAAAGAAACATTTAATGGAGCTGCGAACACTTCGGGTGGTCCAACGCTGCTCGATAGTGTGATAGTGTGTGTGTGTAATAGGTGGCGGAACGAACCCAACGAGCCAATTTCGGTGCAATCATTCCTTGCCCAGAAAAGGACTTCTCTACCTTTAGTCTACACGCTTTGCCTGGCAAGTGGCCTGGCAAGTGGCAACCAAAAGTGCAACAATTTTAATGAAGCTATTTGCCCCGCCACCATCATCTTTCCACCCTTCTCCTCCTTCTCCTCCTTGGAGAAAAATGGGCAAGAAATGCAACTTCACGCTGCTCAGGTCAACATCGTGCATCGTGGGTTGTTTCGGCCTTTCGGCTGTGCCACGTTTGTTCACACTTGGCCAAAATTGCCGCCGACGCCGCTCATCATCATCATCATCAGCATCATCTTCGCCGTGTTTGTGAGCGCGTCCAAAAGAAGTGAATCAAACGGGAACACCTACCACTTTCGACGACCGGACGAGGGGAACAAGGCCGGTGATTCGTTCATGGCAATCCTGGAACCTGGCAGGTTCCTCTGTTTCTTGGAAGTTTTGGCCCCCCCCCTCCTGTCGCTTACAATTTATTTCATGCTCACCATCGCCATCATCATCATCACCATCGCGGGTGGCGAGAGCATCGTAGCTTTTATCGTTATCAGACGGCTACAAAATGCACAAACGACTCGCTGGCTCCAGATGCATTTCTTGACAAAACCACCACTTTGGCCACCCCTCCCGGAGATTCGTTCCCCCACCAGAACCGCCTTACCTTTGCCCCGGGGGAAAGGGGCACAAGGAAAAGTTTCATTTCTTCCAGCTTCCTATCGCACCATTTGCGATGCCGCTGCTGCCGCGCGCGCAAATGCAGAAACACTTCTTTAAATTTTACACCACACCAGCCCGACAGTGCAAGCTTCCGATCGTTTTCCCGCGTTTCCGTGCAGACGGGCAAGAAGTGCGACTGTAATTAGACTGCTGTGTGCCACGGGAAGAGAAATGCAATTAGTGTTTGCACCATTTTCTCGCGAGCTGGCAGTTGCGCCACGGTTGCGCTGGGAAGTAATGTGGTCAAAAAGCTTAAACGTAGGAAGGAAAAAGGGACCAACTCAACGCCACGAGGCGGCAGCTCGTAGACGAAAGCGCGGGTTGGTTGGTGTATAGCGAAAATGCATCAAAATTTATCGCACCAGTATTTAGGTGGAAAGAAATCATACCTTAGACACGGTAACATTTGCACGTTTTACTTCATGCCGAGTTCAATGCTTGGACAATGTTAATAAACATCAACATTTTCTTTGGCATATAAGTAAAACAATTGAAGAGTTTTGAGATTGTGTTAGGAACTTGCGTTGGGAATATGTTTTTAACAGAATTAGAAACATGCTTTAAAGTTGGTTTTCTTTGCGAATAAAAGGAATACTTACATTGACAGGTAAAAGAACATTCGAGCTGTCTCATAAAAACAAAAACATTGAATATTTCTAATTTATTTTTAATTTAAGAGTTTGTTTTAAGTTAACTACTTGGCCTTACATCATCCTATACTTACTCGACGAGGCCGGTAAAATATCCTTTACAGTATGCTTGCGTCTTCAAATAGGGTTTTTTACAGATGTCCCAAAAGGAGCAGGGAGTCAAAGACTCTGCCGCTCAAGCTACAAAGCATCTTGCCTACTCAAACCAGTATGTTATGTTGCTTCCATTAAAATCTATAATTATCAACTGTTTAGAACTTTTTTTAATAAACTATGCAATACAACATAGAGTTTCAACTAACTAGTGAACATTTTTTTCATTATTTCGTCGCTGTCCATTATCCAAAATAAAAACCCTTGCAACAAGCCTACCATGTCAACCAGGCACTGCTGGTTTAAGTCGCACAGAAACAAAAAACACATGAGTTCCTCCCCCAGGACCATCTGGCTCCCTACCCACGGGACATTCATTAAGATGAGCATACAAGTCGTCGTTTGAGTGGGCGTGGTGGGACGTCCACGTTGAGGAGCAAATCCAAAATTGAATTACGGCGATAGGGATTGAAATTTATTACCGATATTTTCATTGCCTCAAGAGCCATAACTCACCTACACCCTCTTCCATTATCGCCCGGCCGCGACCCGATCGGGTTCGATCCCTCCGAAAAGTGTTGGGTTCTACATTGCGCTGCTCGGCTGAAAACCATGCAAGTAGTTAGGAATACAACGGTGGTCGTCTGTGTATTTGAGGATTTTCTACAATAAGCATTTAGTTTTCTCTATCCTTTTCCTTTTCTCGCTCGAAGGATGTAGCAACAGTGCCGTTAGTAGTAGTGCGATAGTAAAAACGTCGTATGCAACGGAGCACCGACATAAATCTGCATATCAGTACCAATGTCTCGCATGTTAAGATGTGCTTGTTAGGCAAAAGAAGGCGTTACCTGCGTCCTGATTTGGAAAATTCAGCCTTTTAGTTTTATAAATGAATTGTATCACATGTTTATACAGAGATGCAGCGTTAAGGAACATCCCAAAACTAAAAAATCTCCGATACACTAAGGGTAAGGTAAGGTGCAGACAATAAAACCAACCTTTGTTGAACATCCTGCACGTTTATCCTAGAGCTTTCATAGAATTCTTTGGGAAAATATTGGCGGCAAGAATACGGTTCATGTGCGGCAGATTTCTTCCATCAATCGCTGTCCACGCACACCTTGCACAAACAATCTTCCTGGAACCGGTTCGGGAAGCCAACCTGGACAAACAAACAAAGTACACAGAAAAACTGACCATCGAAACAGACACACTGCTCGGAAGTCACTACAGTCCTCCACCAGGTGGACGATGTCCTGCCAATGATTGTTGATTTTTGCACCCGGCCTTTGGCGACGAAATGAAAAGATACTCACGTCGTTCGTTGCCAACGACAGGGACTTCCTTTATTGGGCCAAAAAGAAACAATAAATAAACCGGGATACACTACATGCTACGAGTACGGGCAACACTGACTGCGACGGAGACTCGACTGCAAAGCCGACTGGCAACACCGTTGCACCGAGAAACCTCAGACGTCAGGGACAGGACGGCACGCACACGACATTCAGAGTCCGTTTACCTTGAATATGTCCCCGAACGGTGCGTTGGAAGGTGCACTGGAGACACTTCCCGGACTAACTTTGCCCTGTGACGCCTTTTGATGACGTTTGTGATGCGGTGACCCTTTCTTGATGCGAGCCCGATAGTTGCCACCATCCGGTGCTCCCCCGTGTCCCTCCTGATCGTGACCGTACTCACTCTCGACGCCAGCGTTAACATCGCAATCGTCCTCAAAGCGGACCAGATCCTCGTCGCTCCGCTGGCCAATTTTCGGCCGGGTGCGGTACGGGTAGAGGGGCAGGTTTTCCTTAGTCGCCCCGGCCGACAGCAGGATGACGGTGGGCTGCGAGGTGGTCGAATAGTCGCGGATGTAGTTCTGCAGGATGCTCAGAAAAAACAGGAACGCCAGCAGGGTCAGCACGGCCATCGAAGCACCCCGGAAGCGAAGCCCTTTGCCGATCTTGCCCCCGTACGGCCCACGATACACGGGATACGGCGGCGGTGGAGGTGGTGGCGGTGGTGGTGGAGGAGGAACTGGATGGGATCCTTGCGGCTGACCCCAGGGCAGGAAGCTCGGGAAGAACCCACCCGGGCTGGACCCTTCGCCGCCGTGCCAGTACTCGGGCAGCTCCTCGTCGTAAATATCCGGACCGGTTCCGGGACCGTACACCGGATACTTGCCACCGATCAGGGCGGGTGGCGCTGGGTCGTGGTGTATCCGCTGCGTGATGCCACCGCTTCCGTCTACCAAGGCAGGCATACTGGTGCTGCTCGTGGTTCCGATCGTGCTGAATCTCTGCAGCAAACCGTCGCCCATCGTTGGTCGGATTGGAACTGTCAACTTCAACTTCCTGCACGGTACTAGCCGTTCCGAGGGCACGGCAGCTGCATTTTACTCCACCCTAAGGTGAATCCCACCGTTCGCTTTGGGTACAGTTTTCCTATCCCAGAGCCACCAGAGGGAGTCACACACGGTCAAGGTTCAGCGAAGTGCAACTCTCTCCAGCAAATCATTTCAAGAAGCGGCTCGTAAGGGCGATGCGCTGGGCCGTTAAATTGACACCCGCGCGCGCTCGTGCCTGCCATCATCAGCATTCCATCAACGTGATTGTGTCAAATTAAGCGACACGACCGCCAAGGGAAACGCCCTAGAAGAAAAGCGTCCCCATCGGAGCTTTTGCCGGGCCCGGTATTCCCCGTTAGGTGCGCACCTTGCGCCCCGACGACCCGCTAACTCGACACGCGCTTCGTCACAAACGCAACCGCCGTTAATGTGGGACGTTCCAAGTCAGTGCAGTTGCAAAACTGGCGGAGTTAAAGCTTTAACTGTCATTGTGCTGCCGCTGCCGGCCGAGATCATGGCGAGAAAGGTCTTTAGCACGAGATGCACCTTCGGGTTAACCTTCGGCTTCGGCGGACGCTTATGCGCCCTAAGTCGTTGCAAGCCTGTAGGAGGCTATCATTCTGCAGCATAACTAGAAGTAATCGACAAATGACTGTTGAACTGGGGGAGCCTCTTAGTGTAAGTGAAAGTATTTACAATTGATGCTCATCGAGGCGAAGGAAATGAAAGCTATAAGGAATAATTTGCTAATGGCTTTTCATTGCTTAAGAAAACGAAATATACAAACAGAATCCCAATCCCAGACCGAATGGATCAAACTGTTGAATGCAAACAAATCTTCTGTTGATTTTGCTCTCTAGGTTTGAAGAAACACTTTCGATCCACCGTCGGCTCAAATTTGAAGCAACCGTTCGAGTTTGTCCAGAACTCCATGCATCCGTGTTAAGTCATAAGCGTTCATGTTTCATCGGTTATCCAAAACCGCATTCATTCACCTGAAATCGACTCAAACGAGATTTTTCCGTTAAAAAAAAAACCCCGAACTGATTGCACATTATCAGCATGCATTTTCTTCTATATCTCGTACCGTTCGTCAGCGTGACATTTTTCCAATTATTGTGAGTACACTGTACCCGACTGCTGTGTGCCGGCGGATAACTTTTGCCCCGCTTTTCCATCCGACATGGCGCATATTGCTGCTGTCACTAGTTTCTGTCGCCGCAACCGGTGCATCCAGCATAACGCTCTATTGATTTCCAATATGCCTTTTTTCCAAATGCTTTATCCTTTAATTATTATATTGCACTGTGTATGTGCACACTTTCTTCATACTCGCGGTTCCATTAACCCCGGCAATACAGGGCACCCCGTTCCCCTGCAATCAACGGCTCCACGGGATAATTAATTATGTTGCCAAAATTCAACTGAGGACAGCGCACGCACAAATAATGAAATATGAATCACTTGCGCCCACCGGCGGCGTAACGTCGCCACTCGGCCACCGGTCTGCATATGCGTTTTAAGCGACAACATGCGTGGCCGGAAAAGCGCATCGCGAGAAGGACGAGGGCCGGGATGCGGGGGTGCGAAAAAATGCAAAAATGCCGTCCTCACACGACGACCGCAACCACCTTTGGCCTGTCGATCAACCGATAATCGGTCAATCGTGAAATGTGTACCGGCGTCCCGCCTACTCGCCCGCGCCACATTTTCCAGTCGCGTCCGCATTCGAACGCCGCACGGTAATCAATCCCGGAACCGGTTCCGACGGTCCGACGGGGAAAAGCTTACCGTGGCGTGGCACCGGGAGATGGGGATGGTTGAAGAATGATCGAAAATGTGACCACTGGCAAGGAAAAAGAAATAAAAAATATATTTAAAAACAGGAGGAAAAAAAAAGCTCGAGTGAGTGCTAATTTAATTAAAAATAAATAGATGCAAAACGGCAGCAACATGATCCCACGGAAACACTGCCCGGTCACACACCGAGTGTCGGATCAGGAAGATGCTGATGTTTTTGCCTTTCCTTTATTGCTTCGGGCGATTGCTTGTGTGTGTGTGTGTTGAGTGAATTGAAAATTACCAATAATATTTTAAATAATAATAACAACCACGCTGCCAGGAAACTATGGGAGCAGCAAGAATAATGATAATACCGCTGCCCGAAAGCCAGGTGATAATTAATCTCTCGAACATGTTCAAGTCGATCGCTGTACAATTCGCGCGGAATGACAAGAATGAGAAAAGTGCCACCGGTTTTAATTTATCTTTTTCAATCACTCAATAATCATTACCCGAAATCGATGGTCCAGTTGATGGGAATGAATATTTTATGTGATATGAATGTTTCTGTTTTTGGTTGCCTTGCTTTTTTTCCAACAGATAGTGGAATTCAATTCGTTACTGATGTGGTTCGCAGTATTGCATTTGTTTTTTCCTTTTTTTCATTTGCCAGAATCCTATTCTCCAGTTTCTTCGATACGGGTTTTTTTTTTTTGTCTAGCCGTTTTTGGTACGGCAACAGGAAAAACTCCACCCCATATGTTATTAATCGGCTTAGTATTATTTGTTTATGCTGTGTTTTGCAATGTACGGAAAAAGCGCAATTAAATCGAATCATGTTCCGTCCGTTTTCGATTCCTGGCACTTTTTCGTCGAGGTTCGCGTGGAGTTCGCATGTTCGTTGGTGTGATTCACCCAAATGCTCATCGACCTGCCGAATATAAACATGTTCATTTCAAATCGCGGCTGATACACGTAAAGAACAATTTTTCCGATCAACTAGAAATCATACAACCGAATAAAAACGTTCCGATACAATTGGAAATAATCAATTTTAAATTAGCCTCAACACTCCTCATACTTGTTGTGGCAAAGAAAATTTATTTTACTTTTCTTCGTGCAAAATATCGCACTTATCATTTGTTAGCTAAATTCTTCCAAAAGATATTAAAATGGCAAACATTTCTTGTCTTATCATTTATTTTATAGAATCGTACTGCCGCTTCCGTTTATGATTATCATGTTGTCGTTAACTAGTTTAGAAAAAATGTATTAATTTGAAATTTGATGAATTTGTAATAATTTTAAGTGTCCAATCGCTAAACAAAAGATTGTTTTTCTTTCTTCTTCCACTATGCCAGTTAGGCTATGTCCTCCTACGAAGGATTCTTTCCCATGGATAATCTAGGTGCACCAAAATAGACCCCTCACCCGACCGCCCCCAGCAGTGTTGTAAAAAAGCCATTTAAAGTAGACGAACATTTCCATACTGTTCACGTCCAAGATTGGCATTTTCTTTAAATGTTTTACAATATTGAAAAGGAGAAGAAACAAACTTTTCCGATGGCGGCAGAAAAGGTACTTAAACTTTATTTACCGATTGCAGTCTCAAAACGATGTGTTCCAGTGTTTGTCTTAGAATCCATTTTGCTATCCGGTCACAGAAGCGAGAATTGTTAGACAGATCCTAAATTTTACGTGCAAACCAGTTCAAGTCCTGCGGAGCAAAAACGGCGTTATATCGTTTTGTACTGCGACATATCGTTTAGAAGGTTCGTGTACTTGATAAGTGTGGTTATAAAATGTGCTATAATCGAATCATAGAATGCCATAATTTAACAAGCTAGTGTAGCGGTGGGAATTTGTGTGCATGGTAGGAACGGTTTGGAACATGGAACGAAAAAAGGAACAAATGAATTCTGTTTGAGCTATCATGCTGATCAAGTTCTGTGCCTCCCCATTCAACTATTTTAAGTAACTACTGCGCATAACTTTTTCTCCATATCATGAAAACACGCATCACTCAGTCAGTTTTAGTTCTCAAATTTATTTCCAGCTTTTTTCTTCGCATTGCATTGATATATAGCCTAACAGAAAACAGGAAAAGAATGGCTCAAATTTAAGAAAAAATCAAACCATACATAAACATTTATTTTTAGAATTTCGTTTCGCCTATGCTAATTCCTCCCAAAATAGATGTACCTTATAAAGAGTTTTATTAGAAATAATAAGAAAAATACACACTTTCACCACAATCACTTGTCGCGTTCGAGGGTTGCTACTGCCCAATGCTTGAGCGTTGCGGTATTTCGTAAAATTTTCAAAGAAAACCACCATTCCTTTCCGGTAATACTATCTAGCTAACTTGGTATTTTTTATGTGTGTTTGTTCGTTTTGTATTGTTTTCGTCATAAATTGTACCATAGATTCAGATCGGATTGTACCATTCATTCAGATGATAAATGCAGCTCTAAAATCACGCTTAGCTTAATGTTTCTGTACGCTCGCATAAGACTTCTTTGCCCGAAAATGTACGGCTTAAGGTTTCACATCATTTTGCACTCTTCGTTACTCGCCCCCTTGCTCGGGATAAGGGTTGTAGGAAGCATTGAGGGGAGGTTTGTAAATGTGGAATCCATCACTGTCTGAGGTAAGGTAGGAAAGCTGGGTTAGTTGATATGCGCCCCGAGAGAAATGGCGCGGTTACGGCTCCAAGGTGAGGCTCTACGGACACCGCGTTCGAACGGTTTACGCCAACGAACCGAGGCGGCACGCGTGGCGCCAGGCGGCAACTCGGTGCGGCTCTTCCGTCCTCCAGCGGCGCATTCACAAGAGCGTGGCGAGCAGGAGCGTTAACGCGATGATGGACAGGTGCCCGATCAGGACGTGCTTCGTCGAGGACCCGCCGTTGGACCACTTCAGGCCGGAATAGTTGATGTTCGGTACATCTTGCTCTGCAAGAGAAAAGGGATGAAACGTTTAGCGCCGATATTCAGCAAAAGAACGTGGAGAAAATGCGTTTTTGTGGAACAAAACAAAGAAGCTCTAGGAGCGGCTACTCACACACAAAACTTAACAAAAAAAGTGGCGCAACACGATCTCGGTTTTGCCGTTGGTATAAAGGTGAGCGGGATGCGCGTTCTGCGGCAGGGTGGTCCTACGCAAGGAAAAACACTCACAAGGTAACGGGGATAACGGATTCTAGAAGGAAACGAAAGCAAAACATACATGAAACCAAAAATCACACATCGACAAGGTGGAAGGGAAATGAGAAATTAGGATAAACCGTAGGCCGCACTCGTAGCGCCTGGTCATGAGGTTCCTCACCGAACAGATTCAACCGGGCCTCGGCCTGGCCGACCTTGTTCGACGCCTTGCACACGTAGTCGCCAAAGTGTTCCGATGCGATCGAGTGCACCTTCACCACCGACGTGGTCACGTCATCCGGGGAACCGGTCTGCGAGATGCTGTAGGCGCCCCCGTTGTGGATTTGCTTGCCGTCGCGGAACCACGAGATGGCCGGCGCGGGGAACGCCTGCACCACGCACTCCACGTCGATGTCGTAGTCGAGCGCCTGGGCCACCTTCGGACGCGGCACGGAGATGACCGGCGCGAACTCCACCTCCAGCGTGATCGTCTTCGTGTCCGGCCGGCCGACGCCATTGTCCGCTGTGCAGTAGTACGTGCCGCGGTCCTCCCGGCGCAGCGCGTTCAGCCGCAGCTCGTTGCCGGCGAACGTCTGACCGCCGATCGGCAGGATGGCGTTGTACTCGCGCTTCCAGGAGATCGCAGGGCGCGGGTAGCCCTCGGCGCGGCACACCAACAGCGCGTCCTCGCCCTCCGCCTTGGTGAGCGTGTTGGTGTGCTGGTTCTCGAGCAGGATCGGCGGGTGGCGCACCTGCAGCTCGACCGTCTTCGTGATCTTACTGGTGCTGTTCACCAGTATTTGGCACTCGTACAGCCCGGCGTCGGTGTTGACGATGTCGTGAATCTGCGGGAAGAGACTCCATTAGGTGGCTGGCGGTTTGGCAAGTATGCTCTCCACACGTACCTCCAGCACATAGTTGGCGGTGTTGTTCTCCTTGGTGAAGTTCAGCTGGAACCGATCCTCGGTGACGGCGAGCTGCGTGCCGAGCGAGATGATGTTGCTTTCCTTCGTCCGGTCCCGGTTGCTCTTCTGCCAGCCGACGATGTAGTTCCGCACGTTCGCAATAGAGCAGTTGAGCGTCACCTGCTCGCCGATGTCTTTGATCTGCTCCGGGCTGATAAACACGATGCTTGGACCGGACGTCTGCTGTGCGATGGCTGAATATGTGGAGGAAAATACAAACGGCTCGTTCAAGTTCTATTTTATTTTTTCAACATTTGATATTCTTGCTCGCGGACGTCGCCGCGCCGGTTGATAAGCGATGCCAAATTGGTGGCCCAGGAGTCGGCTATCTCCATCCTCTGGCGCCATGACAACAGCTGCCGCCGCAGCCTCCCCGAATCCCCCGAATCACACCACTCTCGGGGTAAGAAAAAAGAAATGGACCAGTTCACTTACACAGCGTCACCACGCAAAGTAGCGTAATTAGAGGGATGCTCAACCGCAGCCACATCTTCTCAGCACCGTTGCAGTATGCGTGCGTTATCCTTTTCGTGATTCCACTACCCTTCCGCAACTGGCTTCGCTCTCCTTGCCAAAAGCCACGTCCCCGTTGTTCCCCCGCTTTTCCTACTCCCGTCGCCTGCTCTCGCCCCTTACGTTCGAGGTTCGCAACCGACCGCGCGATAAGGTAATCGAAAAGTGCCGAAAAACACTCGCAAAAAACCCCCCGTACAATAATCGGCACTAATACACACACCACTTGTGTAAGGCCCACGCACGCACACACTAAAGCACAGAATCTTCGCGGGAGGAACAAAACGTCGGCTGCTGCGATGCGCTCTGGTCGGTGGACAAGACACTACTGCCCTCGAATGCCGCACACCGGCGTGGCACAGCGAGCGAACGACGGCCGGATACCCATCTCACCAACACCAGTGCCGCGGGGGATGAATCTCGGGAGATGATGACGGACACACGGCACGCACACGCACGCAGCGGAAGGATGCGAGGATGCTGCACGTAAGGATGCGGCAGAGGTCGAGTAGCGTGTGCAGTATCCATGACGACGGTACAGGTATACGTGATTTAAAAATAGATTCTGTTTCCCAATTTGGCGGGATGATGCTACAGGAAATTAAAAGTTGTTTGAAACATGGTTGAATGCACATAATTTACCGCCATGATACGTTTTTCCACGCTCGTGGAATATTATTTAAAAAAAAATTTAGAGTTTTAAATGCCACACACTAATACACACCCTCAGAATCACGGTGCTGCCATAAGCTGCTACCCTGCCTATTCCCCCATCCCTTTGCGTGCTCTTGTTCCCTGCACCATTCCATTCCAAATGCTTCACGTGAAAGTGAAAAACCTGTTTTCCATACCCACGCACACATACACGCTGTTGTTCACTATCCCTGCTCGATCCGCTGTACGCGTCCATTGCTGCAGCTTATCCTACTTTTTAATGTCACCGTCCCGATTCCTTACCCGCCGCCCCGGTTGCCCCGCCGGGCCCACCTGTTACCGTTTTGTTGTTGACGTCCTTTTAAACTACCCATCAAGCAAGGCAGCAGCGTAACGTAACAAAAAAAAAAAATATCGGAAAACCGGTTAGGTAAAATGAGATGCATCGTGTACGGGTTGAGCAGCAGGTACATCGTTACACCGTTGCACTTGGAGCTTCCCGTCGGGTCGGGCTGTGACATACCGCAGGAGGTGCAGCCGTACAAATGAGGAACGAAATGAACGAAAGTGGACAAAAAACACGCGCTTCGGCGATGATCGAATGAAAGGAGAAAAAAAACTCCAGGAACTCCGGCAATCTTTCCCCACTGGGTTGGGTGAAGTTGGTGTGGTCTAGAAGCCACTTGAGACGCACGGTACCTAAAACAGACGCTCCAGACGCTCTCGGATTTATTGTTGTGACTTACTACGAGATATTCCATGTTTTTGTGTCCTCCTTCCATACACCCTCGCTGGAGATATGCACCGCCAGAGGAAGATACGGCATTCATTGCCAACACTTGGCCAAAAACTCGTTCCCCGACCAGACGCATCTCGTAAATTATTCCCATTGAAGTTGGTGAAAAATTTGAGCTATTTCTGTACGACCCATTCCCCCTTTTACGGTCCCGGAAAATGGAAGCTAGAGGGATGGGTACATTTTCCCTGGTGCAAGACCGGCTCGACTCGAGTTTCAGTTGCCCGCTTTGATCATTTCATAATGTCGAAACGAGCCTCCGGGAAGGATGTCCCCCGTGTAGGGAAGAGACTATCTATTTTCCCGGCTTGCTTCATCTCTTGGCTTGGTCCTCTGGAAGGGTTGCCTAGAACCTGGACAGAGTAAGCGACTGGTTTCAGTGCATCGATGTTGAACGTACCTAGCAGCCAATGAATAAGCACACACTTAACAGTAAAACCATGAAGACATCTTTCCCCTTGGAACAGCACACAATGAGCCCTCATTTGGAATTAAGTATTGAAATTAATAAAATCTGGACACCCCATTTTGCTGAGGCCATGGACGCGTTTCCGGAGCCTTTTGCTTTCGTCTGGCAGGTCGGCGGCTCGTAAAAGTGACACACACGAAATCTTCCATCGTTTTCCTCGCTGGCGCCAGCCATGTCGTAGCTGGCAAGGATTAGCGGACTGACAATAGCCCGTCGTGACGGATTGTGTATTCGAAGTCATTAAATCAAGTGTTTATGGCAGCAGGCGCTCGATTGGAGAACCCACACACTCTTTGCACCATCGCGTTTCCAATGGCATGGGTTTTTTTTTTTGTTTCTCCCCGAATTGATAGCACCATTATGCTGTTAACATGGAAAAGTAGTAAAAAATACAACAACCCCATGAAACGGAATGCTCTCGTAAAACATGAGGGAGAGCAAGTGCATTCACTGTTTTCTGATTTCGGTTGATAGCACTTAGCCACAGGATTGGTAAATATTTTAATAGATCAATGCAGTACAAGAAGATGATGAAGACGTGAATTACAACAATTTGTTGTGTCGAGTTGCTATGTCGCTGATCCTGTGATTCCAATGTTAAACGGCTAACCCCTCACTAGCGTAATAGAGCTATACTAGTCAACCTTTTGAAAAGCGATAAAAATACACACCTAAACTAGGCACATTTGTAACCTCATCCCCAACAGCAACAACACAAATTGGCTGTGAATTTTCTCCTAAACGTCTTTCCGTTCCGTGCTGTCAACGGCAGTGTCGTGTTTTCCATTTTTACTCACATTTCAATCCCGTTGTCATCATCAGCAGCATCAGCTCTTCGTCGTAGCCGTCCTGGCTGACACGAGCCGGCTAATAGAGGACAAGTCGATTCTTCCTCCACTGCGACCTTGGCCACCCCCTCCAGCTGGGCGAGAAGCGCACGGCGATCGCCTCAAGAAGCGCCCACCGAAGAAGAGACACGCATTTTTCGCACGCCCCAGAGAACCATGCCCGACTGATAGATGACACCTGCGGAGGGTGTGGCTGGGGGGGGGGGGGGGGGGGGCGGGGGAGGGGTTTGTTGGCGCACCAGGGAGCAAAAATAACATTTTCCACCCAGCGGTCTCGCCCAACCCGCGGCTGCAAATGGCGCTCCATTGCCTCCCTGGTTCGACCGAGCTGCGCTGCTGCTAATGCCGTTCACCACATCTGGTCTTTATTTTTTCCCCAAGCGGAAAAGTCACAGTGGCCTCACGCTTCCTGTCTCGGCTCGCTTTTACCCCGTGCCGGATTTTCCGCCTGCTGGCTTCGACTGCCCTTTGCCATCGGTTTCCCTGTGTCGCGGCAAAACGGCGTCGAACTGTGACGTCATTGCCAGACCCAGTTTTACTGAGGCAACTCGGGATTGCTGCGTAAGAGTGAGAATGATACAAATAGATAAAGATAGAGGGAGCAAAAGCTAGAAGGAGAAAGAGAGTGAGGGAGAGAGCAGGTCAACAAACAGCGAAGACAACGATGACGACGTGCTGACTCCCCCGCTTTTTTACAGTCCGACTAGAATTATACACTCATGGCCAAAGTAATCGTCCAAAGCAGGTATGCCAAACTGCAACCAACCAGGTTTTCCCAGCCGCAAACTTTAACATATAAATAACATCCAACATCCGTCTGCCAATCGAACAAATAAATATTTCTCTTAACTAGCAAGGAAAGTGTTACAAAATAAGAATCAGTAATAAATAACAAACTTATTATAATTCACGATAAATAAAATTCACAATTTCAATTCATCATTGAAATTAAATTTTAAATCACTATTAAGTTTGTTTAAGGCTCTTCTTATTTGCTGTTCGTTTGCGCAAAAGTAATGACAGTTTTCGCTAGTTTGCGTTCATATTTGCGTTGCGTTCCTGTTAGCGTTCAGCAGTTTGCGCTTGATCGGTCTTGACGCTCCTGATCTAAACCTAATCTCTTGTTTTCTCCTTAATACATTTTGTTGTTGCTTGTAGCACTTTTGAATTTTAAGCAATCGTTTCAATTTGCAATCCTTGCCGAGAAATTGAAACGTTCTTAATATTTTTTAGCGATTGCCTTCCCTGTTATCGCCCCTTCCTAACCTTGCATGCACGTTTTTAACCTTTCAAAATAGTCCACAAACAAGTCTGCCCATCTAAATTTTCGTTGATAAAGCCCGTTGATAGGAAGAAAAAAATAAAACAGCTAAAAATGTGTAAAAGTGTTACTTTTATGTCTTTTGTTGCACCTAATACTGTTTCAATAAATGTATGTATATTTGTAATCATTCATGTAATTCCCATGGCATCGACAAGTTACAACGTTCTTGCGCACCACTGTTTGCTAGCTCCCGATGTTACACAATCGACCCGATCATCCCTCAGTAGTCAGAGCGACTCGATGTAATGGCGTCCCCTGCATCACTCCTTCCCTTCCGCCGTGCGTCAGAAATCGCGGGTAAGAATGCGTTTTGCTCAGCGCTATAGCTCCACACACCTCGAAAGCAAGCGCGCCGACCGCACCGACGGACGCTTTGGCGCGCTTTAGTCAGTCTGGTGTTAGAACCCGATCCGTGCAGTTCAGCACACTACCGACGGCTCCTCAAGCGCGTACTCCAAGGGTGTCGATCGTCGGACGCGCCCCCTTCGCGTCTTGGTGCGAGTTTTAATTTAGCGAAACGCCTGCATCGGCGATCTTCTCTGCAGCAAAAACGATCGTTAGTAGGACAGTTTTTGTTTGTGTGTTCTAGGCGTTTTGCGCTTCTACCAACGCTCTCTCCCTAGCAGCTGACATTGACATTGCCGTGTGGAACCGTGCCGCGAAAGACGCTGCGATCGGTGAGGTGTGAAGATTAATCTGGTGTGGCGATTTATTGCGGCTCTGGAATTACGTGAAATTTACGATGCCAACTGTTTGAGCGCGAATCGGGCGTTTCAGTGTCGGTGTGTGTGCGCTTGTTTACGCAAAGAAGAAGAACATTTCCGGAAAATCAGCATTTTCCCAAATAACGCCCACCGAGTAACACGGATCAGTGCGAAAATGCAGCGGCGGAAAATTGGTCCCCCGAGGGGAGGCCTCGTCCAGCCGATGCTGGGAATCGGCCTAGGTAAGGCGGCGAAAATCATCCTCATTGCAAAATTGAACCTCCGACGCGCTCGCAGCAGCACACACAGCTAATTAAAAATGCACCACACATGTTCGCGGAACGCGCGTCTGCAAAATGGCGCACAACGTACCGCCCGAACCATTTTGGTACCCCCGTGTGATCTTCCTGTACGTCACGTCGCTTCCCGGGGACGCAGCAGGGACCTTCAAAGTGTTCGATCTTGCCCGGAGTCGATGAGTGAGATTAGCAGCACGTTCCGTCAGCGACGTCGGAGGAAAAACGGTCCCGCTTCGATCGATCGCCGATCGTCACGGCTGCACGATCGTGAATAAATGTGCTCGGTGCCCTTTGGAACCTTTGGCTGGCATTGGCGCGGCATTCCGTCGGGGTGTAATAAATTTCCAGCACCCGATTCGGCGTCAGTCCCATCTGAAACAGCACCGAGCTATTTTCGGAACCCATTAGGAACTGCTGGTTTTTTGGAGATTTCCCCTTTTTTTAATCGCGGTGGTTCGAAATTCAATTTCGATTTGAATTTCCGAGAAATATCTAAACCTCGAGCACACAGAAGCTGTCGTGTTGATGGCTATTTTTCAAAGTACTACAGCTTTATCATTGTTTAATACATTAAAAGATAAGTAAATGGATTTCTACGTCCCAGCGTAATGTTTGTAAACACATCAAAAGAGCAGGAGTCCCAGCAAATGAATATATTTAAAATGACAAACAAATTGAAAAAATTGCATCCAAAATGATATGTTAATGTAGGTATAGGTATACATTCAAACCCGGGTGTTTGTCACTTTATACCAGTGATGCAAGAGCTTTAGTTTTCCAGATAAAAACAAGTTGCCAACGTGCTCTTGAATACACACAATTTTTGGAACCGCCTTTTCTTCCGCCTTTTAAATCGCACCTCGCTGTTCAATACTCTTAGTTCAAGTGAGTGATTCAAGAGCTCCATTGAATCCCAGGAAAAAATCGAGTAAACTCACAGTTTTCCAGAAAGAAAAAAATAGATACCATCGTGCTCCGGAGTACACGCATTCTCGGCTGCTCCATTGCCATACACCCTCCGTGGCGGGTCAAGTGCAAAACATCTTCAGCGGACTCGAGTTACATGAATCATCGATCGTTTCTGTTCGACAACTCCGGGCGAAGATATATTTTTGGATGTTTCCCCGTTTTTTTTAACGGTGGAAATCGGAAGCATCGGAATCTGGCAAATGTGCTATAGATATTTATGAGCTGTAGTTTAGGCAACCGTATGTCCTTCATGACGATTTTGAATTTCATAAATACAGTCCCTGCTGTTGCTTAAAAAAATGTGCTCGGGTCGATATAAAAACATGTAAGAACGAGGTATGCAAAATACAATGTCCTACAAAAGTTCCTCAGCTATATTAAAGATGTTTAAATTTTTCAAAAAGTGTTTTTCAACGATGATGTTTTAAGGATATTGAAAACGCCAGAAATATATATATTTTTAGCGATGTGAGATTGAATTTATAATTATTCATTTCACACCTACGTGCTACATTGAACCATTGCTCATCGATAGTACATCGAACACGTCAAACACCTCACAGATGATAAGGTTGATGTAATTACTGAAACAAAACTACTGAAACTTACTGGATTAAGCCTCTAGCAATCCAAAGGTCAGGTTCTTTTGAATGTGACAATTATTCGCCGGAATGTAATATCTTCTGTTTTTGAAAACTGTTGTAGAAGAAATACATGTATTTTTCGGATTTAAAACTACAAAAGCACATACAAAACGGCTCCTGAATCGTCCTCTTGACCGTTACGTTGCTGCTAGGATCTAAACTTCTTCGGGTCGTGCTTGGAGAGCAGTGAACAACCAACTATTCTTCCTATTTCCGTA
Source organism: Anopheles atroparvus (assembly GCA_914969975.1). Classification (NCBI taxonomy): domain Eukaryota; kingdom Metazoa; phylum Arthropoda; class Insecta; order Diptera; family Culicidae; genus Anopheles; species Anopheles atroparvus. The sequence goes on from CAJZCY010000001.1 coordinate 20,839,161, forward strand.
TTCTCCCGACAGATCATTGAGTAAATTAAGTTGGGCTATAAATTAATTATTTCGGGCTATGATTAGCAGAAAGCTTCTTAAAGAATATTGCTATCTTCAATGCATGACCTTCCATATCTCTACAATTAATTTTCCAGGCGTAGACATCACCCTTCGTTAAACCTGTCATCTGAACCGTTATGCTTCGGAAACGACATTGAGTTTTGCCGATGCAAAATTTGTCCATTTGGCTGATAATGTGGAATAATCGGGTTTTGTTAACAGACTTGAGTTACTGTTGCGTTACAAGTTCGCAATATAAAGAAGCTGCGAAACTATTTCAATCATATTTGGCACCTCCAGGATTGATTTTAACAACAGTTCGATTCGATGGCCTGTTAAAAGTGGTTCACCTGCAAAAATCATTCGCCTTCACGTTCCAAAAAGCCCAGAGGGAACACGCTAAAAAAAGTGGTGTTTTTGTATGCTAACAACTCTACGAGGGCCTACCCATATCGGTCAGCGGAAACATTGACAGTTTTGCCATCCAGGCGTGGGTCGCCGTCGCAGCGTTCCTTTGCAAATCTATCGCCGTTCATCGCCGTGGCGCTCCATTAAGTTGTGGGTGTTTGTTGGACAACCGTTGCTTTTTCTCTCTCACGAGCGTACAAAAGAATGGCCAAATGGTTGATCAACAAAATTTGGTCTTTGGGCGCGCATCGATGTAGTTAGTATGTTGCTTGCGAGTGGACCATCTGTGTCGGCGTCGCTACCAAAAACCGATCGATCGTTAATTGATCCCCGCCCTCAAATGCGCTCTGTCAGTGCTTGCCAACCCCCAACCCCTCGCCTCTTTCCGATGCTCGTCCGCGACTCCAAAAATGGAAGCTTCTCGCGCAAAACCCCCGAGCAGTACGCTCGACGGAATACTTCCTGATAGTGCCCGGGGAGATCGTTTGGCACGTAATCTTCCAGACAAACATTCCTGGACGTTCGAGGTGCAAAAGGAAACAACAAAAATTACCTAACACGATCGAATCAATCGCAATCGCAATCCCCCAGCGGCGACGGTTCGTTCGCACAGCTACTCTCGAAGCCGCGCTCGCTGTCATAAATCGCGTGTACTTTGCGCGTCTACAAACAAACTCGAGTATGTTTAGTTGTAAACAGTGGCGCAACCAGCGATCGCGAGAGATCTTGAACTTGAAATCGGCGTGTTGGCCTGTGCCTGTGCACATTAACCGAAACCGCCAACCCTTCAAAGCAGCGGAGATCAAACGAAGTGGACCAAACCTTGGCCGACACCCTCAGATGTAGGGAGCACCGAGCATCCTCCACAAGTTGTTTGCAGACCACGCACGTGCCCAAACTGGGCGAACGCTCCAAACTTCCCCCCACACAAACAACTCAGGCATTGATCGCCTCAGATGGTGGCTCAATACGTTTACTATACTAGAACAAGGCACTTGGCAAGTTTCTAACGATCGGATCTATCTAAATCGGAAGTAGGCAACGTTCTGTGAGGGCAGTCAGAGAAGCAGTCGGATTCTTTTCGAAGGCGGTTAAGAACTTCCCGTTGAGCTCGAGAATTCTATGGCTAAAAAAAAAAAAACGTGGACTCTATCTCGATTGAGTATCCATCAGGTCGAGCAACAGGGATCGATTGTGTCCGGTTCATCCTTGAACGTGTTCCCTAGGTGGGAGATAAACCCCCATCAGATGCTAGGGCGGGCGAGTTGAGGAAACAATAACCTTGGACAGGCAGCTAATGCACCAGCAGCAAGGGCGGACAAATTCCGGGCGTCAGACTTCGCCCAAGTAACGCAGCCAGCGGAGCCGAACAACGGAGGACGGAGCAATATCTACTGGGTGGATCAATAAATTTAACGGCAGCCGTCCCTGCACTACTTCCGGAAGCTCGGTTCCCCGCCGTGTTCAAACCGAGCGTTTCCAAAAAACAGACACACATTCATCGCACAAGCGCAAACCTCGGGTTTCGGCGGAACGTCCCCCACCACATCCGACGTGTAGGACAACAAACAAATTATTATGGCGAAAAACCATGTGAGTGCGATGGAAACACCAGGAGGAAGAAGAGGAAAGAAAGGCTGATGGAAAGTCGAACGGCACCAAGTAGATGAATCCCCGAAACCGTATCCGTTTTTCATCTTATTGGCAAGATTTTTCTCCCTCTACCTTTTTATTCACAGAGAGGGTAGCAGCTTCCCGCAGCTATCCTTACCCACCCGCCACCCACAATTCGCTTTAGACGCGTCAGTCGCGTGTTTTTCTCTTGCGTGGTCGCTTTCTACGACCAGAATTCCTGGCGCCATGCCATGTCCACATTCTAGGCAAGAGGAGAGCGGCAAGATGGAGGAGGGGTGATGGTCTAGGGGCGATGGGATTGAAGCGCGCGCAATTCGGTGGAGAGATTCTTCGGCGGACGCCAAAAGATGAAACGTTTGCGCTATTCCGATAGCTTCGCGGGGAACGTTTGCAACAGTGCAAAGAGGAAGCATTAGTAAAAAATAACTGGCAATTTCGCCCGCGGACTCACACCAACGTTCCGCTATTAAGGGCAGAAATTCAATTAAATGTCACGACGTGGGGAACTACGGGGCCACAATCGATCCGAGACGGTCACCGTCGGTAGAGTTTCCGTCAGTCCGCCGAGCTTCCTTCGCTGACTGCAGGCGCAGAGGGCGTCCACCTACTTGTGACCCGTGTAATCGCAGGGACACACGGGTGGAAGAACCGTCCGACAGAAGAGAAGAGAGCGGGAGGGAGCGACCGATGGACGGCGTGCGAGATAAGATTTGCTCCAATTAATTAGATGGGCCAGCGTTCGTTAAAACGTTTCCAGACGTTTTGATTGCATTCGCAGCTTACGCATCGACGTGACCTCGGCTCGATGGAACTTGATTAATACTACATTACTTCCACCACAGAGGCCGTTTTGCGGCGTTGGATTGCTGTTGATGAATAACATCTTAAAACAATTACCGCCGGAACGCAACGATGAGTGCGCCTCATCGGTATTCTGCGCTGCGGTTCTACGAGGAGAATTAAAAAGTGGCGGGTGTTATCCGTACAGTTGGAACAGCAACAAGTTGGAAGGGTTGATTCAATAACGATGCCGTGAGTAACATACTTGGAAGGCTTGCTTCTGAAATATGGGTAATGCATAGGTATGCACAAGCAAAACCGGATAAAAATCTGTTAAAATAAGTAGTAGTTATAGAAGCAATTTATTGTGCCTTATTATCTCAATGTGAATCATTTCATACTCACGACTTTCATTAAACTGTTTGAAACGATCAATGACGTGTTTCAATCTACAAAATGTGATAACGTGGTTCATGGTTCTGAGTATCCAACGTTTGTCAAAAATTACCTTTATCCTTCTGGTAGCTTGCGGATCCCATGTCGGAAGCGGTGCTCGTCTTTTGCAGCAATTCATTCGATCGACCCAGATTTTATCTTCTCCAAGAGAACTGAGGTGCGGGGCATTGATCGGCAAAAGTGGTGTTCGGAAGTAGCAAGGCCTCCAGAATGTAACGAGAGGGTTAGAACATCCCAGCCCATGGTTCAATTTTGGCTCCAAAGCTCAAATCAAATGCATACATTGATTTCGGTAAAGTCCTCTTGCGAAGCCTTTCGTTAATGAGTTAATGTTGAGACAATTAGCGTTGTGAAACTCCTTATAGCTTTTAGAATAATTGGAACCACCACTTTCGTATGTTTCCTGAGGTTCAGATTTAGATTCAGCATTTATTCAATAGACCTCAGCAACAGATTTATTCGAATTGAACACAACAATTTAAAACTTCCTGCAAATGACGCTGGTTAGATTCTAAAGTAGACATTAGACGATTTGAAACTATAGACAAAATTTCAACCCCTGCCCCGAACAGTAACGCTTGTACACCTTATATGTAAAGTCCAGTAAAAAGAGGATAAATACAATATAGTATTGTTAAATGATTTCTCGTAAAGATCGTCCACCAAACAATTTCCCGATTGCAAATCGCAAACCGCCAACACCACATTTGTTTAATTCGCACCATAAACAGAAACAACGCGCGTGGCCAGCAAAGGAAGAAGCATGTGCAACCATTTTTCCTAAACATGCATTCAACACCTTTTGCGCCTCCGCCACCCAACTTCCCTAGAGAGAGAGAAGGGGGGATCTGGAAAAAAGGAGGATAGAGAAAGGAAAGCAGGTTCGGGCTGACTCTGAGCAAGATGAATGTTCTAAACGCGTGTTTCGTGAGCTATCATTAGGTCGTTAATAACGAAATTAGTTTACAATCCAATTGGCTTGTCGCTCGAACCAGGCCCCGAGGAGCTGATGACGGGGCCGGCGTACCGCAAAAGCCGCAAGAAATATAAACCATCCATAAACCCATCGTCATCGTCTTCATCATCATCATCATCGTAAGCGATGGACCCGCTGCGTTACCACTCCTTTCTGCGGCTCGTCTTGTCGTCGACTCTAGCCCTTTAGAGAACCGGCTCCTTGCGTAAATCATCCCCGCGTGCAATGCATCGCCTCGGGCCGGGCAACTTTTTGCCTAGTTCGGTCGCGGTTTTCTTTTTTCTTCACCCTGCCGTTATTTTCTATTCCGCATTTTCCGCCTGACACTCCCATATCTGCACTATCTGCCAAACGACGGACACAACCACGGATCGTTATTCGATACTGCTCAATCAAATCCATCATGCTCGGGGGCTGGCGGGGCGACAGTTCCCCCAACCCTTTCTGGCCCTGAGAAAATGGCGCAATGGCGTCTTGTTCTCCCGTTGCTCCACAACGCCCCTTTGCATGGCGAAAGCATGTAGGATAGGATGTATTGTTTGTTGCTCCTATTTTCCTCACCATGTGGCACCGTAAAGATCACCCGTCAATGTTCTGACCGCCCCGGTTTGCATTGTAAAAGCCGTTATTTTCGTTTCCTCGTATGTGCCTTCCTTAAAAAAAACCAAAGGCGACTCAAAGGAGACTTCTATGTTGGGAAGACTCGCCGCCGTGACACCAAAAACTATAACGTGCTAACTGTTCCGGCCCCGCCTGCTTCGGCCCATCGGTAATGTAAAACCAATAAACAAAAAAAGGGTCCGGAGGCAGGCGCGATGGGGCCATTTGCGCTTGCCGTAAACGACAGCGTAATCCGCCATTCGGTGATCGAATAGGATGTCCAACGATGGCGCTTGTTTACTACCGTCCCTTGCACCGATTGCATCCACATGGCGTCGGACTGGCGGGGCTTCCTGGGGGTGTGTATGTGTTTTTGTGTTCTGCGAATGTGATTACAAAATGTCCATTGCATAACAGCGTCACCGGATCACCCAGAATCTCGCTGACTTCCTCGACCACACATGTGTGATTCATGCTGCCAAAGTTTATCCTTTGTTCATTTCGCTCCCTTGATCTCTTTCAGCTCTGGCAGTCTTTTTGGCAACGATCGAGTGCGGTACGGCGGCCCAGGAAGAGTTTCCCAGTGTACGACGATCGAAATGTACGCAGTCGAACGATCGCTTAAGGGTGAGTCACTACACGGGTTGGGGGGTCAGTACTTTACTGGTAGCAAATGAGAGGAGCCAATTTCGTGCCCTTTGTTCGCCCGTCTAGGTGTACGAGGGACATGACAACGTGCTGATGAAGCGCCTGGCAGCGTTGCGCACCGAGATGCGCACGAGGACGTCGACGCAGAGCGTGGAGCTGGACGCGTACCTGGTGCCGGCGTACGACGAGCACCAGTCCACGTTCCTGATGGAGTCAGACCAGCGGGTGCAGTTCCTGACCGGGTTTACCGGGACCATCGGTGAGGCTGTGGTGCTGCAGCACTCGGCCGCCCTCTGGACCGACGATCGTTTCCTGGCGCAGGCGGACCAGGAGCTGAACTGCGCCTGGCGGTTGTACCGGACCGGGGAACGGCCCACCGTCGCCGAGTACCTGCTGTCCGAGCTGACGCCGTCGGCGCGCGTCGGCGGCGACCCGCAACTCATCCCGCACCAGCAGTGGAAGGCGCTCGAGGGCGAACTGAGTGCCGAATTCATCCGCCTCGTGCCGATCAACCGCAACCTGGTGGACATGGTGTGGGGCGCACGGCGACCGGCCTCGAGCGCGCTCAAGGTGCATCCGGTTCGCTTCGCGGGCGAGCGCTGGGACGCGAAGGTGGCCAAGTTGCGCGCGAACCTGACGGCCCTGCGGTGCGACGGCATGATCGTCACCTCGCTGACCGAGATCGCCTACCTGCTGAACCTGCGCGGCGGCGACATCCCGCACGTGCCAGTGTTCAAGGCGTACCTGCTCGTCACGCACCGCGAGCTGCTCCTGTACACCAACGGTAGCCGCGTGACGCACGGCATCAAGAACCACCTGAAGGCGCACTCGTGCCACAACGAGAACTGCGTGCAGCTGCGCGAGTACGGCGACGTGTGGCGCGACCTGCGCACCATGGCCCAGCACTGGCACCGGCTGCTGGTACCGGCGGCGATCGTCTTTGACACCGGTGCGTCCGAGGCGATCCACGCCGTGCTACCCCACAACATCGTGTTCGAGCGGCCCTCGCCGATCATCTTCCTGCGCGCGCAAAAGAACGACGTCGAGAAGCGGGGCATGCGGCAGGCGCACATCCGGGACGGCGTAGCCATGTGTGAGGTACTGAGTCGGCTAGAAGAACGGGTAAGTTCAATTCGCCTCCCGCTGAATAGCGCCGAACAGTATGTGGCCTAATTTTGAACGCCTGCACCTGCCAGTTTGTCGCCGGTGACCGCATCACGGAGCTCTCGCTGGCCAGAGAAATCGACCACGCCCGCAAGATCCAGAACAACTCGGAAGGTATCGCCTTTCCGACCAGCGTCGCCTCCGGCAAGCATTCCTCGCTCCCGAACTACACACCCACCAATCGCACCAACGCGGAGCTGACCGAGAGCATGCTGCTCATCGACTCCGGCGGCCAGTACGAGGACGGCACGACGGAGGTGTCCCGTACGCTGCATCTGGGCGACCCGACGCCGGAACAGATCCAGGCGTACACGAACGTGCTGATCGGTATGATCCGCCTGTCGATGCTAACGTTCCCGGAGAACCTAAAGCCCGCCGAGCTGGACGCGTTGGCTCGTGGACCTGTGTGGGGCTCGATGAACGACTACCCGCATGGAACCGGACACGGCATTGGCTCGTACTCGGCCGTTCGCGAATGTAAGTGTGGAACCTAAACCGACAAAAAAAGTATATTATTAGCATCTTACACCTTTTTTATTCCTTTCACAGCTCCAATCAGCATCTCCTATACGGCCAAGCAAAGGTTCACCTTCAAGGAAGGATATTTCTTTTCGAACGGTTTGTCGTCTTTGTCTCGACCGCGATTTTCCCGAAATACCTCGGTCAATTGATTGCATGCCTTTCCATCCGCAGAACCGGGGTACTATAAGCCAGGAGCCTTTGGAATCCGCCTGGAAAACGTCCTCGAGGTTATCGACACCGGGAAGACCCACCCGACCGGGCACAAATTTCTCGCCTTCCAAGACGTCACGCTGGTGCCCTTCGAATGGAAGCTTATCGATCGTACGATGCTCAGCGTGCCAGAGGTTCGCATTCCAGCTAAGCGTTCGGGGAGCGTTCGATACAATTGTAAAACGATCCATTCTTCGTTGCAGAAAAAATGGCTCAACGGGTACAACGCGCGCATCCGGCAACTCGTCGGCAGCGAGCTGAAAAGGATGCACAAAATGGATGCGTTCTACTGGATGATGAACAAGACGCGCCACGTGCCGGAGTACGTAAGCGAAGCCGACTACAACGGCGCCGCACCGTCGACCTATGGTCGGCTGCCTTTCGTTAACGTTATCACGGTTGCCCTTCTGTTGGCAAGATGTACCTTGAACTAATTTAACCGCCCGGACGCCATTCGACCACCAAAACTCCATTCTTGTTGTCACACTTAAAACGGGAGAATGAAACCCCAACATTAATCGCCGCTCGTTTCACAGCCGTTTCATTTGCCAGTTGCTTTCCAGCATTGCATGCTTGCCGTGCCTGTGCCATGTTGAGAGATTTTAAAAGGGAAAATCACCACGATTTGCACTCCGATTGCGCGCACATTGACCCATGCGAGAGGGATTAGGATATAAATAGCTGTTACGGACAACGTTTGAACAAAGTTAAGAACAATATTTACACTTCATCGATGTTGTTTATTAGTGCTCGGAATGGTCTTCGGAAGCAGCGATCCAGGGCTAGCCCCGGGAAAAGAGGTAGAGGCGTGATATGTAATTTATTTTGTTTCATTGGTCACGAACGAGCGAGAAGTTATTACCAGTCAAATGTTATCGAAATAATAAATCATTAAATCTAGTCTACTGGATACCGCGGTTATGGTTTTTTGTTTTACTTTCTCTGTAAAGGTTAAGTATAACATTATATTTCCCACACTTACACGGTTGGTATGTCAGTTTGGCATCATCTTCTTCATCGCATGCAGCTTTCTTTGGACCGTTTGCTGGTTTCGGTTAAAAGGAAAGATGTTTCCAAAAAGGGATCGTAGACGTAGCATTAATGTTCGGTATTCAGCTTTATGAGACAAGAAGAAACAAGAGACTATGAGACAATGAGGAAATAGATATATAGATTTTTTTTAGGAGAAAGCTGATGGGTGAAAGAGTCGCTACTTCCGTTTTGCGGTGACTTTTTCATCATGCATTAAACAATCCTTACACATTACGTATTCGCGAGCAGGCCCTGTTAGGTGTTTGGTAGACCTCGTGATATCCTCTACGTAGGTAAAACAGTAAGACATGGGAATAAGTAAGCAAAAAAGTTATATGTTTATTTGTAGTAAGCCTAAGCTAGATTTGCAATCAAAAAAGAAAAAAAATTAAATCAGGAACAGATGAATCAATATGTAAACCCCTAAACATTGATTTCTATCAAACTCAGATATTTATCGAGGGTCGCCTGCGTACGAACAAGAAGAAAAAAGTACAAATTAGACAAAGATAACACGGAGTTTTCCTAGGCCTAGGCCACTACCTACCTTGGTGTAGTTTGGAGACTGTTCTAGGTCGTAAAAGATTCGCTCATAGAGCGTCAACGGGAAAGCCGCATGGTGAGTGAATCTACCTGGCGTGAAGAGACGAATCTTGAACAGCTCTACCATGCATTCGTAGGCCTCCTCCAAGAGCCCGTGGCTCCAGTAGGCGCGAACCAGCTGAACAGGACTATGCTCGAAGCACCAGGCGCGGAGCCACAAAGGCACGTGTGCTCCGCACGCGATCACGCTTCCGAGCACAGCGAGATAAGCATCGGTGATCAGTTCGTCCGGCTCGCTGTTGATCATGTATCGCAAATAGTTCCACGCAGTGGATGCACTGTCCACGCCCACCGGTACGTCCGAGAGGCAGTTCTCGTGCAGCCAAGCTAGGCCCGTTTCTCCGTTCGAGCCGGCCTCCGATTCGTCCGTGTCGATGCTGCCGGCGTCGCTGTGGGACGACGATATGAACACGCATGATTTGGCGAGGTTGCCGTACACAGTGGGAACCATCGAGGGGACGCTGCAATGCGCCAGCTGCAGCGCTAGGTTGTACTTCTTCCTGCGCATCAGCAGCTGCACCAACTCCTTCGGCTTCAGCGACGTCAGCAGCTTGCTATCGTCGGTGTTCTTGGAGAGGGATAGCACACTGTGGCCGATGGTGAGCCGCTCCTGAAGCTTCTTTAAGTCGAGTACTTCTAGCTTGTTTTCATCGGAATGGTCCTGCTTGAAAAGAAGAGTAGAATCGTCAATAAGATTCACTGGAATAAATTTAATGATTCGAATTATCAATCGCTTTTGACACTACCTGTCCCTGGCTGATGTTTGCGATGGCAGGGCGCGCCACCCACGCGCGCCAGGTGGGCACGGTGGCTAGACACGAGATGCACCGGAGCAACGCATTACAGTACCGCTGCAGCTGATCTCGGGTGGTGTTATCGGTAATGTAGCGAATCGCCTCTTCGAACGCAATATCAGCAGCTGCAATGTCAAAATGCAAATACATTATGATTTGATACATAATCGCTCCCTCTGACCTAAAGCTGCTTCCCAAAATATTACTTACCATCACGCATGAACAATCTGTCTGCGTAGAATGCGTACAAGAAGTAGTACCGGAACATATCTTCATTATCTGCGGACCGTGCATTCATGGCAACGATCTCGGTGAACTCCAACAGCTGGCCGCGCGAAGGCAGCTTCATCAACATGTCCAGCCGTTGGGTCGAGAGGAGCAAGCTGACCATCTGGCGCAGGCAGTCCTTCCTGCGGGCCGGATCGACGTTGCTCGAGAGCGACTTGTAGGCCTTCTCATAGCGACCCAGCGCCATGTGGCTGCTGAATTCGATGTTCTGGAACATGGCCTAAACAGCGGGGGAGTTGTATTATTCAAATATTCAAATATCTCAACGATGTCGACGCTCGCCCCCTCAGAGGGTAACAACTGACGCGTACCTGCTGCCCTGGATTCAATGTGTGCTTTAGTGCGACCGTCACCAGCTTCGGCACCGCATCGTGCGCTCCGTATAACTCAAAGAGCCGGATGACTTGCAAAAAGTAAGTGGACGATATTTCGTACGGCGACAGCGAGCGCTGCTCACCGTTGGGGTAGTAGCGGAGGAACATTAGCAGAAAGCGTTCCTTGTGCACACCCTCCTGTGCCTTCAAGAAGAGATCGAGCGCCTTGAACGTGTCGCCGTCCAGGAGGCAGGATTTTGCACGGATGAATGTTCCTGTGAATTGCCGAGTAGGAAATAGTTTAAATTCAGCGTCGGCCAAAACAGCAGTGCGTTTCGCTTTCATCGCTTAGTGACTTACTTGAGTTTTTGTTCACCGCACACCATTTACCAACCAGTTCAACGTAGTCATCGATATGCAACGAAAGCTCGTTTGCTGAGAGCCACTCACCGAAACGGAAATCGTCGTGAAACGGAGAGCTAGAAAAAAGGAGATGAAAATGCAGAAATGAAACCTTCTCGCCTTCGAAGGGTTTTACATTGAAAAGGTGCTGTTGTTGTTCTTACAGGTGCGCTAAAATGGCGTCTGCTTTTTGGATCAACGACAGCGCGTAACAGTCGCCGATATCATCCAAAGGATCGTCCAGTGTTGTGTGCGAGGGCGCCAGTTGACGCGGTGGCTTGTAGCTCAGGCGACACCTGGTGTACGCCTGCAGCAGAGTAAGCGGCGTGTTGCGTTGGTTCGACGGAAAAGTGGCAATAATTTCGGATCTACAAATCGACAAGAGAAACGATACAATTTGGAATGCTTGTTCGTCCCTTTCCACATCACACGTACGTACCTTCTTTTCCGGGACCAATCCAGCTCGAGCCGCGAATTGGCCATCCAGTTCATCACGTGATAGCAGCGCACCAGCATTTCGATGCGCGGCTGAAGTCTGATCAGCAGTTTGTTGATCGTTTCATTTCGCAGCTCGGATTGCAGCGATCTTATGAGGTACTGCAGGAGAAGCAGATTACGCAGCAACATGTAGCGGAACTCTATCGTCTGTTTCGTCGTTGCCAGCGCTAGCTCACTGTAAAGATGGTGGCCGGAATGCACTGACACGTAGCCCTCGTGTCCCTCCTCCTTTGATGGCTCTGGTTTCCGCTTCTCGGGTGTAACAAACCGCAAAAAGCTGCAAATAGCGTTCACCAAATCGATTCGGTTTGCCCCAAAGTTGCGCATTACTTCCTGTGAAGATAACGGAGAGCATAAAGCGTAAGAGTACAAAAGCGTTTGTCACATGATCTAGTTCAAAACAGTTCTATACTGTGCAACTTACAAAAGCGATGAAATTGTTTTGTGAGTGCGCAATCGAGATTGCGACACTGAGAAGCGATATGTCGTCCGTATGAACTGCTGGTAAATCTTCCAAATCGCCATTTGCATCAGTTTCCGAGTCAGCTTCCATTTCAAACTCAGCTGCAAGATCAATTTCCAGCCTCGGTTCCGTTGCGACTATTTGTTGCTGGTAGACAAAGTTGTCCAGCTCTTGCTTCTGCTCTTGTGTCAAGCTTTCCTCCGTAACTTTGAGATACTTTACCAGCAGCGAAGTGGCATCGGTCGTTTCGTCAACGGCCTGCGGCTCTTCGCTGTAGTATGCTGCCTCCAGCCGGTCGCACGTGCGGAAGAAACTGACGAACTGTTTGCGCACCAGGCCAACGGTAAGATGCTGCGTTTCATTGACCATTTCCTCGCAAAGGAACAGACCGATCGGGCGCGACGATTTGTTGCTATGCTGCACGCAGTAGCGGTAGAATTTTTCCCACAGCTGATTCGACAGCTCGAGCAGCTGTTCGTTATCGCACGCACCATTCCGCTCCATGATAGCCTGTTCCTTCCTCAGCTGTGCCTTGATGCAAGCACTGACGTCCCGCTTCAGTCGCGACATGCTACCGATGACCGGGCTACCCTCACGACCGGTCACATTATCCTTAAGCATCTGGGAGTAGAAACAAACCATTCAGTATAACATCCTTCCCATATCCTCCATATCTGCTGGAGCCTACATACCATGCATGTCTTTTTAATAGTTATTAGCTGGAACAGTCCCGAGTTAAAAATCCGCTTGCAATAATACTCCCGCAGATCGATTCCATCAGCGTTTTCCGGCAGATCGTCATCCAATGCGCTTGTCATGATCACCGGTTGCCAGTTGGTGGTCCCCAGCTTGGCCTGCGATGCCATCTCATGGACCAAGGTTTGCATCTCATTCGTCGAGTTGCACCACAGTGACCAGAGGCTGAGGTCGCAAAGTTGAAAGTCGATCAGATCCAATTTCGGGGCATTGATGCTGCAAACATTCTGCCAGGTTAGCGACGAGATGGAAATCGCCTGTCGGTCAAACGTCACGGTCGGCCGCAAAATGACAAACTCGGAGAACGTTTTAAAGGAAACGAACAGTCCGATCAGCATTTTAGACCCACGCGATACGCAACTATGAACTGGAAAGGCGTAAAGAAATGCGAATTAGTTATATAGTGTGTTTATTTTATAAGACGAATAGTTCGTGCATGTTTTACTCACAATCAGTTTTGCTGCCTTTCGTGTACTTGTACAGATAGTCGGTGGTCAACAGCTGACCAGAGGGAAGCCAAACCCGCAGCGCGCCATCACGATGCAAGGTGAAGAGAAGGGGTTGATCATCCGGGACGCATGTAGGAATGAAGCACATGGTCACTACCTCCACCGAGTGGGTCCGGTTGGTAATCCACGCGGAACCCATATGGTCAGTTAAGCTTGTGTGGCACTCAAGATTGACAAACTTAACCTCCGGCTTATCGCCTCCCAAACCCATCGTGCATAGGTGCAGTGATTTCCCAGTAGCAATAGCAAACGAACTATAATTTTTACCGGGACAGTGCATTGCCGACGCAGCCATAGGTGGTGATTGGCCTGAAAATAAAAACAGATTAAAGGCTTGCTACCCCAGCACAAGCGTAACGCGATACTAACCAATATCATTGATGAACGTATAACAATTCATTGGGTCCGTTATGATATGTTCATTGAGCTTTGACAGCACTGAATCCTGCTCTACTATCAGGTTGCTATCTGCGCTTGAAGGACGTTTAATGGGAATCCGGTGGAAGCTCGTTGTTGTTGCGATAAGGATAAAGAAGTTCTTCGACCCATGGCTGTGGATGCCTACCGACAAAATCGGTGTTCCTTTGAACGTTATTTTCACTTCATGCCAGAAGTCATTCCGATGCAGACATGTCTCCGTGAAGTAAACCGTTTCTCTCAATGTGTGCCTAGAGTTTTTCATAAAAAAAAAGTATTAATATTCCAGTAAATGAGAAGTTCTTTGTTTTATAGGCAGTGTTTGTGTCTTTATATCATAGAGAGCTAGGGCCGAAATTAAAAGCACAACGCTTACCAGTAGATGAACCGCGCTCCATGTTGGCGTCCTGCGTAGGTCCCATCGAAGACGAATCCGCCGGAAAGCTCGAATGTTTTCGAGTCCACCAACATGGTAGGATAACCACCTGCAAGAAACAAATAGTATTGATACATTTATGGATGCCGCTTGTCGCGAAGGAGCGATTAAATCTAATAACATACCGCAAGTCACATCGATAGTTTTCCGATTCAAATCAATGCTCTGCTTCAGCAATGGCACTTCTCGGTACTTCGTAATAGCAAGAGAATCCATGTTGCTCTCTCTTTAGGATATAGCTTAATGTGCACCCACGAAAATGTTTGTTAAACAGCAGAACAAATTCACAGTGAACGAACGAGTTTTACGTACGCAAATAACGCATGCACCACAAGAATCTATTGCCGGGAAGCGGTAGCGCGAAATTTGACATAGCAGATTGTTTTCCTCAATCGCAAACAAGCCTTGTCAGGTCAAGAACTGAAACACTGAAAATAAACCAGTTATCAAACGAATGCGAAATTAAATTCCTCGTTTGAATTAACCGTTACATTAAGGATTCTTCGACACTTATTCGAATTTTTGGAAAATAAGAACTGATTAAACGAATTTTCTGATTACTTTATGGCTTGCTTTTGAGTTTGCGAGTCTCCTTACGAGCCGTTGTTCCAGCTACGACTCTGTTATATTTAACAACCTCGGGCCAAACCAAGGTAGTTTAAGCTTGGTGGTGATGGGCGCAACAAATTCAACCAGTGAACGGGACTTACGGAATCCATTGAGCGGAACCATATCAGTTGGTTCACAAGGGTTTGCGAACGAATCCATCGCACGCAATGAAAACGAAATTTTCAGTAAGCATTATTTTTAAGAATCAAAGTACCACGCACAGTACGCACACGTACATATCTCTTTTTTTCTTGATTGTGATTATTCGCTCTTTAAACTAATAGAAATATCGGAAATTTAATCTTGAAATCTTAAAGAACTGGTTAGTTCAAATTTTGGAAAGGGAATTGTGTTTCAAATCATTTGTCCCACCACTTCCTGTTTATCTGTCTACGTTGAACGGAGTTTGTTTTGATGCGTTTCTTCGGCGCAGCTGATCGGTTAAAATCCGTACCTTCTGGTAATTCTCATAGTGTCCTCAATATATAATATCTCTCTAGGGCCGCACCGACGCGGAAAACTCCCACGATGCCGAAAAAGATGGGTCTCAACTCAAAGGCCGTTGAAGCGCGGGAACGTAAGGCCGAAGCTAAGAAAACTGCTACCGAAAAAGCTGCCAAAGCGGCAGAGGATGCGCTTTGGGTGGACGATGATAAACAGTTAGCGAAGAAAAAGAAGCAAAAGGTATGTGATTGCAGGAAAAACATACACTCTGGTGATGCTTTTCATTTCTGTATGTTGATTCCCCCCAGGAGGAGGAGGAACGTCGCAAGGCGGAGGCGCTTCGCAAGAAGGCCGAAACCAAGGCGTTACTGGAGCAGGAAATGAGCTCCATCAAGACGACGGCAAAGGTTCCCGCGCAGAAGGTGACACGCTCACAGATTGAGGCGGAGGTGGAGAAGCGCAACCGTACCATCGAAACAATCAACAACCCGCCCAAGCAGCCCGCCTTGCCGAAGGAGATACCATTGGAGGAAAATCTGAACCGCGTAATGGCGGACACGGAGGTAGCACAAACCATCGATCAGGCCATCGCCGTGCTGAGTGTGGGCGATGCATCCGCCGACCGGCATCCCGAGAAGCGCATGAAGGCGGCCTACAAGGCGTACGAGGAGGCGGAACTCCAACGTTTGAAACAGGAATACCCTTCGCTGAAACTGTCGCAGCTGAAGCAAATGATCTTCAAGAATTGGCAAAAAGCTCCGGAAAACCCCATGAACCAAATAAGAGACTAATATTAGCGAACCTTGTATTGTGTGATGATAATCCTGTACGAGCGTTGTAAATGCAGAACATACGACAATGTATCAAATCCAAATCGTTAGGATATTTAAATGACCTCCACTGTCTGGTATGATAACAAAGTTCATTCAATGGTGAAAAAGGATGAAAATATCTCTGGTCTAGTCATTATTGAACATAGATTTCCGTTTTTTTTTGCAACGCTTTTCTTCCAGAAGCCTGCAATGAGGTTTACAGTGATTATGTCGTTTTAAAAATGATGACAGCTATTCAAAATGTCCTGACCTTCTACTTAGAAAAGAAACAAACTTGAATGAATTCAACCTCTTAAACTCAAAAAAAAAAAGAAGAGAAATGCAGGTTTTCTCTTAGCTAGGAATGGAACATACGATGTTCGAACCATGCGATCGAGCTTTTTAAGAATGAATTACTAGCCTTTAAATTCTCGTCGATAACAACATTTTGTAGGTTAAATCCACCGCAAATAATACTTGATTTGTAAAAAGAAGGTAGAAATGAAGTCATAAGAAAACATTAACGTTCTACAAGGGATATCGAATATCCTGTAAGTGTGTTTAACGATAGAGAAAAACTCTTAATAGCACTGTGCTTCATTTTCTGGCTTTTACCTTTTATTATCTTAATGGTCGGATGTGATATTTTTCGAACAATTTATTAAATTTTTCACGCATCAATCCATTTATTCTTGTTTTTTTATGTTTTATCATTCGCTTTATTATCTCACTTTTTAATTCTTACACAATACAGCTTACACGCTCGCTTACAAAAATACGATTCGTAACTTACTGGCTAGTGGACGGGTTCACGGTCCTTCTACAACTTTCTCCCCTGAAGGCGATTGGCTCGCCCCCACAATCGTACCTTTTTCCCTAACATCTTTTTATCCCCAAACCCATTTCTTCGTCGGTGGAAGGAGGTGAGAAAAAAGAAGCGGACGGGGCGCTCGACTCGAATCCCATGACTCCCCTTCTGCTCTGGTCGATCCGTTAATTATTCTGTTTCCTTTAATTTCCTCCCCTGTGTTCCTGCAGGGAGCTAGATTTCCGTTTTCCTTTTTCGGTCAATAAATAAATAAATAAGTTAATTTAAGGCAATGTCTAATGCTGATCCGATGCGCGGGGGCATTTCGTTTAGGAGGTCTTTTAAGGAGCTACATGGACACACCAAGTGCTGGTGTTTAGAGTTGCGTTTGTGGTATGCTTTTCCCTCATGTTAGATTGCGCCATAAATTGCCTGTATGAAGGTTCAAAAGAAGGGTTTAATTAAGGGTAATGTAATCCCATCGCCTTTGTCATTTCCGGTCAAAGTCAAACATCATTGGCTTATGTGCGCCCTCGCTTATTTCTCGCTCTCTCTCTTTTTCTGTTCAAGATTCTGTCGTATCAAGTATCCAATATTAAGCTTGTACCATCCGAGCAGGAGCAACCGCCCAATTATCCTGTATGTATTTTTCTTTCTTTCAGATTTAGATTTACTGGAGTTCGTTGCTTATTGCGTAGTTTGTCGTGGCAACCGTTTGGTTGACTAGCGTTTGCACCATCGTCCAACAGCATCGGCCCCGTCTGCGATGGCGGCCTCGAGATGGTGGCCGTGTTGCTTAACATTAGATACTCAAGATTCGGTTCTGCCGGGTTTTCGGGTGCGTCGGTAGATGGTGTCCTCTTCATGTTTCTCCTTCCCACTGCGCTACTCGTGGCCGCTGAAAGGTGGTTCCCTCGACTGTTGCAGATATGTGTCTGTGTTAGTGTTTCTTTTAAGTTAATTCCTTGTTTCGCAGAAGTTGGATAAGAATGATCCGTCGTCTCCAGCGACATCGATCGGTACGGAACGGCATGGAGTACTTCGTACACATCCACCCCTTCCATTCATGCGGCTTTCTCATTCATACAATCGCGCATCCACCCATTTCACCTGATGCCGTGCCGTGGCGAGTTGAGTACAACCGGCCGGCCGTGCTTGCTAATCGCTCTAGGTTGGTTATGCTAGAAATGTCCCTCTCTGCTCACGTCGGTTTCGTGGTGGCCGTTGGTTCCTCTTCGACAACGAACGCCGGACGGGCTGTGGTGGCGCTTTCCGGCGGACTGCTGCCTGCCTCCACCGGTACCACCGAACCCTTACTGCTTCGCCCTTCGACCGCCCGGTACTGTTCCTTTTCGTCACTGCTCGGTATCGTCTCGTTTGTCGTCTCTTCGCTCATCGTGACATCGTCCAGGCCACCCTCGCCATCGTCGTAGTCCGTGAGCCGGTCGAAGAATGCCTCCAGATCGAGATCCATACCGGGCTCCGGCTCCTCCTCCTTTTGCTTCACCGTCCCGGCTTTGTTCGGCTCAACCAGCTGCAACTTCGTCGACGGTTGCGTCTGCTCGGGACGATCCGTACCGTCCTCTTCGCGGTCCTGCTGGTCGTCTTCGGCGAACAGGTCCGCCACACTCGATCGCTGCGGGTCCGGATTGGCCTGTTCGCTCAGCTTAATGTCCGCGCCGTAGATCGGCCGGAAGCCGCCCTGCAGCTCCGGCTGGAAGCTGTTCGGGTCGAAGGTGGACGAGGATGGAGTTACCACCATTGTCGAAGGTGCGGCGGCTGCCGCCGAAGCCGATCCCCGTACATCCCTGTCGTCTTCCGCTCCCGTCGACGTGGTGTCCTCGTTGTCGGACCGATCGATGGAATTCTGAGCGTTCTGCCCCGCCGGGGAGTCAAGCGTCTTGTGCGGTAGCTGCACCGGTTGCTGATTAAGTTTGAGCGCCTGCGGCGAGGACGTTACTACGGCCCACCCTTCGTACGGGTTCGTCACCTTCACCGGGTCGAGGCTCATGCTCGCCTGGAACGGCGCCTGGAAGCTCTGCTCGTAGCGCCGCGACGGATTGCCGAACTCGTCCACGTCGTCGATCTTCAGGTAGGACACTTCCGTCTGCGTCTCGCCGTACGGCGAGTAGTAGTAGTTGCTTCCGGCGCCGTACCCAGCGCCCGGTGGCTTGTTGTAGCGCATGTTGTTGTTGTTCACCGCCGGCACGCTCGACTCCGTCGGGGTGTACGCGATCGCGATGGGCGTACTATCCGTGTGGAAGCGCTGCAGCTTGCTCGAAATCAGATCCTGATCGTCCTGACCGACGACCGAGCCCGAACCCACGGACGGCTCCTCGCCGAGGTTGTACTCGGAGTCCGACTCGAGCAGGTCCTGCTGCGGGTGCGGCCGCATGTGCCCTCCCTGCTCAGTGTTCCGCGTCAGTGCCAGCGGGTCCGGCTTTTCCAGACTGTACGGGAAGTTCAGCTTGACGTGGGCGCTCGGTTTCTTGTGCTTGGCCGTCAGGATCGGCTGCTGGTCGACGTGGGTCGCGATCGAGAACGGTGTGTTCTGGTACTCCGTCCCAGGGCTGATCACCTTCGACGCCGGTGGCTGCGGTGACTGCTCGCCGCGCTGTCCCACCACGATCGGATCGTCCAGCTTCACCGGGGTGCTCTTGACCGGGTACACCACGTACACCGGGTGCTCTCTGTCGACCTGTGGCACTCCCGCCACACCACCCGGTTCGCCGTTCGAGCCCACAGTCACTTCCTGCGGCTGTTGGAAGCTAGCGCCGGCACCGTGCTGCTTCTTCGACTGCAGCATCTGCAGGGTAACCACCGGTTCTAGCTTGGGTCGGCCCTGGTACTCATCCTTCAGGATCGTCTTCAGGATTTGCGGTGGGCTGCGATGGAACTCGCTGTCCTCCAGCGGTTCGTTGGGCTTTTCCGAGCTGCTAGGCGGACGGACGGGCGGTCCCGTAGGGATGATGTTCGTCGCCGGTGGCGGTTGCAGACGAGGCGGTTGAATGTTAAACACGCGATCCTTGATCATCGACGGTGGCGGAGGCGGCAAGCGATAGTGACGCCGGTTCTCCAGCTCGGCCGACGCAGGTGGAAGATGCTGCGGTCGGCTCGGGCGTGCCATCAGCCGCGTGGGAAGGGGCGCTCGACGAACCGCGCCGGTTTGGGGCGGGTACTCGTGCAGCGGATAGCCGGGTTTGCGCAGCGGTGGTCCGGTTTTGACGAACATTCCCGACGGTGGGACACGGTAGGTGCCGGGCTCCTTCGGGAAGGGCGGGTGACCGTGGGAGATCTTGGCGTTCGGACGGAACTGAGGCAGAATGTTGGGCAGGGTTAGGGTAGGCCGGGGCCGATCGCTCGGGTACGTCGGTGGACGCCGGTGGATCTCGTTGTAGCGGAACGGTGGGCCTTGCGATTGCACTGGCGGTCGAGGCGGACGCTGAGGGCCCGACGGGCCGGATGGTGCCGATGGGGGCGTCAGCTGCTCGGGCAGGTCCGCCGGGTAGTGCGGGTTGGGTGCGATCGAGAGTTCGTTCTGGTTGAGCGTGTCGGTGGACGGGGACGGCGAGTCGAACACGATCCGGTTGGACACCTCGTGGAGCGTACTGGAGATGTCCTGGTTCGGCGGGAAGACTACCACCTGATCGGGGCGAACGGGAGCCGAGTGACCGTTGGGGGGAAGGACCTCACTCTTGTGCGTACCGCTGATGATGGGCGCGTTGTCGTACTTGTCGTCCGACTCGCTCGGGAAGCGTACGCTGCTCGTCTTGATGATGTCCTGCGGCTTCACCTGCACCTGCACCGACGCTCCCACGTTCGTCTGGTCGTGCGCTTGGTCGTCCAGCACCTGCCCCATCTGGTAGGAGGGCCGCGAGGCGCTGAGGGCCGCCGCCGACGCCGTATCCTGCGAGACCGACCCGACGAAGTGACCGACCCCGTCGGCGTGTCCCGCCCCAACCGACTGCTGCGAGCCGAGCACAAACGTGGCGGAATGCTGGTTCGGGCTGATGACGACACTGTTCATGCTCGGCACCGCGCCATACTTGACCACGTTCAGCTGCGGCTGACGCACCTCATACTGCACGTACTGTCCTGCGCCATTCAGCGCATCCATGGACGGTTGCTGCGGACGGTGTCCGTTTGATTGATGTGTCGCGAAATGCTGCTGTTGCTGTTGCTGCTGCTGCTGCTGCTGCTGCTGCTGGAAGGAAGGACGTACTGGAGCGGATGGAGCTGGCGGATGCGGATGCACCTCGTACTGCACGTACTGGTCGGACAGGTCAATCGACTGTTCAATCTTCGGCCCACCGGTCGGACCAAGCAGCACGATCGACGGTGGCGTCGTTTGCTCCTCCTCTTCCTGCTCCTGCTGCTCCTCCACCCGGTTACTCTCCGCCTCGAGCCGCTTCTTCTGCTCGAGCGTGTTGAAGATGTCCGAGAGCGACATCACGGCCGGATTCTTGGGTAGATCGATCTTTCCGTACTGGTCGCGGTCGGCCGGCGCGCCTCCTTCGGCTCCCTGCTGCGAGGGCATCGGGCGGAACGGTGCCGGACGGGAGCCTTCGTACTTGAGGGCCGGCATGGTGAACTTGATCTTCTGGCCCTGCCCAACGTTCACCGGCGAGTCGCGCGAATCGTCCACGAACACGACCGGATTGGCCGGGGAAGGGCTCGAAGGCGGACGGGTGCTCGTGGTCGTCTGGTAGAAGCCGGTCGTCATCGTGGACGGCCAGTGGGGTCGCCCGGACGGGGAGTAGTAGGTCGACGAGGTGCGCACCGGTGTCGCTGGAGAGGGACGTTCCGTGGTGGTGGTGGTCGTCGTGGTCGTCGTTGTTGTCGTCGGTCCGGGTAGGGCCAGCGTGGACGGGAGGAAGAACTTCTTGCGCGTCTGCTCCGACGTCTCGAGGTACTTGTTCTTGATCGTGCTCTTGTATGGGTAGCGCGTGATCAGCAGCTTCTGGGGGTTGACCGTCGTTTTCGGCGCTTCCGTCGCTTCCACCGGCGGCGAGAGGGTCGTCGTTGTCGTTGTCGTCGACGTCGAAGTGCTGGTTGAGGTCGTGATGGGACGTCCGGAGGTGGCCGGGAACTTGTAGTACGAGCCGGAGTTGCCGGTGTTCGCCGTTGCACCTGCTCCGTACGGCGCTCGGTTGAAGCTGCCCGACGTGTACTGCGGTCGGTTGTAGAAGTACTTCGTTGAGGTGGCCGGCGGTGGCGGCACGGTGGTTGTAGTCGTGGTCGTGGTCGTCGTCGGAGCCGGTGTGGCCGAGGTGGCCGCGACGATGTGCGGCGCCGAATGCTCCCGGTGGTTGCTCGCTCCTCCCTTGTTGATGCCCTGGTACTTGAGGTTCGCGTACGAGCTCGAGATCGATACAAAGTTCTCCGGCGAGTACATCTTGGGCAGGTTGAGGAAGTCGTGGAAGTTCGGCGTCGAATGGTGCACGATCACGTCCTTCTTGTCGCTCACGTAGCTGTCCTTGTTCGCCTCGTACAGCTTGCCGTCGGGCAGGTCGATCTGGTTGCCCGTTTTCTTGTGGTTGAAGTCGATCGCACCCGTCGACGGGTCGCGCTCGACGAAGAACGGCTTGCCATCGTTGAACACGTCGGACGGTAGCAGCACCGAGCCGGGCAGCAGATCCTCGTCCACGTTTGACTCGTCCGCGATCAGGTCCTCGAAGTCGTCGTTGAACTCAAACTCCGCGGAAACGCTGGAAGCCAGCAGCATCACCAGGGCCATGCTGCCCAGTGCCACTCCCACTGGGAGCATTTTCGTTGGTTTTCTCATCCTTCAAGGGCACAGACTAGGAAAAACATGAAAAAACGTTAAAGAAGAGCGTTAGTTTGAGAAACTAGAAAAATTTATCCGAAAAGAAGAAAAAAAACCAATTCAGAAAAAGGGTGAGCTAAAGTAGCTGCATTTCTAAAACATTCTGATAATTTCTATAAATAAGAATGTTACCCTTTTTTAACCATAATTTATTGAAATAATTAGTTTATTTTGTTTTTTATTGCTTTCCATATTTCTGGACTTCGACGTGAACACTGGGGTTCACATTAGATGACAGTGTTGGAGATTTCTTTTTCAGGATCTCTGAAACTTGAGACAAGGACAATCGAAAAACCAAATGTCCATGTATAGAAGATGGATTAAACACAAACATTGATACACACAATTAACCTAATTTTATCAAAACAAAAAAATGCACTACGTTGAAATTGAATTGAAGGAAAAATGCACTTTGTTGAAATTGAATGGAGGAAAGGGAAAAATCTCAATATGTTACAACGTGAACCGATTGGCGTTAAGGAATCTAAAGCAATACATAACAGAAAAGCAATCCGCCTGGTGATGAATAATCCGATCAACCAACTTCTATTTGGAAGAAATAATAAATTAAGCTGAAAAACTCTCCACAGCCCCTCGTTGGGTGAAACCACGAAACGATTTTGATAAATTTTCACTCATCAAAACGAGGCGGTAAAAAAAAAGCTAGTACCTACTTTAGGGGAAAAATGCGTTCGTTAGGCAAAGGCGGACGAGCTTCTAGGCAAACAACTTTTTCACCCGCAGATCAAATCTAATCAGCAAATCAGCCATAGCATTAAATCATCGCCCCGCATTACGTGAGGCGTTTCACTTTCTATCTACCGCTTGGTAGTTAAATTGGGAAAGAAACAACCGATACCACGTATGTTTTCCATGGAGTTTTCACGCAAAAAACAAAACATCTGGAAAGAAAAATAACCCCTCCCAAAAGTCTGCCCAAAACATCGCCGGATCGAAAGCGAAATCAAACTCATCAACGCATACTTCCGCAAATTGATGCTGGCGATGCGCGAGATGGGGATTTTTCTACGCAGCCATATCGGATCGATATCGGTGTTTTCCATCATAATGGAGAATAATCAAAGCTCACTTTTCCTGTTAGCAGCCCCGGCGGAAAGAGTCGATTAAACAAATTTCTGTGCATAAAAAAAAGAAACGGCCACCGTGGTGACGTTTTCGTTGCGAGTTTTTTTTTCTCCTCTCCTCCGGTGGATTTCTCTTCCGCGCGCAAGGTGTTCTCGCGATCGGAGGCTGGGGAGGGGATTTAATCCGTTTGACGCACGTGTGTAACGTTTTTCCACCACAAGGCAGCGGGATTTCCCATTGCGCCAGGCAAACCCCGGCCATTGTTTCGCCGACTCGCGGACAAATTGGATCCTGCACCATGGTAATTGTGGTGCGTGGGTGAGCAAAATGTGGAGGAAATGAAAAGTGAAAAGCGCTTTGTGTTTGCCTGGATGCTAGCAGCTTTGATGCGGTACGCTCTCATCGTCCCCAGGCGGGATTTGTGTGGGACGATGACTTTATTAGTGACGTTGGTACAGTTGCAGAGAATTCGAAAGAAGCTGTTCCTCTCTTTGGGGGTTGATTTTTAATCCGAACCCTTGAAACAGTTAATGCTTTCAAACATCTCATCCCCGGAAAACCTCCGTTAGGCGCGACACCCGGTCGACCCGCTAACCGAAATTCCGTTCACCTGCCCCGATCGGCCAGCAGGGACGCGCACGGAATATTAATCGGCGCAGGAGCCAATCCGATTCGTTTCGATCGTGAGTTTTGGGGTTGACCGAATTTTCGCCACAGACGCTCGGTGCATCGTCGTGGGCCCGCTTTCCCTCGTTATGTAACGGGATGTGAGGCGATGGGTTGCATGTTTGTTCTGGTGGATTTATGCTATGCGTGCCGCGGGCCGTCCTCCGTTTCCCAGGGCTCGGCACCAACAACGATTTCGTCAGCAACACCATTCTGTCTCGTCGATCGATATCGGATGACCCCGGCTGGATGGCTGCACGATCCCGGTGAAATCCGCTCTGCCTATGTTGGCATTCTACGCACGGTGGAAGCATGGAAGGGGGCCTGGCGACTCCCTACATTTATGCTAATTAGCACCCGCCCCGGGGTGTACGCATTGCCTCTTTCCAGTCGCTCCATGTTTGTGTTGTGATGTTATTTTTTCTCAATTTTTCGTTGATCGAGAATGCGACCGTCCTCAATGGGGCGCAAAGGGGCGCTTCCTGCGCGTTGGCAGGAAATGCTGGATTTCGAGGAAAGCAATCCACCCAACTAACTAAATCGACCAACCTCCCACTTTCGTCGTGGCCGCCCACTTTACCCTTGAGGCGAAACTCAGGGGGAAACTGCGAAAGCGGCGGCGTAGCGGTAAATATGAAATCGATATATTTTCTATTTAGCGATTGCTTTGTCAATTTCTCCCGAACGTTTCGGTTTGGCCATTTGTGCATAAATTTGCCCGTACCCTTCCCTCCTACCGCCAAGCTGACCTCTTTTGCGGTCGGCTGTGCAAAGCCTTTTTCTTTTTTTTTTCCTTTTTTCAGCTCTTTAGCTTTTTTAGATTTGTGAAATATCTCTGGAGAAGCGACAAAGCTCGGAGAAAGTACACTCGTCACCTTGAGAAATTGGCAAGAACATCCCAACGTGCGGCTATCCGTTTCGTTGCTTTTCACTTTCCATATAGAGAGTGGGACAGCTTGAGGGTGTTAATTGAATTAACACCTTTCGGCAGCCGTGGTATTGCTTTCCCCTTAAGGTTCTTGAAAAAATGGACGCGATGTTACTGATTTCAGACATGCTCCGGGGTGTCGATTAGGTTATTTTCAAACCTATTATTTAAACCAAGTCATCGGGGCTTAACTCTAACTTTGTAACTTGACAAAATGCAAAGAAGTATAATTTACTTTTGTGGGCATCAAAATGCTTGATAAAAAAACTGTCTTGGTGGAAAATGAAGAAAAAAAAACAAACTGGAAAAGGTACTCCTAAATGAATACAATTTATGAAGAAAAAAAACTAGAATAGGAAACTGAGCACCAAAAACTGCATTTCCAAATAAGCTCCACACAGCAGGAGCTCAATCGAACCGATTAAAATATGAAAACGATTGCTCCAGTTTTCCCTTATTCATCCATCCTGTGCCAAGAAAATAAAAATTGAGCTTTTTAAAAGGAAAGAAAAACGCCAGCGAACACGATTCGATCCTCAGCCGAACACGCACACAAAGTGTCAATTTAAAGCATATTAACGCACAATGGAGCAGGCAGGCTATTATGAACGAAATGCCCCATCCAATGTTTGGCGGAAGGGGAAATTTGGATCGCCAGCCGCCCAAGTTAATATCGTTTTCTTGGTGAGATTCCACCGCTGCTCCAGCTTCCAATTTCACATTCCACGTTCCCTTCCGGTTTGCGATGGTTTGTTTGTTTTAAGCCGTCTCGATGTCGTCCGGCCCTGCCTCCTTCTGCCCTGCAGCCCCCCGACCGTGGCCGGACATCAAGTGGGTCAAGTGTTCGGTCGTCGGCGAACGTCTCATTTTCTTTCCCCTCCGCCTTTCGCCCCACTGCTATCAACTGAACTCGAAAGCTCAGAGACACTATCAACGACGGTTGCGGTTGATATGGACTACGGACTACCGTCAGGGCCGCAGGGTTGGGGTTCCGTGATTGCACGGATGAAGCGAACCCGCTGTAAGACATCCAGTTCACGATGGCGCTTTATGGATGAGCAGAATCGAAAGTTGACTGACCATCGCACCGCACCGTCCGGCTTTGGCAGGGGTGGCCATCATGATGACGCTGATGATGGTGATCGGTTTGGCGGTTGTCAACGTGCAACGCGCGGAATGGCATCAGGTTTCCAACACGCGGAACAGGACCGGCGTCCGCCGCCGTCACCTCCACCGCCCACTTTCGATTCGCCCTGGCAGGGGAGATCTGTTCGGACGCTCCTCTTCTCGGACGAGCTTTCCCGCGAGCGTGGCTAGAAAGCACGAAATGGGTCAAGGTGAACGTTGGCTGCACGATTGCCCCTGCGTCGGCCGTTGTTTTCCACCTTCTCCTCCTTATACTTCGTCAATCAAATGACCAGTTCACGACCGAGCTCTCCTCCCGAGTGGAGGCAAACGCCAAAGGCAACACGGAAAAGAAAGGGCGAAGCGGACAATGGAAAACCATCTCGTTTCGCTTCGAATGTTTCTCAAGCTTCATGACGAAACAAGGTTTCTTCATGGTGAGAAAAGGAACCTGCCACAGCATTCCAGTCAGATTTTCAATTCCTCGCTTTTCCTCCCCCTGCAATTGGCCCAGAACAAACCAACCGGTTTGCCGCTCGGTGGAAAGAACGCCCGACCGAATCACACGACCACGATGGAGAACAAGAGAAAGTTGTTTTTTATCAAAAGAATTAGACTAATGACCGGTTTCCTTCGCTTCGGTTTCCCAGAACCACGAGAGGGTTCTGGAACGCTGGGTTTCAGTTGAAGCTTCCCTCGAGCGGAGAACGTTTTCACTTTTTCCCCCTACGCCCGGGAGGTCGTTCCTCCGTGGCGGGTTTGTTGTGTTCCTCGAGACGAGATGGCAAGATCGAACAACTCCAAGCCGCGCACACACACAAACACCCTACTTTGGTTTTCTTCTCCGGGTGAAAGTTGGCGTCGGTTTTATCGGAGCATTACCTTTTCGGCCCCGTCCAATTGCGTGTGAGTGGGATCGAGTGCGTGAGTGGCAGCAATTTCCGTACTCATTTGTAAGCCGATTTTCGAACCGCGCACTTCGGATTTCTTTTTCTCGCTTATCTATATTGCTTCACATTCTCCGGCCATTCAGCCCCCTGGCGGCGATGAGATGCAACTCTCGCGGTGGAGAGCCATTTTGCGTACGGGGGTTGTGGTTGTTTGCCATTGTTGTCTCGTTATTTCTCTTCCTTGATCACTCCACACCACGGTCCGGTGGTGGTTCAATGACATGTTCGTCCGTGATTTTGGGCAGCCTGCAGAGTGACGTGTACCTGTGGCCATCATCTTGATAAGTGTGAAATGTGGCTTCAGGTGATTTCCTTCTTTCTTTTTTTGGTATCATTTTGGCTTTTTCTCTGCGAAGGGTCTGACCGTGCTGAACCGTGCCGTAATGAGTATGCATTTTATCGTGCCTAACGAGCGAACTCGCTCAACGTGCCTGAGTAATAGCCGAATAAGCAGCTTCCAGTTCCACAAGTACCCGTTGAAGCCCATAAATTTATCTAATTGATCGCATCGATCACGATTACACGAGCATCAGTTATCCGATGGTGCTTCTTCATCTTTTTCGAGTTAGAGTTTCATTCAAAAGGCTGTTGAACCCAAGCACAGGTTTTAAATGAACTTTGATGGTTGTTTAAGATACCGAAAGTATACTAGAAACTAGAAAACAGACGATGGTGGTTTGCAAAATGGTTAAAAGTGAATAAAAATTGGGTTAACAAGTATATCAAACGATAAGTATAACTATGGTTCGGTTTTTTTCCACCGTGTTCGTATCCTCCATTTTCATTCACAGCAGTTCCACCACGAAACAAAAAAAAAGTAGGCTCGAATAGAATGGCCCTGGAGAAATGTACAAGCGGAATGTATGCAGTGCAGCGTCGGTCGGTTCGCTGGGATGAATCGGAAAACGTTTCCGTTACCAGTTCGCAAGCAACCAAGGTGGCACTTTCTTCTTCCGCGACAAGAAATCCCGGTCGTCGCAACCGCAGCGCAGTGCACTCATTCACCCGTACATGGCCAGCCGCGCGCATTTGTGCACGGGAGAAATATCGATTTTCGTTTTCTATCGTGGAATGCCCCCGTCCCCGTCATGCCTGCGAACACGTTCTTCGAACGGC
The DNA here is from genome assembly GCA_914969975.1 of Anopheles atroparvus. Lineage (NCBI taxonomy): Eukaryota > Metazoa > Arthropoda > Insecta > Diptera > Culicidae > Anopheles > Anopheles atroparvus. The sequence goes on from CAJZCY010000001.1 coordinate 20,867,485, forward strand.
GGAACGGCGGAGAAGAGGTGGTAGAGGTTTTGCCTTCTTCTGCCTTTCGCCATCTCTCGTTTTGTCTCTCAAAGATCGCCCTCCTCAATGCAAGATCCGGACATCGGTGCCAACTGCCTCGGGGTGCGGTGCGTTGAATGAAAACGAAAGACTTCACCCGCGCAGCAAAGACAGCAAGCGACGAACCCGGAACCAACATCAGTTCGCACGCGTTCCCGCGATGGTCCGACGCTCCAGATACAGGGGGACAGGCTTCTCGCGGGCGCCCGTACGGATGAGAAGCTCCCCAAAAACCTGCAGCATGGAACGGTTCCGAAGAAGTGGTATAAATAAATCAAAAACAAATACACACGCGCACCAACCGAATGCGGCAAATGCAAGTGCAGGAAACGGTGTGCAGCAGTTTCTTCGTTGCACCGGAGGCGGCCGGTTGGTACGCTGGCGGATAAACTAGTTCACCATTCCGCTCCGCTCGTCGGCTGCATTTGTTATGACAGTCATTATCCATCGCTCGAGCAGCCGGCCAGGAAAAACCGGGCGGTAGGGATTTCGATTCACCCGGCGGCGGCAAAACTAAATCAAACAAATGCTGTTTCGCTTTTCACTCAAACAAACAGGGAAACGCGCACAAATCGGCACACAGATGGCTCGGATGAACACGCGGCAGACAGTGAAACCGCGATAAATAGGCTAAGGCCTGTGACGAATCATTGAAGCATCGCGAATGATGGATCATTTCAAAACCGTTCCGATCGGTCATAACGCTTGCCGACGGCGCGAGGTTAGTGCTGGTAAAATGCGACCGGAAACTAGGCCATCCGGAAGGGCTGCACGATGTGTAGAATATTAAAAAAATGACGAATGAATATAGATTTTGTCTGTTTTTTTTTCAAACGGTTAAACGAAAATCAGATATGAAAATTTGAGCAAAAATGAAACCTTACTTTATTAGTAAGGCATCTCCAATAATGCTAAGAACAAAAATTCTGTTAACTGGAGATAATGTAGAGAAAAACATTAGTGGAAATTAAAATTGTCCAAAGCATCTGTTCTCACGTCACGTCTCTTTCGACAGACTATCCCATCTTTCAATGCAAACGGTTCGTTGCCGGCTCCCAATAAATCTTTCGCGATTTCATCAACAGCTCCGAGGCTAACGGCGTCCTGCGATGAAACGAGCCACGTCAATGGGGCAGTTTGAAAGAAGAAAAAAAAAACCCTTCCTTATCAGCAATCGTCGTTTGTGGAAGCAACAAATTGCATCACGGATGGAGCTTGAGGCTGAATGCATTATGGGAGGGTATGCTACAGTTTTCCCACCACCACCAACGTTCTCATTTCGCGTTTTGCCCGTCTGCACATGCAGCCCTAGTGGATCATCGCCCGTATCGGTGTTTCCCCTCCCCCTCATTCGACACCTCCCGATCCCTTGCAAGCGATGTAGGGGATGGGAACAGTATTTTGTTGGCCAAGTCGAGTGGCGAAAAAATTAAATGAAGAAAAAAGCCCAAGTAAACTGTAAACATTAACCGAGCGGTCAAGTACCGTTTCGTTTCGCAACGCAACCATTCGCACGCGCTCGCCGCTCGGGCTGCCCATGGACGAGTGAACTTGACGTGGTTCGGCGTGTGTATGAGAAGTTCCAAAACGGTGTTCTGGAAACGGTGCCCGAAGGTCCGCTGGTCTGCATATTAACGCTGCCAGGAGGGGAACCGCACTAATTTAACTGTTGCTACTTGCCAGTAGTCGGCGAGACCGACGACGACGTGATTTTCAAGCTCAAGTATTAACCCGTTTCTTCGTTCAAGTTTGAACTTCGTTTTTCGTGAAACGAAATTCTATCCTGTTAATACGAAAGCGTTTAATAACTTGCATTTTTAGGGCTTACGGTCGTGACTAGTCAATCCTCCGTACCGGGGGAAGTCTGGTCTTGATTAAAACCGAAAAGCTTGCGAAACCATCTATAAAAGCTAGAGCTCAATGCTCAATGCACAATCCTACACTTAAGCCCAGCGATACTGAGCGCCCGGAAGCAGGTGAGAGTTTATCGTAGTAACGGATCTTACTAGCGGAAAAATGGTATCATATTTTGGCCAATTAATGAGCTCCTAATTTGCCTCATATCGTAGAATGCCGGAAAGGAGTGGAAACTCTTCCGTTTCCCGCACCGTGACATCGGCAACCTTTCCCGGTGCGGAAAGCGGAACATCGACGCGACGATTGTGGCCAGATAAATTACGGCCCCCGTCGGCTAAAAGGTAGAAATGTGACAATCGAGCCGCCAAAAAACAATTCCAAATAAGCGCTTTAACACAGCTCGAGTTCCCGAGTTTGTTTCGACCCAGGTGTCTCACAGTGGAGCGGAAGCGGGAAACGGCTGAACAGACGCCATTTCGAGCCGTTTCCGGCCGATTGACATATCCGCACGTGAAAATGAAAGCACATGGAAATGGTGCGTGAGAAATTGATCCCTCCCGTCTCGGTCGGAAACGTCGAGGATTATACAAAGATTTGCAAACATTACATCCAAAAGGAATTGAGCGATCCGACGACGCCAACGACGGGGTTTGTACAAATTTATGTTATTCCCATTGTCAAATTAGCCCGATCATCACCACTTAGTGTACAATCGCAGTTTACCATCAAATGGCCGGGGCATCCAGCCAGAGGAAAATGTCAACCAGTGAAACCCGCCGCGTGCGCCGTCAAGCTCATCGTGTTCCTCGACACCTGCCTGCCGATAGTTGCCTCGATGGTGGGAACCGTCGGTGGCAGGGCCCTGTCATTCGAGACAATTGGCCATTTCGTGGAAGGGAGTTGAGGGGTGAAAAACACGGCACGGTGCGAGATTGTTTGCTTGTAATTCGCTCACCTCCCGCTCCGCCATGGCAGGTGAAGGGGAACTGTGGTCGGATTTTTTTTCCCGCCATAATCCCGCCAAGACGTTCCGTGCTCGCGTCGTGCCCCGTTCCGTTCGACGAATAATTTGAAAGATTGCTTCCGTGGCCATGTCGTGGTCCGGGGAGGGAAAAAGGTTGTGGAAAGAAAGCGTAGCCTTCCTCGTTAGCTCCTCAAAGCGGAGGTCATCGGACGGTCAAGTGCAGAAAAGTGGCGTAGACTGTGCGACGACAAGTACCGACGACAAGCACCGAGTACGGGGGACAATTAAAAAGCTAGCTTAATTCGCCAACTGCACTTGCACAAACAAGCCGATAAGCAGCCCGACAAGGTGGAATTGAAAGTACGAAAATTATGATATTTCACCGGCTCAGCCCACGGCTGGAGAAAGAACCTGAAGACAAGAGACGCACGGCGAAAGACAACTGTCAAAGATCGTGGCGCACGATGAGACCGAAGGAATGTGAGAGTTTTCCGTTTCGTGCGTTGTTTCTTTCTTCCCCAACAACAACTCCATCCAACGTGTCTTCCGGCGAAGTTTGATTGTTTTCCTTTTTTCGACAACCGGCAGCTGATGTTTGGCTGCGCTTTCCTTCACCCACAACGCCATTTCGCAGTCCATTATGGGGATAATTAATGCCATGGAGGAAGCGGTAAAGCTGTGATGGCTTGTTTTTGGCAAAACAACTTTACGACTTTGCCCAATGGGCTTCGTTTTTCAGCTCAAAAGAAAAGAAAAGACGCAATGTAGGATGAAAATATGAAATGTGTTCCGGGGAAAAGCCTGTTTTATTACTCTGTCCTGGCGAGCTTGTAATATGTAGGTCTTGCAGTATAAGTGTTATTGGCTGTGACTATCTTATTAACCATCTTTTTCTTTTTCTTCCAGAAAGAAACATGAATTAAACTGCAAGACATGTCGTTCGAAGTGACCTCTACAGGTAGCAAATAACAAAAAAAAAGTTCTTCACCATTTCATTTCCCCTGAATGCGAGGAACTCCATCGTAGTTTTAGGCGCTCCTTCCGACCAACAATCAATTGTGGAATAAATTGATGGTCCCACACTCGCCCTCGGTGGGTGTATCAATTCCAATTTTCGGCCGTTTTCCTCCAAATCTGTCCCTCCTTCGTAAGCAGCAGCATGATTGATGGCCCTCGCCGGAAGCGGCCGGTGGCGACCCAAATCTCACACGGGCTCGGGCCAGTTTCTCGGCTCGGGGCGCGTGGGAACACAGCTGGCCAAGCCACGGTAGGCCCTTCCGCCTGTCGGTTTGGGGGCTTGCGAGACCGAGTCGGAATCGTTTTGCCCATTGTTGGCGAAATCCGTCAGGCCATTAATCAATCAGCCGGCATCGGGAAAAACTCTTTGGTTGCTGGAAGATTGTCGCAGCCACGGGCGCGATAGCGATCGATAGTGAGAGTTGTTTTTCGCACCATCGCAACCAGCCAGCCGAGGGTTCCCGGAGGTGGACCGCGGTATCGCCAACAATTAGAGATGGCCAATTAATAATCCATCCATCCGAGGGGCCTTTCATTTTCCGCCACACGTGCTGGATGCTGGACTGGAGTGTCGCTGAAGTGTCGCGAAGCAAGGCAAGCCGTGTCATTATGCATCGCTCGGTGCATCTTCTGTGGAGGAGCTTGAAAGTAACGCCACTCCGTCGCAATGGCATTCAACTCGCGGCCCCGACAACGGAACCTCGCTCGTGGAGATGGTTGGAATGTGCGCGGCTCACTTTCTTTCCGCCTTGCAAGTGCTTTCGCAAGCGCTCCCCCCTTCACGCGACGGCGTAGGCGAATGGGAGATTAATATTCGATTGAAATTTGGGATCAACCCCTCGGGGGCCCAAGGGCCGACCGCGAGCACGAGCATATGTACGCATTGTGCGTACGCAGCTGCCGGCAGCTCGGCATGAGTGATGGCTATTTCATGTTTCTTCCCCTCGTCGAATTTTTAGTCACATTCCTGATCAACTTTCTAATACCGGCGCTCGGGACGCCTCGCGCGAATCGTTAAATCAAACACTACGAACGCATCATCCGGTGAAGAAATGGCGACAACAACAGCACAAAAAACGGAAACCACCGATCGGCGATCGGCATGCAAACGGGGTTGACGAACCTCCTAAGTGGCACGTCTTCGGCTGGACGGGACTAAGTTTGCCTATTCATAAGCTCATAAGTGCCGCTCCGCTCTTCATTGATTATTCATTTTGCGCAGTACGGCAAATGGCGGTGGAAAATTTATGCGAACAATCTTATCGTCTCAGATAGTGTGACAACGAAGCGCTGATATGAGGTTGTTTTTCTAATGTTTTCTTTTGCCACTCGGCAGCCTTGCAAAAAATGCACTGTTAGTTTTGAAAATGATCCTTAAATGCTAAACAAGGCGAAAAAAGATAGTTAGCTGCGTTGTGCTCTAAAAACTTCATAGAGACGCTTATAGTTTTCTAATAGTGTGTTGTTTTAAATATCCATCTCTTTCTCTACAACAACTTCAAATGGGAAGTATCATTTTTTGAGAAATTTCATACACATTTTGAACATTTAAGAAAGCCAGAATAGATATCTTTTCCACGCGCTTTTGATGCATCAAAGATGCCGGAAAATGTAGTAAAATCCAAATTTCTTCATTATTTAGTAAAACAAAACTCTTTCACCCATAAACAGTAAGTTGTTTGATTTTTGTAAGAAAACACGAAAAAAAAAAGATTTCATCGACGGTAAGGTTTTCCTTCGAACAACTAATTTGGCTGCAGCGGAACACTATTAATTGTACTTTTGCCGCCTGCACTCTCACCGGCTCTCGTCGGGGAAAAGGCAATTAGACTGCGCCGACCTTCACCTTCCGTTCTGCGAGATGGTGGGAGGAAAGGCGGTGGGTGGAAAAACGACACGAAACTCCCAGAGCTTCAGCCGAACGGAAAGGGAAACCGTTCCCAGGGTTGGCACTGGCGCTGGCCGTCTCCGAGGGATCGTAAGGAATCAGCGGGAAGGCAGGGCGGGAAGAGGGACGGCGAGAAAAAGGCGAGTAGTGATGAGCAGCCAACGAGCCCACCTTTGCACCGGAGGAGACAATGGAGATTGCAGATTAAAAATAAATGAAAGTTTTCTCTCTCGCCCCTTACCTTAAGGCCGTACCGTTTTTCCGGATGCCATTTTCGGGTACGCCAGCGGAAGAAAAGCAGCGCTGGGAAGCTGTGAACGAGCGGGTTGAGGCGCTGGTGGCCGGAAGAGCAGAAAACCATGCGACCGGAGGGGAGGGAATGCATCTTTTGTTTTGCTTTTCTTTGCGCCGGAGCTACCCAGAGCGAAGATCGCGGGTTCGCGGCGCGCGCGTCGGTCGAAAGGTCGTTCGAAAGAAAATCTGCCACGAGCAGAACGCTGGCGCACAAGGGGATTTCCAGCGCGGGATCCGCTCGTGGCCCTTGAACGACTCTGGCGTGCTCGGTCACGCTCGTTTTGTGGCGCGCAACAACAATGCCGACGATCTGCCAAGACAGGGTGGTGGGGGCGGGGTGGTGGCCGGCGAAAGTTTGACAGTTTGCCGTTCCGGCGTGAAAGTGGTACTTTCGTGGTTGGGTTGCGCCTTCGCCCGCTCCTTCACTGTCACTTGGGGCAAGGCGAATGTTTTTTTGTTATCTTCCTCTCTCTCTCAACCACAAGAAATCTTTCTACCAAACCCCACCCGTCGGGTGGGTCGAAGACGCGTGCAGCTAAAAATGTCGTTTATTGGTTTCGAAATTCGAAACGGATTTGCAATACCGCCGGCAGCGCGACAAGGAATGGAAATGGAACCGAGCGAATTGATTATTCATCGCCCCACAACATCCCGCGTGTCCAAAAATGTTCAATTTCATTTCCCCTCGACGGGTCCACCGTTCGCTCCGGAAGCGAAAGTGACAATTGATTGTAGAGACGCACTGTTTTTTTTTCTTCTTTTAGTTCGCTCTCTCCATGGCTTCCTTCCATGTTGTGAGGTCTTCAGCAGATCGGTACGGGGGTGTTACTGACGGTGATCGACGTCTGCGGTGTTGCAGAAGATCTTGACAATGATCATGACCGGTCGCGTGGTCATGGACATCCCTCAGAGATCGTTGATCGCTTACGCTTCCTCCGCTGTCCGATTCGGGCTGTGAGCTGGGGTGAAATTTGGGTTAATGGTGCCGATTCATTTCCAACACACCACAGGCAGTTCTTCCTCCTTCCACGGGGCGCGGAACGTCAGCATCGGAATGTGAATTTGAAATCAATCGAGGCGAGGATCGTAGTGCGTTTACTTTGTATTGTTTTGGAGGAGAGACTTATGCCGATTGTTCACACACTTGTCACTCGACATGGACACAATGTAAGATACAATGTAAGATTAACCTCGAAGATGCCTAACCTTTCAACGACAAGAGGGTGTCTTTAGTATAAAGCATTAATTGGTAAACAGTAAAAGAAAGGTGCAGCAGACTATGGTCTCTATGCACATTGCAACACCCTTGTAATGCTCGTAATGATCGTACAACTGCTTCCTGCCATCAACATTATCCTCACCGTGAAGTTCCAGCAATGGGTTTCATTAGGATACGAAAGACACAGCCATTACTCATAACGCCCAGGCGACACAGCAGGGAAAGGCAGCAAAATGATGTCATTTGTTTCGCTTCGCGGTACTATTATTGTTCTTCCGGTGAAAGTTACTGATGCTACCTCTCCGCGGTGACAAACCGCCCTGGCGCACGGTGAAACAAACCCAAATAAAACCCATGAGGAGGATATCCGTGTTCAGTGTCGGCCGGATCGCTGTTGGGAAGATCAGTTCCTGGTCGGGTTGACTTTCGAAATCGAATGCAAGTGGTTTAAAAGTAAAGGATTAACGGGAGGGAATTCCAGCGGTTTTGATGGAGCTGGTTGTGTCCTAAATGTTAAATGATTTGTTGAGTGGTTTTTTTTTTGTTAATCATTATTTAAAAATGGATCCACAGTAAAAACTTGTACTTCATGAGAGGACCAAAATAGTGCAGGATTTGCGACACTTTTCAAAACATTTCCAAAATACAAACAAATGTTTGTGGGGTTTTTTTGCTCTTCCACTTTTCACCTGAATGAAACTTTCGTCATGGTTCTCCACCTGGAATGCGTTGGCCAAACAAAGTCATTCGTTGCAGGTGGCATATTTTTATCCGACTACTCCGATTTATCATCCGATCCGTACTCTGGCACGCTAATAAGACGTTCCACGGTTTCACGTACTCCCATCGACTATGCGCCTACACCGGTTCCTCATCCCGATTTCTCATCGCTCCACGCCAACACGCCCTTTCTGCTCATTTGTTACCGATTAAAATTATGACTTGATTATCGGAGAATCGTTACCGTCAGCCGTCAGGAGAGTCGGGAGCGAAATGTATAACACCCAGTTTGTCGAAACCGAAGCGAACACATCCGCCGATCGGAAACACCGAACGTACACGCGACCGAGGCCAGCCAGATAACCAGCGGCCGGCCAGCCAAACCCGTTTCCCGAGCCCCACCAGCGCCCGCGATAGGGAAGAAGTTGACCCACATTCGCGCCACAGCGCACCTCACGTCCTCCCGGTGGACCCGATGCTCGGGCAGGTGCCGCCGTCCGAACCGTGACGCATATCCGTTACGAACAACCGAGCGCGCGCATCGCATTCGCAACATCCGTGTCCGGCTTACGCTTGGGCAGCAAACCACGTCGCCGCGCCACGAGGAGCAAAGCACTTGGGGCTTTTACGTTTGGCACATATTTTGGGGTCGCAAACGAGTGCCGCCTTGGATGAGTCAGCAGCCGCAGCGGGAGAGCGCAAGATAGCGGGATAAGAAGCTCATCCCCACCATGGAGAGTGATTGCCAACGCGTTTATGCAATAGTTCCCACTGCTCCACTGCTCCGGCTTTGGCAGGAGCGTCTCGGGTGAAACCTGTGTAGGATACCGTCGCGGATGTCCGGCGATTTGCGCCGATTTGCGAACCGAAGCGAACCGCAGACTCTTCAGCAGAGAGGTAAGGAGAAACGGCCGTGGATCACCGTGCATATATTTATTATTAATCATCCGATTGGAATGAGGAGAAAGTGCCGCCAGCGTCACCACGAGTGGATCGGAGATCGCGTCGCAAAAAGGCACACATGCTGACGGCTCCGGTTCGCGAACCGTGGACCGTGGAGGGCCGCACTTGTTGTCTTGGTGGTCCACACCGCCGAGAAAGTGTCCGAAGACGGACGGGAGACGCAGCGAACCGCAGCGCCGACGACGGCACGACATGGCAGAAGGTAAAGGCCACACCGCACATACGACGGCGGTGCCTGTCTCTCCAGCTAGCTGGCCGGACGATTTTCGGTTTTAACCTACATTCAACCATCCGTGCAAGCGCGTACGGCTCTGCATTCCAACACGCCCCAAATGGTCCGTGGAAGCAGGCATTCGGGCACTTTCGTGCGGAAGGTTGACAACCGCTTGTTGCTTGTTGCGGCAGCCGCGGAAGGTTCGCAGGTCAAGCTGAGTGTGACTCACCTGTGCGTCTTGGATGTGTTGGGCAAGTGTACCGCTGCCGCTCCGTGTGCGTATCCTGTCGTTGGTTCTGAAGGATTGCACCTGTTTGGACCTGGCTTAAATTCTCCCGTTCCCGTTAAGTTGTTCTGCACCGATAGTTTCGGTGATCCAATTCTTCTCGCACTTGCTATACACACGTTCTGAAGTTGAACTACTTCCACTTCCGAGGAGTTGGGAGGTAACACACGGAGCTTCTTCCACAGATCCTTCGCGTTCCTTGCTGTTCGCACTGTATCACTGCCCTTCCGTTGGGGCACTGTTACTTTCGGATTTCGCCCGGACACTTAGCACACACGCATTCAACTCTCCCAACCGGGAAGCACAAGGGGTAAATTTCACCGAACCCTGGATTTCTCCTGCTCTTCCTGGGTCACCTGTAACACTTTTTGTTGTTGTTTGCGGACCGACGCTCGGACCCAGCTGCTCAGCAGTGCCGCATCACGCCTGCGGTTCTGGGAAACGGGGAGGGAAATCGAGGGCTCACTCACCCTCTGCCGCACCACGCGAGACACACACCAAACACACATCCACACATGCACCGCACTACAGTTCGCGCCTCGAGGCACCACGTTTGACCGTTTTCTTCGGTTCGGCGCAGCAAACGCGTGCGCACGTTTCTCCTTTCGACTTCCGACTGAATGAGCGAATACCTTCTGCACGACCGCACCGGACGGCGGATCATCAACGAATAAAACGGCCGAGGCGCCCAAACTTTCTATTCCACTGCTGATCCCAGTGCTCCCTTTTGCCCTGCTGCGTACCGCGACGGAACTCTGAGCGGATCTGTAAGTGCGCCGTACCTGCATCCACTGCTCCATCATCCGCGGCGCGAGGTGGTGAGTGACTGCGAAACGCGATCCTCGATCGTGCGGGGAAAGCTTAAAGCTCAAGCGAAACGTACGTGGAATGTGTGACGTTCTTCTCCTTAATAGCGCGTAACGCTAGGTAACGCTTGGACGAAAGATGTTTCCAAGTCAACACGTTCCGTCTTGAATGGGGTTTCTTTGATAGTTTTTGCATGCGTAAACATCTTTTCACAATTAAAAAAAAAAAAATGATTCAACCGGAGTATGCAATCTGAAAAGGTTGATTTCCTCAATTGTATAAGGCACGGAACGTGTTAATAGCTCTAGGTAAAAACAAGGACAAACTACTTTTGTAGTAGTTACACCGTTTACAAAACATTCTTCAAGAACATTGGCGGTCTTCTAAACCAACAAAAAAAAGATCTTCGCTGAACAATTATAGATAGAAAACCCCCTTTTCCTCAAATTTGTCGGTCATCATCATATTCTCCATTAGAGTGAACACGAATTCTCAAATATGTTTACACTACTGTTTATTAACATTTCGCTTCTGTTTTCAATTTGACACAGTTGTTTGCAACATGCTGTTGGTTTTCTTTACACCGTTTTAAATTTTCCAAGTTTTTGGATGTGATTTCAAATCATAAATATTTTCTACAAATTTTGTTTTCTTTCCTCTTTCGATATTGTTTTTATACTGCACCGTCGTGCGTTTTCCGTTTTGCCATTCCAATAGTATAGAGTTTCGACAAGTTGAACAATTTTGACCTAATGCATGTTGGTTTCTACATTCCAATGGTACAATAATAAGTATGATCAAATATATATTTATTTTTAATTTGTATATAATTATATACACGCATTGGAGTTGGGGCTTGGGTGGGGCCACCATTGTACAATTACAACTTTTTTTTTTTTAATGAATTTGTATGTAAATTTTTCCTCTCCTTTTCTCAACCCGAATCGCTCTCATTTCATATGCCCTGCATCCGTACAAAACACCTCTTTCAGATGGTGTGAATAAGAAAAAAATTACATCCACTATGGTTAAACCTGCCTGGAAGAAGTCCTAAGAACGACAAATAACAGTGGCTCAATATATAAACGAACGCATGTTGTACTACGGTGTGTATCTATACCGTTCCTCTATCGTTTTGTAGTATATGTATTTACTTGGTTTTTGGATGGATTAAATTTTAACGGATCGATGTGACTGACTCGGAGAAAAGACGAAATGACAAATTCTAAATCCTCGACAACGTTGCCATTTCGACGAACTAACTTGCCTACACTCTTCAGAATGCGACAACGGAAAGAAAAGAATAGTCTCATGGTGATAAATATATATTTTTCGCTAATACTTGGCTGTTTCTGATGATGATTGGGGGTTTTAAAAATTAGTTCATTCGTTTGGCATGCGAAACGCCGTGGGTTCGGCGCCCTGGACAGAACGGGACCCGGCGTGCATCATGGACTCCATCTGAACGGTCTATGTACAATAAACAACTACCAGCCTGGTTAACTAACGGCCAAACCGGGAACCGTCTTACACGGTACGTCATATAACTCGTGCACAACGTGATTGCTCGTGCGTGATGCTGCTAAAAGTATATGTGGTGTTGCACTTACAAAAAGTAACGATGATCAACTAATCACCTATAATGTGGCAAAGAGGTAAACTAGCGAAAAAGAAGTAATAAATAATCTCAGAACGATGAGCGCGTGGACGAACCACGCCGCCTCATCACATCACTTCCGCCGTAGCGGTTGCCGGTACCGATCAAGTACCGTCCCCTAGCTTACTACTACAATATTTGCTTTATGGTATATTAATGATAGTAACTTAGGACACAGAACGAACTAATCTCTACGAACTAATCTCTACGTCTTACTCACATAGGTTCGCTAAATCAGTATATTGCAAACATGCCCATCTTTTCACTAATAAAATGAGAGAAAAAAGATACACGGAAAAGAATACGAATACTACAGCGATAATGATTAGGTTAGGAAAAGTGCGATTAGCATACGGAACAAGAACTAGCAGCAGGTAGACCGGAGGTAGAACATAGGCTATGTGTAGGTGTCGGGGTCCTCTGCTGAAGATATGATTACCAATATGGGATCCTCGCATTGATTGTGGGGCCGTATGGGTTTCGTAACGTGAATCAACTTAACACTTGTAGTGGAATAACGAGCGCTTCCAAGCCGCGTACGGAGGACCTTGTAGGTGCGATTACAGATAATACGGATGATACTCATACACGATAGTCACAATTACGGTGTTAGTAACAAGAATTAGGAAGAAAGGGGTTTTGTTGCTTCTAAGATTGTGTGGATGTAGTGCGTGCTTGTGTATAGATCTCAGTTTTTTGGCATTAATTCTTCTGCTCAGCTGTTTACTTTCACCTTCGCCTTTCGCGCGAGAAACTGTCGACAAACATCGGAAGTACTTGCATTCATTCGTTAGGACGAAAGGATAACTTGTTTTAATGAGTTGCCACCACGCTCAAACTACTCCCCTCTGATTTTAACGCTATGATAATTACTTTAAAAATGGACGTCAAAAAGTTTACGAATTGATTCATTTGCTTTGCCTGCGCCTTAAGACGAGCTCTTTCCGGGGTGTGTTGACAGATTTGGCTGTCTGTTTGCATTCCGCTCGCTTCTCTTCCTGTAATTCGCTGTTCCGTTATAACGTTGTACAATGATAGTAGTTTCACACAAATCAGACTGATGCGCTGACAAACACGTAATTCACACACTTCTTGTTCGTGTCCCATGGATCTACCCAGTCGATCGAGTGGGGTAGAGGAATCTGTTCGATTCATTGAGCTAAATTTGCAATCCTAGTGATTTGTTGTTTGTTTCCTACTTCTAAACCAGTTAAACTATAAGGCCTTCGTGCAAACGTTTCCGTCCCAGGGGGCGCTTCCGGGTTAAAATATAGAACCACGACTCATCGACATCTTTCCTCTAATTGGACTGTTTTCTTGATATATAAAACTATCCTTCCTCTGCTCTACTAACTGACGGTCGGAGTAAATGTGTATTCTAGGAGCTTGGCGAGAAAAATCCACTCTAACGACTACAGTGACATTGAATTTGAGTTGTTTTTTCTTTTGCTGTTTTGTTTATCTCATTCACTTACATTCTTCAATGCGGCTCCTGGGGTTTCCCAAGGGACAATATATTTAAAGGCTTATCGCCATGGACAGTCCGTTTGCTGTTAACGTTCAAACCGGGAGATACTCGTTTAGTTTTTTCTTTGCCCAGCTTCTCCCTAATCTACAACATATTGCGGTGATTTGACACATCCTCTCAGGTTTTGCAGTAAAGAATTGTTTGGCGCATGTGGGTTTCCATTTTTATCGAAGACTTTTTGTCCACACAACGGGCTCTATGTACAACCATTTTTAACAGATATAAAGGTAGATAAGTAATGTTTTCCCCCTTTCCATAGTAAGATTTCAGTTGGATACATCTTTCGTTTGCCCGATTTTTCATTCCACTGTCCAACGCGTGGTAGAACTTTGTCACAGTACACCCTCGTTCGTTTGTCGCAAGAACGCATGACGGTTCCTTCTCCTCCGTATTCTACTTATCTATTATGGTTAACCCGTTAACGTTGGTGCTAGCGTTCGATGCGCTCGCTGCACAATTGGCTCCGCCACCACCGATGCCGTTTCCGTTTGGTGCAACCGTGCTCGGGCTGGCGGTGGTGGCCGCAATGAAGTTACCCTGCTGCTTTAGCTTGTCAAAGAGCTGCAGCTTCGAGCGCACGTTTCCCTCGCAGATGTTGTTCAGGCGGTGCGCACCGTTTCCGGATTGCTGCTTGCGCTCCAGTTCGTAGCAGAACGCTTCGTATTCGAAGCGCTGCTTTAGTTCAGTCTGCGAGAGCTTGGCGGCGCTGGCCGCTGCCGCCGCATTGGTGCTGGAGTGTCGGCGCGCCCCATTATTGCCGGCCGTTCCATTTGGTGTTGCTGTAGTGTTCGAAGGTGACGTCGTTGCATTTGCCACGTTGTGACAGGCGCCCATGCAGCCCACCCCGGTCGCCCCGAGACGCCCATGGTGGTGGTGATGATGCGGCAAGTGTACTGAGTTGGTGGGTGCAGTGCCACCGCAGTGCCCCACGCCTGCTGCGGAGCCGAGCTGAAGGGAATCAGGTACAGTGAATGGTTTGAATGTTTGTCCCTTGCGCTCGAAGTACTCGACAATTTTGGCGATCTGCGCCGAGCGCGTGTTCGGGAGGGCCGTGAAGGATCGATCGTCCCACAGCAGCGAGTCAGACCCGGCCAGGCTGCTGATATCGTCCGAGCTGTCGGTGAAGATCGACGACGAGCGGTTCTTGCAGTACAGCAGCTGGTTGGCGAACTGGTTCTTCTGGATCATGCTGCTGATTTCGGAGTCGAGCGCGAGCCGATTGATCAGACCCATGTCGATGGAGCGCGCATCGATGTCCACGTTGCTCAGCAGGTTGTGCCTGCTGTGCACCTGGTGCACGTGGTGCAGATGGTGCAGATGATGATTGTGGTGACTGAACCGTTTCCGGATCGAATCCGACAGTTCCAAATCGTCCATGCTGCGCAGCGAACTAACCGTCGTCGAGCTGTCGTCGAAGAACAGTATGCTCGAGCTGTCGTTCAGCGTTTGATTGGACATTAACCCACCACCCGGGCAGAGCGTAATGCCATCGCCCGCTCCCGACCCATTTGAACTGGCCGCTCCACCTAACGCAGCGCTACCGAAGATACACCGGCACATCGGCAACCGGTCGGTGGACTCGCAGTGCGCTAGTCGCTCCAGGCAGCAACATGGCGAGCTTTTGTACGTGCCAAAGTCTTCGTTGAGGCAGGAGAAAAATCCACTCTCCGTGGATCCCCGGCGGGTAAGAATGCGCGGAGTCTCCAGCACCCCATCGCCACCCTCCGGACACACATCCTTCCCATTGACGCCGTTCGCGTCGCTCACCATCGTGGTTCGGGAAGCGGACTTTAGCAGCCCATCATCATCCGGTCGGATCGGTTCACCATCGCAGCTCGCCCCATCTTGACCCTCCTCCGTGCCACTGTCGCCGTTGTTGTTGTTGTTGTTGTTGTTGTTGTTGCTGTTGAGATGGGCCAAACTAGTGCCGCTACTGCTGCTGCTGCTGATGGTTTTCGTGCGCTTTGTGGCTCCCGTCAGCGGAAGCGTGGTTTCAGTCATTTCCAACACTTCCTCGACCGGTTCCGTCGACACGATGGATGGTATTGGGGGTTTTGGAGGTCCAGCTCCGTTCAACAGTTTCTTAGCAGGCGCCGAGTTAACGGTTGGGGTTGAGGAGGTGCCGCTGCTCGGCGTGGTTGTGGATGGTTTTGTACCCCGCGCCAACACCGCGCCGGCGCCCGATACTTCAGTCTCAATTTGACCACTCTTGTACAGTGGATGACTAGAGAGTTCAGTGAAGCTGGCCCGGTACTTGCGCACGTTGCCAAGGGACACCTTCCGGTACTCGTTCGCTAGCCTGCCGCCGACACCGCCCGCCGTCAGTTCGTCGTCCTCCTCACCGTATTCCTTGCGCGGCGAGGTCGGCGAGTTGGGTAAACTCTTCGGTTGTCCCTCACCGTTGCCGCTGCCGGAGCCGGAGCTCCCAGACCCGGCCAGCCCGGTACAACTGCGCCCATCCCGTGCATTCTGTACGATTTGGTTCTGCACCGAGTTCCACGCCCGGAAGTACGGGGCCGATATTTCGAAACACGAGCTGAACAAATCACCCGAGCTGTACGTCGTGACAGCCGGGTTGGGGCCGAGTATCTTCTTCACTCCCTTCAATTGCGAGAGCGCACTGAACGGGTTGGCCTTGGGCACTCCGCCCTGTTCCGTGTTCGCGCGCGGTTTGTACTGCGGGTCCTTTAGCAGCATCGTTTCCGCCACCTTGCGCAGCGTCTGGTTGGAGTAGGTGGGCGACTCTGGGATGGCCGGTTCGGCCGGCCGTACGACCGAGTTGCCCCGCTGGTACATGTGATAGCGCGCCTTGTCGCTCGGTGTTGTGTGCGGCGGGAAGACGATTACGTTCTCCGACAGGGACCGACGGTGGTGCAGAGGATTCTGGGAGTACTCTCCACTGCCGGACGGGGTCGTAGATGTGCTGCTACTCGGTGAGCTGTTCTCGCACGCGGCTGGAACGGGTTCGGAGCTGCTACTCGTCGAATTGATGGTGTTGGACGTTGCCGGCGTGACTCCGTTGAGACCGTTCGTTGTCGTGCTGCCATTGGTTAGCGGTATGGAGGTCCCATTGGCCACACTCAGCCTGTACAGATGCTGCTGTTGCTGCTGAAGATGATTGTAACTATCTTCGCATACATCGGACAGTAGTGTGCACTTTTTGACACATTCCGTGAACGTCGGACGACTCTTTGGATCATACTAAAAATATAAAGAAGACGATAAAATAATCTCTCTCTATCTTCCCAAAGGAATATATGTTTATTTATACTAACAGTACAACAATAGAAGGCCAGTCTTAAAAACGCCGGTGGCGTATCGTTTGGGCACACATCGGCGAACGCAATGTAGTCCAAACCAAACGTATCAGTTCTAGGCATGATGTCCGGATCTGCCTCGATCTGGGGAGGCAAAAAAAAGCTTCGTTCAAATCAACATTCTGGCGTAACCAAGCCGCCACTATTGTCTCCACTCACCCGTGCTATCAATTCACATAAGATAATTCCATAGGAGAAAACATCACTGGTTTGATCGTACCACTGTCCTTTCAGACACTCCGGGCTCATCCAGTACGGTGAGCCAACTGTGTCAAGGCGGGGTTTACCACTGCAAAGGGAAGAATTCGGTCAGCATGGGACGTTTTTTCGCCCGAAGCCCGCCTCCACACTTACCATTTCCGGGGGATGTTGGCTGCCAGCCCAAAGTCTCCGACCACCGCATCGAACATACCGTCGGGTAGCCGCTTCACAAGAACGTTCTACGGAAGGAACAATTGGGTTGAAGTTTGAGAACTCGCCGAACGACCTACTGCCTATCGCCCTGTACGCCGGGGTGGGGCAACCACCTACCTTGCTGGTGAGATCGCGGTGAAAGATACCGACGTCGTGCACGTATTGCATTCCTCGGGCAATCCCAAGCGCGATCCTTATCTTCCAAAGGGCTGGGAGGTACTCGGCCTTGTTCGCGATCAGCTGCTCTAGGGAACCGTCCTCGATGTACTCCGTCAGGGCGTGTAGTTGTCCTTCCTGTACGCACACACCCATAAACCTGTCGCAATGAAAAAAAAGGGAAAAAGTTGTTTGTAGTAACACTCTGCACACGTTGGTCACCTAAATCCCACTCAAAACGGATAAGTAGTAGCTACTTATAGACAAAGGTAGCGAACTGGTCAGGTTGGAATGTCTACATTGATACTTTTTTCTCGAGGTAAATCCCACAAGTTTACTTGCCTACTTCCTTCTACGTGTTTCGTAAACACTTACAACCCGCGCATACGCATTTACCATGCGGAATTATTTATCTTTATCAATCATTCAAAACTGTTTCCCGTTTCATTGGAGCACTGGTCCAATTGTTTCCTACCAGCCTCTAATGAAACCTCTACACCATAACGAAAAAGATTGGTTTAAACAGTTTACAGTTTTCACTCGATGTTGGTAATGGTGAATAATGATGGAAGACAAATTTCAAAAACTCTGCCTAAGGCACGAGCAAATTTGACCAAATAGTTTTCAAACGTAAACGTAGACACTTTACCGCAAGGGAAATTTGGCGTCCGCTTTAAATGGTTCGTGTCCCTTTTGCTAAGAAGGCCCCATCCGATCGTTGACGGTTGCGTAAAGCTGAAAATATCACGAGCCAATTGCCGACATCATTAATCAAAGTGTCTTTAGTGTTGTAAAGAAAATAGCTCAGCACCGTTGGCGGAAAACTGGTGCCCGGATGGGCACACGTCCGGGCCCATTGAAGAGGAGAGGAAAGTTTTTGATTTGACATAATCCAATCATGCGTAAAACCTATTAAATCGGCACAAGAAGTAACGACCGTCGTGTACCAACATTTACCATTGGCGTAAAAATAACTGATTTCATGGGAGGTTAAAAGATTAAAGGGCACCATAAGCGTCATCAACATTTTCAAATCTGCGCCGGGCGAAATGTAAAATGCCCAACACATTGAAATGATTAACCGGACAATCTGCTACCCTTCGGGGCAATGCGGCGGACCATCTTCCCAAAAATCCACGCTGAGTCATCGTCCCAACGGTTCCTATTGTCTCTGCCCGGCACACCGTTTACCAGGCATTCCGCGGCACCTGACCAATTTGTTGCGATCGTGCTGGGAAATTCGAGAATTTGTGTTACTTAACGGGTTCAGCGTCGTATTTTCCTAGTCCACCGCGATGGACAGGAGTCCGCGGGATGAAAAGTTATCCGTGATTTCTAGTCCGGTCAACGAACGACCTCCTCCGCCTCATCCAACCGACGGTGCTGGCTGTCTCGCCTCAATCGAAATTCCCATGATCGTTGCCGTAAAGAGCGTGGTTGTTTGTGTGAGTACATTTGCGTTACAACACCCGAAACTATCTGCACGGCAGCGGCGACGGCGGTCACAGCAGTCACAGGAGTTCACAGTGACAGCAACAAAACAGTTCCATTCTCGTCGCTTCCGACTTTCGCCCGTGGACTGCACGGAGTGTTCCGGCAGTAACAATAGATCGTTCGGTGCACGAATCGTCGTATTTCGGAGAGGAAGTTTAAGTTTACGTTTTCTCACATCGTTTTAACGCTTCGCGTTTTGCTTTAGCCGTGCATCCGGCTGAGATTATGCCCGGAAGTCACACCTCGTGATCTGCGCGACGGAGGGAAGAGGGGGAAGATCTATCGCGCTTCATTCCGCCCGCAGAACCCTTCCCTGTCGATGGGGGACCAGATGCCGGCAGCATGGGCGCCCATTTTAATGCGTAACACCAAACCGGTACTTCCGCATTCCCGTCGCGTACAAAATACAACGATGCTGCGAAGGTCAGCGAAAGATCCGCTGGTCTCTTTCTCAAGCGGCTCCCTGATGGGTGGTTTAGTCTATTCTCTTCGTTTCAAGTGGCACATTTAAAATATTAAAAATCAACCCGTTTCTTGGTCGCCTCTGTTGAGCGTCTTGTTTATTCATACGAATGGTTTGGCCGGTTGCTGTATTCCGCTCCGCTGAAGGGAAATGAAAATAAATCTTGCTAAAACAACCCTCCATGCGCATAACATAACAACACAGCAACCGCTCCAAAAAAGTCACATCCCAAATATGGCACCCATCTGGGTCAAGGGAGCCTTGGCCGCTTCGGCGAGATGAATAATGGCGCCAACACCTCACACGCAGGTAGAGATGGTGTCCCAAATGGAGAGCAATGCCGCATAAACCTTATGGTGGGACACGCCGTTTTGCAGCAGTTGGGCAGTCAACACCGATTCCTAATTCGTCCCAGGCACTGAACACGAGCTGCGCCATGTAGACACGTAGCTTAAACAAATTATGTCAAATTGACATTGAGGCGCTTCCATTTTCCCACGAGACTCTGATACGCGCAACGAGTGCGCAAATAGTTTCCGAAAAGGGCGCGCACATGTCAGATTGGTTTGGCAAAACGAGTTCGGAGACAGTTCCATAAAAACAACTTTGTCGGCTGTTAACAGATTGTCATTTAACACTTTTATCTAATTTCAGAGCTACATGGCTACAATGAATGATTTTCCATTTTTTTTCCACCTGGTAGTCATGTCTTCAGTTAGACTGACATAATGTGTTTCAAAAATAAACATTCAGCAACGTTTCCTGCAGGAATATAAACAAAGAAACAAACTGACGCTGGCTCTATCATCCTCGGGAACGTTTCATGCTCAGGCAGCCAGGGTAACCCAAATTGATACCGGAGCAATGCCGTCGGAGTCCTCTTGCTGTCGCCAAGTCAACGGACCAACAACCAAACATAATGCAGCGGGTCAGTAGCAGCTAGAAACACATCTTTAATCACCTTTTTTTTAACCGGAGAGTACAAGTTGCTACACAAGTCGTGGCTGTTTGGAGCAGCCGTCATGGCCAGTGATACCTCACGTCCGACCGTGGTCCGTTTGTTTCCGCCTGCAAAATCGCAGCCGCCTTGCGCCTCGTGTGCAGTGGAACGCACCTCGATACCGACGAGTTGCCAGATCTACTCAGCTGTTCGAGCAATGGCGCATGGCATGCGCCTTTGGTGCAGTGGGTGCTCGACGACGAGCTGCGGTCACTTCCTGTCCCAGCTACAGCCTTCACATACCCATTTTCCACTTCACTCCGGGAGGGCGTAAGGTTCCAACTGGCTGTGCCATATATAGCGTGTGCGGGTCGCTAATCGAAAGCAAACTGGTTTTTATTTTCCGAGCTTCCGCGGAAGCGTGCCACGATATCTGGAGATGGAAACTACCGGCTTCGCGAGCTGGAATTAGTCGATGTTTTCTGCTCAATCTTCCAAAGCGTGCTCCGAAGCGCACGATGCGCCCAATGGAGGTAGTAAATGAAAATATAGGTTTTTCGGGCCTATCATTGTGAAATAAACATGCATATCAGATGTCACATAGAAGAAGCCAACGAAGCAATGTATTCGCACGTCACAAGTCCATGCAAAATGTTAGTATTCCAAACTACTGTTACCTTTACAGAATATAGCTCATTGTTTGTTAAGCTATGTCTCAATACAAGTACAAGTAAATTAAATTAGAAATTATTAACTAAACACTTCGGTTCATATTTGAAGCGGCTCCAAACAAATACCACTGTGCTGCTGTCCTTCTCACGAAAGAAAAACATGTTCGTGACTTCGTGACATGATGAAGCAGCAATCTACCGCTTTGCTCCGCTCGCTTTAGCTTGCACTGTTGGAAACAGGAAGTTTGTTTTTTTTCCATCCGTATTTTCCGAAATTAGAATTGTAGATTAGCTTTAAGCGTCGCCCATTGCATGGGAAGAAGAAAACTCCTTGTTCGTTCAACCGGAGCCGGGGGCTGATCGATGGGCACCCATTGGTTCCGTGGCCGGTAAGTTATTCAACCGTTTTGCTGTTTTCCACGAAAAGCATCCTCATCAAGTGCTCAATTGCCACTATGCGAAGTTGAAGGAACATGCGCAACACTCTTACGACTTCCCACCGCGCCACGCTCATCGATCGACTGCGGGCGATCTGTATTAGCATGTCTCTGAAGCTACCGACAAGTGTTTGCGTCCTAAACTTCATTAACCTTCCACGTGATTCTGCTGCTCCAGTCCTCCATTCTTGCTTCTACCGAATGCGAGCGAATCCAGGGAGCATGATCTCGATCAGAAGCTCCAGCTCGCTCTTATTCTCTCGCGCGAAATCTAGGTAATGCGGTAGAGATTATTAACACAATTCTCCAGCATCCACTTCGCACTCGGCCAAGCACACCGGAACATGGATGATGCGATAATTGAGCACACAGAAGCACTTGCCACGGTGCGCAAAACTGTTTTCAGCTGCTATTGGGGAGGGTTTTTTCAGGTTCTTTTTTCAGCACTGCCCAACCAAGCTCTTGAGGAGCATGTACACACACGTGTTCTGTTACTTTAAGTGTGCTCCAGCGATTTTGGAGTTACTGTTTTCCATTCGCCTTCCGGTGGTCGCGAGACGTGCCCACGCATGAGGAGGTGTGAAGTATCAGATTTGAGGTGTTCAAGAATCGCTCCGATGGTTCTTTAGCCACACACAAAAAAAAAAACAAAAAAAACGGAAAGGCTGTGGGAAGCGCTCGGGTCGAGTTGTGATAATTGCCACAATTATCATCCGCCATGGAATCTAGTAGGGGAATCCACGTGGGTTCGTTGTTTACACCTAATTTTCGCGCTTAATTCCGCATAAGCGTTTCTTGATTTCCTGATTCTAGCATCGTAGAATAATTGTGGTTTCGATAGGCGTTTCCATGCAAGACAAACGGATCTTGATAATTGTTGATTGATAATGTGGTTATTGAACAAACCATCGTCCAAAATTGTAAAGACTACGTAGTACTTATGGACTGTATTTATCCTATTCCTCTAGGTAATGGTTATAAAGAAAACGTATTGCTCAAAGGTCTCGTTCCAAACAAAAAAGACGACTAATTACATACATAAACAAGCTTTCCTTTGAGCGTACAGTCAATCCATCCAGAAGTGCATTTAGGCTTAAGCATATCTTGATACCCCCGCAGGTGGCGGCTTCTGCCAGAGACCATCTTCAGCCAGCTTGATTGCTTTCTTTTCTCACCACTTCACACTTGGCCGCAAAAAAGCACCAAATTTTCGGTCAGTTGTTTCGATTGGCCCACATTGCTCTCCGTCTGCTTGGTGTCGGTGGAGGTAAAAAAAAACTAAGGAGAAGGCATACACGTGGTGCGGTCCCGGACTGGCGTTCCTGCTCGCCCTGCTGCCGGCGTGGGTGATGATGATGAGGTAATTAGAGTGCAGCTTCTTCTGCCGCGGGATGTGGGTGGAAAATTTCGAAATCACATCGCGGTCCGAGCGGTAAACAGAAGCAAAAAAAAAAGGCCCAACACATGCACGCATAGAAAATTGGGCTCGTTTTTCGGATTCGGCAGGCTCTGTTTTTTTTGTCGTTAGTGGGTTTCGAAGCACTCGAAGCCGCCCACCTGGATACTGTAACAAGTGTGCTAATGCGTTTCGAGGGCAATGCGTACGCAACGGGGGAAAATAACGAGATGAAAATGACAAAATTGGGTCAGAGGAGCCAGCCCAACCACAGTGAGTGGCAGAGCAAAGTGGAGTTTTCCCTGGTCACTGCTTGCCAGAAAACTTGACAAGAGTTTGTTCGTCACCACAGCCGTGCACTGACTATCTGGCGGATCGCAATGAACTCTTTACAAGATGACATTCCATGCTGCTTCTCTTGTATACTTGCCCATGAGGTGATTTACATAAAGTAATGGAAACAGGTTAGCAGATCCCCATTTTTTGCGATTGACAAATTCAAATGCTTATTAAAGCTACATGGCTTGCAACGTAGCTTCTTCAAACACAAATCAAATGTTCATAACATGAATGAAAAGCAGTAAACAAAATGGAAGTAGTTGAATTCATGAATGATTCTAACACATTGACAGTTTTTGTGTGCATAACATAATTTCCGTATTATATTTATGCTCCGTGTACGGTTCCTTCCTATCTGTTTCGTTTTCCATTTGACCCCAGAAGCGGCACAGCTGAAATGTTGATGCTTTTCCAGAAAAAAAAACAATAAACCCCATCGGTCGGGCCGAAGCTAAACAACGGCCGCCGCTCGCTCGGAACATTGCAGATCGATTCCTCTTCCTTGCAGTTACGCGGGAGTGCAGGCGGTCAACCGGTTTTCCCCCGTTCCGCCCCAAGCCAGGCGAACCGAGACGACCATCTCCGAACGCGTTCAATGAAGCATTTCTTGCTCGACGCGCAAACCGGGGGAGGGCGACCGCCGATTACGACCGGTTGCAGGGTTGCAGGTGGCGTTGAACGGGCCTGCCAAGTTATGCGATTTGCGACGGATTACATACTATTCCTGCTGCTGCCTCGGCCGACTCGTCACTGTGCAGTTTCGGTTCGGTAATCGTTCGTTCCAGTGTGCCACTCCGCCACCTCAGTACCGACATAATCGAAGGAAACAAGATAGGAGGTGTCAATTTGGGTGGCCGCTTCGATTGGGATTCTAATATACCCGTTCGTCTATAGGATGACCCCACGTTGGGTGTACAATTACACACATCCTAATCACTGCACTTTATGGCATGTGTTGTTGCTGCAACAAATTACGTCTACCACACAGTCGCGTCTGCATGTAACTAAAATATGATGGTGTTTTCTTGCAGGAAAACGTTCGTCTAGCCTCCGTTCGCCAGTGTTTCATTGCGAGAAATTCAGTTATATTTTGATTAGCCCATTAAAATCATATTATTCATTTCATCGATAACCTAAAATAACACCAGATTGGTTTAATTTATTTACGAGAGAAAACAATTCAAAATAAATCCAAAGGGTATGCTCCCCTGTTTTTTTCATCCCTTGCAGCTTCCGAAACAGCTTCAAATAAATTAAACTACTTCAAGCCCATAAAAGATACTTATGTAAATCAAAGAAAATAATTCGATCCATTTATTTCCGGGTCGTTCCGTTGCAGAACCATGATTAATGCGGCCCTTTCCACAGAGCCGTAATCTCGTTTATTGTTTCTCGAAAAACCTTTAATTCCGTTCCCCTCACCTTAAAATCCCGATGAATTCCGAAGCCCTTTGGATCCGCACGAAAACTCGAGCGGCCCTTTTACGCTCCCTACGAAGTTCACAGACTTCATCTCGAGACGTTCTGCTTCAACGGCTGCCGAAGCACTGTTACGCCGATGCGGAGAATTATACGAATGAAGTCCAAGCTCCATTTTCTTGCCCATTTGAGCTACGACCGCCAGACCGTACGCAAATTGATCAACCCATGCGCAAACACAAATCGCCTCTAATGGGATGAGAGTAGCAATGTTTATGAAAATTTCCAAACCTTTTCACAAAACCTTTAAGAATCGTATGCGACTGTAAAACAAATTGATTAACAGTAACGTAAATTACCGCAACCAAAATTTCAATTCACGTTTTTCCTAAAGTAATATTGATTTATAATGTACCAGAAGGAAAATCAATTGAAAATGCCTTTAAAGGTACGATCAAATTTGCATAACTTTTATGC
Organism: Anopheles atroparvus; assembly: GCA_914969975.1. Lineage (NCBI taxonomy): Eukaryota > Metazoa > Arthropoda > Insecta > Diptera > Culicidae > Anopheles > Anopheles atroparvus. The sequence goes on from CAJZCY010000001.1 coordinate 20,892,482, forward strand.
CACGCAGATTCATACTCAACGTAATAAATGAAGAGTGGATTATTATAATTGGAATAAGATTTCTCTACACCCTACAGGGTCCACCTGTATGTTCGAAACAAGATTAGACGAGGAACACAATTTAATCCGTTATACAATCGACCCGTTTACAGCCAGCGAAAGCCTAGAAAACGATCGACTCGTCGTCTGATTAAATACTTTAATCTCATTAGGCATGGACAGCCGAGAGCCGTCACGCACCCTTTTCTTTGTCTTCCACCTTTTCTTTCCATCATCCGCTCATAATTCCTCGCGGTAATCATTGATGGAAACCAGAGGCGCCAGCCATAAATATCACAATTACAAGCAGGGGGGGCCCGAATGCGAATGATCAGAGTGTCACTTGTCTCGAGCCGGGCCAAAAGATAGAGAAAAAAAAGGCGGGCAACAAAAGTAGTTAATGCCTCCAAAATTAAACACGTGAGGCAAGTTTACCGTACGTACTCGGGCGATGCTACAAACGAAAAAGAAAACTAAACTACAGCCTAATCAACTCAATCGTCTTTCATTCGAAACGCGGAAACAGCTGCTCGTGAAAGCGGAAGGAACCGTTACAAGGTTTCAGCGAGCCCGTTCCAAGAGACAGTGCCTTCTCCAGGAGTCGCCTTTACGAACAATAGCTCAATTTTCCTGCCCCTGATGCTGTGGTCCTATCATCTAGCGACATCAATCCAGCTTGTCGATCCCGTTTGATTTAGTTGCTCGAATCCGATCGGTGCATCGAACCCGTCGAACTCCCGGCTGTCTCCATCATATCAATTTTATATCCTTGGGTCCAAGCTGTATTTTTACGATCGGCAATTCAAACCATTTCTAGCATATTTATTGGCTTTTTTCCCCCATGCTTCGCAAAGCGATCAATTCGAAGATCACTCGTTCTCGATAGCATCATAACGCTTTGCTCGGCAGAAAGAAATGCGGATCGCACGCATCGATGCGATGACAAACGCAATTGGACTTCATTGGATCGTAAATGGAGTGTTGGTAATTTGGTTGATTCTCTTTTTTTACACAATTCGCAGAAGATATTTACGGTACATGTCCGAGTAAGCTGTCGTGTGCCGTAAAAGGAATCATGATTGATCCTGCCCAGGCGAGGGGGAAAATCGCAGCGAAAGCGTAATGGAATTTAAAGACGCGCACTACGAGCCGCGTATGCCGGCGCCAAACTACCCACCGTCGTTGCGAATGGCAAGAATTCACTCCTTTTTGCAAATCGACACTGGCCGAAGCTCATGCCATCGAAACGAGCGGTCCTCCAATGGCCAGGGTCAATTACCGTGAAAACGTTCTCCCGGGATCTTCTGAACTTCGGTGACCTTTTTCTTCGTGCCAATAGCGTAGCCGACGAGGGCACCTCTGGAGCGAATTGAGGTCGATCGTACGGTGCGGCCATATTAGGCCGAGCACTTGAGCTAGGCGATTAACGGATTTGTGCACTTGTCTTGATCTTGGTGCCCATCCATTCCGTGGCGTGAAGCGGCAATTTTATGCGCATTATGTCGCTTGGTTATGTGCTCTCTCTGCAAGCCTTGTTAACCATGCTTCAGCTGCGGAATTATACAGTTTTGAAGTGCTTACACTGAAGAGATTATTAGGTTAATGAATAACGTAAATGTGAGTGGCTAATCGCTTGATGTGTTCCGTAAAGATGGATGGATTGAAAAATAAACTGATCTTAATCAAATGCATTGAATAAGGATGAAGTTCGAATGCATAGTTGCCTAAAACGTGCATTAAAATGATTGGAATACCAATCGCTCGAGTTTTTGCTGAATTAAATTGCGCATTGTTATTTGTTATTCACGGAGCATCATAAAGTATCTCTAGTTGCCTAAACAACACGTGCGAAATGTATGTATATTGTCTCACGCACGTTTGTGAACATACGCGGCATTCCAATCCGACCACAAACCACCCGATCGAGCATAAGAAAGCAACAAACAAGAGATCACATCAGCCAACTTTCCACGACAAATTTCACTTTCGTCCACGAAATCGAGCCGAATTTTACTGCCACCGTACAAGACAAATGCGTTGCAATTTATGCTAAATCGATCAGTGACCGTCGCTTCCACCGTAAGAAGACGTTGCAGAAGGGGAAGAGAGCTGACATAAAGCCCGACTTCAGAAAACGGGGTTCGAAGCATCGAAAGTTACCATCGGAGAGGAGTGTAGCAGCGATCCGAATGTGTCAATCAGGAAGTGAATGGACTCCGGGTGCGACTGCGGATCCGAGGCAGTGGGATCCGTTTTGTATCGTCGGACCATCAGCAACGATTACCTCCATCGGACCGCAGTAGCAACAACGGCCAGCCCAGTACCGGTTCCGGCGAACACTATGCTCCTCGGTGAACGATTTTTACTGTTGTTTCTTTGCCTCCATTTCTCTGGAGGGTTTGTGTTGTGTTTTTTTTTTTCCCCGCTTAGTATGCGTACCGAATCTGGTCGAGTTTTTCTGACCAAACGCGGACGATATTGACATGATGTGGCGAAAATGCAATATACCATCTGATAGGGAAGCCGTGCTGGTGATTCCCATGCTCGAGAAAAAAAAGGCTCAGGCCGGATGCAATTGCCGTTATGCAACGGGCCTACGGTAGGGCCAAGAAGCTGTCGTAGCTTTATTTGTTCGCTTTTTTCGACGATGGATTTTAATGCAGCGATATTTCCGGGCCCGTGCGAACTTAAACAAACACGAGATGAAAGTGAAACGGAAAGTGTTTTAATTGCAGCTCCGAGAGAATGGCGCAGCGCAATCGTTTTCACTTACTTTTGATACACAATGTAAAAGGGGTAATCAAACAATGAAACCACTGGAAGCGATTTGTTTCCCTTTTAAATGCTGTTTAGAGAAACCTTAAGACAGCGTTGAGCAAACCAAAAAGACTTAGCACGGAGAAGACTGGGCACGATAACTCATTTCCGTTGTTAGAAATTGATATCTTTTATCTATTTGAAAATCTCATGCAGCTTGAATTTGTTATTCACACATTTCACGGATTAATTCAACAGGAAGTGCTCTATTCTGCTTAATTTGTGAACCATTCCCATGTGTTACTCATGCTTCTGATAACGAACGAAGCAATTCAAATAACAGGAATTTTCAAAGTTTAGCAAAAAAAACCTAACACGAACGGAACAAACATACACACGGCGGTGAATGATACATTTTAAGCGTTCCTAATTTAGCACGCAGGTTGATAATCGCCAACGAAAATAACCACACCCGACGCCCACGATATTTTGGGAAGTCGAGAATCGAATGGAAATTAAAAAGAAAAAAAACGCCACAATGATGGCACAAAAATAGCGCACATAAATCCCGGCGGGAAAGGAACAGGAAGCAACTACAGCGGGTCAATAGAAGCAATTCAAGATACTGCCAGGCGAAACTGTCTTCACCGAGCATTCGAGAGAGCTGTTGGGGCCATCCCTTTCGAATCTGGTGATGATTCAATGTGATTTGTTTACACGAACTGAAAAACAAAACCAACAAACATCTCTTTCTGGGAAGGAGATGGCAGAGAACGCGCTGACGGGGTGGAGAATGTTCGGTAAAAATAATGTCCGTACCCTTGGGCGAAGATTTAACGACAGCTTAATTGATACTAGCAACCATGCGAGTGAATCTTCTATTTTTGCAAGGTGTGGTACACGGCAAATTATGGGACGGAAACATGTCAAAACACGTCGAGTAACAAGTATGATGAGACAATAATTAAAAAAGTAACCGTGGTCGAAATTACCGTCCTCGAAAAAAAAGGACCACTTCGTTCGGTTTTCGCTCAAGAGGGGAGGACAAATAAATATTTGAAGGAACAAAAATTGAAAAACGAAACAAACACAAGCCACAAGCGGGTGGAAATAGACTTCACGGTCACGCGGCGTTACGCAACGGTGGAAAACCGAGAACTCCAGCTGGCTGACCTTAGAAGCGACCGTCCGATCGGGCAAGAATGATCGCAACCGAGCCCCGAACGAGCGAAATGTTCTGCTGCGCTTCACTTCGGAACGAGGGGTGTGCGGAACGGAACGAGCAGCCAACGCCAAAGGTCTGCAGCGAAAAGGGCCGTTGCATTCACCGCAACCTTCAGCAAGTTCAAAGCCCCCACGCCGTGCAGATCTCGCCCGCGCACCCACCCAACCGGGCCCCCCATCCCGATGGCGTTACAAGCCCAGCAAAATTCTCAGCCCAACGGCGTACCATCTGCCCTAAAAGCCATGCCCCTCGAGCAGCTCTACATAGTACCCCCGCCGCTCGGTTCTCCATCACCGGGTTGACGCGCGGTCGCTGCCGATCGCCCTCTCCTTTTCTCCATTTCTGCACAAGAGCTCTTTATCTAACACCCGCCAATTTATGCGAATGGGCGTCTCAGCTGAACTGCTGCGGAAAGCGCCGCCAGAGTCCCTGCCAGCAGACAAAAGACAACGCCGCCGTTAGCATAAAAACATAAAGTAAATAATAAAAAACCCCATCCCCCCAACACACGCACTGTACCCCGATTTACGACTGTGATCATTAACACACTCGCTCTATTTTTGCGATCGCATGACGCCTGCGTCTGTTAATCGCCTTGTTAATACGGTCGCGAGGGCTTCCCCGACCGCGTTGAACTGCGAGCATTTAAGTTTGATGTGAATGCTGCATAAATGCAATTTTTTAAATAAAGATGTAACTAGGAAGAGATGTAAACAATAGCATTCTTCCGTTTGATTGAATGAACATGGATAGTTGCTCGGCATTGCATTTCTTACGCTAAAATTTGTTCATCCATCAAGCATAGTATAAAATTCAAGTAATGAGTAACGAAACAAAAAAGCAGCTCACAACATAATGTATTGGCTTCAACGTATGTGTCAGGACTAAAAAAAAAATATTACAAAAATAATATTGTGCTTCAAAAATGAAATGGGTACAAGAGCCAGAAAAAAGTAGACAAGAAAAAAAACGAACATACAAAATCACGACCTGAGTATTTAAATCTTCCTCTTTTTTGTCTGTGGGTGAGAAAAACAACATCAACGGGTAGGGACTTCACGAGTGCTTGGACTTCACGGTGATCGGTGAAAAATCAGCCCCCGAGAGAAAAGCAACCCTTCCGAGCAACCGTACTTCGGGTGAGGCAGATGACGCTAAACATGCGTGCAGGAGAAAAGAGAGGTGATGGGCGGAATCCGAGCAGCAGCAGCATCGCTAACCAACGACCTTGCCTATACACGGGCAAACACATACAAATACACGGCCACGAAAGATCGGCAAAAATGATACGATCGTCGTGCTGAAGACGCCGTGGTGGAGGAGCTTCTTGAGGCGTGGGTATGAGAATGGGGAAAATTCGAGCCAAGTCAAGCGAGTGGCTTCGCGGTGCGTTGGCCTGCTGAGCTGAGTGCGCCAGCGTGCTTTCACTCTCGGTTTAAATTTCCCCGCCATCGCCTCGTTCCGGGCCAGTCCCACGCGATTGCCAATGATCCATCATCAGGCGTCTCCATTTGCCCTGATTGTGTTGATGTGTGTGTGTGTGTGTGTGGGTTTCGTACGTTGGCGTTTCGGGTGTTTCTAGTTTTTCTTTCGGTATTTTGCCCCCCGTGCGACTGTTTTGAGATAAACTTCTACACCTTCGCATTTCTTAGCGACGCGAGAGGCACCGAAATGGAGGTGAAGTTGCGAGCCTGTAGTCACTTTTACTGTTTACCGATTTCGGAATGATTGTAAACTGATCTTGTTTTCTTTTTTCTACGTCTGTGCTTCGCTCCCATCCGCGCTGTTTTTGTTTGCAAGAAAGATCCCCCGACAAACAGCAGGTTCAATCCGCCCACAAAAAAATGTGTTTGACCACTCGCGAAACAGAAAACAAACGTAGCACATTCCACGTAGCAGCAACGTTTTGGCACCGCATGTTTCTTCTGTTTTGCTATTAACTCCCCGAGATCATGGCGTGGCGCAAAAACCGTGCAAACACTACACACACATGCCGGCGTAGTTTGCATATCATCGCACCGACGGGCAACAAAAGCACCGAGATGTAGACGAACCCCCTTCCCTTTCGCACAAACATCAACAGCACCTATAACAACACCCGACACCCGGGGCTGCTGATCCTGCCGTTGGCCGCGCGAAAGGGAAGCAGCCAGCAGCAGAGCATTCTCATTAAACATTAAGGATTGCAATTAAATAAATAAAACAAAAAGTTCAACGCGCGCACTGTTTGCGCCCAAGAAAGGCGGTTGGATCGGTTGCGGGCGGCGTTTGTGTTTCGCTGGCTGCCCACTTCCGGCCCAAAGTCGCGCAGTTTGAATAAATTACCGTCCATGGTGGAGAAAAGCGAGCGAAAAGCGAGCGAAAAGCGACCGCAAAACAAAGCCCGAGTAAAAGACGACCCCAACGGTGGTGGAGGCATGAGCATCGAAAGCAGCACGTGGTAGGAAGAGAAGTTAGAGTTAGTAATTTTGTTCGTAACTTATTTTGTGTGATGAAACAAATTCCGTTGCTGCAATTCAGCTTCAAATCACAGGACCAATGTTTAGTGTTTCAAATAAATTATTTTCATTTAAATTGATTGACTTCATTTCAAAACGGACAATGTTCAATCGAATTACTTGTAGATAAAATTATTTTAAGTATCAAAGCAGGAAGGAAGCAGGATTTTACATAAATGTGACTGCAAAACAAATGTACAGTCCGCAAGCTAAACTCACACGGTTGTGATAGAAAGATTCATTAAAAGCAACCAGTGTAGTTCGAAACAACTCCATTTCACGCGCTACTGAGCCCAGTCGAAACCGAAAAGTGGTGCATGAGAGTGAAGCAAACACCACGCGGAGGAAAACCTCTTAAGGGCCGAGGCAAAACAATCCGCGTGAATTTCCATTAAACATTCAACAAGAAGAAGGCGGCCGCAGCAGCGGCAACACAGCAGCAAGAGCACCGCGTCGGTGGACCAAACTCTCGGCTCTCACAGCCCATCGTGAAGCGTTGGGCGTCTTTTTTCCGGAGGCGAGGGCCAGCGACCCTTGAACTTTGTGCTGCCCTCCAACGAAACGCTGCGAAATGCGATGCGATCGCGTTTTTCCTCGAACCGGTCGGTGGAGTAGGCATAGAAATGCGCCTGTTACATTACTCGACGGATGGAGCCGTCGTGAAACTCGCGAGTGTACGGAATATGGAAGAATCAGGTTTTTCGTTGTGCGGATTGGTTGCCCAGATTTCGGCTCCGGTTAGAAATAGCATCGTTTTTAAATCTACATGTTTTGCTAGTGTTTGAGCTGCTACAAAACTCTGGAGCGTGGAGAATTCAGTAAACGAAAACCACGAGAGCAAGTATAGCCTGTTGCAGCCGTCTACGCATACGAACTGTTCATCAATCTGTTTGAACTCAAACGATTGCTTGATATCCAAACGTATGAGAAATTGAGCATGTAGCTATTTTAAAGGCTTTTAATAATCGACGGTGCGATGTTCCTTTACTACGCTTTCGTTGCCAAGATAATCTATGACTATCATATGGCATTCGATCTATCATTTAAACATAAACAAAGCAATGGTAAATTAAACTTTTCCATCCACTTCGTTGCACTCCTACGTTCCTCGACACGTTGTTGATTAACTCACGTGCTTTATCTGCATCCATACACCATTCGGAACAATCAAAAGCCTCCAGATCGACATTCCGCACAACTTACAGCAGTGTTCGGGGCGGGGAATGTGCAACTCCTTCGGCACTGAACTCCTCCACCGACTCGGTTGGCTGAGTGTTTCTGCGAAAGTACGACGGTCACCGCCCTAGACAACGCCTAGACTGTTTACCACACACCTCCGTCTAGACGCGGCGAGGAGAAATGTTCCTGTCTGCGCGGACGCGACTACCTTGCGTGTTAATGTGTAGTTTTAACTTTCCCACGTGTTTTTGTTTTCCTCTCGCCACTAAAAGGCGCAGGTGCCAACCCCATCGAACGGAAGTCACTATGATCGGAAATTCATTTTTCCGACCGAGCTAGACAAGCAAACAGTAGCAACTCCTTCGTCTGCAAACCCTTCATCCTTCCGGTGGACATGAAGGAGCGTAAGCAGACAACGTTGTCTCCTGTTCAGCTGAAATGACCACAAATGGATTGCTGCGATACTACAGGTCAGTCATTCTTGCTTTTAAAATACATTTTCCATCGAAAACAATGTAGCACAAGTTATTTCTCATTGAAACATTTATATCCAAATTGATAAGACATTGTCAAGAAATATCGAGAAACAAATTTTTAGGACAATATACAATGTCCATTCAACCTCAGGCTAGTGTTCCACTGTGTGGCTGATGAGAATCGCTAGAAATTTTATCAATCAGCGGAAGGAGAGGGAAAATTGCTTTTTAAATCAATTACAAGTTGCACCCTTTTCTCAGCCTTTTTTCTTAGGGGGATACCCCCACAAACCCTGTCCTGCGAGAGGGTCAGACTATGAACACATCCTGTAATAAACTCTCCTGTTGGCATAGAACACTTGCCGGCTCCCGACAGCCAAAGCGCATAAGCCACGGGCACTCTTGCCGTCAATGGTTTCCGAAGAATGAATGGAAGGCACATAAAAAAACCTCTAGTCAATGAGGTTGCAGAAAACAACCCCATCCATCGCGGGACGACCCCCAGCAAACCATCGGCTCTAGACAGACACTTACCTCAGGATGTTTGGATGCGATAGTTTATTCAACAGCTGAACCTCGCGGAGCATGTTGGGCCGGTTGGCGCGCCGTTGGTTCATCTTCAGCACCATTACGTCACCGGTCGTCCGATGTGTCACCTGTTGAAATGTTGGACGGTTTTTGTTTGTGGGAGAGGGAAGAGGAGAGAAAAAAAGGTAAACGAGAACGAAGGTAATTAGTGTGCTGTGTACTTTCAGCCAAGCATGCTAACAAGAAGTACAATTAATCCGCAAGATCTTTCCAGCGAGTTTGCTCTGTAGCGAAGGTGCAGGCAATTAGTTGCGTTTCCCTCAGACTATTTCTTTTTTTTTTATTCGGCAGCAAACAACGGTGTTTCTTCGTGCGTCTTTTTCTAGAGCTTTTTGTAACTCCCGCTCGTGCTGGGTATCTGCAGTAAAAACAGATAGCGTAATGACTATTTCTTCTGGCGAATTGTTACTTTTTGAGCTAAACGAAACCGTGCTATCTGAATGACGTCAGTAAAGCTCTAACAGTGCCCTGCATGTAATGAAAATATGATAAACATAGAAGAAGACAACGTTCTTTATTACAGCTACAACAAACCAGCAGGAAAAAGAATTTTTAATTTACACCAAAAAAAACACAGTCGCCTCGAAAAAGTTGATTAAACATCATGATTTGAATGAATCCTTCCAGAAAATAATTTAAAAAAGCAGCACCTTGGAGAAGGTTGACGGTAAGCAAAACCTTGGCGAAGGTTGAACAGTAAAAAGAATGTAAACCTAAGAAGTGTCCCCCTCAAACTGTAAAACAAATGCTCTTTACGATCGTTAAATCGTAGCGCGGTATCATTCAGCTGAGCTTCCACACTGGTTCGACACTGCAAAGAATTTATTGGCACAGTGATAAGATAAGATTGCCATCCATCACTTATAAGCGGTATCGCGGTGTATGCTGTGCTAAACAACGTCCACCTACACCATTAAATCCTTTCGCAACAGCCATATAATGTGCAACAGAACCATTCGAAAAAGAAAAAAAAACGAATATAGGTGACATCCAACCCTGATCGAGAACTTTCGAGGACTTGTTTCCTTTCTAGAATTCCTTTGCGAGATGTCTTATCGTCGACTTGTTTTTGAAGCTGCGTTAGAAACATATCCATCATCGGAATGACGCAGACGATCGACAGAAATACGAATCGCGTCGGTTTTGCAAATTTTGCATCAATTTTGCCGAAGAATCAATTTTGCTGAAATCAGCATCGCTTTGCAATGGTTCCGAGGAGCGTTTCTTGCGGTTTGGCAACGGCACATTCGTGTCACGGTGTGCAGCACACCGCAATCAAAGCTCATTAGTGGCACGACAAATTAATTTACCTTGCCGCACACCGCCGCCACAACAGCAAATGCACGCGCGAAGGTAAATGGCATAATCAATGGTATTGCTGCTATCATCTTTTCTTCCACCCGCGGCCCCTCGGTGTGCTGTGACGTGAAGAAAGGCAGTGATGAGACGAGCTACACACCACGTGGAGCCAGATTTGCAACGCATCTCGATTGAACGCATCGGTCGAAACACAACGAGCTGACACTGATCGGTCGATACTCTCGATACCCCCGCCCTGCAGCATTCGTCAACTCAATTAGCCGGCGGTGGGTGCCCAATTTTCCACGACCTTTCGCAAGTGTGGCGCGAATTTCCCAAAGCATAATAAAAGGCCGAAGAGAAAACCAAAACAAAACGCGCCGATATCGCATCATCGAACGGCGCGCCGATGATTACGATCGTGACGGAGTGTGACGGAGAAAGTCGCCCCGATCGCGCAACCGTAGGAGGAGGCTCGTGCCACCAGCATGATTTGTGTGTGTGAGTGTGTTGCAGTTGACGTATGTGTTGGCGACGCCGTGACACGCTTGAGGCCACCTTTACAACAACACCGCAGGGGGGCACGTGCGGCAAGGCAACAAATTAAAAGTAAAACGATGATAAGAAAGTGCACCATAAATTCTTCGATCTGGGACGGCAAGCCTCTTAACGTCAAGAAGGTGTTGAGCGGGAAGTAGGGATTTAACGGAGCGGAGGTTCCCTACGGCAGATAAGGGGGGAGGGACAAGGGTATAGGGATAGGGAAGCGAGAGCGAAGCTGTTGTGCACTAATTGCCCCGATTGGAGACGATTGCGGTATGGTAAAGAAGTCGTGTTCGTGTCGCTGGCGTGGATTGGAAGCTCGGAATTAAATGGTCCGTTTGAAGTTCGAGGTAAAGACCGTCCACCGCACGTTCGAAGCGTGTTTACAGCGCGGACAAGTTGCGGCAATCGTCGGCACCGCACGTGATTTCGCCACACTCGCGTGAAAAGCGAATTCGCCAAAACGAGCCCCTCGGCCGCCGGGGAGTTAATCTGCACAAAGCGGTCGCATAAATAATTAAGATTTAACCGACGTCACGGTGTTAGAAGCTGGTAAGGGGACTTGGCGATTGTAGCCCATTCATCATCAAGCTTAGGAAGTGGAAAAAAAAAGGTTTTAGTTCAGCTTCCACATCGCAATGGTTTCATCGGTGGAGTCGCTTCATGCGCTCCGTGCGCATCGCTCTCGCATCTCGAATGCGAACATCGGTCCTCTGGGGATTGATGTTTTCGGCCGCGCATGTCTGCCCGAGCATGCCGAGATTGCCGCCTCTGCCCAGTTTTAAAAAGAAAGCTTCGTAGGCGCGCATAATTTATGCGCCACGCCAGCTGACGAAAAAGAAAACCATCTTCGCGTGAAGAAAGCGACCCGCCCTCGGTCATCTCCGGGGCCCCCCGCGGCTCGTAGCGACCGTGGTGAGGATGAGGTGGTGATTTGCGAGCGAACGTTCACTGAATTTTTCGGGAGGGGAGATTATTTTTCCGATTAATACCATCCACCTGGCATGGTCCATCGTGGCGCCTTTGCCAAGGAGAGCATTGTGAGGAAATTGGGCGAGAGTTTGGAGCGATGTAAGTGACCGCGAATCACGACCAAATATGCGACCGGGTGGGGGGGTAAGGAAAATTAATCCACATCGCAATGCACCGAATAACGAGGGGCGCTTGTTTTCTGATTGAAGACACATTTTCTGAGGTTCATGAACCTGCACCGGCGCACAACCTGTACCAAGGTTTAGGCCAGTGGAAGCAATGGATTGAATTATGGAGGGGTTTTTTTTTTTTAATTGCCAACATTACTACCTAATTGCACAAGGTCCAGCAAAACGCTACCAACAACAGCATCAAAAATAAAATGGACACACATTTATTAATTGATTCTAATGACATCATTTTAGAGGAGAATGATACGATGGATTGGAGAATTAATTCATTAACGATTTCAATATATGGCTAGTCTTATCTTCCATACTCAGATACACCTGATGAGAATCTTGGCCGTTCGGGAAATATCTGTAATTTAACAAAACTATCAAACAACACCAACCTGTTTTCAATGCTAACGGTTGGTCATTCACACACCATCAGCGGTGGCATCCTGCTGCAGGTAAACGAAGGAAATTCTGCGCGCCAAAACCGGTACAAAGCAATTGCCGCAATTTCCGCGAGCGATTTCCACGCCCCGGCGTAGACCGATCAAGTCTACGTCCGTAGCGTGACCCGCGATGGAGACGCGATGAACCCGGGACTAACAGTGCCCGAAACCGGAAGGAAACCCGATCGGGCTCGTCCGCTGTCCAATGTCGGTGATGGCGGCGGTAGTGATGGCAATCAATCAACCGATTTAGAGTTTCCCCGCTTGTATATGGTGCGCACCTGTTTCTCCATCGGCCCTCGACCTGCCTCCGCCTGCCCTGAAACCTTCCGGAGTCGCGTTATGCGGCGACGAGATTTCTCAGCAGGCGAACCGTTTGCGTGTGCTGCGATCGGACCGGCTGCGCGTATCAGGTGTCGGGCGTGCGTTGTTTGCGTGCCCGTGCGCGAACGTTTTCAATCCCAATTTCCGCCCCCGATGGTGGTAAGACTAATCGAGTTCCGTCCGAAAAGAACGGAAGGAAGGGGCGAGAGAAGCTGTACCGGGGGAAATACAAAGATTAATTCTCCGGCAGCTCCTGTCAAGCGGTCCATTAATTCACCCGGTGCGTGTGTACCGTATGCCAGAGCACGTCGCACCTTCTCCCGATCCTTCCTCTTTCACGCTGGATTCGATTAATTGTCCTTCCAAAAATCGAATTAGTGAAATATATTTATTAAAATGATTAAAAATCAAACACGCACATGAGAGCGACACGGGAAAACTTCTGAAAAGAAAGCTTTCCCTTCCCACCGCGGAGCGGCATCGAACAAAAGCCTCCTTCTCCCAGACTCTAAACTCCGACTCGCGAGGGCTTGGCTCGCGTGTTTGCCACCACCAAACCCCCCTTCGGGCGAGTGAAATGTGTGTGAGCGGTGTTTTTTTTTTAATTTTTTGCATTAATATGTCAGTGAAAATTAAATTGAGCATCTCGGCATCATACCCTGGGGCGGAAAGTGGTGAATGGTGGCATAGCTACGATTTCCGATAGGTTCGATGCCCTCAGGAGTTCGTACTGTGCGCCGTTTGGCACTTTCGATTTTTACGTGACACTTTTCTTCGGCATGCCATGGCTATTATTTGGCCTCCCCATTTTTTTTTTTCTAAAGCGTGTTGTATGAGGACAAATGATTGATTGCATTTTTGGCGAATTGGCGATTCATAACCGACCGACGGAAAGCAAACCAAATGACTTGCGATGTGAACCCTAAAGCCAGCACGAATTATATCACGCACCATGTTGTTTTCCTCCCGAAGCATTTCCGCCGCATGTTTGCATCCGCCCGGCTCGAAACGATGCAATAAGTTACTACGGGCCATTTTAGCGACTTACTTTGCTTTCAATGCTCTTGTCGACACTGTTCCGGCACAAAGTAAACAACAGAAAAACAATCTCTCGAAAGGCGAAATTTCGCGTGCCGAAAGTGAAATGAAATGAAGAAAAAAAAAACAGTCCGGGCTTCCTTTCCTTCCCGGGAAAGGCACAACACACGCAACCGAAATGGGTGCGCTAATTGGGCACATTAAAGGCGTGTCGTCTTGCGGGCATTTCCTTTCATTTGAATCGCGATCGGGCGAATAAAAACCGACGAACCGGAACCCGAAAATGTCCTCCCGACGACCCTACGAACTAACACGCTTGGGGAGTTACAAGTTGATATTTCGGAGGATGGAAAAAGAGGAAATTTGGTAAGTACTACAATTCGCAAAGGAGCGCCACCGGTATGGACAGGCTGCTCAGTTAACATGGCCCGTGGCTGGAGTGTACAGCTGTATGTGGAAACACAAACACACACCTCTTGAACGCACACAAACGGCACAAATTAGGTGCCGCGGATTTTCCGGGAAAAAACAACAAACATGAAGCTCAAGGGACGTCCGCGGCTGATCATCCGGAGATGAGGGTTTGAAATAATGCAAATAAGCGACCGTGGCAGCGGGCTGCTATTAACTCGTCGTAGCTCGTTAGAGGCGATTACTTCCCGCCCGATAACATTGCCCTCCACCGGAGGCCACTTACGAATAATTAATTCATTTCGCCGAGCAAAATAAGATGCACGCGCTGGAGGTGCTGGACGGAAAAACACATCTCCAAGGGAACAAGTAAAGGAAAAAAAAACCCCCCGTGCTATTGTTTCTACATCAGCCCACGATGGCGTCTCTATAAACATCGATCTTGAGAAATGTTTCACGCTAATCACCTGCCTCTCGAAGTCGTAGGAAAATTTCACATGCAAGTTTATCATTCCATCTCAGATCCCGGTGCAATAATGTTACGCAAGATGATGGACAAACGGTCAGCATACGAGCTCGTGACGTTGCTTACGTTTTAAACGATCGCATCATTAATATTTAGATACAAATATGCCATCAAGCGTTGTGACTGGTTTTGAATCAAAGAGGCGAAAGGAAAATACAACCAAACTCGCATTGACCTGGAAAAACTGCCGACGAACGTCTTGAAAGGTGATGGTGGAGATATTTCCAAACAAAAGACCTTATTAGGGAACTGGGAGGCTTTTTATCATCTTGACGACTTAATCATCGAATCGGTCATCAGGCCAAGTTTCGCACGAGTGGAACTAAAGCGGCGCCATATGACGCAAGTAAGCCGATATGTTAAAACATTCTCTTCACATTTATTTATTTCGATGCTGCCGATCAATCTGTATCAACCTACTGCAACCTGATCTCTTGGCGTTTGATCTTTAAGTATGATGGTACTCTGTTTGAAAAAGAGACTTGCACCTAGTTGAAACACGTAACGATTATTTTTAAAATGCGGAAGGAAGATAATCTTACCGGCTGAGTTATGTAACATATTAGTAACAACTCTCTTTTCTCAGCTCTCCCTTCATAACGGCAAATCAAGTATCGATAGCTCGGCTAGATCCGGGACCAACCTTGAACACCCTACGTGTATCCCCTCGGCTGCGGTTCAAGTTTGACGCGCGCAATTGTGCCCATTTCGCACAATCGGGTCATGAGTGCAGCAATCGCCACCTTCTGCCTCGTCTTCTCGCCTTGTGCGCGTTGAATTTCGCTGCCTTAGACGAGTGGGCGATCGTACGCAACCTTCCGATGCATCTGCAGCGCGCGGCCAAACACCCCTCAACACCCCACGGTTGGCCAACAATGAATGCTGAATGCGAGGCGCGCGTCGGAATGCACTCCGATCCGCCGATCGATGCATCAATGTACGCAGATGGCATCTTTTCCTTGGCTCCCCCCCGGTGCGTCGAACGACGAACTTCTTTACAGATCGACGACAAGCGGAACTGTAGCGAATCCGGCCTGGCGTCGCTTCGTTTGATAAAAAGCTATTTCTTTCTTTTTCTTCATTTCATTTGCTGAAGCTGCGGCACTAGAGGATGCGTTTCATCTGAATGGAAGTGGGGAAAAAGTGCACCGGAACGCATCGCCGGACGACGACGGGATCCGTATGGCGCCGTTACGCATTTCTTCCAATGCCTTCTTGACGAACGGGCGATCAGGGTCGATCAAGCGGACAGTCGGCGTCCACCAACCAATCGGAACGGATCAGCATCGGCGTACAGTATGTGGCGTCTTCTTTGAACACAAACGAAACCCCCCCTGTCCGATCCTCCGGCTGGCGGATGATGTAATGTGATGTAATGAAGGAGATATCGATCCGTTTTCACGTGCCAGCCAGTCTCGTTTGGGAGCCGTTTGTGGTTTACACTAAGCGTGATGCCACGATCAGAACACTCACGAAAACACTGTTGCAAAGACGCACAACCGAGCTGTCATTGCATACCGGTTTTACTTGCTTACACTTGAAGGGTTACTTCCCGTAGCGTGTTGAAACTGGAAATACCACACTCTTTTGCCGCAGCTCAGACATAACATTGCAGTTTTGATATAGGTGGAAACAACACATGAAAGATTGCTCCATCGGGAACATTTATCTTGAATGCTTACAGATGACTGTCTTCAATCTGTTTCCTTCTTATTTTGCCACTTTGTAGTAATGGTTTTGGGGAACTTTTGTCTTTACGGGACGAAGGCGGAGGAAAACATTAACGTACCTCCAGACACACTCGAAAAAGCGGGAAAGTCCCATGATGTTTCCATTAATCTGATGGAGTGGAGAAGGAAAAGCAGAAGAAGAAGAAAAAAAAAACGACCAAACGCAAGATTCGAGCAAGCGAGAGCGCCTGACAGTGGGTCAGTGTGTCGATGGATGTTGCAGTTTCTTTCATTCTCCTTTGCACCGGCTGGAAAGAAAAGCCCCTCCACCACCGACCGCGCGCCTTCCCACCTTCACTCGCATACTACTTTCTCCCACACGGACACACGCTCCCGGTCTGGCGCAGGAATGTGGGAAGAATGCTGGCGAACGGTTCGAACGAACGAGCGAACGCGCACGCACGCCTGGTGGACCTCGAGCCAACCAGCTAACGAGCCCCGGTCGGAAAATCGTGTCGGAAAAGCAGGTTGCGTAAGTTTATGCAACGGGAGCAGCCGTGACGCTTCCGTCAGATTTCACGGTTTTCCACGCACCGGAAGGGGAGGAATTTATTTACCGCTTCCCGTTGGTCACTCCCAACCGGGTGTCACAAGCTATTTTCGGGTATTTCTTTTCCCGACGAGCTTTCCCTTACAGGCACAAACATTTCATGAGTGAGCGCGCGTGTGTGTGTGTGTGTGTCAGTTTTTCAATGCTCTAGTTTTCCGGCGAAATGAAATGCATTAGGGTGGATGAATCCACTTATGATTACACTGACTTTGGGGTGGGGGCCCATGAAGGCAATTTTAGGGACATTCATAAGATAGTTTTAATTGATTTTTCACGCAACATAAAGTTTGAAAAACAAGCACTGCTTTTAATAAAAAGAAAAGCGAAATATGGGAAAATGATTTTAAGTCTATTGTGGAAATGTATTGAGGAGCCAACCAACTTTAAAGAATACCTTAATAAGTTCAAAATATTAAGCCCATTTACTCATTTATTTGATAATCTTAGAATGCAGGACCCAAAAAAAAAAGAATTCTTTTGAACCTTTTGCGGTAACTGGAGAAATATGTCACTCTGTTTCCAAGATATCCGATCCACGAACCATGAAACTCGCCACCACAACCGCAAATCGCCACTACTTCCACTCACCGGACCTAGATTTCGTCCCACCCTTTCCGTTAGCATAACGATCCCGTAAAGCACACAGTTTATGTTTGTGAAAAAACATAATTCAATCATTGGCCACCGGTCGAGGCTCGCCCGCGGCGGCATTTCCTCATTGTGTCGGCGGCTGCCTTGATGCAATCCCCGTTGATGAAGTCGTCTTCCGTCGCACCATCGCGCCTGGCGCTGGCCTTTGAGTCCGGGGCGGTGGTAGAAGCATAAATAAACACCGTTTGAAAAGTAACCTACGGCAGCATAAATAGCTTTCTGGGACGCGCCTTTTGGCGTCCGCCGGTAGCTCAAGTAAAACATCATCATTCTGTCAACATTTTGTAAAATCTTAATGCTTTTTTTGCCTTTGGATGGCTTGAGGAGGACAGCCCCAATAGGATGGGCAACGGATCCGCAACCCGTTTTGACGTTTTGTCATGGTTATTTATTTCCTTCCTTTCATATGCTATGCTCATTTGATGTTTCAGCTAGATGACAGTGATATCACAATGTCAGGCTCATGCCGTGACCGCAAACGTGTGCAAACAATCACTCGCGACGCTTTGCGCAGGTCCACTCCAAACGAAGCTCATCTCCTGCACGTGTGCGTGCGGCGATGCAATGGGGCCTAAAACTATTTTCACTGTCTCGAATGAATTTCGGGGTTTTCCTTGTGACGATCGTATTGTATCGCACTGGGGGGAGGAGAGATTTATTTTTAAAACTGTGGGCAGACGCGACGTACATACAAAAAAAAAAACAAGACGTCAGTGCAACGAGTCGCGCGAACAACGCATCAACGAAAACGCATCTTCATGCGCAACGCACATTGCAAGATATTTGAGCCGCGGGTCGAAACGCACGCCCGTCGACCGGAACGGCATAATGGAACGTTGTTTATTCCTCGAAACCATCTCATCTCATCCCGAAATGATCATCCCTTTCCCAACCAACCAACGAATATGATCACAAGACGCACAGCTGGTCGTTTCCGTCGCAGTCGATCTTGTAGCAAACCGCCGAGTGGCAGCCGGTAAATAATAAGTTCATTCTAGTGGCCATAAATGTGAACAATATCTCAGCCAAGGCTTACCCGGCAGCCTGCAGGACGGCGGAGACTGAATGGAACATTACGAACGACCAGCAATGCCACGCCGTGGGGCGTGGTTCTGCCGCAAGATGTTATTGACCTGAAAACATGCTCACGAAATGATACATCAACGCCCAGTGATCATCATCGCGCCGCATCGAAATGACGTTGACAAAAATGGAAAAGGGCCGCAGCAAAAACAAAACGGAAAAAGAAAAATGCATGGAACAGGTCTAACGGGAAAACATATGGTTTAAAATGTATGCAAAACTCATGCATCTTGCATTAAAATGTAAGCTACACAGCAAAGTGGATTTAAAGGGATTCAATAAATTCTAATTCCATAATTTTCTTCAATTGTACTTTTCCATTCCCTTGGTTATATTCACGCACTTTAACCTTCCAACCAACCCAGTAAGAAGCCCTTTCTGCCCTTTTGCTTACGGCAAAATCAACTTACGATTTCGATACGTTCCATTACACCGCGGTCGACCAATTTTACTTTCAAAACTGATTTCACAAGAACGCACATTCAACGCGCAATTGATTGCTATGATCACCGCCGACCCGACCCGCGCCTCAGCGCGACCCTGATCGCTCCAGAATTCTCGATATTCACCCTTCGACTCCGACTCCGTGGCACGCAAATCAAACACAAATTAACATTCCCCGAGATCGCACGGGGTGGCACAATTTTGCAACCCGACGAAGGGTAATGGACTGCGAGCCGTATCGCCGCCATCAACATCGTCGTCCGTAAGTCCAAGGCCTCTAGATCATCACCAGCGGCGGCGATTGCGTAGACGATAAATGGGCGGCTGCAATGTCGCTGGTAGCATTATCTTCCCTTCTTCAATGGAGCCCAGACGGACGCATCAGGCACAAGGGAGTCGCGTTCAAACTGGTTCCTATGGTTTCCCTTACAGCATCGTCGTCGTCGTCAGCAGCATCATCGCCGGGGCAACCGACACATCGGTGGCTTCCAAGAAGCAACTTGACACCGGTTGCCGAGGGTGCGAGAATCGATCCGCGACACCCGTTTCCTTTCCGTGGCCCTTATTGCTCCTCACAGGCTGGGATGAAGATGAACGAGTCTTGTCGGAGTCGTCTACCGCTAACGGGTGGGGCGGTCGGAGGTTGTTGTCGAAGCCCCAGCTTACGCCCGCCGCATGAGCACACGCATGAGCGCTGCCACGATGCGATTATGGTATTTTATGACATTAAATTTCATAATCGCGACATCGCGAGCTGATTCGTTCGTTCCCAGCCTCCGGTTCCACAGCGTTCCAAGGAATCGGAAGAGTTCCGTCTGCTTCATACGAATGCCGGCTTCGTCAGTTCCTGAGAAACTGGACCGAGCAAAGGTTTGTTGTTTTTTTTCCACTTGAATCAATCGCGACACCATTCGCGTGAATGCAACTGGATTCGTCTGGGGAGCGGTTTCCGATGAAGCTCACAAGCATCTTCTGTTGCAGCGATCTGTGGTGCAAAAATAGCTGCAGCAGAAGCACAAACAACAGCAAGCATAGACATAGCATAGCATCGGCTAACCTTGAAGCGGATGAGGTTTTCTATCTTCGTTCGCATTTTTCCCCCCTTGAAATCGAATCTCGCACTAATCCTCGCTCACGTTGGTCGCCACCTTTTACGCACACCATCCGCCACTCAAAACCGTTCTAACAAATCTGAGGGGGGGTTTTCCACTCAATTGAGAACTGCCGTTCTCTGTACGGCCAGCAGTGAAGCCTCACCCCGGGCAGCGACGCACAACGACGGGCCCCGTTGTTTCCCACGCTCGAGTAACCGTTTGCGCGGGACCCGGACGGAAGCGCACCCGCGACGCACGACGACATTTGTGGAAGTTAATGCCGATTCAATTGACAGTAAACGATTGCATCTCCGGTGCTCCACAAAACGCGTTCATTTTCGACCGACGGCCTCCCCAGCGCAGCAGCGACACCCGTCATCGCACACGCCACCATATTCGGCGGCGGGTGATGCCTTTGACTTTGCTGCGCCATATTCGGGACAGGGAGGGTTGCGCATGAATGAATATTATTTCATTAGGCCGTCGCGGGGAGCTGCAGGGGAGGGATGGTAGCAAAGGGGGACACACACATTTGAAGTGTGACCCTGGAGCCCATCTAGAGAGAGAGAGAGAGGGAGACGCCGCGGCCGAAGGAACCGGCGTGAGTCAGCGTGATTGGCAATTCCGGCCAGCATATCCATCATGCCTTCCGAAAAACTGGTGACGAAATATTGTCTCGCTATCCCCAGCCCAGCCAAAAGAACATGAAAAGACACACACAAACACATAGCCAAACCGACCGAGCATAATGGCTTATCGATCGATTGAATATCGATCCAGATGGTCGTTGGTTACTGGGCTCCAACCCCGAGTGATCCATCAGCACTGGTGGGGGCAATCAATGTCGAAAAAATAGAGCACAAAGTCACTTTCCATCCCCGAAATCTGTGGAGTAACCTTCTTTGACGACAGTTCTACAGTGTTACAGCACCGCCGCCACACTTGAGACGCGGCATGTCCAAAGTCAGCAATTTGACATGGTTAGTCATGCTACACACTTCCAAGTGGACATCTTCAGAGTAGATAAATTTGCCTTCCACCACCGGAGTGGTGCACGGCTTTGTTCTTCCCTACTCCGAGCAAGGGACTGTTTTCTCTAGAAAACTCTCGAGCTACTCATCTCGGCCGAACTGCTACACTGCCGAACCGAACGCTACATCCGGAAAATTGGCACAGGACCGTTAGTCGGTCAGCAGGCGGCGGCGGCGGCGGCGTTCGGTTCGCCAAATGTGGCCCAGCGGCTGGAAAGTTTGCGGAAAATGTGGAGCGAAAAATAATAAAAACTAAAGTACCAACACCGACTACGGCCACGATACGGCATGGCTGAAGTGGCAGCTGAGAAGAAGCAGCACGTACTTCGAGCGCGGTTGCGGCGCTGCGTCTTCGCTCAGTTTCTGCGCGTCGCCATCATCGCCAAGTCCCAAGCTGGCGTCAAAGCACGAGATTTTGCGCTGAGCGGGAGCAAACGATTCGCAACATTTGCGCGAACTCAGCAGCAGCAGCAGCAGCAGACCCCCTATGGAGGAGATGGGAGGATGGAATTTTCGGTGCAAAAAGAAAGCGACCAGCAGGAAAGGGAAGCGACGCCGGGTGGAGCCGAAATGATGATGATGCACGGCGCTGTAACAAGACAACAAAATAAAGGAAAACGAACGGTGGTTTCTTGCACGCACACAAGAAACTGGAGCGATGGTTATGAGGTGATGCACTTCGAGCAACTCGGTTGAACCTAGAGCTGGAGTGAATCTTTCGTCGCTGCTTAGGGAACCACAGTGCCAATTTTCAGCGACATGCAACGGAACAAAACGAGAGTTTTTTCAGAGCAAACTTTGCAAGATCTTCACAAAAAATAGAATAAATTATGTCAGAACTTCTCCTGTGAACTTTGTGTAGCAATACAAACGGATATGACGTGCGATCAGAAAAGTTTTAAACTCTACTCCCCCATATGAAATTAGCCATTTTTTGGCTCGTTTCTGACCCAAATGTTGTGTTCTAAGTGTTTCGTGTACTTCAACATTCTCAAAAGTATGGACATTTAAACAAGTTTAGTGAAGGATGCGCCACTTTAAAAAAGGAAAAACACCCCTATCCTTTTAATGTTAAAATATGCATACCCTTAAACAGTAACGTAAGCCAATTGATATCTTGAAAAGGTAATTACATTCCGCATAGAATAAACAAAAACCTACCGAAGTATGTCGCTGAGGCTCGTCGTCGATTGGCAATAAGTGCAGATAAAAACAAACATTCGCTCAAGCAACTGTCTCCCAAGCCATTGTTTCTGGCGTACCCTTCCTCCTGTAGGTCACCAAAGGCACGGTGAAAACAATATTGGGCCGCAATGGAAAGACGATGTCGTCGGCTAGTGTGGATTGGAAAAGCAAACCATCGCTAAAAGGGCAAGCACTGCCGACGGCAAATATTTACCCCGCCCAGAGTGGGCTACAACGCCAGCCAATGTGACCCACATGAACGCACCGAATGCATACAGTCGTGGCCGGCCCCTGCAGCCACAGCAAGTGTTGCTGTGTTGTTCCATAAATCGTAAATAAATCGAGCAAATGCAGCGCTGCAAGCGGCACAATGCTTTCGAGAGACTGTTGTGAGGAGTTTTGCGGGATGAATTGTTACTCAGAAAACAAGCAACATGCATTTTGCTCTGTGGAACTATGGCAGTTTTATACCGGGTCGAACATCATGTAACTTGGAACCGGAACATTTGAGGATATTCTGTAAATAATTAAGGGAATATTAAATAAGGATTTCCTTCGCTCCAGTGGAACGTCGCCCAATGAATTAATTCATTTATGTACGGGTTAAATTAAATGGCCATGCCTTCAGTCACACTATGTTTGTTTAGATAACGTTCGTAAAGCAAACAGATGAAATGGTTCAACACACATTCCACCGACCGAAAACAAAAACGCGATTACAAAGTACTAATTAACACCGGCGCAGGTTACATAAAGGCGAAACAGTTTTCCACCAGTCAAGTACATTTCCCCGTCGAAAAAACGCACGCACTCAGTCGTGGCCTTTCTTTCCGACCTGCGCCGCGTGCCACCATAACCGATTACCGCACCCTTTCGCATACCAAGCGACGACCCTTCACATGTTTTAAGGAGAAATTGATCGAATTCGAATTCCGATTCCTGACTCCGATTGTGTAGAAATCGCAAGCGGACAGCACAAGAAAACAAAACCGAACCCAAAACCAAGCCTTTCTCATCGTCTTTCGTGCAAAAACAGGTGGGTGACCCAATCTAGCCGCACGCAGGGCACAACAACCGGCAACATTCGGCAAGCAGCAATCAAGCGAACGCTCACGACTAACGCACCGAAACCGGTACCGGCGCGGGTTTGCAAGAAGTGCGATCGCGTGCGTAACACTTCAAAAACAAACCGCAAAACTATTATGACAAACTGGCACTGCCGAACGCGCATCGAATTGGCGCGCGATACGACGAATTCGATTTTCGCAAATCGCACCATGCTCTCTTTCCTTCGCAAACGATGGATTGCCTTCGCCTGGCTTAGGGACATCCCCCCCACCGGGCGTACCTTTCTCCGAGTAGAAAAGTGTGAAAATCACCGAAAACCCACCCAATGCGCGCAAAAAGCGCACACACACACACAATCGCGGATAAAACAATAGGCGAAACGAAATGCATCTCTCCGTACCGAAAGGCGAGCCAAAAGCATCAAATCAAACCCAAACGTCAAACAGACGACGAACATTAAAATGTGCAAAAAGTGTGGCCAACACGGTGTAGGCAGGACGCCACCAGCCAGAGGGGGATGGGGGTGCTGAAACTTCCCGATTAATTCGCGATTGGCGCGATTTAGTTCCCCGGAGCTTTTGCATAACGCTGTGAGCGGTGGGCTGGTTTTGTTTTGCCCTTTCAATTTATTTTTTCCTTTTGCCCGAATTAATGATTTCTCCAAGTTGAAAGCAGCATGAAAGGTAGGAAGGAAAAATATTTGATACAATAGGTTTGTTTTGATTTTAAGCCACTCATTTCGCGGACGGCAGGATTGAGCCGTTTGCGGCTGACTTTTTTTTTTTTTGTTTCCAGCGAGAGAGCGAACTATTAAGAGGAGAAAATTATGATGGCTTCATCGCGCCAGGTGGACGCTCGGTTGAAGTAGCAATCCCCACCCAGGTAGATGATAAATTAGCAAAGCATATTGCATCGAGCGCGGCCTAAAACCCCGAAGCCATCAAACCTCATAACACGGAATCCACGGAAAGAAGAGCACCCCAAAAACGGTTGAACAACAACAACAACAAGCAATTAAGGACAGCGGACCAAGTGTCAACACAACAGCAAAAAACATCTCCAGCGTCCGACGTGACGGGTGCAAGCGATTAGGCTGGGGACGTTGAGAAAGAAGCCCTTCGATCTCGAGGGGCGAGCGAAGGCGTAATGGAACTAAGCCATCACACCTGGAGGGCGAAAGAGCCGGCTTAAAATAAATTAAAAGGTTATATCAGTCCAGTGCCAGCGCCCCTCAACAAGGTGTTAAGGTTGCCAATCGAGCTGGAACCTGGCGATTCCTTGGACGAGATTAGCCGCAGCGATCCTAGGCTGATAGGCTTTCGTCCGGTAGGGACTGTGATTACTTCACGACGTTTTGCTCGATTGCCCGATATCATTGGGGGGGAGACACCGGTCGCGATAGGCACTTATCGCGATGGAATAGATTCGAAACACATTACCGCATAATCCATTTTGACGGTTTAGCTGTTTAGTGCCGAATGGATGAGTCTCTTTTTTTCCGTTTCAACTGACCGACGATGGGGATTGGACGCAGTTGTAGCGGAAAGCGATGTAACATGCCAACGAAGATTATACTTCATGGAAAATGAAATGCTCTCATGCACAGGGATACCAATAATTACACTATATGCATCAGAGTCTAACCACATGAATCATAAATGCATTCCTGGGAATAAAGTAGTAGATAGAGACGCTTCATTACTGAATTTTTGGCGCCGCTCCGCCGTTGCGGATTGTTTCTTCGATTAATCGCTACGCCTGACTGCACGGGATATCTAAATTCAAACCACTCAAACTTATTACCCAAAGGCACACCAAGAGGACGACATGTTGACAGGTAATATCTTTCTCAGTTTCTGTTGACTATTTTTGTAAGTAAAAAATTAAAGCAAAAAACATGCCGGTGTCGTCCACCGTGACATCGCCCACGGAAATGCTCGGCTTACACCGACGGTGCATGACAGGCGAGCAAGAAGACGATCCTAGCGGAGTGGTGTTAATGGCCACATTCTTGATTTCACTCCAAATTGCATCGGTGTGTTCTAGAACCTGCGCCGGGAGCGTGCCGTGTGCATTGCGCTGCCTACGCCCGTTAATTCTTTCTTCCTTGCAACGACGCAGTCGGGCAGGACAGGGGTCTGAGTTGAGAACCAACATCCCCCAACCAATTAATCGCTTTCATCTTCGGTAATAAATGTCGGGGCATGTGCCGCTGATACTTGCTTGTGTAATCTTTTGCTAGTTTCCGGCGCGCTTGTCACTGGGAGCGATAAATTTTCTCCGCTCCTCTGGGTGGTGAAACAGAACCAAATAGTACAACACACAACAATCCTTTGCGCCTATTTAGTTCTAGTTGCAAGCTAGAGGCAAAAAAGGTTAAGCACCGCAAAAGCAAAAAACACCGAAATCCAATCGAAAAACAGCCAGCTAGGTTGTCAACAGCAGCGGGAAAACTTCAAAGAAGGGAATTGTTTCTAAATCTCGAAACGAATTTTTCGGCGTTTTCGACAAAAACTCTAAATTTTCCCCGAGCAAACGGGTTCAGTTCGACTTCGATCGATGGTGCCATTGTTCGGGAATGCTAACAGTAGAAGAAAACTAGGAGAAGCTGTGACAAATCAACTCGACCAGTAGTAAAGTAACGCGCCTAATGCGATCGTCGAAGGAAACTAGCACGATTTGAACCGTCTCTTTTTAACCTCCACATTTTGCGTGTTGGTCCTTCTGCATGACACAGCGCAGGATGGATAGACTACCGGGACCATACCGTCCACACCGTGGGTGAAAAAAACCGGGCGACCTAAAGCGTGTCTAAGACGATCGCCCAAAAGAAAAACCGTGCGCAGGTGAATGGTACGCGCATCGTTGGCCGCTCATTCAGCCGCATCGGGGCCACCTAGCATTAGACACACTTACATAAGGGTGGAGAACACACACACACACACACAAGTCGCCATGAAAATTAACGTCTGTGTGTCTGTGGTGAGCAATAATCCATGCCACTATTTGTAGGCGGTTGTCTCCCTCCTTGTTGCATCGGTGATATATGAAATCCTGCGGTTCGTCGCACGCCAAAACCCCAAGCTCTCGACTGCATTTCCCTCCCTGCGCTGCACTCGTCACAGAAAGGGCGCGGTGTGCCGCAGTTTATTGAACACTAATTGATTATGGGCCTCCGCGGCAAGCTTCCTTCTTTCGTCAATATGTAAGTGCTTCCTATATCTGGAAAAACAAACCGCGCGCGTGGTCGCGTGAATGCTTTCGGTTCGTCATAGCATTTAAGCTTGAGGCTAGCACCCCACCACAGAGGCCTGATCGACGTTCGGCTCTTCCAATGGGTAGCATTCTCTTTTCTGGTGGGCGGTGGGTATCCTTTTTTCATTTTCCTCAGACCGGCTGGCCGGCTGCCGCAGACTTGGTACAAGCCCGACCACAATCTAGCGTGGGCTGCCCACAGCCGGGTGACGCTCCATTATGTAAGCAGCCGTCCACCCAAACAACGCCCGCTCAGGAAACACACGAAAAAGTGTTTTCCACCGACCGCTCCGGCTCGAAAACGACGGGCAGCAACAAACTGCACCGATTTTCCATCCAACGCTCCTCTAGAGCTTATTGCCGCTCCAAATCACACACACGCCGTCACCACTGACCACATTTAGCTTTGTCGAGCAATGAGGTTTTTTTTCGGGAGAGACACCGACGCCATAAGCGCGAGTTATGGCTGAAGGAATTTTCCCAAATTCATAAGCAACATTGCGCAAGCACTTAATGCCGCTACGGTACTATACTCATCGCTAGTTGTAGCGTCTCGTCCATCCGGGTGTTTAATGAGTATGCTTACGCTTCCAATACGCGTGGCCGCTCCCTTCTTATCCCTCCTCTACCGGCGGGGCCACGTGATGGATTGGTGGGAAACTAAACCGACCCTGCACCTTCACCAAACGGCCGATTGTTTTCTATATTGTTTCAAGCGGCTTCAGTGAGCTTACCTAAAATGAAAAATGAGAAGAAAAAAAAAAGATTAGAACTAAAAACCAACCGAACGGTGTTACAGTTTGTGTTTATTTTGTTAATTTTTGCACCTTCGCACTGCGGCGCTAATGGTTCCGATTTTATAAATGTTTATTCGCGCCGTGCGTGGGATGAGTGATGGTGATGGGAAAATGTCTGCTCGTCGGGGAAAAAGACTTCGTCGTCGTCGTCAGGCGCACGCGGCCAGGCGAAACAAATTTTTTAGCAGCTCGAAATTGGCGGCACCGTGCAACAAAGAAACGCGGGCAGAGATGATTCACTTCAGCGCACGGCTGGCAAACCAACGGAGGGAGATAATTTTGAAGATGTTAAATCTTTGCAACTGCGATGCCCTTTCATGTGCAGCGGCAACCGACCGGGAAAGTGCAACAGCCGAGTGCCAAATGAGCTCACAACGGTTTAGTCACCCAGGCGAGAAATGGTGGTCTCATTTTGGGACGAAAATTGCGTCTTTTTGAGCTACATTTTGACGAGACAGCGGACAACCACCTGGTCCGTCGTTCTGATCGTTTTCAGTTTGTTCCTTCACTACAACCAATTCATTAAAAACGCCAAATGACCCGTCACTGTGAGGTGTCAGGGAAACTGAACGACATTTTCACCTTCGATTGGACCACCTGAGTGCCCTGGGAAATAGTTAATTCCTGAAATCAAACTCGTAAACTCATTCGGACATGAGTCTGTGAGATCCTTTTTCATATTTAATATATACTTTCTGAATTGCGGCTTGTGGCAAATATCAAATTAAAAATAAAGGAATGTGCCAGAACACGAAGCTTTGAAGCATTCCTATCTTTCAAAGCTACAAACCAGCAAAAAAGTACATGTGGGGGATAGTACGTCTATTTTTACCAGGCGCAACACAAACGGTCGTGAAAACATACTTGCACCGCTCGCAGCTGTTGCCACAAAACGGGCGAAAGAAACTCCGATGAGCTGGCAAATGAGTTGAGTGACAAGCGCCAATTATTTACCGTCAAATTTCGTCAATCATTCGCCCGTCCCGAAACAAAGCTATTTCCCTGGCCGTGGATGGGAGTAGGTAGCCAGCCCATAACCATCGTGTACAGCCCTCAAGCGGAAAACTCACACCCCCTGAGGGGGAAGGATGCGAAACGCGCGTCAAGTGATTGATTTCTGCACCGCACGCAGCGACCGAGCAGACCGAGAGTCGGTTCTGCCGATACCAACCCTGCTATAACCCAATTACTCAACACGCCCAGCGACGGGGACCGGTGCCCTCCTTCCGGTCATCCCGACTTCCCGTGGTCTGTACCAGCCGGCCCGTGCAGAAATGTAGGTTAAACAGGTAACTTCGCCCTTTCGCCCGCGGAAAATGTTCGAACCACAAATCAAATGTCATCACGGTAACTAAAAAAGGGGGTGGAAAGTTAAACAGTGCTCGACTGGACTGGCAATTTTCCAGCTAGTGACCCTGCGGTGGCGGTTGCGGTTACGGGTGGGGAAAAATTTGTTTGCAACTGTCAGAACTTTTACGTCTTCCCGAACCGTCGCGCGGCGCGATGGGCTTGCCGTGAAACGAACTTCCCGGACAAACACGGGAGTGCAACGTTTTTTTCCATGCAACCTAGTCGACAGGTCACGACAGGGAAAATAAAGTGAAAACAATCAATTCTAGCAGACTTTGGCTCTATATTGGCCTCACGTGGCCGTGTGATGTTTGGCAAATGAAAATCCAATTTTCACTGAATGATAAACGTTTACGAAAAAAAAAACTTACGTTCCAAAGAAATACACTACGGTTAGTGGAAAATGCACTCAAATTGGATGGCCGAAACCAAAGCAGCGTACCTTAAATGTACAACATAATCCTTCCGGGGTCAAATGTTTCGTTACGGATCAAGTTAAACTTTAATTTAATTATAACTGTTTCGCTTCAGGTAATTTGCAGCAGTAAGAAATCAGAACAACTACTTCAGAGTACTTCCGTAGTGTGGTCAAAGTTCTGCACTACGATCCTTTTCGATCAATGATTTAATTAAAAAAATTAACACTGTGAAAATGATACTATTGATTTGATTTGAAAATCTACTTGTTTTTATTTTTCAAGAATAAAACAAACACCAGCTCCTCCCTAATAGACCAGCTTTCCATCAATTTAAACAGAGGCGATCATACTGTTCATCAGGAAATGAGCTTGCGCCTCATAATGGTTTCCGGTCAGCGGCTCAATCCAGCTGCCGCGTCTTGGACTACTCCTGCCGGTGTTTGAGGCGAGCCGCTCTGTCCAATATTTACACGTCAATGACCCTCCGCTCGCAAACCGCTCGGGGAAGGGATGCACGTGGCAATCGGGCGGAAGAAGTGGCCCTGCCTCGCCAAAAACAAATAGATGGTGGACCGATTCGGGGAGGGTAAGGGGGGGTTACAAGGGGCCCGCAAGACACGGGCGGCGATATGGGATGGAAAACAATGAGAACACCGAGTCATTGTGTCATGTGCTCGATGGCACGTGACGTCCGTCCGGAAGGCTGCAAAACGCCGTTGCCGTCACTGCAGTACTTCCTCGGTTCGTGCATTCAATATTACTGTTAAGTGTGATTTGTTGTAACGTACCTCAACTATGTTCCCTCCGTCCACCCTCCGCCCCATCGCTACCCAAACGTGGCGTGGGGGTTAAAGTTTTTCCTCGCCCTCTCCCGCTCCAGCAGCATCTTTTGCAGCAATCGAAAATCTTTTGCCTCCACGTGCGGAACTCGTTTCGTGCAGTTTCGCACGTCACGCAAAGCATTTGCCAACGCGTGGCACTAACGAAGAACCGCGCTACAGAGGTTTGTGCTGCCAAAGAACCAAGGAAGTAGCCACATTTTTTTAAAATTAAAATGGACATCACAATCCACTATCGCGCCACCACCATTCGAAACTGCTGGAATCGAACCCTGAATTCGTGCGAACTAACCGTTCTACTATTGATGTTTATAAAAATAACTGCGCGATCAAAATTCACACCCTTCCAGTTCCAATTCGGTGGAGTTGCGACCGATGCAGAGCAGCAGCATGTTCCCCATGTACCGCAGATGCCAGAATCAATACCAACGAACTTACTCGAGCGTGACAGCGCTCGACCGAGTACAAAATTCATCGATTGTTCGATGGACTCATTTATTTCGCCAATGCTGTGCTCTAGTGTGTTTCTTCGAAGGGTGGCGTTTGTAAAAGTGTCGACCAATCGATTGTTGTTGTTTTATTTTCCTTCCTTTTTTTTTTTTTTTTGGTACAAGGTACGACAAGACAAATGACCTCCCCGCGGTGTATCGGGAACATATAAATAACATCTACACGTCCACCA
Source organism: Anopheles atroparvus (assembly GCA_914969975.1). Lineage (NCBI taxonomy): Eukaryota > Metazoa > Arthropoda > Insecta > Diptera > Culicidae > Anopheles > Anopheles atroparvus. Next base: position 20,923,157 of record CAJZCY010000001.1, read on the forward strand.
CACCCCCAATACGCGGAGGAGATTCGTGTTGCATTTTCTGCGCACGGGCGAACTGTTTATTGCGACGTGCGATGGAGCAACGGTCGGTTTATTTGCATGCCGAGGGTGGTGCATGGGTAACCAACCCCAAGTGCATCGCGTCGTGATAGATTCATGGGGCTCGAATTTACGATCACCATTTATAGGAGGACATTTAAAAAAACGCACAGTTCATCGATTCTTATTTGCAGAACGAAAAAATTGACACGCAAGAGAGCAATATTAATATTTACATCAAGACACAAAAATTCTGTTACACCAGGGACTTGGCATGCATGTAGATGTGTTAACAACTATTTCGAATCAAACAAAGTTATTCGTACATTAATGAGTTTATTAACGCCTCATGTTCTTATGAAAAATCGTGTTTAACCTCACATTTACTGGAACCAGTCAATCTCCTTTAGTTCCAAAAAATGATCATCGTTAAATTGCAAAAATGTCACACACTGAGGAAAAATAGCACAGACATCTGCCAACGACCGTGTCAACCTTGAATTGGTTTCGCAAAACTCGCGCATCATAAAATGCACTCGGCACATCGGTTGGCCAATTCGCACGATTTGATCCGCGAGTTGATAATCAAAAAGTTCCTCAATAATCCAATCAACTAGGGCGGTTTGGGGGGTTTTCTCTTCCCTTCCATCTCTGCAGCGTACACACTCCACAATCCAACACGCCTCTCTAAAGTTGCAGGCCATCGATCCCAAAATGTTTTTGCACCAGCTGCTGCTGCTCAGCTGATTGTCTTCGTGTGCCTTTTTCGCCTAAAGATTGCAGCATTTAATTATTGGCTTGCAACATTGATTAGTTTGCATTCAAACCCGTCGTGGAGCATGGGAGCGCGGTGGAAGGGCCTCCTAACCGACGTCGGTAATATTTGCCACCCTCCGACCCGTCGCGGCTTGAGGAACGCGACGAAGGAAAGCCCACCGGAGACGATCGGACCGGGCGAAGATAATAATCATAAGCTTTCGGGTAACTTGCGTTAACACTTTCGATTTAATCGCTGGCAACAGCGCCTCGGCTGTGATGCGATTAATTACACACTTCTGTTGCCGGTGCAGACATTTTGGGGGCACACAGACCCACACATACAAACGCATCCCAGCGTACCAGGGCGAAGAAAGTTACAGAGGCCAATCATCTTTCGGAACCTTTTTCGCAACAAAACAGATGTTTAATCACATATCATACAGCTTTTTCGCTTTCGCGGAGAATCGGGGGAGGTTTGCGGTCTGGAAGTCACTCTAGGCTTTCTCACGGGAATACATCTTCTACCACATGTTTTGCAGGGTAAAATTAGACTGTGCAGATTTGCAGAAGGTATTAAATCAAACCAATTTTAACGATCAACACCCGATTGCTTCACTTCACTAGCATTGCTTGTAGAGGGTTCTTGATTGTAAACTCTTCCATATACTATGGTTTAATTCCGTATGCCCCGTTCAGTTTCTCGTTATCTCTTTCGAAGCATTGACATAAACAGATGTAATGAGTAAAGAATCGTTTTATGATCATTAAAACCCAAATAAATTTAAAAAAATTAACAAATTTCTTCAAACGAAACAAGCTAATGAATCTTGGTCTATCGTCTATTCTATGGAGCTTCTCCTGACCGACTCAAACTTAAAGAGTTCACCGGAGATTCAACAGCGCCAACGTAAGCTAGTACAACCAACTGACCTACTTTACTTATACTAGACACCGAATCCGTACGGGATTCTTCCTGTACGGCAAGCACAACCCGTAACCAGAAATCAATTATCCGCCCCAATTTGCTGTCATTAGATTCCAAGCCACACAACTCATCTATGATGTGCGTGTGTCTATGCGTGTGTGTGTGCTTAGTTCACGGGGTTCCTCGCAAAGATCTCCAAGCTTGCGAGTACACACTCTCGCACATCGTCCATTGGAAGTGCAAGCGGTTAGCGTACCTGATCCAATTGCGACCGCTGACGAACGCGATCGACCTAACGGTTCCTTCTCGCCGGGGTCTTCGTACATCGCAGAGTACTACACCCGAAGCCAGCCAGCATATCGCGGACGATGATGTGACTATGATTGCGCGGTGCTAAGACCTCACCGGAGTAGCATGGACTCGGGCAGTTGGACTGATGGAAGAACGGAACGCGTACACCTCTGATGTCTCACCGAACCGTTCGATGTGATCGGATAAGAAGAATTGCCTTAGTTAGCAATCGCTGGCCTAGCTTCTCCACTCCCATACTATGGGCCTTGCTTTCTCTCTTTCTCTTACTCATTCTCTCTGTTTCTATTTGCGATTTGGTTTACGTAATTGAAGGTTACTGCACAAAACATTCCCTGGCATGACTGGATTTTTCCCATTTCCCCGTCCGTTCGCGAACGGCTCGCCGTCCGAATGGGCGCGTGGGTCTCTGGCGGTTCTGCCGTTTACCGACGATAGCCCGCACTGAAGGTCAGTCATAGCGATCGGCTGCTCATTCATAGCGATCGGCTTCGGGAGCAGGACTGACGAACGGGAAGCAGCAATGTGCCGATGGGCGAAGGGAAAATTTGACCATTAACTAGACTTACAGTAAATCTCCGATGGTTCGTAATTGACGCACGATGATGATGATGATGATGAAGATGGTAGTAATGGTGATAGTGGAGATTCCTGTAAGTGCGCTGCAGCATCCTAAGGGTTCACATTAACCACCATGAAGCCGATGCTGTTTGTTGGCGATGGAGCGGCAAAGGCAAACCCAAAATGGGATGCTGCACATGAGAGGAGGGAAAAAAACGCTACGAGGTCTTTCGGAGAAAGAAAACGAACGAGAGAAAGCCAAGAAAAATAGTTTTCATTCGGTTGGCACAGGTTGTTTTTTTTTTTTTTGGTTTCCCTAACATTTTTCCATGTTCGATCTGCGATACACGGTATATTTTTAGCTCACCGTGCGTCGAACGGCGCCTGTCGGGAAGGAAGGAGATATTTGAGAGATCGCAAATCATACATGCTCATCGCATCATGCTGGCGCACCTGGTCCATCCTGGTTGCCACTAAGCGATAAGATGAAATCAAATCCCATCACGGAGGGGGAGAAGCTCGTGTTTGTGGGTCAGTAGCATTGTATAAATCGCATCTCTCTTAATTCGTTGGATAGATTGCTTTTGCTTACTGTTTCCCAAATCAGGGAGCATTAGTGCGAATGTCGGTGGTTATCCTGCTGGCGTATGTTGTGGAGGCATTCATACCTGGGAGTTAGCCGTACCATACGATCAAACTGAGCAAATCAAACTGAAGAGTAATGAAACTTATTATTTGATTCATTTAAAAACGAAATCTCATACTTAAATCTTCACACCTACGAAAACGTAAAATGAAATGACCAGTTGTAAAATCAACGGAACAAATTAACATTGTCAAAATAAAGGCGCACTGAACAAAACAAAAAAACTACAAAACTGTCGTCATAAAACCGCACACGAATCTTGATACCGCTTATCTGACCGCGTGCTCGTAAATTTGCCTAGTGTCCCGTGTTAAAAGATTATAATTGCCCACTCGTGACCGCGAAGACTCTTCACGCATGCGAACAAGATTATGGATCGCACATAAAACCACGCCAACCAACGGCACAACAACCGTACACTCGAAAGAGCAACATTTAAAGTAGAGAGAAGTTTAGCTAATTGAAAATGTCAACTCTTGTCGCTATCACGGTTCCCAAGAAATGTCTCCCAGCTCGTCTCCCAGCTCGTCTTGAAGGCAAGGCGAAGTATCTGCGGTTGTGTGTGGTCATGTGATCTCGAATCGGCTGACAACGATGACGTCGATGAAAACCTATCGCACGGTGGTAGATCTCCCAGTGTCGCTACTTAATAAATTCAGCTTCTCAAGTGTCTCCTCAATAAATGACGAGTAACTGCACCCGCACGAGTGGGCCCTGCCCTGCCCCATTTGTCCTCTCCTAGGTTTCCATTCCACCGATACATCCTTTTCATTTTGAAGGTAACAACTGGAGCCGTTCCGCTAGAACGATGCAATTAATTTACCTTTTGCACGGTTATTACCTTTTTGCGACGGCGACGGTTTCCTCCATCCAAGAACCTTCGAGTGCAAACGTGATCGCAATGCACCGGGGGGTGAGGCATTCGTCGCCGGAGAGTTCAAGGGATTTGTCGCCGCGCCGGTGGATAATCGCGCAAGTGACGATCGGAACTTGGGTTTCCACGTCACGGCGAGCCTGGCCGCTAAACTTCCGATCACGATTCCGCCTACAGAAACGATGCACGATCGCACACGAAGTCCTCAAGGTTCTCTCTGTCTCTCGCTCTATCCTCCCACCGAAAGGAGGTTGAAGGCAGTGTATAACAGCAGCCTCGATAGGGCGAAACCGTTTGCGAGCTCAACTTTGTTGCACCGTGCGCTACGGATCTTGCAACTTCCCGCCCTCGAGCGGGAACTGAACCTTCGACAAATCTAGCCTAAGCCAACAGCGGCAAAGTCCGATGACCCTGCATGTCTTTCTCATTCCCTCTCACCCTCCTGATACCCTATCGAAGTTGCAAGTGGAATCGTCACCATGTGCGAGACTGTGCCCAAGTTCAAGACCACCTCCACCTTTCTCGATCGAACGTGGCGGGGGGAAATCTCGGCACACGGACACGACACATCGACACGCGGGACAAATCAAATCACGGAAATGGTTCATGAACCTTCTCTCCTCCTTCCCCTTCTCGGTGCCGTGCGCGGCGGAAGTAAACAAACCATTAGGCAGGGCAGGCAGCGCCGTATGATTAAGCCACCGGATCGTCGATGGTCGTTGCATAAATTAATTCACCGCGAAGGGCAGCAGGCAAGGCGGGGCCACGTACGCTACGCTCCCGGCATGCCTAATGTCGCCAGAGGTCGCCCCCAAAGCCGTCCTACTCCGTCCGAACGAGCAACAAGTTAACGAGCACAGCGACGATGCACTTTTCTGTCTCGCCAACACTCGAGAGATGTGCCATGTGAGGTTGCGGCAGATTGGAGTCGCCGCTTTATCAAAAACCTTGTAGCACTGCACTTTAATTAACTTCCCCCTGTGCGGTGGTGATGGCGAGTTAGTCGGCACAAATTGAAGGATGTTATCAATATTGCCACCAGGTTTGCCGAGCGCACTCCAGATGGGGGCCAGTTCATGGGACCCGGTGTTCGTCTTTCTCCGTATCAAAGGTTTGTGCCTGCGACACGTTATGCAAAGCTATGCGCATCGTTTGCGCACACGAGATGGGCCGATTGTCATTGAAATAGCATTGAAAAAACCGTTCCGTCTAGCTGGAGCGTTACAGGCAAAGCAGAGCGTGACCGAGAACTCCGCACGCCATTACGGAAAATGCAACAACGGCCAATCTTGAGAACGGGAAAAACTGTTCTGATCTTAAGGCTCAAAGGGTTTTTCTTTTTGCCATAACTTGAATTCAACGTAGAAACAGCTAGAACCTTCGTCGCATCTCGTTCGATTTATCATCGCCATTGTGCATTTTTGTTTTTCTTATCTTCGACTATTTATCGCAATGAGTCTGGCGATTAAGTTATCTCCAATGGACAGCCAGACTCGGCCGGTTTAATGGTCCCCCATAATCGTCTTATCGAAAATGTCCTACGAACCCAAAAAAAAACCCCTTCATGGTTTTCTGTTCGAATATTGTTTTTTTTTTTTCGGAACTTCCCCATGTTTTCCGCGTCAAAAACATCGGCTGCTTCGTCATATGCCACATAACACCCATCAGGGAAAGTCAATGAACCCGATCCGGGCCGCGTTTTGTTACAAGGGCCAACCTCCCCCCCTCCCTTTTTGATCTGCGACCAAGCAAACGATGATTGATACGCGTTTCCCTCCGCCGGTTGTTCGGAGAAATCTGTTTTCCCACTAGTCGTTGAGCCGGCGTTGCGCTTTTCAACACAATTTTTTCGTTGCCCATGTGAGACAAAAGCGATCGGGGTCTGAGTCCTCCGCCTGAGGGCGCGACAGCGAACCACATTCGTCGGAATAATTGTTTTCTCCCGCTTCATTCCGCCACAAAGGGCTCGCGGCGGCGGGATTGGGTGGGGATGGCTGAAATAAATTCAAAATTTCACATTTTCGATCTGTTTCCGAACGGCTAATTAAGGAGTGGCGGGGCGAGAGTGCGTTTCCCCCTAATGATCTTGGCTCGAGCGTAGTGCAAGTGTTTCTAGCCGCGCGTCCGCCGTCCGCCGGAAAATGCCAAACCTTTGGCGCTTTGCGAAAGCTAATGAAAAATAGTTTTCACATATTTTATAGTTGGAAAAACTATTCCAATGATGTGCAATATCGTTAAAGGCCTCTGGCTAAATTATTCCAGCGAAAGTGCAGCGCAATATCTCAGCTAATGACTTCAACCTCGCTTAAACACATTCGAGCAACAGCAACAACAACAAAAAGGCACAACACATTATTGTATAAAATCGCAAAACTACTCCAACGAAAGTGAAAAAGGTTCATTAAATTATCCCCTCCCCCCCTTTCGCGCAAAAGACTAATAAACATTCCATCGGCTATCGTTATCAGACTGTTATCATCTTCACCAATAATCGCTGTTGCATATTAAACTAATGCGGGGAAATCCTGAAGGTCACTGTGAGTTAGTTTATCCTTGTGCGTTTTCTTATCTACTCCACGAGCTGCCAATCAGGGGGGGGAGGGGGGGGGGGTTCCCTGAGAAGTTTAAATCCAACGAAATACTTCAAACACTGCTGCTGCATCGCTTTCCTTCGCGATCTTAGTTTGTCTTTCTTATATAAACAACATCCAATTTCGACAGTATAATAGTTATTGATGAACCTCAATCCACAACAAGGAATAGCGTTTCGTTTGCGTGTGCCCTCGACGGTGGTCGATAAACGCAGGCCTGCTGAATAACATTATTTTGCCTAATTATTCCCTAAAGCCCAGTGAAAGGAGCCGGGCGTTTTTGCGCACTTTCGTGCGCACGCGTTTTGCGTAAGCCCGCCGGGGGGGGAAATAAGGAGGACGTCGAGGTCTGGTTGAGTCTCTGCATGCAGATATTTTGTGATGATCATTCAGCAGTTATGCATCGAAAGAAAGCAAGGCACAGGTGCAGAGGTAGATCGCGACACGGCGGCAACAAACGAATGTGCGCATCAACACCGCCAAAGAGCATGCGCCACGAGGGGGTTGGGGTTGGAAGGGAACGCAACATTACTTTCACTTCTTTCTTCGCACCCCGTGCGGGACACGACAAGGTGCAGATGTTGCCGGTTTTACGGAGGTCGCAGCAGCATTTTTGGTCAGCGGTCTGTCAAGATGCGTGTGTTATCGAAGATGAATGAGCCACCCAAGAATTGAACGGCGAACATTCTTTCGGTAACAATGTGGCTGCTTCTGCCCGGCACGTGATTTCCCACACGGTGTCCGTAACCGTTGGTATCAACGACGAACAACTCGCTCGTCACAAGCCGTCCATTACATCGCAAATCGCCTGCTGTTCGATAAGGTCGACCGGCGAGTTTCGTCCAACCAGACCTAAGACGCACATATACCTCATTAATCATTGTTGTACAGATCAACACCCACACCCCTGTCGCTCCTGGTTTGGTGTGATAAGACTATCGAACCCTTCGACTCGCAAAATCTTGAATTTTTCCTTCATCGCAAAATATATCAGATCAGACTTTTCTTTTTTTTACGCTCGAACATATCGACAATTTATGATGGAACAAAAGAGGCTGAGTTGATTTTTTGCACCCACATTTTTTTTTTTTAAATCAAAGATCCATTCAGCACAAAACCACAAATAAAAACCCTTTGCAACCTCCTTGCTCGGATGTAAATGAGGTGCCACACTGAGGGTGGCGGGGGGAAACCCTCGGCAAAATATGCTCCGCAGGATGTACTTCGGGTAAAAAATTATGTTCCTCACCGTAGCGCGGCACGAAATTTCGAAAGCGATCATCTCCGACTTTCTACCATACACAAATGATGGCGGATGAATATGATTTACCCGGGACGATTATTATTTTTCCACATGTAGTTTTTTTATTTTTTGTCTTCTTAATTTCTATTAACACTTCTTCCCATAAACAAGGTGCCAGGCAAGATGTGTATCTTGAAGAGAGCAAAACCTTGCGCTACATCCCGGCAAGGGGGAGAAAAAAAAAAGCGGTCCATCAGCCGCCGCAGACCAAAACCAATCAATACTGACCTGCTAAAGCATTGGCGCGAGTGCCGTACCGATCAGCCGGCTCCGATGTGCCTCACCGAGGCGTGAAAGCGACCGAGTAAAGTTTAGGCAACAACAGCAACAACGAAAAAACACCTAAACGCAAACCCTTCGCACCACAACTGCAATGGTGGTTCGATTGAAATGGTCGCGATTAGAAATCGAGTACCGACCGGGCGCGCCAAAAAATCACTACACGACCGTATCTCCCGCCGGTTAATATTTCAATTAGGCTATCCAAAATTGCTGCCCAAGAAGGCGCACCACCGGATGGCCGGAACCAGGGCACCACCGCCGAGGATCGAGATGGAAACTACAATTCCCCTTTTCGCCGCATGGGGGAAAACTGGATTGGGGTGCAACAATTGGGGTGGAAATAACTTTCTCGCAGCAAGTCAACTGTGGCCCCCGAGGAAGATGTAAACGATATGCTAAAAGCCCCAAAATGTTGATGCTATCGCTGCTGCTGAATGCTCTGCCAGCTAATTCCCTTAGATCACCCCGTCACACATTTCAGCTAGTCAAACGGCTGAGGTACTCCAATTGAATGTTTGTCCAAGGCAACGATCATTACCGACCCCGCCAACTTCCAGGCTGTTAAGTATCGACCGTTTGCAGGTTCATTAAAACCACCGAAACATTCAAATTAAACCCCGCCGAAACGAGGCAGGGACGTAGGCGAGGCGGTGGCGGTAAAGAAAAGCGGTTGTTTTCGCGAAACCAACTTCACCGCCGCACTTTCGCCGATCTTGTCGCTCTAATTTGTATATTTAAGTCTAACTCCGTTTCACCTTCCTGCTCCGGTGGTTAAGTAGTTTGTTTGGCAAACGATAAAGTTCCACCCCGGGGGGCGGGAAAGTGGTTCGCAATAGTTATTTCCTCACACTTGCAACCGTCAACTGTCCGTGTTGTCCAGTAGTGGTGCTTTTCCCAGTTGAATTTAATATAAATCAATTCGCATTAATTTGCCACTGGCGGATTTGTCCCGCTCAAGGGCATCCTCTGCGGATGACAGAAGCTGAAGTGACAATTAATTTAAAAGAAAATGACGAAACACACAATCGCACTGTCATTCGGAGAAGGGCCGCGGTGGATTCTTTCTCCGATCACCGAGGGCGATCGTCGGCTCGTAAATAATATGTGTTTATCTTACCGGTCCGGTACATTGTTGGCTTTTTTGTTTGATCAAATGCACTCACGGTTGTCACACGTGCTGGCGAGTGGGTGAGCGTTGGGGGGGGGGGGGGGGGGTGAAGAAAGTAAACCCAGCCCCCCGGGGGCTTTTCCTCCCCAGTTCAAGAGCATCCACAACACGATATAACATGCATGCATGGCGACGGACCGCCCGGTTGATGTTGGCCAAGGTGGAGGACACCACGGGGCGCTCTTCGGAAAAAGTGAAAAGCTTGCCAAACTCCACCCCACCACCCCCCCCCATCACCTTCCTCTTTCGCCATTTTCCACCTTACAACCCGGCGGCACGTCGGTCGGATGGTTGGAAAAATGGAAAGATTCGTTTGGCCACCGGTCTCTGGGCTGCTGTATGCAGGGAAAAGAGAAAATGCCGCACACATACGTCCAAAAGGGGGGGGGGGGGGTCGGCTCCATCGTCGGTTCATCGAAGCAAGAAGAAAGAAAAAAAACCCCCCTGGCGTCTCGGTACCTCACTATCAAACATCAACCACGTTCCAGGAGGGTGTGAGGGGGCTCACAAATAAACTTGGGCCCGAGACTGTTGTGAAGATAATGGTCTCCGAATTGGCGATTTTTTGGCGGCAGCATTAACAATGCGTTTCCCCCGCTTCCCCGGCGGTGCGTTCACGTTAACAACACACGTGCGAGGACGCTGGGAGGAGGCGGAAGGAAGGCGTGATAAAGATGCGGTTTAAATATCTCTCCGAGGTCGAAGCACTTCAAGGATGATGCTGCTGTTGCAGGGGGAACATGTGTAGGTGCCGTTTATTTTTTTTTTTGTTCCTTCGGCCTGTATGAATGTTTATTGTTTTGCAAAGTGGCGGAATGTCTTGACCTTTACACGCGTAATCAATAACCCAGTGTGGCCGCGGTGGGGATAATTGCGAAAAGAAAAAAGGCCTGATTTCACCTTTCTGTAAGGATTGTTTTTCTTCTTTCGTTTCTATTTTTAACACCATTTCAATAACAAATGCTTTCAAATCATATGCAGCAGTAAGCAACAATCATATGCGAGCTTAAATTTGTTAAATTACATATACCTTGGAGTTTAATGGGATACATCTATCTATCCAATTTCTGACGCAAACACAACAAAGTACAAGAAAAACACCCCAATTAACCAATGTATCATTTATTGGAGTGGACAGATTCAAATCCTTTCCCATTTTGCTGTGGTCCTATTTTCTCTTGATGACAATTATCAAATGAAAAACTTTTGAATTCAACTCTACAACACAAGATTTTTTTCCAAAAGAAATGTGGTGTATTTTGCTCAGGAAAAAAATCGTTTTTTATTTTTCATCTTGCGTTTTTTTTGTTTTAAGCATCTTGCTGCTTTGGCGCTATGCTGCTGCTTCTCATGAAATTCCAACCCTAAAATTGTTTGGAATTTGGAATCCGAGTATCGCAAAAAAAAAACATTTATTTTATTACGATGATGATAGCGAGGTAAAAGCATCTAGATTATCGCAAAATCTCCCCTTGGCTTGCTGCCTAAACCTTGCTCGCCAATCTGCTTACCTTGTACACCTCGGAGAAAAAGCCCGACCCGATGTGCTCGCGGTGGAAATCGTCCAGACAGTACAGCGCGGACACGGCCGTCCGGAGGGCGCGGCAGGACGGCCCGGTGACGGAGCGGTCCGAGCAGCCATTGCGCGTCAATGGCGGCCCGGGTCCGGTGTGTTGTCCAACGTTCATCTTTATCAGCTCACCAAGATCACCGTGCGGGGGAAAACGCGTCTTCGCCGTCGACGATGACGTTCGCAGGCGTGCGGTGTTGTTTCGCTTCTTCGGACCAAGTTCGACGACGGCGACGAAGGCAACGCTCATCGCTCGCCGCTCGCGCTCAGCTGCTGCCCAGTGATCACCACGTTTCTTACACGCACGCGATGGGAGGGATGAGGGGGGGGGGGGGTGGCGTTTGTTCGGAGGTTATATTATCTTTCTTTTTCCGTTTTTTTTTCTCTCTCTTTGTTTCCTCGCGACGTGATCGTACCTTTACGCACTACCGGCACGCCTTATCATCATGGGCATCATCATCATCTTTATCTTCACCATCATGAGCATCATCATCACGAGCACTACAGCACCATCATTTTTCCACGCAACACTCCCTCACGACGCGGCGAACACGCGGACAGCACCCAGATCATCGGTTGCTGCTGCCGTGCATTTTACTTTGTCGCAATTTTCGGGCCAATCGTAACCATCATCACTGCCCTCACCTTCACCTCGCCGTAGTTGAACGCATCGCTTCTCACAGATCGGACAGGACGATCGGATCACGGTCCGAGCCACGCCGACCCGGGGTTTTGTTTGCCACTTTGGCGCGGAGATCTAACCGAAGAAACAATTGCTCTATCCACCACAACCACCAAAAACCACCTGCACCGGCAAGGGATTCCCGATCGAATGAATTGATCTCACAGCGCGCGATTTAGTTTTCCATCGCCGGCCACCTCCGCTTTGCTGGGAAAGGCCACCAAAGGTTTGGGAAGCATTTCTCGCTCGCGCGAACGAGTAAGAATGGGCTGCTCCTTCCACCGATGCGCTTTTGCTGCTGCTGCTGCTGCTGCTGCTGGTGTTTGCTACCTGTTGGAGGTGGAAAGATGTAATTTCGTTAGAGTAGGGCGCAGGGTGATGGAGGGGGAGGTTTTGGGGACTGCGTAGGTTAACGCGGAAAAGACAATCTCCAGCGAAGTGATCGGTACGGTACCGGGGGGGGGATGGTGCACCGACGAAATGTCGCACGCAACATTTAAAGCAAACCGAAAGGCGAAGAAAAACACCCCAAAATGTTACGGAAAAGGAGGCCCGGTCCGAGAAAGTGCTGCTCGCTCTTCCGCTTCCGAACGCGTGCGCGCACCGACGGGGTAAAGGCAGACACGCACGGGGTGCGAATCGTTACGCGGCGTTACACTTAACGGCGAAAGTGACCGCTTCCGATTCCGAGCCCCGAGGAAGGGGAACGGAAAAATCTGCACACAAAGCGCCGCGATTCACGACCGGCCAAAGTCATGATTCTCTGGCAGTTGAACGGCGTCGGTCGGCTTACGCTAGGAGTCGTTCTGGGATTGGCTGCCGTCGACAGTGGTCAAACAGGTGGTGGAAAGGGAAAACCTCCGTAACCAGCCACTTCCACTCTGGGAAGGATAATGAGCAACAGGTTTGCATTGGATGAAAATGAAAAATCTCCAAGGATCAAACCCATGTTCGGTGCATATTTTCCTGCTTCTCTGTGCATACAAACATTCTGAACTCTTTTTTTAAACGTAAACAAATATTTAACAACAGAGATGGATCATGGTTATACGGTTCCCTTCAAACATTCCGCCACTTTAAAAACCCATTGGAGTTTTCAATTCTTAGGTTTTCAGTAAAAGAAGAAAGCAAAGTCTCCACGCAGATTGCGATATCAAACGTTCGCCCCACGCAGTGGAAATATTGTCAGCAGAAACCGAATTGAATTCGAAAACTAGTACTAACCCGGACCGAACGGATCACCGGACCGGATGACAGACAAGCGACAACTGGAAGCTGCCACTCAGTGCGTGGGCCGGCTCTTGTTTTCGCAGCGCGTTTGTGCGTCTTCCCTTATCATGGTCCGCTATCGTCATCGTCCGGACGGCGTTGTTATCGGCCTGCTCGATTGCACAGGTAACACTTTTTGGAAGTGATCGCGAGCGCAAGGCAAGCACGCTCACGGGGAGCCACGGAGCTGTGACGGAACTGTGCATTCCGCCGGAGGCAGTGTGACACACACACACACCGAGCGGAGATAAGATAAGGGGGCTTCGCTGTGCCAGCTGTGCGGCAGGAAAGTTCCCAAAACAGCGCCACTAAAGCTGAATCTCAGACGTTTCTAGGCGCAAGTGACAGAACGGATGGGTCCATCTATTCCGACCTACCACCAGTTCGTCGCAACAACTCATCGGCCCGATTATTGGTGAAGATCAACTTTATCGACCTGCCCGTGACATGTGGCACGCTGGGTGGTTCGGTTCCAATTATCAAGGTCGCTCTATCGAATAACCTATTTTTTATTTCGGTTTCTATCAGCAAGTGGAACAGCATATCAATAGTTCTGTCCTACTGCCGCCACACGATCGACTTTCGGCTTCGATAGTGCCTTTCCCAAGCGGTATGTTTGTGACCCAGCGAAAGATCAAGGTCTAATCATTCGTCCCGGCTGGCGTAAGAAGTCGAGCAAATCACGACCACGGCGCACACAGTTTGTCTCGCAACGCAGCCGGTTTCGCGGGAAGCGCGTCAACAAGTCGTTTGCTTGTTTCTTTAAAATTGGTATATTATAGCCTGTTTATTCTCCACCGCGGAAGACCGCTTTATGGGGACGCGGTGGTAAACACTTGAGCTTCGCTCGCTATCCTTTTTTTTTAAGTACCGTGTCTTTGCGTGCGTGCACTCGACGTCCAGAGATGGTAAATAATATTCTCCTCAAGCGATAACATCGGCAACCGATGCGAGCTGCCAGGTCGGTATGAATCAAACGCCAAATTCGGGAGAAAGATGTATAATTAAATGCCAGATCCGCTGGCACATTCCCAACAACCGGCGAGGTGCATCAATGAATTGCGGAACCCTGCAAGAAAAAATAAAATCGAAACGCAAAATAAACCAACGGGTTGCGGTGTATCAAGCACAAGTAGCTACTTTCCAAACCGTCCATCATTTACCCAGAGATGAAATGATCCCCAAAACAGCAAGCTCGAGGTGGTCCAGAATTGATCGCTCGATAGGGGTTTTTCACGTGATCGAACGTTAGGAAATCCATCGGCAGCAGATAAAACATGTGTTTCCCCGGGTTCGGCCACTGTTTTACATTTCATTCTTATTTTAAAGCAGCACCGTCCCATTCATGCCCGACCGAAAGGAAGGGACGGCTTAGCCGACGGATGTGCCCAAATAAACACCGCCATCAATTCCGATCTAAATCCTCCTCTGTCAGATGATTCGCCGTCCGTTTCGTTGGTGCGTCCGCCGCTTCTGTCGCCCTACGGTCCCCGTTTTTTTTTGGCAGCAGGAAGCGAATCATCTTGACTTCTTGGCTTCCTTCCCGACAGCCACGTTCTGTTTCTTACAACATTCTAATTAGAAAGAAAAGAATTTCCTGCCGACAGGAGGAAAATTGATGCACGAGTCATCCCATAAAAGCAGTACGGGTGGGGTTGGCCGGCCAAACAGCGCGCCTCCGCCCTGTCTCTGTAGTCTTTCCGTTCGATGCACGATGCAAAGTTCCCGTGATGAATTTGACGTTAATCTCGCCAAAAGCCGGATGCTGCCCGGGAAGCATCTGCGATCCCACGGGGCATCCATCCAGTGGAATTTGCCCATCCGGTAGCGGGACATCTTTCCCCAGCGGAAGGGGACAAAAAACTTCCACCGTTAAATCCCATAAATCGTGGGGCCTTAAGGCGGCCCGGGGTGTACCGACGTTTCTCGTCATACTCCCACACTCGCAGCGGAAAGAGCACATGATGGATGCAACGGGGTAATGGTGCCGAAGAAGATACCATTTCTTTCCGCGCGCGAACGAATGGATTCCACGGGGTCGACGTCGGGGAAGCATCTGTGCCCGCGTTGAATGTTCTCGTCGGAAGCGCGTTCTATAAATAACACTCCAAATGCAGTTTTCTGCCGGCGACGGGCGCGACATGTCGCCATCAGTCGCTGGTAGGCAGGCAGGCACCCCGTCCAGCACAGCATCCCGCTTCTTTGCCCCCTTCTGGCCCAGGGAGTGGAAGGAAGAAACTGTAAACAACAATCTGACATTTGCCACCTCTCGGCCAGAAGATGTGCCAGTCCTGTTTGGGGATTCGTTTTCTCACAGATTCCTTGCCGCCCTGCGCTTGCTTTCTCTCGCTCTCTCGCTCTCTCTCTCTCTATCCGCAACCAATCGAACTCTCTCACAGTTGGGAGCCTTTCTTGCGTTCTTCGGTGATGCCCGGGCACATAAACAGTGATGGCGAAAAGGTGCCATTTCTTTTCAACGCACGTGATTACGGTGGCGATGCTGTAATCCTGCTGAAGAGAACCAGTTTGCGGGGAATCGTTTTGCTCGGTGCAGTCCTGGTTCTGCCGCAGTGTCCCGTCTCCCTGTGCCTCGCTGTTCCGGCATGGAGGCATTTTCTTTTTTTCCACAGTTCCCAGCACCCTTACTGGCTACGCCATGCACTGCTCCGTTGACTTGCAACGACACATAATTGCTCTCGAACGCAGCCAGTCGCTCACATGCACAATTTCGGTGCATTTGTCCATCACGTCGTCCCTTGGATGCATTTGACCGTTGCACCATTGCCCCAGCAGATGCAACTATTCCCTGCTCGAGTAGGGGAGGGTTCGCTACACTCCACAAAAACCAAAGCAACCGCGTCGAACAAAAAAAAGGGAACCGAAACGAAAGGCAAGAAAACGAGCCTCGACGCACTTCTTCACACGCACAACTCGCAGCCAAAGCGCAGCGCTGCGGCGATGCGTTATTTCTTTCGCTCTCTAATTTGCTCCAGCAGCTGGAGATGCTGGTGGAATTTCGTTCTTCGCCTGCGAGGAAACTTCACTTTTAACGCCCAGATTGTGCACCCCATTCGTTCTTATCCGTCTTGTTCACTTTTTGCTGCACGGCGTTTCCCTGGGAGAAATGCGACGAGCCTCCACCATTCTGCGTATTTCGAGGCTTCCCGATGGCGCCGCACTCTACGCATGCACTGTCCACTTCTGAGGCCCTCTGAGCAGAACGCTGTTATGGCATTCCGTTGCACAAATGTATACACAACACAAAAAACGGCCCACCGTTTCACCCTGCCTCTGCCACGCACCACAACCCGGACCGACTGGAGTTTTGGGGGCACAGTTTCCTTTGGCGATTTGCGACACGACGGTGGCGTTAAGTTTTCGCCACGGAGCGAAACGAAAACGGCCCGCAGACGGCGAAAAACAAAAATGGCCCACTTGGAAAACGACACGCTCGACACGGTGACGGAGGAAATGGACGCTTACCTCCAGGGTCCGCTGTGGAGAAAAGCTTTCGCTTCGTGGAGCTAAACGCTGCTTCACTGACTAACTGGTGGACGAGGACGCGCTGTAACACACGGTGAGATGCGGTCGTCGGCCGAAAAATGAAACTCTACTCCTTATGCTGCCTCTGTTGCTGTTGGTGCTGCACCGAGGGAAGACGCGCGTCCGATCCGCAGCATTCCGAGCGTACGTTTGTTGTCCAACGAAACGGTGCACGAAAGCGCGAGCGGACGCAACCACCGTGACGAGGACGGCACGTTGCCGATCGGTCGGTGGTGCGAGCGGGACACCCAGCATCGGCATTCCGTAGCGCGCTCTCCGTCTCGCACGCACGTTGTATAGGCGCGGGAGGAAACGAGAGCGTCCGATATGGCGTGTGAACAAGCGCTTTGACAATTCGCATTCCTGCAGTTTGACGTTTGGCAGACGATTCGAGCAGTACAGTATGGTACACATTTGTGCGAGATATTCATTTGTGCACCCAGTTCCAGTGTACCTACACGATAAGTCCGGGTCCCGAAACGATATGTCTCAGGCCTTCATGAGGTTTACACGGAAAATAGGGGGCTTGTCCCAATTTTGCTGCTTGTTTTAACCATTTAGCAATATCGGATTTGAGACAAAACCATCGACATATCGTCTTGAGATCGGAACCGGTTCTTATCGGTGTTTCATCGATCACCTATATAAACGATAAGAAATCAGTTGCTTTTGAACGGCCAGCCAGGGGTAGGGTTTTCGTCCTTTCTTCCCATATTAAACTGATTTAAGGTTTTTTTGTGTTTAAAGTATGCAATGTTGCGTGGATAGACGTATTGATTGCTTGGCATTTAAAAAATAGTGAAAGCTTGAAGCTTACGGTTCCATTCCCAATCCAAACAAAATCTCATTGAATACAATTTTCATGTATTTTGATGTGTGGGATCTATTTTTACTAGTCATTTTATATACAGCAACCTGCTAAGGACCAAAACAGCTCACTTCTTTTTCATATACTTCAAATACTTGTTAGCATTGAATGTGTCCTCAACATCATCTTCGATGCGAATTTTTTGCTTTGGTTTGCGTTTTTCAATACGTGCTTTTCTCTCAGCTTCCGATAAAAGGCTCAGGTCAAGGGGCAGCTAAAATGTATTCATGAGAACGATAAGTGATACGGTAATGGAGATACAATTTCATATAAACAAAACACCTGAAAATACCTTGATAATCCGTCTCGGCTCGTGGTAGTTGATGTTGATGGTAGCGCCATTTGGTAACACCATCATTGTAGGGTACCGACGGGCATATATACTGCGATGCACTTTCACGATGGCCGCTGTATTTGATGAAAGACTCCTGGCTATGACGAAATTTGCGCACGGGAAGACACCATGCAGTGCCCGAGTTATTTGTCCAACCATTTTCGTATCTTGAGGCTCTTGGCTATTTGTTTATCTAACGATGGTGTTACGTCCTACATCCACAATGTTTTGGTGCATGAAGCTGTCATCTCAATTGGTATACGTCAACATGCCAATGTATAACAGTTTTTCAAAAAAAATCCGAAACGACAGTTGAGCCTGCTCGAATATCGACAGGAGGTATACATCAACAAGTGAAGATTATAACAATACAGTCGATTTGTACGTGAAAAGCAGATTTTCAAATGAAAATTGCAATCTCGTGACCGCCATCTGCATCTTCTTCTACTATTCATCGCCCGCTCTCAGTTGAGAACGTGGTACGAACACGGCTCGGTCCGTGATTACCGCTATTCATCCTTGGTGACATCCGGTGCAGGGTATTAAGACTTTATATATTTTATATCAATGTATGAAGATTCTGGAAGATTTTTTAAATTCATACAAAATTTTTAACAAATGCGTACATCGACATTGGTTTATTTTGTGTGTAGCATTCATCAATCAATCAAAAAACGATGAACCCCTGACCTAATCAATCGACTGTTACATACACATTAATTATGAATGTCAATTGGTACTCTTCGCTAATCAATTACCCGTACATCAAACGTTTCAATGCCAAAACGTTTAGAATGGTTGCAGCAGCCTTTCGGTATCGTTCCCTAGAGAGCATACAACAATTATGCTACATCCTCGCAGTCATAACCGGAAGCAGAAGCAACGGTTTCTGCATCTTTTGTTCTGTTTATAATTTTTATACGAGGGCTGATTTAGAAACACTTTTAAATGCTAACGGACAGTCGATATTTCTCGGTACGCATGCATCGATTTAAAGTGCTTAGAATTCAAAATATATTGCAATATATTCACATGGGGATTGGGCATTTAATTCGTTTGAAATTTTGCGCTGTTGGTAAAACCAGTTGCAGTAACTTCGAGACGAAATACTTGCTAGCCTGTTTCTCTCTGTATGTTTCTGATCACAAGCCCAAGTTCAGAATACTAAACGCCTTCAATTTGAACTTTAATCTGGTGTATGTTCAATTTGATACTTTACTTGGGGCTTAGGCAACTATGAAAAATATGAATAAATTGCATGTTCTCTGTGAAACTATCTTCGATCTGCAGATGTACAGACGAATGCATCGCGTACGGCGGTTGAAACTGTTTGAAACCACCCGAAAGAAAATTCCTGCAATCGAGCAGTGTATCAGCTGACAAACGTCAACGGAGTAAAAAAAACCCTGCTCTGTGTTTGTTTTTGTTTACATTGATGCAGTCCGAAGTTTGGCTGATTGCGAACAATAAGGATTTTAAAGTGTTGCTTGTTTCGATATAATCTACACTCAGTATGTCTTCATTCTGAGACAATTGTGACTCAATACGTATTCAGCAGCAAGTCAAACTTGCCCACGACAGATGAGAACGATCGCAGCAATGGCAATGGCTCGCGGCGTCGGTGAGTTTTCTTCCTGCGATCCGAAATGCAAATCAAATGCGTAGATTTGTGTTGGTTTGCATGTTCTGTACATGCAATTATTGTGTCCGTGTTTTCATCGTAGCATTTAACATGATGTCTTTAATGGATCTGTTTCGTAATCCAAGAACATCGTGAGTCACTTCTAACCCTACGGGGGGTTTTTATCTTTCACTTACAACGATTCTGTCAAGTCATGCTGATACGACACAGCCTCCCAGCAGATCATTGCCATGCGGACTGTGCCACTTACAGCCACCAGCCGGCCCAGGACCTATCTTCATTATATTCGCCATCATTTCCACCATCACGATCATCATCGACATCGCGTTACAACCACCACAGACGACTCGCGTGTGCGTACGTACGTCTTGCGATGCGCCCGCATTCGCGATCGCGTGATTTATTTTTAGCCTGGTTCCTTGGTGCACTTCCCTGCCGCAGCTACACGCGATACCATCAAAAAGTAGCTATCCGCCGTTAATCAAAACGTTGTAAACGTTGCGTATCGTTGCGTCTCGCCGTGCCAATCAGAATAAATTGGCCCCGGCGACGATATGGCTCCGTCTCGAGGACATGAAGAATGGGCTGGAGTGAACGCGGTGGACATAGTGCACAATGAGTTTATGCTTCTCTGCAATGGCGCATCGATGGTAAGTAAGACATCAGCGAATCATGATCTTCTGGGTGTGTGTGTTTTTTTAGGTAAGTTTTCATATCACTCCATCCACCGAATCCCCACTTTGGTGGGGGTCTCATGGCCCCGGGCACCTACGCATACCGCCTTGTTCATGGTCACGTTTTGATTAGATAAATTTCGATCAAACTTATTATCAGCCACGGCGGCACATGTCGTCGTTTTGTTTTGGTATCTGCTTTGAATCTTATTACATTTCGAAAACGCTATCTGCTGAAATAGCGAGTTTCGTGGTTTTTTTTTCTCTCGCTTTCAATCAACTTTTCCCCAACCTCCGCGTGTGCCGTACCGATAAATGAATCAAACGTACGGTTGCTCAACCCACCCAGATCTTCACACTCTACCTTTTTTTTATCACACCGGTCTACGCGATTCGCTCGCCGCCGACGTCGCCACCGTCACGAGGTTCTGCCGCAGCGGACGCACCGAATCGAAATTAGTCAATCGGTGACGGTGCTTCGGGTGCAAACAAGCGTTTCTCCCCGAAAAAGAAAGGTAGTAGAACAGCCGCGGAACCCCGGGCCCGCCGAGAAGCCGAGCACTGAGAAAGTGGCGCACAGAGTGGCAGGTTGGAATTGGAATGCACAAGACGTCGCTAAGATGCGTTTGTGTTAGGTTAGGGCCAGACCGGCACAAGGCAAATACCTACCGCGCGTTATTACGTAAAAAAGAACCTCCCCAGCAGCTTCGTGTGGCAACGGTAGAATCGCGATCGCCTATCGCTGGAATTGATCTCAACCTTTCCAGCGCAAAACGAGAGAGAGAGAGAGAGACGTTGACTACAAAACACGCTTAGACCGATCCGGTGTGATAACAGCTGCTAAACGAGCCTCCGCGGCCTTGCATTGGGTGCATCGCCATTAGGTCAGCTGTTGTTGCCTAGAACGGGGCGAAGATGCTCCAGTAACGGCAACGCCTTGGAAGGTCCAGCTGCAAAAGACGGTTCCCGGTTCCCTGCACTCGTCCTGCAGCGCGTTGCAGCCACGTGGCCCTGCTGCTGCGACAGTGTTGTGGGTGATTTTCGCTGTTTTGGACCTGGCCGATACAAGGGCAAGCTGATAGTGTTATCTTGCTCCGTCAGCATCGACCAGCAGAGGTTCCGAGACTGATTTCGTGTTCGATTTGCAGACAATGGCCACTTATTGGCATGGAGTCTCGAGACACGGACTGTATTCGTTCGAGATCGTAATCGTGCGGTCATTAAAGGATGCGAAAGTTGTGACGCAATGTTGTCCCAAGGTTGACCGTCTACTCTCGTTGTAACAGTATGAATTTGCGCCATCTGTTACGCCACGTTGTGTGGATGATTTCTGCAGCAGCAGCATCAGTATCCGCCTCGAAAACTTCCCACTTACAAGTGGCAACCATGATAAGGCGGGAGAAAAGGCAAATGAGTAATGCCGCGGCGAGTCAACGTCCGGAAGCCCAAGTGTTCCTGCAACTCACGATATTTGTTTGAAATTGTTTTTATTGATCCAGTGACGGATTCATACGGAGTTCATTCGATTGGACACCCATACTTTCCGCCCATTTGAAACTGTGACGTGTGGGACACAACTTCATATTGGGAAACATTCCTTCTTACTTACGATACAAGTTTCTTCTTATGGAAGTAGAATACTTAAATCAGAATTTGTTTCTTTTTGAAGTCAGCTTACTTGAAGTTGATGAATAATGTTTTTCGCGGTTTTTCATAAAATGATCACGAAAAAACCAAGATTGCGTCACCACAACTTACCGCGGCGATATAAATTCATGGACTCGCTGCAATGCCCTTCCGTCGGATAAAAATAACACTTCCTTTTGACATCATATTTTCAATAAATCCGATCGTCTTCAAACGGGTTATACAAAGATCCCACAACGTAGAGCATTATCTAATCTTTCGAGTGGTGAATTGGCTTCGGTGTTCGTATACTCGACAATGAAGATATCTTGTCAGCATGGCACAATTAGCCGTAAATGTCACCGGTTGTATTATCTTTATTGATCGATAGGTCAATCAAGGAGTTAGTATCGGTTATCACGAATTGCGATCATGCACGGTTGATGGTAGTATGCAATGGTACCTATTAGTCCCGCTTTACAGAAGGATTCTTTTTAAAGCCGCATGCAGCCCGAGAGTAAGATATGGTGCTTCGCGAGTGGATTGGAACTCCATCGGAGCGGCCTGGCCTCAAAGAAGGCAGAACGAATACATTCCTTCCGGGAATAGGGATCCTCCATCGTTCGAACCCTGCTTTAAACGCGTAATCCAATTGAACCAATTGAATCCTCGCAGGGCACGCAGGAAACACGATACGCCACGCGGGGTAACTTCGGTGGCTTCAACGCTTGTGGCGATCGCGAGCGAGCAAAAGGCCGTCGATGGTAAGCCGCGCCGGTTCAATTGATACGCCGATCCGGGCCGGTCGTTGCGCCCGCCAGGGGGGGGGGGGGGGGGTGGGCCACGAGACACACACACACACACGTACTGACGGACCGGGGAGGCGTATAGGGAGGCGGACACTTATTTGGCAAATTGCTGATCACCGCGGTACCGGTTCCCAATCGTGGCCCAGGGTTCGTAATTGATCGATCGGCGGGATGACGCCGGGATCCCTGGGAGACGGGGCAGTATCGGGGTAACGAGCGCACGGACGCGCGCACACTCTGATCAATCAAGAGATGGGTACTGGTCGCGTCACGCACACACAACCAAACACACACAACATACGCCAAGCTGTGCGCGTTCGCGATGCCAAGTGTGTGCGCGTCCGCCCCAAGGGAGCGCACAGTATTTAAGGCGCACACTTGGCACACGGTTTTCGCATTCCCCGTTTTGCCGGCCGTGCGTTCCGTTCTGCGGACTGTGCAAAATTTGTGCGGTTTTCTCTGTGTCTGTGTGGGTCTGTGTGTGTGTGTGTGCACTCGTGTGTGTATGTAATAGAATTGTGTCCGCGGGGTGAATTGGTGCCAGCCAGTTTCGAAGCCTCAGCACCTACAAAGTCCGTCGACGCCCGAAAAGTGTTTAAATTAGAAGTTCGCTGCTCGACATACCGGTAAGAAGATTCGAACGTCCACTCCACGTGTAAATCGATCAGTACGCAACGATCGTGCCTGGCTCTTGGCATCAGTCGGAAAGGGATAAGACCATTCCATCTAGATGGAGGCCAAAGTTAACGATTCGAAAGGAGAAGTAGGAAGCAAAACCGATCCGAACTATGGGGCGAAGAAATCACAAAAATGCCGCCAGCGTCTACCCATTCTCTCGAGGGACGTTCTAAGACGGGCTCGGGTAGGTTAAGTTCATGTACAAGGTCTTCCGCTACAAGTCATTCCAAGGGCCCGCGGTGTGCTGCTCCAGCGCAGACATTACGTAGATCACAGCCGATCCGTTCCGGTTTTTTCTTCGTCTCCCAGTTTGTCTCGGTGGAACTTGCCGTATCTCCTTTATCGGCATTTGGCGTTCCCTGGATCTCGACCAGGTTTCCAGCGTGCTCGGCTGGAAGCCCAGATCGCCGTTTGTGAATGAACGCCGTCTACCGCTTGCTCCATATTGACAGTGTACTTGCTAGCGCGCCGTCGTTCGCTTCACTTTTCCTCGCTCAAGGCATCCCGCACTTCAATGACACCCTCTGGCCGGCCTTTTTTCCTCCGTCCGCGGACAACCCAGCCTCCCGGAGATCGACACGCGGATCCGTTCACCGTTTAGGGGGCGCTTGATGGAATGGAGAGCAAGAGAGCGATACGATAAATGAGAAGACAAAAAAACTGGTGCCCGCCAGGGTCAGTTGCGTCGTTTCAGTGCCACCGTGCGTGTACCGCACGTTTTCGCGGATCCCTTGCGGCCATCGGTTATGCAACGCGAGAAAAAAATCGATCGAAACGAAAACAATTGCAGAAAGAAATCCGCCGAAAAGAAAGGGAAACGAAAGCAAACGTGCTGCACATACGGAAAGAAGGAGCGGTTTGGCTATTTGCAAACAGAGGATGCGTGGGTTTGGGACTTTAGCAAAAAAAAAAAACCACAAAAGCTTCGGAGAAGTAAGCAAACACCGGCCCGTTGCACGCAACCGACAGAAAGTCCTCCAAAGTCCTCGATCGTTGAGTGATGGCGATGTGCGCGGCCGGACTGCTCAAGTTCCACTGACGGAATCGCGCCCACGGTGACAGGTGACACAGGGAGGTTTCAGGTCGCGGCTCATGTCGCTGATTGTAGTCGAAACAGCGGGCCGGCCGCACGCGATTATAGGTCCTGATTTGTACGGTGCACGATAACCCACTCGCTGGTGTTATTGCCTCGTTATAAAGATAATGAACTTATGCCACGTGATGCTATCCGGAGTTTCCGTGAAGCAAATGACACTTGGGCGCGGTTTAGTTTGACCTAGGTCGCTTTTTTCGGAATTGACGGAATATTTCTATTGGTTTTCCATTGTCATGAATCGATTGTACTTTAAATTGACTAATGGAAACCTTTGCAACAAACAATTGTTTTGGATTTTACGGTCTTTGGTTGGAAATATATTGGGAAAATCTAGCTTGCAAAGCCTCTAGCCTGGAAAACCTTATCTCCTAAGTGATCCTCTTCGAACGATCAGAAAATGGAGTCTAAACTCGACTGTTGTGTTTCCTTTAACGGCAGTGCCAACTGCAACAAACATTGACCGACTTACGGCAGAATATTGGGAAGTCCCGGGAAATTCCTCCATGCTGCAAAATCCCAACGTCCAACTTCTCGCACGTGTTGCTTTCAAAAAAACAAGGCGGCTGCTCGAAAGCTTGTTGTGTGTTCGTTGGTTTGTGTGCTCGCAGTTTAACCGGCTTCGGTCACTGAGAAATTCCCCGACTGTTTCCCGCCTTCACTCACCTCCGTGCAGTAGTACGCGCCCTTGCGCTGCATTGCAGCCTTGCATCCGTCTCCCGACGGTCCTCGGCGGGTTCATTGGTAGGTTAACCTGAAGCGCTTGCTCAGTGAGTAACGGCCAGTGCAACTGACAACAAGCTGTGGAGCGCGGTGCCCGGTCTTAGGAGACCGTTTGCCTGGGAAGCCAGGAAGTGCAGCGCATCGAACGGTGCAATACGGTATTGCTGCCGCCTAGCTGCCAAGCCTCCCGTCGACGACCCGTCAATCCGTGTTTTCGGGTGGGTTTTCGGCTCGTGACATAATTAGGTGCGGTACTTATTTGAACTTACGATTGTGTTTTTATGTTTGTGTACATGTTTGTTCAAAGCGACGTCGAACGAGTGTTTACTGTTGTTTAATAGGAAACGAAGTAGTTGTTCACAGTGACGATACACACTTTAAACGATTAGTTTGCGAGTTTGATTGGGGTTTGTTTTATTGACACAGAAACCTAATTGCGCGGAGCCGATTCTTCAAACGTGACGCGGTGGTAGAAGCAACATTTGTGGAAATGCTGTTACTAATTGTTTTGTAACCAGAGGCTCAATCGGTTCATTAAAAAAAAAGAAGTAATTTACCGTTTAAATTAAAAAAGGCAACGATGGAGCAACAAAAATGTACAACCAATGCAGTGGTTTTTAAACCGATCAGTCTGCTAGACTTTCGTTTTTTACAGTCCGGTCTGCCTTTTTTAGGCAACAAAAGCATTGGTGTATGCTGTATTGGATCAATTAAGTCAAAGTTAACGAGGCTCAGAACTCCCGATCGATGATCATTAACCACCGATGGTATAATTTTCTACGATATTTGTGGTATCAAAAATGTTTTAAAAGTTTAGTTCGTATGAAACCCCCTGAGTAATCTGGCAAACCTAAATATACGTAGCCTTTTGCGTTAAAAATACGTAAAAAAGCCTTTAACCTTGGTTATTGGCTTTCAAATCCAACTCCACTTATCCACTTTATTATCCCAAATTAACATCACGTCTTTTATACATACAAATTGTAATTTAAATTTACAAGCTATACTTTAATTTCAAAAAAAAAAGTGTGGGATCAAATATGGGAAACTTCGTAGAAGGGATTTTCAAATTTTCTTCTTAGACTAGATGTTTACAAATCATGTGCAATAATATTGATCTGAATTAGATAAGTCTATGTTCTTATCAACTTCAAACAATCCGTCCTCAACATTAACAATATCAAACAACACTTGAGCAGTGGAATGTGTTCCATTTTTCCCCCGCCGGTCTGATGAAGATTAAATCCATTGAGATTGATGATTTTTCGAGGACTTCCATCGGCGTTTCTTAATGGGACTGAACGATTTTATGCTAACTACTTCCTCGACTTAAGCACTCAAGCAAACCGACAGGAACGTTGGTTCCATTGGTTGAAGTGCGTCGTCTGGGGGCAAAAATCTGGACAACATGATTGAAATGGCATTTATCAACTTCAACCAACAGTGATGTTGACATAGGTGCGTTGCGGCAATAGTAGGCGTTGCTATGCGAACGTCGCATGCACGTTTATGGAATCATTTTGTTTTCGTTTTTGCAATTCAAAATTTTTGAAAAGTTGCTCCTTGCCAACCATACCATGGTGCATGTAAGTACATGCATGTTTTCTGTTTCCTTTGAGTGCAAAGGTTACCCATTTACCACCAGCACTTTTAGGCGTCACACGCGACGCACTCCCCCCATTGGAGCAGCAAAACTTTGTGTGACCTTTCGCGTTTCCTTCCGTTGCGGTGCAGTCGTGCGTGGCCGCAAAGTTTAGAAACTTTATCTACTCCGGTTAGGTGTGCTGATTGCCAGACGGTGTGCTGGTGCCCACAAAACGCCCATCGGTACGCGCGCATGCCGGTTCAAGGTATCACCGGTGGGGTTTTTGTTGCTTTCTTTGCCTCCATTACCCTTCGCCAACTCGCGAAGATCACCGCATCGAGTATCGAGCACGTCGTCGGTGGCTCCGTATCGAGTGTCTGCGGTCTATCCGAGGCCAGCCGAAGATCAATTTATCTCTGCCTTGGCTGGTGGTGGGCCGGTATGCTGCTGCTGCTGCTGCTTCAGATGGGAATCCCGCAACATTCAAAAGTCCCCGTTCGTACCGGCAGCGAGTTTTTGACGCAAACCGAGCCGCTGCAGGCCGGCCAGACGTCAACTTTCGCCTGCTCGAACGGGTGGCGATGGCGCCCCGACCCATCGACGAGATGGTTTGAAAGTGTGATGACGGCCTGGGTGCGTTATGAATATTCCGATGAGTTCAACGCTGACGATGGTAGCGCGCACGATGGTGCGGACGTAGGTCTTGTGGAGATATTGAATTTGTTTTCCAAAACCAATTGCAAAAGGGAAGCTAGGCTGGGAGCGGCGGGAAGGTGAGGGCGTGCCAAAGTTGCAGCGACAAATGACGCCTATAATGCGACTCATTACCGTGTTACGCGAAAGAAGGTGCAGAGGTTCCTTGCAAGAATGGATATTAATGGGTCTCAACGGTGCTTTGCAGGTCGTACGTTCGCAGAAAGCTCGCAGCCACTGACTGAAGATGGCGATCGTGATATCGGCAGCGGTTCTCTGGCTGACGCTGCTCTTCGCCGGCAGCAGCACCAACGCGCAGACGACGATCGGTGCGACGGTTGTGCTGGATCCACAGGATGTCACCGTGATCGTGGGCGAGCGGAGTGAATTTTTCGTCAAAGTGCGGGGCGCGTTGACACAGGCCGCACGGCTCAACTTCTCCACCGAGCATGCGGACTTGGTGGAAGTATCCCCGACCAGCCTGTCCATCGAGGCGCCATCCGTCGGTAACTACATCGATCGCAGCTACGAGATCACGCTGTTCGGCGTAACGCCCGGCCAGTTCGATCTTACGGCCGCCATCCTGCCCACCGGTCTCATCGACGATGCGGCCGCGTTCATCCGCGTGACGGTCGCCAACTCGCAGACCATCATCGTCGTCTCGAGCGTGATCGGGTGGATCTATTTCGCCGCCTGGACGGTGTCCTTCTGGCCGCAGATGATCATCAACTATCGCCGCCAGAGCGTGGTCGGCCTGTCGTTCGACTTCCTCACGCTGAATCTCGTCGGCCACACGGTGTACGCCGCGTTCAACCTGGCGCTCTTCTGGAGCGGCTACATCGAGCAGGAGTACCTCGATCGGAACCCGCGCGGCCTCAATCCGGTGCTGGCGAACGATGTGGCGTTTTCGATTCACGCGACCATCGCCACCCTTCTAACGGTGGCACAGTGTTTCATCTACGAGGTATTTGCCCCTCCATTGTTTCCCCACAGGAACGGATGTCTTACGGTTCTCCGGTGTCTTTACAGCGCGGAGAGCAAAAAGTCTCCCGTATCGCCTGGGGCATCATCTGCATCTTCGGCATCGTGATCGTGACCGCTGGCATTCTCGTCGGTACGGAAACGTTCCACTGGCTCGACTTCCTGTATGTGCTGAGCTACATCAAGCTCTCGGTGACGCTGATCAAGTACGTGCCGCAGGCGGTGCTTAACTTCCGGCGGAAGAGTACCGTCGGGTGGAGCATTGAGAACGTACTGCTTGACTTTACCGGTGGCATGCTTAGCATGCTGCAGATGCTTCTGAACGGCTACAACTACGGTGAGTCGGGGGAGAGCCGATCAAATGGACGTGAATGGATCTTGCTACAATGTTATTAATTCTATCAAGGAATAAACAAATTTCTTCTCACTTTCTCACAGATGATTGGGCATCGATCTTTGGCGATCCAACAAAGTTCGGACTGGGACTGTTCTCGGTGTTATTCGATATTCTCTTCATTGTGCAGCACTACGTTCTTTACAGGTATGAGAGGAACCGTTGGAGGTGCATGATTAGAAGCGTGATCGACTCCTTTATAATCCAGCAGTACTCTAATGCAGCTAATTTACACCAAAATACACACACTCACACAATGATGCCTGTACTCTTATACCGTTCCCTTTTTACAGAACACCGGAAAAACGGATTGATCCGATCGAATCTAACCTAGAAACATTGCTCAAACAACCGCATGCCATTACCAGTACTGACACCGAATAACATCCAACACTAAAACACTACTGCTCACCAAAAAAAAGAAAAAAAGATACTACAAAGCTAAACAATACACGCATCCAAACAGATTCATTCACTATTTAAAGCTACAACAAAAAGGATACACTCTACACAGCGCATGAAACACTGGTTTGTCGAAACACTATTCCTCTCTTAGCTTATTTTTCCTAGCTAGTAGCCACTAGAAGTAGGACTTTATTTTCCTTTCCTCTATATTCAGAACTAATGCTCTCTTGTAAAATGTACTTTATAAAATAGATTACATTTATTTTATACGATTGCTAACACTGAACTTGTCGAAACCCTTACAGGAATGCGAAGGAAACGAAACCCCTACAGGACGAATCCTCGACCACCACCACCACCACCGGCAGCAACGGGGGCAGCAAGGACAGTCTGCCGTAGACGACGTCAAAAAGGGTCTCTCTTGAGTACCACACGAGAGTAGCTGTAGTTCGATTGCTCACCAATCGTTGCCATACACTGCGCTGACTGCAAGCCATCGGTGATACTGTGATGTGTGATTCGTTCATTCGGGGACGGATGCAAAGGAGCAGGAATCAAGGAAAAGGCAAAGGCGATCAAACGGCATCGGAGTGCGTTGCCAATAGATATTCACTTTTTTTCAAAGTGATCTTGTTATGCTAGCTTGTAAGATAGGTTAGGTGGGTCCGTCAAGGACATGCCACGGTTTAATCGATATAGAATACCAATAAATAAACGATTGAGTATTTGTAAGACAACACTTGACTTTTCATTGTTTCTGAACCTGTGTTTGCTGGGATTCATGTGCTACGTTCATCAATCAACTTTTCGTATTGAATATGTGTGTTTTCCTTTTTTTTTTCCCTCACAGTATCTTGGACCATAGGACTAGTTTTAATAGGTAAGCTGCCAAATTCGCTGATTCTTTATTGAACAACTTATTAACTTTTTCTATTCTATATATTTCAGCTTCCGCTCTAGCGCAGACGACTCCCACAAAGCTGTTGCACCTGCAAATTGGCCCGCAGGATGCGACGGTGATCGTTGGAAAAGCGCAAAACGTTACCCTGCGTTTACATGGAACCCTTGCGGAACATGTGACCGTCAACTTTACCCAGACGAACGTCACCATCGGCAATGAGTACGTCAAAGTAACGCCCCCGTTGATCGACTTCGATCCGCTACCGTCCAACGTGATCGATCGCTCCGTTCGCGTGTCGCTGTACGGATTGCACGCGGGGATATTTGATCTGCTAGCGCACGCCTACCCATCGAGCGACCTGATCGACCAAAGTCAAGCTTTCGTGCGGGTAACGGTCGCTAAATCGTGGACTCTCATCACCCTCTCGTCCACCATCGGGTGGGCTTACTTCCTCGCCTGGACGTGGTCCTTCTGGCCGCAGATATGGGAAAATCGTACCCGCGCTAGCGTGGTGGGCTTATCGTTCGATTACCTCGCACTGAATCTGCTCGGCCACACGATGTACGCTGCGTTCAATTGCGCACTGTTCTGGAACGGCTCGATACAGGAGGAGTACCTGCGCCGTAACCCGCGTGGATTGATTCCGGTACTGGCGAACGATGTGGCGTTTTCGCTGCACGCCGTCTTCGCCACCGCGCTCATCATTGTGCAGTGCTGCTTCTACGAGCGCGGTCAGCAGAAGGTGTCGTACACGGCCCGAGCGTTGATGACCGTCTTTGGGCTGGTGGTGCTTATATCGAGCGTGCTGGTAGCGACCGGGACGTACAGATGGTTGGATTTCTTCTACAATCTGAGCTTTATCAAGCTGGCTGTTGTGCACACGAAGATTAACCTCGGAGCACTCCTCGAGACAGGCGTATTGAACACCGACTTGAGGGCAATGTTGGAGAATTCCAAGAGTAGTCAACTATTTGGGTTTTCATCAACTACTGATTTATTGGTTCAATTTTCGATTCTTATATAGTAATTCTGATTGACAAATTTTCCTTAGTCGACATAATTGCTTACATGTATGTGTCCGTGTTGGTCACCGCTGTCGGCGCCGTTGTCGGCGTGCCAAGCATTGCTTGGTTTTGCTGCGTACATGCGTTTTGCTTACTAGCGTTTATTTTGGATTCTTTCCGTCAGCGACATCCCCGCCCCCGTAATTCCTCGCAGAGGGGTTACAATTCGTGTTCTTCAGTGGGCCTAAACGGTGGTGGGTCTATCGTATGGCTCGCTCTTTCTTTCATCCTGATTGCTACATATGCCGCTATAATTGCAACACAAATTGTGCCAATAATGCATGTTATAATTATCTTAAGCGTTACATTATCTCCTTTTTCCACTTCTTTTCTCTCTTCTTTTGCTTTGTCGGATAGATCTTCACGTGATGGTTTGAAATACGTTCTGAACGTTTCAAACTTTCCCTTGAATGTTGGGAGTATTTCAAGTGTTTTTGTTTGAATTTTGCAGTCCTGGGACAGATTTATGATTCCTGCTTTGTGAGTGGGGTTTGTTAAAGTTTTGTTACACTTTATAAGGATTTCACTTGGTAGCGATGTGTAGTACAGAATACTATTTGATTGTTTAAGCTTGAAGAATTCAGTGGTATTTCCTTTGAATTCCCATGTAGGACAAGACTGATTGTTCTGTGAGTGAAAAAATATAGATGCTACGCAATCTCGTTTTCTTAGTATTGTCGTTTCTGCTGAGATATAGTGCGTAGAGTTTACTTTCGCCATGTCCCTTGGGTACAAAAAGTTATCATCGTTGATGGCAATAGTTGTTTTATCTATGCCGATTATTGTGGATTCCTTAAAATTAGGTATTGGAAAAACATCGAAGATTTCGAACTTGATATTTGATACGATAGAATTTTCTACGTTAAGAACTAGCTCTCCATTGAGAATGGTTTTTCCTATAACTCTGGGTCGATCTTGAATAACGCTCCCTTCTATCAACTTCTTATTTATTTTCGCTGCGATTCTTGAATTTTCGTCGGTGTCGATCGGATCATATTTTATCGCCTTGTATTTACTGTTCATTTCCTGTACTAAGGCGTTTGCTAATATTATGGTTTCCTGCATGAACTTTGATAGTGTGTTCCTTTTATTCTCACTAAATCGCTCTTGAAGTTGATTAACGCCGTCGTTGACTCTACTTATTTTAGCGGACAGTTCGTTTGTCAGCGTGTAATGTCTTATATTTACCTTTGCAAGGTTCTCAGCTACGTGTACAATTTTCTGATCCTCGTCTGCTCGGAGTAGTGCTAGTGATTCGTCAAATTCATTTCCACCAAAAAGAAAGTCCTTTAGAAATCCGAAGACTCCACCTGATCTCTTAACTCTCACGTGTTTCGTATCGCGTATCAATTGTAGGACATAG
Source organism: Anopheles atroparvus (assembly GCA_914969975.1). Classification (NCBI taxonomy): domain Eukaryota; kingdom Metazoa; phylum Arthropoda; class Insecta; order Diptera; family Culicidae; genus Anopheles; species Anopheles atroparvus. The sequence goes on from CAJZCY010000001.1 coordinate 20,955,508, forward strand.
TCGCATTCTCTTTTTAAAGTTGTTCTTAATTGAAGTAGTCTCGCGTCGGTTTCGTTCATTAGACTAAATGCTGTATCCAAATTCTCTTCTATTTTCAGTATCGTCTGTGTGTCATTGTCTGGGAATGTGTTTGTATGTAGGGTTGTGTCCCATGTTCCTTTTTTAAGTAAAAGTGTTCCCAAATGATCGAAAAATAACCCTGGCTCTGCTATGGGTGAGATGGATAAACAGTAAATCCTATTTATCAAAGCAAGAACGAATACTACTTTCCAAGCTTCCATGTTACTGGTCGAATTGATATTTTTTGCCTTTTGTTTTTATTATTGGCTGTAAGATCAGCGGCCCTGCTTTGGATTGCCTTTATATCAAGGCTTCGCTTCTTCCCCCAGTGTGGGTTGTGAGGAATTTCGGTTTTCTTTTTCACTGCGCGATCGACAGTCTTGGTGAAGTTAGCTCCTTCAACGGTAATATGTTTTTCTACGGGTAGAGCGGTCTTATCGCCTCGAACCTCGAGTACCGCTAGCTTCACGGTGGGCTTGGTAATCTCACTCTTTCCTACTTTAATGCGTGCTGAACGCGTTTGTCCATCTTTTCCTAGGAATACCTCGCAAATTATGCCTTTGATCCACCTTCCCTTTCGTTGCTCGTCTGGGAAGGTAACAACGTCACCTATGGCCAATGGCTTGGCGGGGTCTCTCCACTTTTCCCGTTTGGAGAGTTTCGGAAGATACTCTGTTATCCACCGTTTCCAATATTCCTGCACAATTGCTTGCGCCTTTTTCCAGTCAGATCTGGTTGCTTCAGCTTTCGTGATGTCTGAAATGTTTGGTTCAGCTTCCCCGGAACAGCCTAGCAAGAAATGAGCAGGTGTTAAAGGCTCGTCATCTTCTCTATTCAATGGGATATGCGTTAGAGGCCTGTTATTAGTCAGAAATTCTATCTCTGTCAAGACGGCTCTAAGCACGTCCTCCCTGTAGCTGTCGGCGATCGGAAGAAGACTTTTTATTTCGGCTACCATTCTTTCCCACGAGCCACCAAAGTGGGGTGCGCCTGGAGGATTGAATATCCAATTGATGCTCTCGGAGGCGCATCTTTCTTGAAGTCGTCGAATTTCATTATCAGCACCTACGAAATTGGTGCCGTTATCGCTATATAGCGAGGACACTTTTCCTCTTCTATGCTGCATATTTTTAAGGCAGCGTATGAATGCGTCGGAACTAAGATCAGACGTAATTTCGATGTGGATGGCTCTGGTCGTAAGACACGTAAATACCACGCCCCACCTTTTCTCTGATCGTCTTCCAATTGTCACTAATAAAGGACCAAAATAATCAACTCCTGTATGAGTGAATGGTTTCTGATACACAGCGGTTCTACACTCTGGCAAGTCTGCCATCATTGGTGGTGTCGGTTTAGCTCTTTTTATTTTACAAAACTGGCATTTCATTACGACATGTTTCAAAGCTGCTCGTATATCGATTATCCAGTATTTTTGACGTAGAGCTGCTAATACAGATTCTGTCTTTTGATGGATATATCTTTGATGGTATCTGGCCAAAATTAAGTTAGTTACGTGGTGCCCTTTAGGGAGGATGATGGGATTTTTTGTATCGTACCTCAAGAAGGCTACGTTTTCTAATCTACCCTTTGATCTCATTATTCCTTCGTCTCCCAGTATTGGGCAAAGACCGCGAATCGAGCTATTGTTGCTAATCGGGGTTTGTAATGAAAGCTGTGTCATTTCCGTGGTATAATGTTCCCACTGGGTTTTCTTCAGAAGAAGAACTTCTGCATTGTTTAGGTCATCGGTAGTGATCGTTGCACTAAAGTTCGATCCTGTTGCTTTCGCTCTTAGCCATTCAATATATTTCATACCTATTGCTAATGCTCGTTTGAGCTTGTTCCAGTCGGAGCACCAGTCGACGTTAATGACGCTCCAGTCTTTTCTTTCTAGCGTCTTTACTGTGTGCACTGGTCTTATTTCCTCAAATTTTACTTCATTTTTTGCCATTCTTTGTGACGCTCTTTCGAGCTGTTTTGGCACTTTATTGGGAGCAGGTTTAACCTCAAACTCCTCGGTCGAAAAGTAACCGCACATAACTTGCTTCATGGCTTTTTCTTCTTCTTCCTTTTTTTCCATGATTGTAAATAAGTTACAGTTATCCCTTGTTGCGTCACTTCCTCCAAATATTACCCACCCAAGTCGGGTTTCTTGAGCCATCGGCTCATATTCTTCACCCTCGCGGAAGTCAAATCCATGCGCAAGGTAAGAATGCGGCAATCCAAGTAAAACTGTGGGGATTGCATTTTTATATCCCGCAAAGTTCAGCCCGCGTAAGTGCTTGTACTTCTTTGTAAGTTCCTTACTGTCAACTGTTTGCAGCGGTAGATCAAGTTCCTTCACGCTTCGTAGACCCTTTACATCGAAAACGCGTTTATTTGTGCCCTCAAGCTTCAGGTGAATCGTTTGGCTATTTGATTCTTCCTGAACGTTTCCGTTAGTCCACGACAAAGTTAGTGGTTTTTTTGGCCCGGTGATATTCAATTTTTCTCTTACGCTATCTAAAATCAGACTGGTAGAAGAACCGGGATCGATGAAAGCGTATGTGTGCTCTGTTTTACCGTTGCCTCGTAGGCTTACAGGGATAATTTGATAGAACAGCTGATGCCTGCCGTGGTGGTGATTCACTCTGCGCGGAGCATCTCGCGCTTGCCACTCGGCGGTTTCATTCCTGTGCAGGGTGGTGTTATGTTTTTTCCCACACCCGTATACCCTGCATTGTGGGGGTAGCCGACAATTTTGTGCGTTGTGATTTTTAAGTGCACAGCAATTAATACAAATGTTGTTTTGTGACAGTGTGCGCAATTTCTCACCGACTGTCTTGCCATTTAAATATTTGCAATGCAGCGTGTCATGGGGAAGACCGCATAGCATGCATTTTTTTCCTCGTTGGTTGATTCTGCCCTGTGTGTGATGCGGATTCACGTGATGGGTACTACTTTTGAACCCTCCTTCGTTAGCTACCAATAGCGTTGCTAAATCTTCTGTTGGTTTTAACCACTCCGCGAATTTTATAAGTGTCTTTGGTTTTGCCTCTTCCAGAAGGGAATCGGATAACCATTTGTTCCTCAAATCGACCGGCAGCCTAGCAACAAGATCTTTCAAGAGTCTCTGATCGTTGAGATACTCTCCCTGATTGAGCATCGTCATGTTATCTATTAGATCGTGGAGGGCATTTGAAAATCTAATAAATGATGCCGGGTTTTCTAAGGACGGATTTTTCACGGCCAGTAGTTCGTTCAACAACGAAGTGTAAATGTTGTCCGTGTTTCCGTATAATCTTTCAAGACGTTCAATAATTTTCCCTACATTATCTGGGTTTAGCATCAGTCCGCTGACTGAGCGTAGCGCATCCCCCTTTAAGTATTTTTGGAGCCTGTTCAAGTTCTCCAAATCCGAAAAGTTACCTTCGCGTGTGGTTTTCTCGTAAATGCTTTTAAATCGAGGCCACATGTTGTAATTACCGTTAAACTCTGGAAGCTCGGAAAGGGTCGTTTTGTCGTTCTTTAGCGACCATGAATCTATCATTTGTTTAATACTCTCCGTTAAAAGCTTTACGTCCTCGGTTGCAGATGGCATTTGACAATATCTCTCCGATTCATTTAGAAGGCTCATATTGGCCTGTTCTTGTTGTCTCTTAATTTCGTCTTGGAGCTTCCCTAGCTCTTCTTCTATTTTAAGTTTCTGCTCCCTTTCTTTTTTCTCTTTTTCTGACCTATCTTGAAGCAACTTCTGCGTTTGCTGAAGCGCTTCCCTGCTTTCATTTTTCTCAGTTTCTATCAATTTACACTTAGGGCAAACATAGTTCTTAGGAATAACTCTCAAGCTTAGGCACGCTTGATGGAGAAATCTATCGCATTCTATGCAGTGAACCATTTTCCCTGTGCTATCAGCCTGCGTGCATATCTTACAATTCCCGTTGGGATTGTGCTTAAAAACGAACTCCATATTACTTACGATTCGTTACACTGCTAGAAATGGTGACCTTGCCTTGATGACGTCACTCGCTGCTCTTCGTTGACCACCGCCGGGAGCTGGCGTCTCGCGCCGGGCCTTGAGCTGATGGGGTTCGACCGTCCGTCGATTCCGATGCCGTCAGCTTGCGCGCTCTCTTCCTCGCTGCTGACGCTGCTACCTGCTTCCTCACTCGCTGTCCTGGAGTTGCTGGGCACGCACCTCGTCGCACACACTGCTGGTAAACTTGCTGATCTGGCACTGATTTCAGGCTACTCGTTGGCTTCACTGTTAATGTTTCGGCGGAATGTTTTTTACACGTTTTGCGTTATGTCGCCGTGTATTTTTGTCAGACGCCGTTTCTGACCACTGTTTTTTACCGTTCGCGCTCACTTTGTCGCACTAAAATTCCGTCTCTTTTACGCACTTCTAACTGATGCATTTGTGGAGCGTTGCACTATATTTTGGCTGGTGCGCGGAGTTACCACCTACCACCTGCTTCGGCTGTCGCGATCGTCCGTCGATCCGAAAGGGTCAGGCTGGGGTGATCGTCCGCGGCTTCCAAACTTCCGTTCTGCTTGCCTTGCAGAGTTGATCAGGCCGAGCTTGCGTGCTCCGACCTTGCCTTCCTCGCCTTCCACCGCCGGGAGCTGGCGTCTTGCGCCGGCCCTTGAGCTGGTGTGCGTCTATCTCCAATATCACGCCGGGAGCTTGCGCGCTCCGGCTCTGCTTTCCTCGCTTCTCACCGCCGGGAGCTGACGTCTTGCGCCAACCCTTGAGCTGGTGTGCGTTGGGCGTTTCCGATATCGGCTGGGCAACCGTCCGTTACCTGCGACCGTCCGTCGCTCCTCAACCGTTGTTCGATGGAACGCTGGGCTGGTGGTGCACACGAGGGTTAACCTCGGAGCGGTTAGCCGTGTTGTGAACACACGAAGATTTACCTCGGAGTTCTTGCGTTCTTTCTCGATGCGGCTTGTGGTGCACACGAGGATTCACCTCGGAGCGGTACTTGCCGTGTTGCAAACACACGAGGATTCACCTCGGAGTTCTGGTGCGACGCACACGAAGATTAACCTCGGAGCGGGGCGCAATGTATAGGAATTCTCCGTTGTGAGGGGTTAAGTCCTCTCTGGAGCCACCATTTGTTGTGCACACGAAGATTAACCTCGGAGCACTCCTCGAGACAGGCGTATTGAACACCGACTTGAGGGCAATGTTGGAGAATTCCAAGAGTAGTCAACTATTTGGGTTTTCATCAACTACTGATTTATTGGTTCAATTTTCGATTCTTATATAGTAATTCTGATTGACAAATTTTCCTTAGTCGACATAATTGCTTACATGTATGTGTCCGTGTTGGTCACCGCTGTCGGCGCCGTTGTCGGCGTGCCAAGCATTGCTTGGTTTTGCTGCGTACATGCGTTTTGCTTACTAGCGTTTATTTTGGATTCTTTCCGTCAGCGACACTGGCCGTAACGCTGGTCAAATATATACCCCAGGCAGTGCTGAACTACCGGCGCAAGAGCACCGTCGGGTGGAGTATCGGTAACGTTTTGCTGGACTTTACCGGAGGCTCCTTCAGCATGCTGCAGATGCTTGTCAATGGATATAACTACGGTAGGTTCGCCCCTACGGTCCATGGAACTTGCACAATGAAAACTTATTATACTCATTTCATAATTGTAGATGATTGGGATTCTATATTTGGAGACGGTGCCAAGTTTGGCCTAGGTTTTTTCTCAGTCCTTTTCGACGTGCTGTTCATCGTACAGCATTATATTCTCTACAGGTTGTATGAGCTTACTATCGTCTTATGACAATCCAGATTTTTATTTAAGGGTCGTTTTTTATCATTTTTAGAAACTCCAACTACATCGAGCTACGCGGAGAAAACTACCCTGGTCCAGGAAGTGTGACTACTGCGCCTCGCCCTGGAGTGCAGCCATAAACGTTACGAGCCAAGAAGTATATTGTGTAATGTAGACTGAACGCCAAGAAGACTAGCAACTTGCTAGAGGATTTGATGTATTCTAAAGACTTACTTCATTGAATAAAATATACGTATAAGACTTAATGATTGACATACAAAAAAAAGTGTATTCCTATTCATCAATGTACAGAACTTCGTTCGTGCTATAAAAGTCGTCTTTGTATACACAGGATCAACATAGTTGGAAGAATATAAGTCGTAACACTTAATGGAGTCTATTTATAAGTTGATTTAATTTTAAAAATTATTTCAAGATGTAAAAGTTCCTCATCATCATCAAAGCATTTCATAATTTAATCAAGAACAGCTTCCTTTCCGTTAAACTATACCGGATTCAAGGCTAATCCAGTTTCAAAATGATGAAATCTTAATACCTCTCTCTCTTCTCACTTTCTCTCTTTTTGTCCTGTTCTCTCACTTTCTGTATCTCTCTTAATTTTTCATTTTCCTCACTTGTAGAGATGGTAGTTTATTGAATAAGTTCATTGATCCGGAGCTTGGTCGCGTAAAAAAGGCATTCAAAAGGTGCGATTATATTTGTTTCAATGGATTAAATTCTCCACATTTGTCCAGCCAATAATATTTAAGTAAGTGCAAATTAATGCCAGGTGTCTTCGAGTTTTCTTCACTCCGAAATTAATAAGCTTTTTGGCCAGGTGGAAAAAGGACCTCTTGGCTATTTCCTAGAGAAAAATCCCTGAAATAAACCTGAGGAACGAGGGTGGAATGTTGATGTGTTGATGTTTTACCAACGTAACTCCAAGGAAACAGTTCTGCTCCGTTAAATTTCCCAATTCTATATGGTTCCTTTAAATTGAGAGAAACCCAACACTACAAGATGAAGGTCAGCGACATCATGAAATATAGGGGGGCCTGCACTAGGCGATGTTATTCAGGTGCCCTTGCGAAGGCAGAGCGATGAAATATTTGCGCGACAGTTTCATCGCATTTTTCCAGAGGAACGGTACGAACCTGTTGGGTGCTGCGATGCCCTGCGATCGGAACTCGCAACACCAGTCTTCATCTAGTCGTTCGTGCTTGTAGTGCTCGGAAGCGGCGGTCGTTGAACCATTCGCAGTTGCCATTGCCACAGCAGCACAGACGACCCACAGTCCATTATTCATTCATCAAGTCCTTCGAAGCACAAGTGCAGGGATCAATCACAGCAGTGCAGTGCAGTGTCCCGCTAGTGCAGCCAACGCAATCGGTGATAGTTTGTGAGGATCGGACGAGGCGAAAGATAAAAATCTCCGTCAGTGACGCTTGGTCGTTTCTTCCGTTGTCTGCCGTTTTCCCTTTTTCTCGTCCATCATGGACTCTGTCGTTTCCTGTCCATTCACCACACCCCTCAGCAAGCGGGGTTTTAGCGATTGAACGAATGGTTTGCATGGGAAAGTGAGCAGTTGTGAGCAGTGAGCAGCGAGAAGTGTAGGTGCTACAAGCCAAGTGAGCAAAACAGTGAGAGCGAGTGAAAGCGAGAGGGGTGTTCAATGAATTGTCCTTTCTCTTTCACCCTTTCGTGTGTCGTTTCAGTTTACACAAACACCACTTTATTATAGGAGAAGCCTTGCACATCTCGTTCGAGTATGGGGAACGAAGGTTGTGAATGGTGCAATTTTGACGTTTCATTTCGAAAACCTGCTTGCTTTTGACAGTTCTGCGCTGAAACCCTACTGCCGTCCTCCGCTAATATAGATGAAATCAGCCGTGCGTAATTAGCATGTTTAATGGAGTAAAATTCATTAAGGAAAACGGAATAATGCGTTTCCTCGCCGTATCCCATAGGCTCATATCAGGCCGCAATGGAAATCAGATTAAAAGATTTTCATTGTTTCCCGTATGTGAGAAAAATCTTCCAGAGGCGTTTGAAAATCGTGAAAAACTTATGTGTTTTGCACACACATTGTTCATACCAAATCTAGTTTGATACTGCAATTATCATTCAATAATCAGCTAGGGATAACTCTCAAATGAATAAAGAAAAATATAACATTTAACATTCTCAAGCCGAGAAATTATACTCGAAGAACTCATTTAAAGTATAGTTATTTAAATGTAGGACTATATGTTACAGATGTGGCTAGGTCGATAAATATTTTTGCCGGAGGAAATCATAAGCAGGGACACCAGAATATGTAACACAGTTCCACAGCCGGTTTCTTCTTGCTTATGCCAATTTTAATTTTTCTTACCTTAAACTTTGGGTTTCCGATGGGTTCGAACACCCGCTGGAGAGCCGATTTCTTTCACCGCCTTCACTATCCAATTAATCCCTTGCTGTCAGCGTGACCCTTATTGGAAAAGTTGTTGAGGGAAATTTTGTCCCATTGGAAAAACTTCTGTTGAAAATTTATGATAATTTTGTGCAAATGTCTCGAACGTCGATTTTCATTAACTTCGGTTGATGCGCTATTTTTGCCGCCTGTTCGGTTGCCCTGGAAATGGGCTCGGTTTTGGAATGGGCTTTTTCGTGTGCCGCCCTTGCAAGCTTTTCCACCTTTAGAGGAGGATAATATTTCATCGCAGCAGCCGTGGGTGTTTTTATGATCTTTCCAATTATTTTCGAGTTCTGGCGGTGAATGAAAACCACTCGTTTTTTAATTGTATTGTGGTATTGAATTTCATCCGGGCTTCTATATTCATCTCAAGAGTTGTCATTATCAAATCTTAGCTGGTTCCTTTTCGTTTTAACTTTTGATAACTTTGTGATCAAATGCCGTAAAACGCCATGAACCGATTAGGGTTCTATTTTTGTAGGTTGAATTCGCCCCCCCCCCCCCCCCCTTCCCCCTCCTCCCATCCTAAACATCTTTCTTTTTTTTGTAAGTCGCATAAGAGATCCAACACCATAAGGCAACCATCAACGTCTTAATACGAGTGGCCACCCCTCTTCCATGTTCCGCGGTTCTGGTTGGATCGTAAATTTGCTCCCGTTGCTTCGTTCCAAAATTGGAGTGTTTGCGTTTTTATTTAGGAGCGTTCGAGCTAGCAGCGATTTTTCTCGGAACGATCCCAAACTCAAGTGCCAATGGATCGAGCAACATACAAACACCGAAAGGGGAAGGGCCTTTATTTGATAGCTTTCACCGGTGGCCACTGGGAGTCGTATATGTACCGGTGGTATGCAACCATAGCCGAATAGGGGTTGGAACTGGTTTTCTAAACTCCCCGGTAGCATCCGCCTGTAGGCGCAGGTCCTCACCTCAGATGTCTCTGGTGGCCTGGTATCGACGACTGGCACCCTCCATCGACGCACTGGCTGGAAGTGGAAGCCCGTGGAGTCCATATATACATCGAGCCGATAGTCGGCTACCCGCTGCGCCGCTTGGCACGTTGTTTTAAACGGCAAAACGGCAAGAAAAACGGTGCTCTGGTATGGTCAGCCAATTGCCTCTATTACTTCTCACCGGTCGCCTCCCTTCAGTCAAACGTGTGCCGGAAGGTGATGACGGCCAGCGAGACGGAAGTCACCGTAGTCCGTAGCGTAGTTGCTTGGACTTTGGTGTTGCGCGAAAACGGTCCAAACCAGCTGGGCAGGCTTGGTCTTGGTCCGCCATTTGTAGACTTGATTGACACTCGCGCGATGCAAACGGGCCCCATGGTGGCGTATCAGGTTCATACCCGCCCGAACAGCCTCGCCCCAGAGAGGTGGAGGAGGTTTTATAGGGCGGCGAGAGGAGAGATGACTGAGATTTCAGGGCTGCGGCAGTAATGTTCAACAGCATAACTCGAAACGGGTCACCGGACACAGAATGAAATCTGTCAACAGGGTTTTACCGCGACGGACTGGGCGTGAACCATACAAGGATTCCAGGGTTGTTGTAAGCGGTTGTGAGCGACCGATGATGGATACTTATTTCATTCGCTGGACACGATTGTTTGTGGAGATCTTGTGTAGACAGCATGGGGTGAAGGTGGTGAGTTTGTGTTGGACTATTCGAAAACCCCGCAGGGGTCGGTGCTGTAAATGTGTACCGCCTAAACTCAAAAGCTTCAGCAGCAAGCCAATGTTGCGCAAACCCTAGCACACGGATCTCGTTCAACTTTAAATCCTTCGGAGAATCTCCCAACGGGCCGCTGCTCTACCCGCAACTGCCAGAGACTTTCACTATTGCGCTTACGTGCAAGCCGGGTTCATGTGGCCGGCTCGCAGTGAGTTGCACGACCTCCTGGATTTGGTCGTAAATTTTTCGCACACCTGGGGTGCAAGAAACCTCTCCGGCTGCGCGCTCCGAGTTTTCTTCCCTGTCCATTCAGGAATCCCGGTACCCGCCTTTCTTCGGGTAATTCTTCTCGCCGACGGATACCACCTCCCTATAGGCCCCCGAGGGACCCGCGACATTGCCGTTGCACTACCGTGTCAGTGGATGGCACATTGACAAGGTTTCAAAAATAGATAAATCAGTACTCCCCTTCTCGTCCACCTGTCCCTCTTCCAGTGTGTTGGTGGGCTGGTGATGGTGACTACGCTTTTAGATTGAGATGCAGAGGGTCGAAAGAGTTCAGGAAACCGTACCATTGCAACTTGTAGCAACCGGTGTCGCGGTGTCCGAATCAGCGAACCGTCGGTGACAAGGGGGAGGGGGGGGGGGGAGGGGGGCTAGTAGTTTTTTTCTTCTTTTAACGGAACACCATTCAATACAAGCACTGCCGGTAGCGAGCGCTCTAAGGTCCGCAAAGTTTGTTGCTGTTCCGTTGCCCTGTGCACCCTGCCGACGGTTAGCTGTTTGCAACGTGTGTTGGTTGGCCCCTACTCGCGCGTCGAGAGCGTAGGTCGTCGCGGTTGTCGGTGTCTCGCAGGCGCTCGCTCAAAAGGCGCCTCGGGGTCGTGATTTATCAGCCGGCCGGGCCGGGGCAACCGAACATTGTAGTCGCCGCATAAAACATGCAAACTATGCAGCGCTCGAAGGATGTGCGACCCGGTGCCGTTGCGTCGTGGGGTCACGGAACCTCTCGCCTAGCACTCGCTGATGTGAATAATTATAATTGGAAATTTGAACCGAAATTGTTACGGCACACGTGAGCTGTTCTGTTGGGCTGCATGTTTCTGCCTCTCACAGGAAGCGAGGCAAACTCGGGAATCATTATTCATTCAGTTTTTTTTTTGCATAATCATAAACTACATAAACTAGTTGGCTGTACAACGTTGGTTAAAATATCAGTATAAAACCTTCAGTTTTTTGTTGTTGATTATTTGATTGCGATTAAGAGCAACGGTTATGTATAAATTCGGTTTTTTGTGTGCAAATCACTGGCCTTCATTAATAAACAAAGTTAGAAAATGTTGCCCCATGCTAATTCTAGCCTTCCCTTTTCTTTTCAGTTAATCAACGGCTGAAACAAAAGGCAAGTGAAGCGCCTCAAAAGTCATCACTTGACGCCAGCATAACTGAGGGTACTGAAGAAAAGCAAAAACATCTCCAATGTCCCAAGTGAAGAAGCTCTCAGGATGACTCACGACTAGATCGATGATCGTACGTCCGGAAGATTGATCGCTGCGGTCGAAAGAAAATCACAAATTCCTCTAACAGAAAAAAGCGCGCACACTTAAAAAAAAAAAAACCGCACACGCGGATATCTCCTGCAGATGATCGGCGGCAGGCGGGAAAAGAATAATCTCCCCACACTAAATCAGCTCCGTTTCGCTCGCCCGGAAGCCGCGGTCAGCTGCTGCTTCCAAGTGTGAGTGAGTGTGCGTGCGTTTGTGTTTCTGTGTGTGTGTGAGACGCACGGGGGTGAGTCGGGTACGTGCGTATAAATTTTCTCCGTGATTATCGTCATCTCATCGACGTAGTCGCGTCTTCTTCTCGGACGAAGAAAGGAGTGTGCATTCGAATCCGATCCAAGATTCGTGGAGCGTGGAGTCCCCCTTCCTCTCTCCTCGGTTGCCCGAACAGCGATCATACGCGCGCGTTTGTGTGTGTGTGTGCTTTGGTGTGCTCCAGCGTGAGGCGCGGATGGTGTGCCGAATGTGTGTGTGGTTTTGTGCGAAACACGGGCCCCAAGTGGTCAGGAGCGGTGGTGACCACTAGACGGATGCGGCCCGCCGGTTGCGCGCGATCGTTTGTGTAACGAAAGTGAACAGAAAAATAATAATAATAAAAAATCGCCGTAAGAAACGCCGTGCAAAATCTCACCCTCCATACTCCGGTCCGAGTGTGTGTGTGCGTCGCGGCCAAAGGGAGAGCTCGTTCGTGCGCTACTGGCTTTGGAGCGAGTTTCAGTGAAAGTGTTGCCAACATAAAAATATCCCTAACACACAGCACGAAACCGCCAACAAACGCGTTGGGACAGGCGGCCGGGCAAGAAGCAGCAAGAGTAGCGCATTGCGACTCAGAGAAGGTTGCGGGCGACTAGACGTGCGAGAGCCGGAATAATTTGCCTGGCGTGGGCGCGAAGAATTTCGGCCGGCGTTCCTTGGCTGCGCGAGGCAAAAGCCGAAGAATTAAAAAAATAAAAGGGTAACACGGGAACCGCGCTCCCGCGCACGTAATCGGGTTGTTGCCTCTGCCCTGCGCATCGGACGGGATACTCCTGTGCTGCCGCCGCCAGCGGGACGGCTTTGGTCCCGGCGATCCCCAAGCCGACAGCTGCTGGATCCGCAGCCGACTCCTGGGAGGAACGCGAGGAAAGCGAGCTGCCAAGTACGAACACCGCAAGCCGGTTTTGCGAACGCCTAGGGTCGCTTCTATTTCGGGTCGCCATTCTGACAACAAAAAGCCGCCAACCTGGAACTAATGGAATTAGAGAACATTGTGGCCAATACGGTCTACCTGAAGGCGCGAGAAGGTAAGTGAGCCGGGGAGGTGCTGGCCAGCGAAGGCGGGTCGAGAAAGGGAACATAATTCGTCCATAAGTGCATCATCGGGTGTGCTATTTTTAAACCCAACCCCACCACCCCCCCCTCCTCACTTGGCACGGCACAATCAAAGCCTCTGGGGTCTGATTTAGGAGTCCCTGCCACAAATCTCCCACTCCGGGTGGGGTTTGTCGATGGGAGCGGCTCCTGTGTGTTTGCCTGGTTGTTTGTTTGTTTATGTGTGCTAGTAGTATGTTTGTTAGCTGGGAAAAACCCAATGCTACGTCATGTGTGCCAATCCCCCCCAACCTCCTCATCACACTCTTCCTTCTCATCGCGTTCTCTTTCTTCTGGAACATCATTTTGAACACCGACATGCCAAACACATTCCACACGGCAATGCCCCGTTGGTAGTTTGCTGCTACGTCGATGTGAAAAAAAATTAACGTGGCCAAAAAGACAACCCCATCAGCGTGGTTGCGTTTGCGATAAGAGTTATTGGGGTTTTTTTTCAAATAGCTGGGCGAACCGAACAAAATTCAAATCGGTGGCCCGCTTGTTGGATGATTGATAGGACTCGGTGGAGTACAGTCGCATCGTTTGGGTTTTAGAAATCGTGGTGTTTTTTTGAAAATCTGGAAATCGGTAGCTGGTAGGATTTTGAAAGTATGTTCGATATGTAACGCACGTAACGGGCTGCCAGTTTAATAACGATACATAGACTAGCCATCTGATCTATATTTGTTGAGCCAATTTGACCTATATTGCTTTACGTTTAATTAAAAACCGATTTAACCTATAGATTGGTCTTCTAATCACGATGAAATTCTAGCGATTTTGGAGTGGAATTTGCGTAGCAATTATCACTGTTGCTCGTAAACGCCATCGTAACTGTGTTGCAAGTGTTGATCAATCAGGCCCAGCAGATAAACCAAGCAGCCCCGAGGTATGTGCGCTTCCTGCCGGCGTCAGAATCAATGGAGAATAATTCAATATTGATTGTAGGCCACCGTCTTAACGTGGGCGAAAGGCGCCTACAGATGGTCGGTCCCATCGGTTTGGTTGCCTTTTGTTTCAACGGATACGATGGAACGGAAGACTCTCGGCAGGGAATGTGTGCTACGGTTTTATGAGAAATTATTGTGCCGACCAGAGTTAGTCCACCAGATCAGGCCCGCATCCCTCGCGTATGGTTACGGCGTGAACTTTTCCCCGCGTTGACCCCTTAATTGGGCGGTGTAGGCGGCGGGCAGTCAATCTTTAGCAATCAATTACTGGCAATTAAAATTTAATCAACCTCTTGCCGTTCTCGCCCGTGCCCCCCGGATGTTTCTTTACAACGCCGAGACTTACGGACGGTTGGGGAGGGGTTTGGAGTGAAGTGTTAGGGAATGGAGGGCATTTGGTGGTGTCTGTAGGAGCAGCTGTCGATCAGATAGGATAATTCCATCGGGAATCGGTTTGATAGTTGTTTGTTTTGGTTTAGCCTTCAGAGAATCGGGATTTTTAAACAGCTTTAAACACAACACGTAGAAAAAAAGGTGAAACACATAGAAAATACAGTCAGGGCTCTCGTACTAGCTATGAAGAGCAAAAATAAAACTTATGCATATTGAAAAATAAAAAATTAAAATAAAAAATAACCTACTGCATGTATCTAAATCAGTGAATTATGTATAATGCATGAAAAAATGCTGCAAACATAATTCCTAAATATGTTCAATAATTAAATGAACTGCATGTTTAAAGTACAGTTGTAGATACTGTTGTATTTGCTTGTATGGACAGATTCCTTGATCCTTTGCTAAAAAACTACTATAACTGATCATGTTCAGCGTTGGGTTTTTCTAAATAATAATTTATTTGTTATAACCTTAAACAAAGACAATTTTAAGGCATCTTTTTTTTAACTTACTTCATAGAGTAACTTTCAGTTATGCACAAGCATGAGAGCGGTTAGCAATGTTTTTTTTTTGGGGGGTGGAACATTTTACCCAGTCTTTCACTACATGCTGTGAAAGAGGGAACGAAAGGGACAGCATCGAACAAGGAAACTTATCTGGAAACATGGTCGAACAATTTTTCAAAAAATTACGCTTGTGTTTGTATTTGCTTTTCCTACCTACCCTGTGCTCTGCCCAACGTCGTCATGCACGTTGAGCGTTAGAACGGAGAGACGGTGAGGCATGTGACGTCAGATGGCGTCAGTTACCATCATCCGCTAGCCGGTCAACAAAGGCCTTCGTTATGCTGGCCTTGGTTCCCTCGGTGGCTTCCGACATCCGGGATAAACCAAACGGAACTAACGGTTCTTCGATTTGGTTGAAAAGGGAACGGCGAGCCGGGGAGGAGACGCTTACGGCCGCATACGAGCGAACCGGGACCCTCGTCAGTTGTGCAAACATTAACCGCGTACTTGATATGAGCTCGGCGAGTCTATGCGTGCTGCGTGCTGGCCGTAATCACTTTCCATATCGTTCCCTCGGCCTGTGATGTCACCGTTGCCCCTGGACGAGAGCGGATAGAGATAGTGAAGAAGAAAAAAAAAACGCGCATATGAGCAACGCGCGAGAGTTCGACCTCTGTCAACGCGTTCGGTATACACAAAGGCCATACCGCTTCTTCCGCCAGATGAGGACGGTGCACAAGAGTTCGTTAAAAATAGTGGCCCCCACACGGGGAGGACGGGAAATGATTAAAAATCAAGGTACACCAGCGGAGGGGGGGGGGGGGGCGGTGCGTACGTAACGGAGACGCAGGTCTTGGACGGAAGTGGTACGACACGAGCTCGGTGAATTTGGTGTTGAACGGAAAAGACGGGCAACACCGTGGTGGAAGACCTCGGGGCTCGGAATGAGCATTCTGAGCCGTCCTTCTGGAAGGCCACGGACGTATCCCATCCAACAAGCGCCACTCAACGATGGCTTCGGGGTGATGACGACCGACCCAGCGACATTGACGGATGGGGATGAAGTTGTCCGTCTACGGTGAAGCGTGTCGCGTTTGAAGAGATTCCGATCGACACACTGCCGCAACCAGGGATGGCGAACTCTGTATAGGGGAATGAATTAGAAATCCTATCTACTTCACTGTAGACGGATCGGAATTTTCTTGCCAAGATATAGTTGTGGTTCTATGTCGTAGGTTTTTTTTGAAATATTTCCTGAGTTCAAAAATGTCTAACGTTCAATATAGATTGACAATCCCTGACCATGACGACGACGACAGCGATGACTCCCCGCGGCAAATCCTTCCATTCCTCTTCCTCACCCGGAGCTTCGACGCTCGACGGAGATGGCATCCTTCCTGCTCACCACTAAGCAAGCACAGTGTGCGCGAGGTCAAGTCAATATTTTTCATCGACGGTGGACTTCGGTGGCAGTCGTTGGACTACACGCCCCAACAAATGGAATCTTTACCTTTTTTCCACCTTAGTTGCCCAATGCTCTCCCTTGTATAGCGGTCTGGCCTGGCCGGGGGGTCGCGCTGGGGGTGGCATGTTGTTTGACAGGAGGCGGTCTTGCCGTTTGGACAGACTGTCGCGTCACCATTTGTTGTGAGGATTAAATCTGTTTGGAGATCGTGAAAACTCGTGTCTTTCCACTATTCGATCATCAGTGGAAAAGTGAAAAAAAGGAAGAAATTGAACCTTGCTACTAGTGATTTTATGATGATGTTGTTCCTTTCAAATCGCCACCACATATCCCACGGAGCAGTGTAGTGTCCGTTGTTCATCTTACACTCAGGCCTCCGAAGGTTGGTCGCAATTTCACACGGAGGGTAGGACGATTTATCAGCCTAACGGAAGTTAATGCGTTGGTGCTCAACGGAAATTGCTATCGGTGGTATGAATGGTGTTGAGATGTTTAGAATTCTTTTCATGTGACTCACTTTGGTACTTTGTCGAGAAATGCCAAAATCTTCTTAGCCATGTTCGATATGAAGATGCTTAGAGAATTGTTTTCACTTGTGGGGAGGAATGCTGGCAGGAGTTCCTATAAACCATAAGGTCCATAAAATGTACGGTGATTTTTCGGACATCCAGCGACTTGGACAAGCACAACCCATCCCGTAGGTTTGAGGAGGCGCGATAGGCCTAAAATGAGATGCCAGTGATGGAGTTGTCAAGAAAATTGAAATATTGAATTGGACCAAGTTGATGTGCGGTGTCTTGAGCGTTTACGAATTGGCTCTATTAGGCCACTGAAGTAAGTATGTTAAATGAGATTATCATGCAAATGAAATGAATTAGAAATAATTCATGCAAAGGAACATTAAAAACTCTGCAAAGGTGCATTAAAAAAAATCTTCCAAGTTCTGGAAAACTCCTTTTCCTTCCCGGAATTGGATGCTGATATGATATGGTGCCACTCAAGTTCTCCTTTCGCTTGCCTTACGCACTAGTTGTATGTTATTCCTCACCTACGCTCCAGTGCGGGTGGTAAAATTATAAATATTTTTATGATTTACCACGGGTTGCGCGGGTGTGTGCCCTTCTTTTATCGTTTCGTCAACTTTCCACCGGCGCGCATGTGTGCCGCACCGGCACCCGGGGGTGAAGACGCATTCTGACAGCATAAGCCATCCAGATAAGTGACAGTAATAAGGTGTGTGTGTTTTCCAGTGCCAAGCTTATCTTGACCTAAACAACACCCGCAGGTACGGAGTATCTCCGGCGCTTTTATTTATACCGGTGCCACATGCCCCCGTGCGGCCAGCGGATCGGCATGTGATTTTGTTGTGGGTAAACACACCGACCACCACCGCCGCCAACGTCCACTACCTGTCTTGATTAGCGGGCGCGGAACAAGGTTGCAGCAGTTCCATCTTTGCACAAACAAGCATGAATGGAATAAGTTTGGGGAAGGAAAGGCTAGGCTGTTGCTGCAAAAATCGTTTCCCGGCAGCAGTTTAGGGCTTCGGTCAAGATGTTTGCGCTCTGGTCCATCCGTGACAGTTGTGCGTGGAATTGTGAGTGAAGAATCTTGCAAAAAAAAAAAAAGGTTTATGGAATAATAATGTCCTGTGTGTTTGCGCACCGGAAGCGGGCTGAAACGTCTGGTTCGCCAAACCGGCAGGAACCGGTTCTCGTCGGGAGGTTCGCGCGTACAGTCGGCAGCATATGTGTGTCCATTTCCAATCGGTGAATCGGATGGGTTCATTATCAGCCGTCTAATAGACCCGCCTCGGGAGTGCGCGCCCTGCCGAACCCCATCACGGATCTTCGCATGACGTCGGCTCGTTGTCTCGTCGGCCATCGGCAACGTCAATCGCACCCGCTCTCCAACGACCCTCGGCAGACCCTTGCCCTTTCCACCGCGATGGTCTATCCTTCTCTATCGCTCGAGCGCTATCGCGAACTTGCATTCGTCTTCTTCCCTCCCAAGTCATACGCTGCCGTACCGAGTCGACACGGCTTGACATGGTATGTATGTTTGTTTTGCATACAAATAAAACACTCCCGTTGCGCCATGATCCCTCCGCCACGATATCCCCCCAACATCCCTCTCGCTCTCGGCACCCTGCCCTATAATAAGCCTCCCCGCTGTACCCGCGGTTCATCCGACACGTTTCTCGAGCTAATAGACAATTTTGAAGCGGAAGGAGCGGCTTGAGAGTTGAACCGAGCGGTGCTAGATTTGCAATCGACTGGCAGCGCTGACACTGACGACACGGTAGTTGTGTCTTTCCTGCAAAGGACGCGTACTTTAGCCCTTCACTATCGATCGCCGAGATCTGTTTGGAATGGAATTGCTGAATTAAATGTCACGCTAATTCATCACGTAAGTTGGGCGCTAGAATCTGAGAAGCTAGAAGAAGCAGATTTCTTACTGGAAAACACTTTTATCTTTACATAATTTTTTCCGTAATTGAGTGAATTCAGTATGTTTACACATTTGTCTTGGTTGTTTCATGACACTGACGACTCATTTAGAAATCGCGAGGAAGATTAATGTTACAGTTCAGATTATCAGCGAACTTTAGTTACAGTTATAAGCCGATCCGCGAATAGTTACATGTTTCTTAAAATATGATTTTTAATTTAGTTTGGATTAAAATTTTGTTGTTCTTGAAAAAGGCGTGCTCTAGCATTAAATTGGTTCATTGGAACATTTTCTAACACCTTGAAGGCTTCAGGAAGCTCTGATTAACTGGATGGCCGCTTATTTTCCCGGGCAGTTCTACCAACGATCCTCAACAAGGTGTAGGGTGTATCTCCTGTGTATTTGGACGAAGAATAACAAAAAAATGGTTTCCTCTTTTTGTCGAGGTGCCGGCTCATCGAACGTTAATTTGATTCTCACATTTTCAATTCGATTAACCCCTTCCGCTAAATGGATCGACGGCAAGTTCAGGCCTAACTGGACAGCTATAGGTGACTGGCAGGACGGGATGGTGCACTACGTGAATGACAGCGATCTATGGAACCTTGAAAGCGCGCTCGCCGTGGAATGTACTATCGATGGGATGGGATGGTTGGGGGCATTTGGAGCCTTGACTGGGATGCTGGGACTGGAGGATAAGGTGTTGCAGTTGCGCTCCTGTCTTCTGCCCTGCTGCATGTGGCACGTTGGTGGTGGAGCTGTGACGTGCGCGGTACGTAACGGGTAGCGTGTTCAGCTCAACGCCTACGAGAGAGAGAGAGAGTTATAATTAGGAAATTATTACGCTTATAACACCTTCCCCTGGCAGCTGACCGGTGGGGAAGGATGTTGTCGAGGCATCCGATGACCGTGGCCCACGCTTTGAGCCGCGTGTCGCGAGTTGGATGGGTTGTTGTAAGGTTTGTAAGCGAGAGCGAGATGCAAAAGGCGCTGGGAAACTGGTTTACTACTTGTGCTGCAACCCCACAAACCCGTGGAACGGTAAAAGATGACTGGCGGGAAGTGTGTCGATGACGTTGTGTTCGATAGGCTTCTCACACGATCGTTGATTTCGATATATTTTTATATATTTCGAGGGCTTCATTGAAACCTAAATCGAGGCTCGAGCGTTCGGTGAGAATTGGTGCTAATTACTAAACCATTTGCTCACCGAAGAACCATCGGTTGTACGGACATCCGTTTACGGCGGCACAACCGTTGGGGCCGGATCGTTTACTGTGAGGTTTGGGTTCGCTTTTGGTGTTCGCCGATGTTTGCCGGTGTAATGATAGTTCTAGGAGCTGGCCGGTACGGATCCAGGGCACGGTCGCATGCCGAGTGCAACGCAAGATCCGTGCTGAAGTGGCGCGTGATTAGCTATTGGCACCTTCCATGTTGTGTGGCGGTTGTTCGGAGAAGCTATGTTGTTTTCAACCTACAAAAAAAAAAATTGCTTACACATTTAAACAAACCGTCGGCGTGCCTGATCGTGCCTGATCGTGCCAGAGAAAACAAGAGTGGGTGACAGATGTTTTCGCAGGCGGCATTCATCAAAGTCAGTGTGCAAATTTGACGGAGAAATTATAACTCCTTTTTCGGTGTTTTTCTATAGGGAATATCGCCATCTTATTGACGTCAATATTGCAAGCAGGGAGTTGCATTATGGACGTTGTGTGTTTAGTTTCCGATGCCAATTGGTACATCCGTTGTAAGGTAAATCTCACACATCATGGACAACAAGGGGTTAAAGTTTTCCCAAAAGTTCAAAAATCAGAAACATAACTTCAAAAACAGTTGAAAAATCGCTTAAGTTCCTAGAAAATATTAGGATACGTTTCAACAAATCTTTTCCGCGTAATATACGAAACAAATAATATATTTTCTGTTTTTTTTTTCATCTAAAATCCAGCGAGTAAACGCTAAGAATTTGAAAAGACCAGTGTAATATCTCATTGAAAGAGCAGAACCACAAATTAGCTGTTAATTAAACAAGGGCAAAACAATTTGAGCGAGTCGAAACAAATAAAAGTAAGTGCTTGCATTTGAATTCCAATCAGCCAACTGGGGGAAGGATGACATAAGCGCGTGGCACGGGTTGAGCGGGAGTTTTCATCTCGCAAAGTGGTGATCCTAACGCGAGCCCTGGTTGAACGCTCGCCGGATGATGCAGGATATTCTGCGAACCTCGTGGTAAATAAGACCAACCGATAGCGTGGATAGCAAGATCAAAAAAAGTGGAATAAAGCCTTCGACAGTCATCCTCTTCCCTTTGGGCGGCTCATTTATATTCACAATGGCTTCTCCCGTCCCTTTGTGCGATTCTCCTCTGCCTCCGGTGGAGCCGAAGCCCCCTCGTCCGGGGGTCTTTCTGAATTGGGTGTGCGTGTGTTCGTCCCAGCTTTTTTTAACACTACTCTTACCACCCATCCCGAGAAGGAATGGATGAGGTGCACAGGATTCGGCTCGGATCGGTCGGCTTGATGCGGGCTGCCTCTACGCTGCTGGCCAGGGACGTTTGTTGCGTGTCTTCACGCTCATCGGAGCACAAACACGAAGGCCGTTTTCGATAATCGAAAGTGAATTCGATTAACTCGTTCTTTCTCTTTCTCTCTGGTTTTGTTTTTGCGCGTGCAAAAAGTCGGTTGGTTGCCCGTCCTTTTTTATTCCTTCTTCTTTCCCTTGAGTTGATCCGCGTTTTCCCAGTGGGCAAATAAAACGAAAAAAAAAAAAATATTTCACCTTCGCTGGGAGCAATGGGTGAAATTTGTTAGGCTTTCTGATGTTTCATTCCACAAATGAAGGATGATTTTCTTTCGGTCCAACCTTCGCACTTGTCTGTTTACGGAGTTTGCACTATTTTCTATGCTGGTTGTTTGTTGGCACATATTTTTTCTTCAAATACTTTGAATTTGAAGCTTGTTGTTGTACACACGAAATGTATACGAAAACAAAATCATCAAACTCACGATGTTATAATTAATTCAGCGAAACAAAACCCCTTTCTCCAAGGTTTGAAGATTAAAAAAGCATAAGAAACGGTTCGAGATTGAGTGCGAGTGTGTTCAAAAATAGTAAACAGTTTGGTTGGATGGCACCGAGTAAGATTTTTGTGTGTGAAACGATGCTTAATCTCCGTACCGGAAGTAGGTCAAGTGCGAACACACACACATCCAGAACAACAGATCACAGGCTGGCAGTTTACGTGCATAAGCGGACGGGAGTTGATAACTGTTCGCGGGACGGCCTACATAACCATATACGTGCAAGCTGGTCCAAAGCACGCAGAGAGCAGAGCGTTGCCGTATGCTCACGGTGCAAGGCATACACTTTGATTGCACCGATTGCGTATGATTGCGTGTGAAGAACTGGAAGCTGCAACTGAGAACTGGAGCGCACGGAATTGGATCTTCCGAAAGAAGAAGCGTCCGGCGAAGGACGAAGGACAGATAGTTGGGAAATGAAAACGAAGCTACAAAGTATGCGGAAAAAAGGAACGAGCGCTGATAATCGAGTCGCGTCGAGCCATGGTCAGCTATGTGCTATAGCCACCGGGTGACATTATTGACGCAAAAGGACATGCGTGTGGATTCCGCGCGAAAGCGCGGGATTGACGAAGCTACACAAGGCTATAAACATGAACCAGGTTTACTGGAAATATTTCTTTGAACAAAGCATGAGTAAATATAGGCTGAATGAATTTTGTTGGCTGAATATTTCATTTCTATATCTGTTTCGTTTCCGCGACCTGCCCTACAATTCCCCCCGGATGAGAAACATCTTCATTTCTGGAGCATAAAGTATTGGGCAATAAGCATATGCCTACTTCAAATATTTGACATCGGCACGCTCAGTGACAGCTACTAACATTGGTAGACAGCGGTTGTTTTACAGAGCAGTACTCTTATTGTGCTAAAAGATTCAACGTTTTTGGTGCAGCCAGCAAAAAGTTATTCAGTATAGAAGCGACGACAACAACATTTAATTTTTCATACGCAACCCAACGTGGTGTGGTGCAAAAATCGCAACACATTAGAATATCGGCAAAACTACTGTTCGTGGTGTACTAAGACGTTTCCGAGAGCGGAATAGCGTGGCCCGAGCAGTTCAAGCAAAGCCACGTAGTGGAACATACGGTCGGCAGCTAAATTGGAAAGTGTTGAGAACCATCAGAGCAATTCTAGACTGTCAGATAATAAAGTCGCTGTGAAATACGGAGCCACTTGCATTACTGTTCGATAAATCCTTCTAAGAGAAGTGTTTGCCGTTCTGACCGGTGTTCACTTGCCTCCAAACAGGACAACGAAGCAGAGCTTCGCGTTCAAAACTCGCTCTTGGGAAGCTGTATGACCAGGTTCTGACGAGGTACCTAGGATGCCTGCTCATCGACGATCAAACGTTCGTAAAACTGAATGTTGATCAGCTTCCTGGCCAAAAAGATTACCTTGCCACGGCACGATGAGATAATCCGGAAACATTTCCCTGGAAACATGTATTTACACCTGTAGGATGACTCATAAAAGGGTTCGAAACATTGCACAAATGATTACATTTTAGGAAACATTTGCTAGAACAGTCGATATTGAAAGTGTGCTACGTTTGATGGCGGGTTTTTTCCACAAATTTTCCATGCAATTAAATTGATATACCTTAAATTTGACTTTGCAAATGTCCTTAGAAACCGCTTGGCACAGATCCTCGTATTTAATGATTTTGAAAACCAAAACTATTTCGCTTTTGTTCGTTCCCCGCCGCCGTTGATCTGTATGCCAAATGGGATCTGCGATGGTTAATATCCATTTCTTGGGCCCTCCACCAGCCATTTACAGTGCTCGTTAGCAAATGCGATAATTTAATCCACCGTTTATGCTACACTTGTACCGTCCCCGCGCAACTCTTCAACCCAGCCAGCCAAACGGGTGTTGATGTTGCTGAGCCACTGCCAACCGAAGAGTTGCCAGGCGCGCTTACGAGGTAGCGTGAGAACACTCCTTGCGTTGCTGGCGCACAACACCAGAAAGGGAACGCGTCGTCGTCGACCTCGGAGGAATGCACGCGCCTCACTCGCGGCGGTAGTAATTAAAGGTATCGTTTCCAAAGCGTACGGTGACAGTCGGTGGTCACACACAGCGACGGATAATTGTTACGCTTCACCCCTGCGAGAAATAGGGGTTATGAGGAGGGAGGGATCCCAACTCGTTGCATCTGCATTGCGGACCTGCTAAGAATCGGTATCGGGTTTCAGTCGTGTCTGTTTTTTTGCTCCGATTGAGTGATTTTTGATTACAGAATAGCATTGCAGGGCTGAATTGTGGTCGGGCCTGATAAATGTCTACAATCGATTCTATGCTACAATCGATTTTTCAAGTTGATTTTCTGTTTTGTCATATGTGTGAATATTTTCATGATTTCACTTTTACTCCTTATTTTCATCTTTATTACTTTTTTACCTATTTGTCTTTCACTACGTTTTCGCAATGTGCAGGGACGCCTTAAGCTATGTTTAAATTCAATTCAATTATCTAATATACGCTAGATTTCCACGATATTGTTTTTCTGTCGCAGAGTGTTTTCTAAAGCCATAATTGATTGCCACCTTTCAACATGCGGTCGCTAAGTACGGATGGCTAAGTGAATAACACTGACCGGTTGTCACCCAGCCTCTCGTCTCCCGTACCGGTTGGCTTCAGGAATGTATGCTGGGCCGATTTCGACACAGCAGGGCCCTCCCCGGTTCCGCCTTGTCCGACCGCCTGGGCGACGAACGAGAAGCGGATAATTAAGTGTGCGTCTTTATGAATTAAAGATTTTCGCCCCTTGTCACCAGCGCAGGTTCAGGCTTGGCACCCCCGACGGGCGGCACTTCCCAAAGTACTACTACACTCCGGCCATCGGCCGTGTCTGCCCTTTCGGAGGTGGCTTTAAGGAACTTGATCTCCGGCGGCAATAGATCACTTCACGGGAAGTGTTTGCGTCCCGCGCGCCCCGTCAGTGGCAAACGCTATTGGAAAAGTTTTCCTAATTATCTATCGGATCATTAACTACCTCTCTACAGCTCGCAATGTCACGTCCTTGTTGCGAATGATTAAAAGAGGCTAGCCTTTTTTTTTTTTCCTAAAAGTTCTCTGGAAAAGTAAGGTCTAGTAATTTTTCTGATACTGATGGTATCGTTGGGAGTTTGGTGGAAAAATAAAATGGAATTTTACGCACGTTGAGCGCGAAGGTGCAATTAACATTTTAATGCATACAAAATAACTTTGCTCTATTTTAACGGACTGATCGATGCTGGTCCATCGACGGACCGATAAATAATTTAATTTCTTCCCATGCGCCCTGACTCTCCTCGGGTTACCCGTGGTCAATCCGGAGCGTCTGCAACGGACACACATCATCGCTGCTTGAGTTATGAATCTCGCACACCGTTGGCACATCATCCCGTTCAGGGTCGTGGCGCTGTTACACTTTGCAACAAACGTCATTGTGTCCTGCGTCAATCATCGTTCCTCTTTTCTATCCTGCCATCGGGTGGCTATCGACGGCCGGATCTCAGCAGGAGCGTTCGATGGTGCGACCGAAGGAAATTGGAATTAATGGTGTAAATTGCATTCGACAGAAGGATGGTGGCGACAGGTTGGAGAGGCTCGTTAACGCTACCTCTTGTGCAGCTTGACCACACGTTGCCAGGAGATGAAACTGGTTGACATTTGAACAGCGACATCACTGGCGTGAATTTTCTTGTTTGAAGCTCCACAAAATGCTTTTTTCAGATCGTTATTTGAGAAAAGGATGGCATAGTTCGTTTATTTAATTTGTGGTGAAACAAAAATGTTTTGTTGTACTTTGTTCTAACATAATTGACTCCTTTTTTCTTTCCTTAATTCTTTTTGAGATGAACACTGAAGCAGCTGAAGACTGACACCTGGAGCTAGGAAAAATTGAGTACCGAATTGCTTCAGAGGAACATATTGTTAACGTAGCTGCAGGTCACCAATGTCGACTTCTGGGCCAACAAAAAGAAGACCTACACCAAGTGCCTGTGTAACGGTTCTGATGACGGTACCGGTTTGCTTGGCACCTTCACGAACGTGCCGGGACCATATCGGGGTGACAAACGCGCCCTAACCGGGTTCGTACGAACGGCAGACGTGCCAAAAAAGATCCCAAGTCGGTGTTTGCGTTGACCGACGGTTGGTTTGTTTTGTGTTCGATCACGCCGGTGTCACTGGTAGCGCCAAGAACCTTACTGTAGTGTATTAGTAATAGTCGGCCTAAAAGATAATTAGAGAGTAAGTAGTATTAGTATTAGTGATAGGATAGGATAGGGCTAGGATTAAGTATAGATGTAAGTAACGACGCACGAATAAAGAGTCTCGTATGAAATGTCAACCGAGGACGTTGTGTTGCGTGCTACTAAAGGTTTAACAAGTGGCGACGAGGAGAAAGTAAAAAAAATGGCGAGACAAGTGATTGGTTCGGTTCAACCGTATGTGCTGGGAGAGGACATCGAAAATTACCTGGAACGGGTGGAGCTGTATTTGGAAGTTAATGAAGTGGACGATACAAGGAAAACGGGTTTCCTGTTAACGGTTGGCGGTGCAGCGTTGTTTGATGTGGCGCGTAAGGTGTGCGCACCACAAAATCCAAGAAATTTAAAGGCGGATGTTCTCATCGGCATACTGAAGCAGCACCTGAAGGCGACGGTTAATGAGGTAGCAGAACGCTACAAGTTTCGTTTGGTGTACCAAAATGAGTTATCGGTGAAAGATTACATCATCGAGCTGAAAGCAGCGGCACAGCAGTGCAACTTCGAGGGTTTCCTCAAAAAGGCGCTTAGAGACCAGTTGGTGGCTGGGGTCGCTGACCAGGAGCTCAGGAAGAAGCTCCTAGCAGAAGTCACGCTAGACTACGAGACCGCGTGCAACATTGCCTTGTCCTGGGATGCAGCAAGGAAACAAAATGAAGAGTTTTGTATGAAGCCGAACGAAGTGCAGGCCGCAGAGATCGCAGCAGTAGCACAAGGGAGAGCCGTTGCGAGCAACCGAGTGGTGAATAGGAGAATAGCAGATGGGACGGTGCCGGAGAGAAGAGACAGTCGGGTTTGCTCTTACGGACGAGCTACACATGTAAGCAGATCGTTTAACGGGAGAGAAAGGGTGCCATGCTTTCGTTGCGGACGATCACACAATCCCGTTACGTGTCCGGTGAGAAATTGGGTGTGCTTCGAGTGCGGTAGGAGAGGTCACATAGTTGCGAAATGTACACGAGGTAGGGGAATGCATTGTATCGAGCAAACAGAAGATGTGGATGTGTCGCCCAGCAACGTTGGAAACGGTGAGATAGAATATTTACACACGATTACAAGTCGAACTGCAAATTTACCACAATTTTTTTTTGTAAATTGTAGTGGAGTCAGACTAGAGTTCGAAGTAGATTGCGGAGCAGCAACAAGTGTAATTCCGGAATACGTATATAAAGAAAAGTTTCGTTCGACAAAATTACAACAATGCACCATAAGTTTTGTATCCGCGTCAGGAGAAAAGATTACACCGTTGGGTAAAATGACACTCGAAGTAGAAACGGTATCGGGTTTAAAAGGTAATTTAACAGTGGTCGTCATACCAACTATTCAAGCAGTGAGCTGTTTATTGGGCAGAGATGCATTAGATTGGATGTTTCCGCGATGGAGGGAAGCGTTTACGTTATACGCAGTAGAAAGTGATAACATTCACGAGATAAAAGAAAAATTCAAACGAGTGTTACAAAAGTCAGAAAGTGACAACGCAATAGAAGGATTCACAGCTAATCTAGTACTTAAACCGGGGGCTCCGATATTTCACAAAGCGTACACTGTGCCGTATTCATTACTCAAACCGGTAGAAGAAAATCTAGAAAAGTTAGTGAAAGATGGGATTTTAATCCCTTGCAGGTCATCACAATGGGCAAGCCCCGTTGTGGTTGTTAAAAAGAAAGATGGTTCTGTGCGATTATGTCTGGACGGAAAAGCTACTATAAATAGAATGCTATCAACTGACCACTACCCGTTACCGCGCATAGACGACATATTAGCGAAGATTGCAGGGTGGAAATATTTTTGCAAGCTAGATTTATCGGGAGCATACTTGCAAGTGCAATTGTCAGAAGCGTCACAAGAGGTTTGCACTATCAACACTCATAAGGGCTTGTATAGGTATACTCGAATGCCTTTTGGTATTAGCTCTGCGCCAGCGATTTTCCAAAGTATAATAGACCAGATATTGATCAATACCCCGGGAATTGCTTATCTAGACGATATACTGGTTGGTGGAGAAACAGAAAAGAAATGCAAGGTGAACCTGTTTGCGGTGTTAGATAAACTGAATAAGCATAATGTTAAGTTGAATTTTAATAAGTCGGAATTTATGCAAAGGGAAATTGATTATTTGGGATATACAATCTCCGCGGAAGGAATCACACCTAATCAAGATAAGTTGGAAGCAATTGAAAAGGTCACTCCTCCAAAAAACACCGTAGAACTGCAGGCGTACCTAGGGTTGCTTAATTATTATCACCGATTCTTGCCGAATTTATCAAATGAGTTACACCCCTTATACAGATTACTACGAAAAGAGTCAAAGTTTGTGTGGGATGTGAACTGCCAAAGGGCTTTTGAAGCTTCTAAACGTCTTCTCATGAGTAACAGGGTATTAGAACCGTACGACGCCGAAAAACCCTTGGTTTTAGCAGTAGATGCAAGCCCGTATGGAGTGGGGGCTGTATTATCACATACCGTGAACGGGGTGGAAAGGCCTGTTGCGTTTGCTTCGGCGACACTATCAGACGCGCAGAAAAACTATGCGCAAGTGCATAAAGAAGCCCTTGCTGTTATGTTTGGTGTGGAAAAGTTCCACAAGTACATTTTCGGTTACCATTTTAAATTAATAACGGATAATAGCGGAGTGAAGGAGATTTTTAATCCGTGTCGAGGTACGTCATCGATAGCGATGGCAAGGTTGCAGAGATGGGCGTTAAAATTAACAAATTATGATTACGAAATTGAGCATAGGCCGGGGAAACTGATGGCACACGTGGATGCTATGTCTAGATTACCGCTAGCCACGGAGTATGCAAAAATAGACGGTGTGAGTTTAGGCATCAATATGATACAGAATAACAATACATTTGGATCATTGGATCAAGAAACAATACGTAAGGAACAGCAAAAGGATAGCGTATTGGCTAAAGTTTCGGAATGTATCATTAACGGGTGGCCGAGAAACGTGGAAGGCGAACTTAAATGCTATGAAAAATTAAATACACATTTCGGAGTAGAAGATGGTATCTTATACTATGATGATAGAGTAGTGATCCCTAATAGTCTAAAGGGCAAAGTTCTGGAACTAGTGCATATGAATCACGAAGGAATTATCAAAATGAAGATGAATGCAAGAAGGTTTGTGTGGTGGAGGAAAATGGATAGCGATATTACTGAATTAAGCAAAACATGTATGGTGTGTCAATCCCGACAGACAGTTCGTAAAGAAATAGTAACAACCACCTGGAAAGAAGTTAACGAACCATTTGAAAGGATACATTTAGATCTTTGCTATATAGATAATCGAACGTTACTTGTAATCGTGGATGCGTACACGAAATTTATTGAAGTTAAGGTAGTGAATATGTCAAGAGCTGTGGACATAATCGAAAACGTTGAAGCGTTCTTTGCATGTTTTGGGTTGCCGAAAGAAGTAGTAACAGATAACGGTCCCCCATTCAATTCCGCGGCATTTGTAAACTTCCTAAAAATACAAGGTATTAAGGTTACTAAAACACCACCATACCACCCACAGTCCAATGGGTTGGCCGAACGCGCGGTTAGAACTGTTAAGGAGGTATTAAAAAAATTTATGATCGATGAGCAAGTTAAATCATTATCGTTAGGAAGGAAAATCAACCGATTTTTGTTACAATACAGAAATGAACCATGCACCGTCACCAAGGTTACACCGTCCTCGCGCATTTTCAATTATACGCCAAATACGTTGTTAAAAGCGATAAATCCCTTAATAAATACCTGGGATAATCCGTGTAGAGAAAACAAAACAAAACCAGAAAATACGAAGACTACACCGTTGACAAGGAAGGCTAAAATAAACCTTGATCGTACTATCGATTTCACCAAAGGGGAAAAAATATGGTATAGGAACCATTTCAAGGAACTGGTTAGATGGATACCGGGTGTAATAGTTGAACGGTTAAGTGCCCTTAGGTATTTGATTGATTTAGGGGGAAATATGAGGATGGTGCATATAAATCAAATAAGAAGAGGGAGGTTAGCAGATCGACAAGAATTCTTAACACCGGATAAAATAACACTTGAGATACCCAATCGCAAGCGACGTAGAAGCGAGACTACTCCACCCCCGATTAGGCGTTCAAATAGGCTGAAGGGTCAACCACCTTTCAAATATCCGAAATGAAGACGAATAACACATATTAATTATTGCGGGGAAGATGTAGTGTATTAGTAATAGTCGGCCTAAAAGATAATTAGAGAGTAAGTAGTATTAGTATTAGTGATAGGATAGGATAGGGCTAGGATTAAGTATAGATGTAAGTAACGACGCACGAATAAAGAGTCTCGTATGAAATGTCAACCGAGGACGTTGTGTTGCGTGCTACTAAAGGTTTAACACTTACCACCGTGCATGGCCGAGCGGCAGGACGTACGTGAAATGCAGCTAAAACTGACACCGTTTTGCCTCGAATGGACTCGAGAACACACAACGGTACCAGCGAGAGCTGTATTTGGCATGAAGTCACGGATCGCAAATGGGATCGCCTATTGTTGCGTCCAGCAACGAGCGGGAACGCGTTACGGAATTATCATCATTAGCCGGTGATCGCGTGGTATTCACTGGAGAGCTCCTTCGCGTCAACACCTAACGCCCGTTTGAAGATTGAGAGTTGAACATGTAACCCTTCCACCGCAACGGAGTGCACTGACAATAGGAACGCTTCGTCCCCTTCCTATTGCTTTGTGAAGCGAGTTGAACATCTTCCTTCCCATCCCCCCTGTGCTAGTACGTCTGAAATCGACCTCCTTCGTCATTCGAATCGATTCCGCGGCCCATTAATCGGGCGGAGGTTGGCAAATCGTCTGGCAATGCCTTGTGGTCGGTTTCGATTACGATTGCCTCCGACCGACAAACCCGCGCACGGATACGACCGTTTTGCTTTCGCAGTGCGCTGGAAATTGCGCTCAGACGATCGAAATTCGATCAGCCCTCCCCCCTAGCTCAGCTCCTTCCAGCTCTTGGGGTCGCCGCTGCGTTGGGCTCACGACGGTAAAGGTAAGGCCGCGCCGCCACGTACGTACACCAAATCGGGTCGGATTGACGCAGCCACACATTCGGTGTGTGTGTGTGCGCGAGCGCCATTGTCGCGGTGTGACGCCGAGGTTGTGCACCGCCAAGGCGCCCGCCCGTTCTCTTATGTCGCACGTCATTCCGCGGTTCTGCACTTTTGTAATGGAAATTCATCCATGCTCCATTCTTGGAAGAGTTTTTTTTTTGCGGTGCCAGTGTTGACGATTCGTTTCCCACAGTTAGTTGTGGTGCTATGACGACAGCTAAAGATGAAAAAAAAAAAGTACATGTACGCGGTTTTTGTATATTCGCGGCCCCACCCTCCGAACCGGAAAGAGGTTGTTTAGAGTAACGTCACTTACTGTAAAATTGCGCGTAACGTGGTTGTGTGCCGGTGCGGTGCAATCCGCGCTCGGGGCGATGCAGATGAATGCAGTTCATGCTTTGCATTTTTCGGAAAAGCGTTCCTGTCACGTCCGGCGCGGGATGCTAGACACGAATGCGAATGCACACGGGTATCTTGATTGGAATCCTTCGTCCGCTTCGACCGCGGCGCTGCATCGTCGGTATGCAAGACGCTGGGAAAACGGGCGCGCACATCACCGCCCGTCCCCCCGACCGCGTTTGTTGGCTGGGATTGATTGCGATTGCGAGAGCACTTCAAACGCCACGGGACGCCATTTTGCTAACAAATATAAATGGTGTTTTGCTAGAGCGCACACGTTACTGTGCGTTGAATTTCAAACGAAAACGATTTAAAGCATTTCACAAACACGCTCTTGTTTGTTCTATTTGGTGTTTCAGTATTGTGACAACAAATTAAATTCTTGTTTCATCATGATTTTAAATTACATTTCTGTGAAAAATTGATGATTTAAAATACACCACGATACTTTTTGGGAATGTTTTACGCTTCTATCTGGTTCCGTTTCAAGTGGTTTAAAGTCGAGAGTCATTATTTCCTTTAGCTACATCGAAGCAGTTTTGGTTTTATTTTGACGTCACAGAAGAAATCACTTCTCAGGAATAATCTTCTCGCTCTTTGCGGTCGACACGTTCAGAATACTTTCATCAGGAAAGCGTTGTGACGCGAGGGAATTAATAATTCGGTCGGAAAACAACCGTTTCCGTCCCGTTCGCATGGAAGCAACAAAAAAAAAAAGTCATATGCCGGCAGCCGATAAGGACGAATTTCGGTTCGATCGCTTCGTTCAATCCCCGACGGAGTTTGGTGAGTGGGAGGAGGGAGCAAGGCAGCGATCATTTATCACCATTTCTGCCTGGATGGGCTATTCCTCCGGTTTTTGCTTTGTTTGAAGCATTTTTATGGTTCTTCGCGCCCGATGGTGTGTGAAATCGATCTCGAATCTCGTGCCTTTGTGGCATCATCACCGTGTGCCAGTCAATCGTTAAACCCGGTGTGGCTGATAAACGCCGTTGTGACAGTGTGTGGCGTACGCCGCGGTGTCTCGTATACACGGCACGGCGAAATTGGTTGGGTTGCCGCTTGCTGCCAGCGTCCAATTGCCAGCGACCAACCATTTACCCCCAATCCGGCGGTGCCGGAAGAGCAACGAACGGCCCGAGCCGGAAGCATATAAAGAGGAAGCACCAGCGATGATCTGCGTTGTTTCCTCATTGCATTCCTCCTATCTTCCCACCGATGTCCGTTGAATTTTGATAGCAGAAATACAGCAGAGAACATTATTCCGTCCGAATCGCATTGGGAGAGGAAATGCAGGGCAAGGGTTCTCTCCATTTGCTGCTGAAGCGGCGGCGGCTCCAGGCCACCAAATTTGGTTGCTTGGCTGCTCGACTGCTGATATGGGAATGTGCCCGATGGCAACGGTGCGGTTGGTGGTCTGGTCGGTTGGTGAAACTAATATCAATCCCCGCAACCTGCCCGAGACCATCGTCGGGAATTGTGGTAGACAATTGATTTTATTGGACGAAATGAACGAACCGTTTTCCACCCGAAACTTTGTCGTTCCGCCCACCCAAACGGGGGGTGTGGAATCGAAAAAGGCTTCGGCGCATATTTATAACATCTATGTACCGGGTAGGAGAGGTCGCGGTATTCCATTGCCAGGTTGAAGCAAAATGCGTTCGTCCGCACGAAATTTGGCCGTGCGCGGACCGAGGAAATTCGATTTTGATGCTTTCCAATTGCATTCCCCTCCATCTCCGCATTGACCACCGGGGGTTTGCGGGCTCGGGAAAGGTGGCAGGGGTCGGCCTTTGGCTGTGGCCACAGTGCAAGCGAGGAGTGGAGGCCAACTGAAACGATGGGAGACATTGACTGCTGTACGGGGGTGTGACGTGACCGAGCACTCTCGGTTTTCGCCAGGGGGAGGAGAATGGAACGCCCGCTTCCCACACGGCAATGCTGCAAAAAGCTGCTGATTGATGGAATTGTTCCGAACCTAACGAAGCGTGACTAATTCGAGAGCGGCACGCAACCTATAGGGCCAGTCGCTAGGGTGACCGGTCCGGTTAAACGTGGTCCGTCCGACGAGTCGCAGCCGACTTGTTGTTGGGGGTGCCTTTGTTGTGGACGGTGCTTTCCACGGTTCTCAAGAAAAATTATGCTGCCGGCAGGCTCTTGGGTAATTGGTGGCGTTGGAAAGGTGTGCTTCTCGCTTGGGATTTATGCCCGACAGGCGGTAAACATTTCACCGTTTTGCTGAGTATCACGGTAACAGCTATTGCGTTCCGGAAGAAGTTGTAGGCAGAGCGCAGAGATTCTGTCAACATAATTTGTACCACTATTATTCGACGTAGAATACTATGAGAATTGAATGAAGCACTTATTATAGATGGGGAGGTTAGTTTCTTGTTTCTTCTTGCTACAACAGTTGGGTTGTAAAGGTAGTACCAATATTAGTAGCAGTGTTTACTGGTTCTTAAAATACAAGTTTACATGTACACATCGAAATCGAAACGTTTGGTTTAATGGGTTCGCTTTTATGATATCCTTATGGCTTTGAAAAAACGACGATGCCTTGCAAAACTAAAACTCATTGAGGTGAAATTAGGTTATGAGCTCCTACGCATTTGATGTGTTGCTTCCATAGGATATTCGAGATATTACATTGTAGGCAAGTGGAGGGTATTTTGTGTTGTGAGGTGTATCTCCGTTCACCTCGAGTTGCCATTAGGCTCAGTATTGCGAATGACATTTCAACGCGGTTATTGCGATATCGTCCGCTTAAAGAAATTGAGCTTTTTTTCTTAAATCTTAGTACTTCGTCTGAATGGAATTGGTTTGGAAGGAAAATATTGTGTTTTGTATAAATGAAATTCTATCTAAAATTCAATGTTTTATAGAATGTATGTATCCTTTCTTAAATTCGGAAAGTCAATTTCAGTGCTATCGATCTCGAAAAGCAAAGTTCTAGAGAGGTCCTTGCTTGTGTTATTTGGCCAGAGGCATTACAAACGGAACATGTGAAATAATCTACTTTCATCTTCTTTTGTTGCTTTTAAATGCATATGACTACGTTTGCTGTTTCCACGCTGCACTCGTTGGCACTGCTTGTAGGCTTTACTGACTAAGGTTTTAGTCCGCCACCACAACTTCCCCCTTTGGGAGAGTGCTTTCAAGTCGTCCTTTTAGGATCTGTATCTGTTCTCCATTCGGCAACATTTGGCTTTCGTTTTCAATTACTATTCGCTATGTGCGGTCGGGTTTAAAAAAAAAGATTGCTTGCTTACCCCTGCCCTGCGGTCTCCGTTATGCGAGTTCCATGAAATTTCTGTTAAGACACAAACCTGCATCCCGTGACCTCTCGGTAACTCCTTAGGTAAACGAGCTGCCGTTTCAACCGTACGTAGGTCGCCTCGTCGCATCGTTGGCACAGAATCAACGACTGTATCGGTTGACTTTTGGCAGAGTCTGAATAAATAAGAGATACTTAACCTTTCGCTTGCCCGTGTACTAGAATTTCTGCCTGCAGCGCGTTGTTCTGTCTCGGTCAGAACGGAATCAACAACAAAAGTGGAAAAAGAAAAAAAACCTGGGGAAGAACTTGGCCTGAGATTGTTGCGTTTTATTGTCAACCCTTCTCGGAAGGGAAGATTTGCGTTCTGCCCCGAGGGCAGGACATCGAAGTATTTCATCAGCCGGAGGTTTTATGGTTTTCGTTTTGGCGGCTTGGTCACGGTTTGAGGGCCCCTCGAGAAGGATGGGCTTCCTTTTCACAGTTCGGGTAGGTTCCCTTTCCTACACCGATCCAACGCACACTTTGCATCCCTTCGTTTGGGGGAAAATCGAGATGAAACGTTGGATACGTTCGTAGAGTCACATTTCAATGCTCTGCCAATCGGTGTGTTAATGTTCGAATCAGTTTTCTATTATTCACACGTTCGTTTACTTGCGACCGTCCAGTTGTGGTGGGGTAAGGCAGTCGAGGCAGTGGGCGAATGGGACGGTTTAATGGGACGGTGTCCCACCCTTTTTTCGTCCCGGAGGTTGATATATTCATTGTGAATTATTTACAAGCCCATCTCGGGACCGGAAGAGGGACAGTCGGGTCTGTTCGATATAATTTATGACGCCGATTCACCTAATGCGTTCATCAATTCATTCTGTTCCACTTTTTTTGTGACACTTGTATCTTCATATCTTTCTCCTTCTTCATCTCTTTCTTCCAGGAGGCTCCGACAGTAACAAAGGAAAGAGCAAAAAATGGCGCAAGATCCTCCAGTTTCCTCACATATCGCAATGCATCGATCTCAAGAACAAAATAGGTAAGTTATGTAGTGGATGCATTTAACACACGAATGCGATGATAAAGCAGCAGGGCTTTGCGTTTGGTATCTTTTACATCTGTCTAGTTCAGTTGATCCTCATTCAGTCTATCTCCGAATTTAAATCGAATAAGTTTAATACCGTAACTGATTTAATTTGACAAACCTGAGAGAGCACTACAACACGAGTATTATCCACACTGAATCCATTTCCAATTGCGATACATGAGTTCGGGGGTAAATTTACCAACTGCTACCCGCTGTATGAAAGTAAGTACCAAATTAAAGCGCCAGTAAAACTCGTTAATATGTTTTTCATAGTTGGTAATCCACCTCCACCGCTGGTACATTAATTGCCCGGTAATGCATCGCCATTCGGTGGCCGGCCACGGTGCTTATTACTGCTGCTAACGCTCGTTGCGCCGCGCATGCCACCACCATCTGAAAACCTATAAATCTTCGCTAATTTATAGTAATTTTAATTAAGTAAATAAATAATCTCCATCCATCGGGCGTGGCTGGGTCATCGTTGTTCCCCTGGTGATCTTGTTAGGGCTGCTGGGAAATGTGAGCACAAGCAAAAAATCCTAAAAGCGAAAAAGAAACAACGTGCACGACGCTGCTTTTCACACAGGCGGACAGGCGGCATCTGGTCTGGCAGCGAGTGAAATGCATCTATGCAGCAAATGGATGGCGCTGGATCGTCCATTAAAAAAAAAACGCGGCAACCCGCCCTTCGTTGTGCCGGATGGTGGAAGCATACCGTTCGATGATTTTCACACATCACCGTGTGCGTTTATGTGCCCAATCCAACGCATCCGCATCCGCAGTGATGGGTCATCGACCAATCGGACAGACAGGGAGTAAAAACAAAATCGAACCCAGCGCTTCTGCGTTCGTTGTAGCGGCATTCATTTGCGCGGTGCCAAACAAGAATGTAATTAAATGCAGAACAGATCCGCTGGAACGCTTGTTTGCACAAGTTGCAGTTGATGAGTTCGAATGGTGTTCGAATGATGAGAGATGAGAGCTTCCGCATTCGCTCTGGACGGGTTTTCGTTACTTTGTACATTTTTTTCCGGTCCGGCAAACACTTTATTGTTGTTTTCCCATCTGGTATTTCGCTAGCAAGAGGAAAGATAGCTGGTGGAAAATATTATCCTTACCTTTATTTGCTAGCTAACGCAACCGGAGAGAGTAATCAACATTTGATACCTTTCGTATATTATGTTGTTGAACCGCAGTCAGTTAATAGAGCTCAAATGTTTGGGAATTCACATAATTGTTTGGTTTTATTTCTACTTGGAATAGAAGTGGAACTGTGGAACGGTATTTCTCTTGTTTTTTTGGTGATGGTTTGTTTCCACTCCTGTCGGAAAATGGTGTTCCTTTTCCCGGTATTGTAACCTTACTGATACTTACTTTTATTGGCATTTCGCGGACTTTATTTGGAAAATGGTTGACTTTCAATCCCATTTTTGCATCGAGCGGTTCCCGAGAATGCATACCCGCCGTATGGTTTCCTTTTCTACGACGGTTTATTTTGACATCGATACGATGCGTTCGATCAACTTTGTCGGGAACGTGAAGCATTACAAGATCGTCTGTAGATCGTTCCATTAAAAGTGTTTTTTTTTGTATTGTTTGAAAGAAGTTGGCTTCAATCTATACAACCTTAATTTTTTTTAAATTAAAATGGGGTAAGCAAAGCTTCGTTGTAACGATTTGTTTTCATTAATGTTACTGTTTATTCGGATGTATGATAAATATTCATTGTGATTTAATATTTATTCCTGACAGCAACTGGTCTAATACCTCTTTCCCGACGAATAACAATGTCGGAGATAAATCGATGACTCCTCGTTCACGCGCGCCTGGGACAGCTTACCCTCCAAAGCAATTCTTGAATAAACTTGTTGGTAGCACTAGCACTTTTCGCATTATGTCCCTGCGCTTTCGCATGGTTTGAGATGATTCCGCATTCTTATTCACATTCTTTGGCACAAAGAAGCTCAAATACCGCGAGTTTGTTGGAAGCTGTTCAACTATTCAAGGGAGCAGCAAAAGCGGCACCCCGTGGCGCAGAAAACGGAGGACATTTTGGTCTTATCCGCCCGGGGATTATGTTCGCTCCGCAAGAAGACAAGGGCACGCGCGGTAACGGACTAAAACATCGCCACCGTTTGCACCCGGTGGGGGAATTCGTGGTTGGTAAACATCGAAAGATCACAGGACGGCGGCAGAGCGAGCCTCTGCACGCGGATCATAAGGCAAGGAAAAGTACCGGGCAAAAATTCTAGCGACCAGCGAACGGAGGAACGACGTTTTAAGCAATGGTGAGCCGTCGTCGTCGGCATGCGCCGCGGTTGGGCTACAAATTTCCCACTTCATCCCGGACATTAATGGGATTTCGATGATCGGAAAAGATGGGAATTATTTTTCCGCCCTTGCCCGGACACAAGTGTACCCACGGGTCCCCCTCCCCTCCCGCCCACGCCCCCTGCCTGTCCGCCAACGAATGGTCCCGTGAGCATCGGTACACGACAGGGAACGCGCACTGGAGCGAAAGCGACATTCTCCGGCTGGAAAGGCAAGTCTCATCGATCGGGCGGTTCGCTTTTCCACTCCAGTTCCGCTTTTCCCACGGCTCCGATGGTGGTGTGTTTTTTTTTCTTTTTCGTTCACGTTTCACGGCAAAATTGCGCATTCCTCTTTTTCGGCGAATGTGTCGCGTCGAACGCTTTCCGGAGCACTCCGAAAAACGGACGGACGTACGAAATATCATTTCATTTCGCAACTTCTACTACGCGCAGTGGGATGAACTTTTCGCCATAGCGATTTGCTACCCTTTGCCAGGCGCCAGGCGTTTGTAATTTAATTTATTACGCTCAACGAAACTTTGCTCCGTAGAGAGCGTGTTGCGTGCTCTAGAAACTGTGACCGTAAGTGACAAAGAACGTGGACGATGGTGTTCGATGCA
Organism: Anopheles atroparvus; assembly: GCA_914969975.1. Taxonomy (NCBI): domain Eukaryota; kingdom Metazoa; phylum Arthropoda; class Insecta; order Diptera; family Culicidae; genus Anopheles; species Anopheles atroparvus. The sequence goes on from CAJZCY010000001.1 coordinate 20,994,246, forward strand.
AAATTATCGATCACGGAAACTTTCGCTGCTTCCCTCGGAGAGTAACATTTTTGCTGCGTTGATGGAAAACATTTGCTCTGCCAAGTGCCAGCGAATCGATTTTCATTGCATTTCATGCCTCCCCCCCCACCGGAACGCACCGTCTTCCACTCGCCTGTGCATATGCACCCGAGGAATGCATCATCATCGTAGACATTTATCAATTATGTTTGCCCAGCACCGATTGGCAACTTTTACCCGGGTCGCCCCCCGATTGCGTGCGATAGCGATATGATGCCACCAAATACATAATGTTGTCCGTCGCGTGAGGCAAACAACAACAACAACAAAAAAGATGGGGGGAAAATAAATGGCGACGAAATGGGAACACAAATGCAAACATTGCTTGTCTGCCGTCCCAGATTCGCATTCCTTCCCGTGCTGCTCGTGTTTGGTTTTGTTTTTCTTCCTTCATGTTTGTATGTGTGTGGTGTCTGTCGGGAAGCTTTTCGGGCACGATAACACAATCAGGGTTTTTATTATTTTATATCCAAAATGAAGTAATCATGTGCCGTCTGGTGAGCGGGAGAAGCCCTTGCAACAAAACAGACGGTGCGTGAAGGTGACGGCGGACGCGCGCGAGCGGGCAGCAAGTGGAAGGAAACGAAATTATGTTCATTTTCACAGCAGCAAGCCAATGAAATCAAAGCGAATCAAAACGAATTAATGTTGCTCCGTGTGCACAAGCGTTCGTCCGTCCGGAGTATTGCTGTTTGTTCGAACATTGGGAGGCAAAACCGTGGAAGAAAGCTATCCCAGAATAGCGAAGGGAAGGAGAGCTGCCGTGAAGGAGCCTTATAGGGGGCAAGTGCGGGGCGAATGCGAAAGCATAAAAATTACGTTACCCCAAAAAGAGAATCTAAACGATGTTGCCACCATCGCCGGAAAATTACCATCCACCGGCGATGGATGGACAACAACATTTTGGCGACGACGACGACGACGCCGTATAAAAAGGACGGCGACAGGGTACAGCAAGGATTGGCAAAAATAAATATGAAAGAAAAACGAAGGAAGGCAGCTGGTTGAAGGCAGCGGGTCAAAGAGAAGTTCTTTTCTAAAGTGTACGGCAAGAAACCGGTAAGCGGACGGGCTGCTGCTGCTAGGTGTCCGGGGCCATCTCTGGTGGACCAACTTCGGCAGCAAGGACCACAGGACCACTCGTCAAGGATGATATTTTGCCAAGTTTGCACCGATTTGCGCGTCGACAGTGTGTGTGTGTTTCCGCCCGTGTATATAACGGCAATGGTCGCTGTGTTGTTGCAAGACGGCGACTCTTCCTTGGTGCCGGCATGGCATAAGCCGGTCCGCCCCGTTCGGGATCGGATGGCGCTGCGGACTGGACCTGCCCCGGGTGGAACGGCTTGCGGAACTGGCGCAGCTACAAGGCTACACTGCGAGCGCCCTGAGTCTCTCCGGTGGGTTGCTTCTCTGCAGTGTGCGAATAAATCTTGTCCTCGACTTTTCGACCCAATAGCGAAGACGAATGGCCGGACACCAGCTTGAGATGTGAGGCCGAGGGTTGATGGAAGGAGCGCGGTATGATGTCAACGACGGAAGTAATGAGATAAATTTTCTGCCCACTATCTACAACCCCTCCCGTACGACGCTTCAATTCGCGCCATTCCCTCTTGCGATGGATGTTCGCTCAGAGTGGAGTCGCGTGTCCGATGTCCGGTGTTGGGAAGGTATGCGAGGGGAGCCATTTTGAGTCGATGCCAAAACGCGAGCAGTAGGGATTCGGATAAAAATTGGTTGAGCTTTTCCACCGAGAACACGCACATACTCTCCCCGATGACGTTATTTGTACGGATTACTTCGGCATACAGACTGACGAAGCCTTGGATTCGAGTTTTATTTGGATTCACATTAAGGAAAAAAAATTTTTTTTTCCTTTTATAATTTACCCGCGGTATTCGAAAACTATTTGGTTTGTTTGGAGCAAAGACAATAGAAGAACAATCAAAGAGCCAGAATTGCTGTTGAACTTTTGCTTATGAATTTGGCTTTACAAACACTCAATGGCCGACGGAAAACGACCTAACAGTTCGTGGGATTACCGTAAATCAAACCGTAAAACACAACCCAAAGTCAACATCGGCCAAAGTTGAGCCCCGGTTCGTTTTACGATCAATTTTCTTTCGCTCGCTTACAACCAGCTCGATAAAGAAGCTGCCTCCTCGACAAACACAGGCTTATGGCGCAAAGGGTGCATTGGAGCATCACCTGGGCGCGTAGCCGCCGCACATCCGTTCGCAAATGGTGCGCACGCAATCGTCGCTGTTACCATTTCCAGCGGGATGAAGGATTCTTAAATGGATTTGCTCCTTCTTTCTTGGCGGAGTCGAACGGTCGTCTTCCGCCGATTGGAATTGGTCTTCTGCCGAATGGAAGTTTGGGTTACCCATGTTGCTGGCGATTCGTATGTGTGTGTGTGTGTATGTATATGTGCATGGTCCACCCAACCGGTGATCGTGTGCGAGGTCGTGCGAGCCATTAATACAGATTAGCGTCCAGGGCACCCTTGTGGACTCCTGCTGTTACTGCTTCTGCTGCGCTCGTTGCACTTCCGTGCAGAGGCGTTTGGCATCAGTGGTGCTGGTGCTGAGCTTTTCTTCCCCTTTCTTTTCGGTGTACGAGCGGACCACGGGCTGGTAATCTGCCCTGGCAGGCTGCAGCGCAACGAAAATGGAACCGGACCGTATTTAGTGCACGTCAACGTTGACATTGCCCGCGCACGGACTTGACTGCTGGATGCGCCATGTTCCTTTTATACCTTCGTGCGACAGTCACCTGAGTGACTTTCGTGATGGTGCGTGTACTGTTCACGCCCGGTGTGTCGCCTGACGGTTGCTGGGCCATTTTTTGTTTTTGCATCACCATAAACAGCAGGGGAACAGTTTCATATAAGTAATTGCGAGCAGGATGGTACACCGAGCAATCGCAACTTACATGTGGATTAAAGCAGTTGCCTGTCGCGTTGACCATGGCGAACGGTACCGTTTTCGCAATCCTTGGCTACGATTTCATCTGTATTTTGTCGCTTTTCAGCAATTTAATTCAACTGCTTGTGGCCATTTGATGTTGATTTTATTTACAATCGAATCATCTCTTTGGTATGAATGAAACGCATTTACTTTTTACACCAACTTTCTAAACAATGTCTGTGAAACGAGGCGCAAATCCTGTTGCGGAATTAATGCGCCAATCCGAGCATAACGATGGCGCGTCCGTTCTGGGAACATCAAAAGACAACTCATTTCCACAGGAAGCATGCCGATGGCTTCTTCATGGTTGCAATGTTTCCGGTTCGTAAATGAAAATCGTGTTTTCCGGTGTGCTCTCGCATAGGGTAGCTTTCGAACAAGCTTTGGTATTTGCTGTTTTACAATCGACAATGGCAAGCGTTTTTAACGACAAAATTTGGATAGAGTGGATAGGTGCTATTTGTAAGTTATCGATTTGTAGTAGCCTTTCCATTGTCAATCCTCTAACAAATAAGAACCGTCCAGTTGATAACATTTTTTCTAACAGCTCCTTTAGAACTTTTCAACAAATATTGTTCGTCGAAGTTTGTTACAGCTAGCGTGTTTAGTAGTTGCTTCTTATCGCTATTTCCCTTTTCCCCGTTTATTACCGTTGCAGATGTAAGCTATGGTTACGTAGTTGATCAGCAGCCGATCGGGCGTGAGCTGTTCCGCCAGTTCTGCAAGGTGAAACGGCCGCAGTATTCGCGGTACATCACGTTTCTCGACGATGCCACAAGGTAAGTTACTTAAAACTGCTGTTGTTTTATATTACGTTGAAAAATTTTGATCACTTTGATTTTCGTACTGTGCTTTCATCCCATAAAATGATAAATCATTTCACTTTCTTATATTATCGAAATCGAAAATGGGAAACGATGGTATTCTCTTCCGGTACGACGATACAGAGCACATGTGAGAACCAAACATAGATACTACACACAATAACACAAAAAATGGCTGTTCGTAATTTGCTATCAGCCGCTTAAGAGTTTCCCGCCCGCGCCGTGTGTTGTTTTGCTGACTTAGCATCGCCCGTAAATCGGCGAGATTTTGCCAACTCTCATTGTACCATATCTGGAGGAAATGTAGGTTAATGGCAGTATCGTAAAAACCAAATGGAACGGTTCTCACAATACCAAGTCTGCCCCTCTTGCCTCTTGCTAGTAGCGTATGAAAAAAAAATCTTCCTGATCGTGTTCGGGTGCCCGTCTCATGTACGGTTTATGTTTTTAGAGTTGAATTTGCTCTTTAGAGACTAATATAAACGAATTTCCCTGCTGGGGAGGAAGGAGCGCAAGGAAACCGCGCCACGTTCATCGGCCGGAAACAATGGCAACCACATCGAGCTCCAAAGGAAGGACACCGAAACCGAGCTTCGTGGCTGAAATGCTCGTTCCCCCGACTTCAGCCAAAAATGATTGCTCCAGTATTCGGGTGCAGATGAAATATCGCTGCTTTCGGCCCTTTCCGTGCTGCGTGCGTGCGTGTGTAAGTTTTTGAGGTCCTTGCGGTGACCTCCCATTCTCGCTGAGCTTGCAGGAAGGTGAACAATGTCAAATTTGGAACCCTGCAACGTTTGAGATTCTAGTGCGGTTTGTTTGACTCTCTGCGAGACCGATGATAACTCATCGGTTTTCCGATCGTTCCACTTCCTGGATTGGAAAAAGCTACATTGGCACTGCAACGCCTACATTTTCCACCAGGCACAGCAAAACCACAAGCAAGCGAATCCGATGAATTCTACACGGGACCCTGCTGGCTTCCATCCTAACGCGTTGTGCCTGAGTAGACATTCCACTGCCAGTTATAACTCATTTTATTTCTAGACGTGCGCTTATAATTTCTTTACAAACGATTAAAAGCTCCCCAGGGTCGATTATAATAATATGCTCCCGGTTTTCGAGCATTTCAACCACTGTTTACGGCATAAAGAAAATTTTCCCGGGCGCGCAATTCCACACAAATGTACAGCTTCACTTTTATGAAGCAATGGAAGCAAATTCCAAACGCACATTGCGAACCGCTGGGAATGGCGCGGTCGTTAAAGGAAAGTGAATAGGAAGAATACGTGGCGCACCCTCTGTCGGCGTAGACGGTGGCAAATTTTATGATATTTCTATGGAAACTGTTTTTTTCTGCCCTCGGCAGCACAAGCGTCTGATTGCCATGGCAAAAGTTTAAAACGGAATTCGAGCAACAACAAAAAAAAGGATCATAATTGAAGCTTGGCGTTCTTTGGGAGTATGGTGAAAACGGACATAATTTAATATTCCAATGAAATTGATTGAAAGGCTGTTTGAATTATGAAAATGGGCGTAAAATTTTCCCTCGCCGGAATTTTTGGCGTGCGCCTTTCAAAACAGCGCCTTCGCTGAGTGAAAAGTGAACAAAATATATACCATCCGTTTGGTTCGTCAACAACTTCGCCCGAATAGCTTCTTAAAGCTTTTGATCATCCTGATACGCTAGAAGGAACGTTGTTTAAATATTGAAACGGATGTGAAGCCGTCGTTGGATCCGTTTTGGGCAGTTTTTGGGAAACGTTTAGTGTGCAGCAGTTACGGTGCAAGTTTTCGATAAAATTATTTGCTGCCCGCCCCTAGCTCCAAGTATGGGAGGAATCGGGAGGTTTGTTCGGGAGGTAGCTCGACTCGAAATGAATTATGGTATTGGTTTTGCATTGTTTTCGTCCCGTTTCTAGTGGTTGGTCACTAGAAAGCTCATTGCCGCCCAGCAGTTGGTTCTTGGGGAGGTGATTGTCCTTATTTTTTTTTAATTTATTACCCTCCAAGTCGTCGCCGTCGTCGTCCTTCGGTGCTGCTCTTACCTGCAGCTCCGTGCCGCGACTGCTCGGTGTTTCAGCACACGATTCCTTCGCACCAAGCTACTCTGCACATCGTGAAGTACGAAATCATGAAGCTTTTGTTTTTAATCACATTTTAACAATTGGTTCCCTCCCGGTGCTCTTTCTCTCCCAGCGCAGCCGGTGTGTCCCGAGATTCAACTCTTTTCCCGCAACTGCAAGCAAAGTGGTTGCCTGGTGCGGGACGACACACTCCAGACTCCTTCCGGGTTTTGGCCCGCGTGTCCTGCGATTGTTCGTAAAAACGGAAAACACAATCGAGGACAGTTTGTGCAGTGAGAGTCAACAGCATGAAGAGGAAGGATGCGCACGCCCCGGGCCTGACAAGCGCCAAAGTAGAGCCATAAATTTTCCATCCTTTCCCAGCCTGGGCTACGTGTGCGCGCTTGGTGCACTGGAGCCGAAAGGAGTGCCACTCCACGCGACATGGCGAGCAGGCATCGGAAAATGCAATACCTCTTAACGCAAATGCAATTTTGGCCGATGTCGAGACGGTGAAGCACACCCGTTGGGTGCAGACCGGTTGGGTAGGCGGGTAATGAGTGGGTGCGCAGGAGTGCCGCGGTCTGATCTTGCCTGAACTTTCGTACTTTCTAGGGAACCTTTGCGGCCCCCCGGTAACGTTCGCTTTCTGTCACTTGCTGCCGGTGGCCTTCGTTGTCAGTCGTCCGGGTTCGCCCTGGTAGAAGTTTTCCTTCTTGCCGATGGAATTGTTTGAACTGGCAGGCACTTGGCATCATATTAAACTGCCATTACCACCAGAACCATCCGCCCGGGAGAGGCCCCCTCCTTCAGCGGTCCGCTCGGGGGTCCATTCCGCCGTGCGCGCTCCTTCACGGAAAGGCGAATGATGCAAATTCTCTCTGACAAGCCGGCGAAGAATGTTCAAAATTTGATACATTAGCTCAAGGGCAGGGAAGAACCTGCCGACGGCTCCGTCTCGTCCCCTCGTTTCGCCCTTCCTGTAGTGGTTCGATTGTGAAGGTGATCTTGCTCGATGAACGCCCGTCCAACGGGTGGAAAAGTCGAGGAAAGTGTGGAGCAGTACATGGAGGAAACTGCATTAGCTTTTAGCCTGTTCGAGCTGATTGCTCTCCGTCAAGGACTTGGTATGCGTGTGTGCGATAGTTGTTGATGGACGTCTTCACAATGTTGGCTCGTGAAATCAATCTGATTCACTTGTCGGGAAACAGAAAGGCTTAGTGGCTAGTTATTTCTTAACGGACATTGTAAAGCTACTCACTGCAGGCAAGTTGCAGGAGCGTGCTTAAACATATAACATGGTGAGAGGCATCCTATTAAATGGATCAATCAATAGATGTTTTAACAACCCTTAACATGTGCTAAGCATATTGCTTCAGTAATCTCGTCAGTTATGTTCCCAAGAATATTGGCTCCGTAAAGCTAACATGATCGAGCCGTTAAAATAAAGAATATGGATAAGTTAAGTTTGATGCGAAAACATAAACCTCTTGTTTTCAGTCATATTTTGATGATGCATTGATGAAACATAAATTAAATTTCTAGAAATTAGGTTTTAAAAAATTAAATCCAACCTTGTCTTGCGTTGGATTAGAAACATTAAATTAAATTGGGACAGAAAAAGCATTCCTGATGTAATTTGTAACCTTGTCTCTAATGGTTTTCGTTGTTCCTCGTCCCTCCATGCAGGTACGAAATTGCGGCCGACGAGCACCGGGTCGACTTGGCATATGAGGTTGTCAAGCGGTACCTGGGCCTATGCACCGAAAGTCAGCGCGAGGACAGCGGCGGAGGCGGCGGCTGCGACAGCGACGGTGGGAAGTGCGACGACGACAGTGGCATTGGTGGCGACACGAAGAAGCTCAGCAACCACGACGACCCGGAGAAGAGCCTGACCGGCTCGAACTCGGTCACCATCACCAACACAATCAACGTCAGCGAGAAGGACGAGTTCGTGCTGGACGTGCTGAACGACGACATGGTGGCGCAAGTTCGCAACAAACTGTCCAGTAAGTCGTCCGCCTGTGCCCGCACGAATCATACCGATCGCACTAAATGGCCATTTCAATACGAACGGGAATGTATTTTTTGCGCCTTCTCCATCTAATCTGTCCTGCCTTTCGCCTGTTTCCTTCCAGCCGGCAGCAGAGAGTTGTTCGATGCTTCCATCACGGCGGTGCGGGCCTTCCTGGCAGGAGAACCATTCCGGGAATTCGAAGCTTCGATGTACTTCCACAGGTACGTGGTGTTGCAGGCAATCGGCCATTGGACCTGCAGTCGGTTTGTCTGGGAGAACGAACGGCCAGTTCGGGTTATTCGTGGTGTTTTGGAATGTCGGACTGGGCGGCATCGTCTCCAGCAGCTCCAGGGAGAACTTGCTGACTGGGCTCGAAATGGAACAACGAGGAAGTCCGAATCCGGGAGAAGACAAACCAGTGTGGGAATGTCTGTCTGTTCGTCTGTGATGTAATTCGTTTGCCCTTTGCCCTATGAACGCCCTGGCAGATGATGAGATTTGCATTTGCAGTACGAAGCATCGAAACGGCGAATGTTGGCAACGGTTATGGGCGCCTTCTGGCCAGAAGATGGTTTAATTCCAAAGGAAGGCGGTTGTTGCGTGCGGTAAAGGATGCATGCTACCCGCCGTTACAGCCCCATGGATAGCACCAGGGCGTTCAGCCAAAGCTTCTGGACGTTGCACGTGTCGACGTGTCGCAGAGCGAATCGTTGGTGCACTATATTTATTTACCAGTTCCTCCAGGAATTCCTGCTGCACGGGACACCAGTTAAGGTCACGTCATCCGACACGACAGCATTACCACATTCCGGTTTGTCTAGCACAGTTTCGGATGATTATCGAAAGGAAAATCTTTTGGAACTATCTTTACGAAGCAATCGCCTGTTAGTTGGTGAAGGTGAAATCGGGAAATAATTGCATTCCAGGAATTTTGGAGCTTTGTAAAGCATGGTGATTAGTAATGTCGCCAGGGATTTCCGGTTGTTTTTCACAGACTTGCTTTCCGTGGTTCTCGTGATTGCTGGCGCGTGTGCTATAATTTGCCAGATTTCAGTATGCAGTGATTGAAGGGGCGAAACCGCGAATCAGTTTTCGGTGCGTGGAATAGACAGTTTCTTTGAAAGCGTAGGCTCCCTGACAAGCCGAGCTTAGTGCCATGTTACTGGGTGGACGACAACAAAGCAAAATTAACATTTATTACAGGTACTAGAAGTAACTTACGCATCCGTTACTTTTAGTGCTTTTTCCCTTGCTTTCATCATAACAAAAATTGATTTACGAGACCTTGAACTTCCAGCATTTTTTTCTACGAACAAGCACATCGTTTGAACTTCACTTTTGATCGAACTCAGCACGCCGGGATATTTGTTAAAAGAAAATCTAGCAGACTTCGGGCGCCCTTACATGGCGCTTCGGCAAGGATGGAAAATTGAGTCTTCCAATCAAAAAACGTTGAAATTATATGTGTGTGTAATTCCTTTTATCTGTGAGACTACACGTCGTTTTTCTTTGTTGAGCTGCGTGTGTGCGTACTTGGCCATAGAAGCTAATGGCTTCTGGGATACAGGGCCTTCGGATTTTCTGCACAAAAAGGATAGGCCACGTGCGCTATTCATCTCATAGGTTTGAACAGGGGGAGAGGACGATCGTGTTCCGACGGGGGAGTGGCTCCCAATAATGCCACAAGGACTGTTGTCGTAACGCAGCCGAAGAAGGCACTGGGAAGTTGTCCCGAAGGGGTTTACCTTGGCAAGGGGTTAAACTTGCCTGCGTTAGCTGACACTGTCGAGCGAGGTTAGGTGTCACGGTTGCCGTTCGGTTGGTGCTCTTGCTCGGAATACGCTACGGAAGTGATTGATGTGGTTTCGAATTCAATTTTCCAGCTTCCAGCACATTCGAAAGCCACGTGAAGCTCTACTTCTGCTCGTACCACTGTGGGTTTTGAAAGGTTGCGGCGGAACTTTTCCCCCCGTTGGTAACCATCGCCGACGGGAAAGTAGACTAACGAAGAGAAATCGCGCACGTTGGTCCATTTTTCATGCCACATTACCGTGTCAGCTTAGAGTCACGGTGGAAATAAATGACTAGATAAACAACAACGGCACGGGCAATACTGGAATGCGTGCGAATGTTGGGCAACAATCCATTTGCCAGGAAGTGTTTATTGGTCCTTTGGCGATGCTGTCTAGGCAAGTGTAGTTTCCTTGTTGGTTTAAGAAATTTAAAAGTTCCATTTTTTAAGGGAAAAAAATGGCTCGCTTTGCTTGCTCATTGCATACTGTGTTCTATCCAAGTTACTATAATAAAGTTAGCACAACTTTAGTGAATCTTTCATTGGCCGGAAAGAGAAGTATTAAATGACAAGGAAATGGCTGGCACCATAAGTAAGTGACGCGTTTGAATCGATTGCTATTACATTCTAGCTTTTCCGGTAGCTCTCAAATAGGCATGTCAAATTTCTTCAGGCGTAGTTGGAGTTCTCACATTCTTGACAGTGCCAATTGCGTGTGAAGAAGCTCAGAAACATACGACACACGGAAAAACACTTGAAAGAAGATCGATCTTTTTGATTGATGTTGAGGTCGATGGTTTTTGATTGACAATACGATTCCAGTTTGTAGTCACTATGGCATGGTCAACATCAATCACATCTAATGAAACATGTTATTATTAAATTCAGTTTGAAAGAAACTTACTATTATTTGTCTATTGAGAAGTGTTGCTCTTAGATGCTTTCAAATGTTCTATTCAACATATTAACGTCGCCGTTTTGCGCAATCGAGAGTAAATAAATATTGTTAACAGTGTTCCGCCAACGAGACAATTTGCATGCAATTGCGAGGTGATGAATATTTGCGAAACGCACGAAGCAGAGATCAATGATCAGGCGGTCGGTGACGATCTAGGTTTGAGTCGTTCTGTTCTGTGCAGCCTTTGCGAATTGCGTCTGATCTGACTGGAATGCGGTGCACGATGCTCGGGCCGAGACCTAATAAATGAAAAGGCACTTTACCTCCGATGTCACCGATGTAATTTATTCAACGCCCCGAGATAACACACAACGGCGGGGGTCTCTTGGTCCCACTTGGTGTGGCAAGATGCTTAGTAAATTGGAATCTGTACAATGCACTCACCCAGCATCCCTCGGCCTCGTGACCGGAAGGTGCCCTCGTGTGGAGGGACCATTCTGAAGAATGGGGCCATCGCAGTCTAGGATGGCCGTGTTCGGTGAAAACAAAGTGATGCCCTCCGACATCTCTCACTTATTGACCTAGTACGGTTCGACACTTTGATAGGTATATTGAATGTAACATTGCAGCTCGATATTGTCCTTCCATGTTTCGGCTCTACGGTAGAAAGAATTGACCGAAAAGAAATAGTTCATCTCACCTAGTTCTTCGTCATCGGAGAGCGGCGATGACGATGCCTTTCTGTATCAACATCTATTAGTCGGTTGTTACAGAATTCTGCCAGCGTCAGCCCGACCTGAGACGTACGTGTTATCAATCTACCGAGTGGCAACGAGATAATTTATGATGCAGAATGAGGAAAAAAGGGAGTACCGCGTCTTGGATGTTATTGATGCGAGCTGCCATTGTATGACTTGCACTCCGACAACGGATCTGGCATCGGAATTGTGCCTCTTGGCCTATAAACTCCCGGTTGTCGATGGGTTGTACTGCTTGCCCAGCACTTTAGAATTCTATTCGAGATTGGATTGCGGTTGGGCTCAACGGAAAAAATAGTACAGTTTTTACATGCTTTTTTCTGATTGCTTTTAGAAAGAATGGTTGAAATACATTTTTGTCTTAATAAAAAAAGTTCCTAGATTCCTAAACAAAACAACAGAAAAAAGTTAGTTGACCTCATGGGGTCCTTTCAAAAGCATCCTTTCGTTCCCGATGAGAAATGGTCCAATGATTGCTGGTGCTTAAGTGAGAAAAGGCGAATACTTTCCTCCAATATACGCGCGCTGTGATAAATGAGGGGCAATTAGAGGGAACCATAAAGAAGAGAGCGGTGGAGGTGGAGAATTGTTGTTGAAATGTTAAAAAAAATCGAATGCGCCTTAAGAGAGGACGAACAAACTTGTTGGTACTGATCAGTAAAAGCGAGCCGAGTGTGGAATGCAATATCGAATTCCATTGCGGCGGAAAAGTGTTTGAAAGTCTCCGGTGTCCTTGGGGATCAGCTTTCTGTCCATTTTACAGCGCTTGCCAGTGGGAGGAGGGTATTATTCGCGAGAACGGAAGTCTTCCTTCTCATGCGATGGATCGCCGCGGTGGAAAGTGATAGTGTTTCCTGCCGCTGGTGGTACCATAAGTTTGTTTTCAGTCAGCTCGTGGTCTTTTGTGTTTTTTTAGGTTTTCTGCCGCGCGCTGGATTTCCCAGTTTCCCATTTAGTCTGCCCCAGATCCGATATCAATACCGAGAGCGCCCAATCCGCAACTACAAGTGCGACAGCTGAAGTTCCCCCCATCTACGCCGACTCGGCCTCGTTAACCAAGTGGCTGATGGCGTTGGCAGTGCCTAATGTCCTTTAAGTTTTTCGCCTCGCTACATTGCGCCTTTCCATCCTCATGGGCGTGTCATGTGGAACCGTGGGAGGATCGTTTGCGGAAAGGACTTCACTCGCCTCGAATCTAGTGCACGGGATGTACTCTCTATAAGCGCTCGCGCTCGTCGAAGGTCGTCCTGCGTGTAGGTGTGGATATCGTGGCACCGGGTTGACAGTACACAGCCAAGATACAGCCGAGCAGTGAGATCGTGAAATGGCAACTTTTATCTGGATTCCATTAGTGTGCATCATAGGGTGGGGGAGGGGCTGGGCAAAGTTGCGGCACTAAAATGATGCCCCCGTGGTACGCACTCGCCATGAAGATGACGATTGTGTTGGAAAGTTGTGGCGCTCAGAAAGTCATTATTATTGGCCAGCTCATTAGGGTTCGATTTACTCGAGCTGCTTCTTCGTGATCGGGAGCAGGGATGGCCTGGGGAGGCGCTTGATGCAGTGGAACCGGCACTCAGCTGATGAAAGACTGGGCTGACTCAATTGCAGTTGCTCTGGAATGGATATTGTTTCGAGGAGCGAATCAAGCGAAACCAATGAAACATGGAACGTTTGTTGATAACAGTTTGCGGCGTTGCCTTTCCGCGTTCGATTTTCTACCAGAGTGAGATCACCACGTTGATGTTTTCGTATTCCCTTTTTTCCTTAGCCAAACCTTGTTCGTGTATTCTCTGCATCGGAAGGCGGATAAAAGATATCCATCGCTCATTCGGCACTTATTTGGGTGTACTTTTAAGTGTTTATGCTTTGTGAGAACATTTCATGTTTAAAACAGTTCATCAATTTCAAAGCTTTGTTGGTCTTGGAAAGAGTATCAACTAACAATAGTTGATGTGCGGTTTATCTATTATTAACAAATCACTTATAAATAAGGCTTTCGGTTAAGGTTCCTTTGTAGATTTGCTCCACGATAGATCCACGACAAACAACAGAACAAGCAAACATCCGTCGCAGACATCCGTACGTCTCCATTGCAGGACGCTCGAGAAAAGCAGCCATAAATAAGCTGCAATTTCGCATTCCAACTTTATTGCACTCATTATTTGGCCAATTTGTAATAAATCGTTTTCCCCGGGAAAACTGCACTCACTGATTGCCCGACCGTATGTGGGTACGTGTTTCGATGCGCGATAACGAGGAAAATGCCGGGCGAAAAAAAAAAACCAAAACCGACAACCATCGACAGCAAGTGGGAACAAAATCAATAAAGGCATAAACTTTGACGGATGACTTCCGGCCACACCGCAGTTTGTCGCGATGCTCCAGCCAATGGGTAACTTTCCTTTCCGTCAAGCGCGCTTGTGTTTGTGCGAGAGAGCTCGGGCGACAACTTTTGCACCTCCTCGAGGAAGTTTGCGTCCGTGAAGGGTTTCATCTGCCGCCGAAATGTATGGTGGCAAGTGTGGCGTCAGCTTTCGAGTTCCCGGTCGATGTTTGTCAGCTATTAAACGCTACTGCAGCCGGGCAAAACATACATCATCTATGAATTAATGATGCTTGGATATGTTGTTATCTTGCCAAGGGGAGTGAACGGCATCTCAACCACAAAAGCTAAACAGCGAAAAACGTTTCTAGCCGAGCGAAACATTGAGCCATAGAGCGTGGAATCGTTGAATTCCGACTCCATAAGCAGCTCGTGTTACGGCGGCAGAGCTAGCGATGTGGATTTCATCGAGATCTGTAAAGACCGAAACATCCGAAGGAGAACACCGCAAGGGGCCTTTGAAAAGCTCTACGAACGACGCGACGATGCGTGTGTGTGCACAGAGTGTCATCTGGACGAGTAAATCACTTGTCAACTGGGCAGAAGGATCTCTTCCTTGGTTTAATTCAATTATTTCTCGATTACACATATCGTGTTTGTTTGATATTCCGCATCGCACCCAACGCGTAGAGGGAAATCCTGAAGTACACACGTGCACTGCTCCTCCCATCGACAACGACAAGTGGATGGAGAATATAGACAGCTTCGGGAATACATACGTTCAGTGGTGTGGCCGATGATTACATCGGCATGATTGGAAATATCCCACGACACACTCCACGGCACACTCCCATGGCCCTGGTTACGCTCGCTGCCGTTGTCCGCACTGTGCAAACACGCCCCAGGAACGGCGGGAAAATTGATTTTCCCAACGAACAAAAAAATCGAAAAAAAAAGTTTGACATTTACATCCCCATCGCTGGCTGATTGCAAATTCTATTGGACCTGACTTTTCGGGGCCGAGCGGCCAAGTGTCGTTGGATGTCTGGCCGTTGGCTTAGTTAGCGTTTCCCCCAGTCGACCGATCGCCGATCGCTTCTCTTTTTCCCATTGAGTCAACAAGTTTGCACCGAGACTCTTTTCCTTCAGTGGCCAAAGTTTGCTCGAATGCCACGCTTAGACAACCTCATGAATAGCTGATACGCTGCTATAGCTATAGCTGCGAGGACGCTGGGGTTAGGATTTGTTTGGTTTTGTTTCCAACGACCAAATCGATAGCGTGCCGTCCTATGGCGACTTTTCCTTACAACTGGTAGGTTCCATTCCGGCCCACGAACGGTTATACTCCCGTGAGAGTCGCGGCCGATGGTAGGTTGCTGTTCAAAATGTAATGTAAACCGGCAGATATGCAAGTAATAGCTTACTGTGTAGAGAAAAAAAAGGTCGTTCAATCAGTATAGCTCCCACTCCGGTTCTGGGTCCGTCCTACTCGGAAGGACCTCACGTGGTGTATGCAGATCCACTCGAGTGTGCGTGCGCGCCCCAGCGGAATTGCTTTGCCGGGTAAATATCCAAAATGAGACAAGACGTTTAACGAAAGCTCCACTGCCCTCGCCGTTCAGTTTAGTTGTTTGCGGACGTCTGGCTCGGTCGGTTCTGTTATAGATAGATGCCGGCCCACGTCCGTCTTCATGATAGATATATTGCTACGCATGGTCAACGCTGGAAACCAAATCGGAAACGACGCGTTGCGAAGATTGTTTGCTGTTCCTTGGTGACAGGGAGCGAACGGCGGCCGCTTCGTTCGTGCTCCGCTTGCTGTGCGTGTGATGTGTACAGCTCTTGGCAGATGACACGGGAAACATCCTCGTTGCCTACACTTCATCAAAATGTGCATCGAAGTGAGAAATATTCGTAGATGCGTAAACGGCCCTCGACCCAGAGTACGGCCGATTTCCTCCTTGGCCTAACAGTCCTACGAAAGTTTGCCAAACAAATTTGCCTGGCAAAAAGCTTGTTGAGCAATTTGCGCAGCATGTTATGGTAAATTCATTTCTGCTGGGTTGCGAGCACTCAAGGAACTTCGCTAAATTCAATCCACTAAATTTTCCCCCAAGGGAAAGTATTTCGAAACATGAGGCTCGGCAAGCTAATCACGGATGAGATATGCCTCATTCAACGGAGGCTCGGTTGCCCACATCGTAGCAATTCACCTTTACTGCCTCGACTGTTGTTTAAAAAAAAAAGTAATGTACCCCAGAGATGGAATGTGAGATATTCAATTCGGTCCGAGGAGAAACAATCAAACTTAATGCGCACATGGTAAACTTCGTGGATAGCCATTAGATTTAAAACACAGCAAAGATGTACAAGAGCTTTTACTGCCGTTCCCGGCTCCCGCGATACCCGTCCCTTTAAAACCCGGAATTTATGGTCCCATTTTAAACGGGAGTCGTAAACGTGGAGTACAAATTTGCTTATCTCCATCAACAGGTGCTTAACAACGTGTAGCGCGTGGCCTTGTATGTCTCCCCTGATGCGCCACCAGCGTGCAAAGCGATCGATCGCTGGGTGGCATGTTAAAAATAAACGAAATCAACCGTCCCGGCTTACTTCACCGCCTCTCCTGCACCCAGGGCACAGCACTAACCTGCTTCTCATTCCGCGCCGCTAGTTGGAATCACCCGCCAGCTCATCAGCCGGGAGCTTTTCTTGCTAATCCTCTCCAAAGGGCGTTTACTGCTGTTGCTGTTGTGCCCACGCTTAGGCTTTTCGCGTAGGCTTTGCCGCTAAACCGGCTGGATCGAAAAAGGACCTCCAGCAATCGAAACGAAAGTAATAGCAACGAGAACAGAAATGTATGCTTTCTGTCCTTTATTGTTATCTCCCAGCGATGGCATTGATTGAGGCTGCAGAGTGTGAAAGAGGGAGAAAGTGAGGGAGAGCAACAATCCGTCCTGCGACCGAGAGTCGGCGGGTAGATCGAGAGTTTTGCACTTGGAGAGGATTTTCTTTGGGGGTACACCATGCATTATTTTTGCCTATGGTTGTGCCTATTGGAGAAAAGCGGAGGCCCGTGTGGTTTCTGGCACGAGAAAGGCACCAGCCGGCCGGGGGGGGGGAGGAGAGATGATGGTTTATCAGAGTTTTACGAAAAGTTTTCTACATTTGATGGGCCGGTCGCGCACCGGCAGCAGCTTACGAACGAGATGGTTCTGGGGTGGAGGATAACTTTCGCGTGATTTTAATGGACCGGGGCGTCGTGCTCTTGCGGGATCGAATTTTTCCTCTGCTCTCGACCGTAAGGTTTTATATTTTCTGTTTGAGTTTTAGCAAGCGGGTGCTTTTACTTTCAACACTGTCCGTGTTCCTCCTCCGGGGTCGTCCCACGGTTAGGTTATTCTCACGCAATTGCAACGCAACGACGGGAAAGGAACGTTCGGATCGATTCCGGCGTGAGACGCTTGCGGTGGTACCTAATTAATTTGCCGCCTGTCCCTGGGGGCTTTCGTAGTGTTTTGTTATTCGTCATCTTCTATTTATTTTATTATTTTTTTCCAAGATACCAAACAAACTGGTCCGATTTTAACCCGAATCGATTTCCCTCTCGTTTCAGATACCTCCAGTGGAAATGGCTCGAGGCCCAGCAGGTTACTTACAAAACTTTCCGAATGTACCGCGTCCTGGGAAAGGGTGGTTTTGGCGAAGTCTGCGCATGTCAGGTAGGTGCCATCGGAATACGGGACTCGTCGGCGGAGGAGCACTCGCTCCATTCGCTTCCATTCATCGGCCCCCATTCGTCCCCTATATGTATGTGTGTGGCGCCGCGTTGCGAGGGAAGAAAAAGATTTTCCAACCGTTCGTGAGATTTTCGTTGAAAATCTCGTCCTGCTACCTAGGACGTAAGGGGCAAGCGAAATAAAAATCCTAGACAGGCTCAATACACAACCACACATATGCAAGCACGACGACGAAAACAGCATGTTTCAAAAGCATAGGCTTCCTGGCAGACTTTCATCTTTCTCCTTTTTCTGCTGCAAATCCAACTCGTTGAGTAAAAGCTGAAGAAAAAAATTTGGAGCTTGAAGATTGAAACATTGTTTGCGTTGATTGCGTCAAGTACACGGGCACACGGATTTTTCGAGCTAACTGGCGCTATCTAAGCAGTATCGACTGGATTAGGTTGGAAATAATTCTGTCGATAGCGTTCATGTTTGTGGAGATGGCCCCATCGTGATCACTCCGGTATTCTTTCTGCTAACGGGGCCCGATTACGTCTTTCACAAATTAGCTCGGAACGAAAAAACTTCGTCGTCAATTTCGAGACAGGAAAGCGAGGCGTGCGAAGTTTCTAGAGTGTATTTTGAATTCATTTTCATGTGTTGTATGGAAATGGCAGACCAAGAGTCAGAAATGAAATTTATGCTCTGCCTTTTGCCTTCGGATTAATGATGTTTTTGTACTGTCGCAATGTTTAGCCGTTACAATACAATGCCATAGGTTAAATATGGTTAGTCCAGTAGAAAGGATATGTTTTACTATCTCAAAAAGGTGACATTTTGGATGCAGCTAGCTTGGTTGTCTAATTTCGGAACATTTTTCACTGGCAGAACATAATAGAAATGCTTATCTGAAAATTAATATGTCTTTCTTTTGTTGTTATAAGACAATTTAACTAAATTGCGTAGCGCATAATATATTCATGCACTTGGTTCATCCCTTCGCAAATGTAAAGACACAATCTTCCTAAATTGTGCCTGGCTCGACTGGTGCGCGGGGATCGGTGCATATTTTAAACCGAAATTGCTTCACCAAAATAAGTCTGCTTAAGCAAGGAAACATAATTAAGGCGAACGTGAATCAACCACCTCCCCATAGGGCAATGGATGCAATTATTCGCCTTCTTCCTTGCTGTTTTTTTTTCCTGGAACCGTTGCGTTGCACTTCCGCTAGGAACTTCCGCTCACGCTCGCTCGTTAGCCCGGTGCGAGCGATGTATCGATTTTCCTAAAGCTTGTCCCAGGGACACGTTTGTTGGTGGGTTTAAAGGGACGAAGTATCGAAACAAAAAAAGTTAGCAGATTGTAGAAACAGCAGAAGTTGTCTGTCGCCGCAGTGTCCTTTTCCTGCGTTCCCTTCAGAGCCAGTAGTACTAAAGCGGCCACTCTCGGAGGACACATTTGTAAGGAATTTTGCAATCTTCCCGTCAGCGTCACCTCTAGCAGTACAAGCTCACCGCACTCCAGTCCAATCGTGGACCAGTGTTCACGTGGGCGGAATTTAATTTAAGCAACAACGTTTCTCATTCAGTGGAAAGTCGAGCAGTCGCCGTGCAGGGTATGTTATATTTCTTGCCCAGGGTGGCGGGTTCGTCCGACACAGTTTGAGTGTCCAAAATTCTCCGAGCTTCGCTAGCGTCGCCCATTATGCATTTACAATATGCTTTCTGTTTCGTATCCTCCTGTCACGTGGGACATCTGTATTATGCCACAATGAACGCAAAATTAAAGATGTTCATTTGTTTTAATGATGTTGTTACAAAATGGATTATCCTCTAGGAATTAAAAACTAAAAACCGAGGAAATAGGAATAAAGCATTTGAATTAAATTGTTTCCCTCATACGTCAACCAGCAACCGTACAAGAGGCAACATAATGAAGTTTAATAAACATCAAACATTTTCAAACATACTAAACATCGCTAGCATGTTGCAAGGTGGCCACTTCCTACGGTATATTCTGGTTCGGTGAAAAGAGAATATGGTTTGATGGAAAATGGAATACAGGCAGTGGCAGGGCGCGAAGAACGAATGTAATATTGCCTTTCGAAGCACGAAGGAGTGGGAACCTCCGGAACGCTGTTATTAATATTGATTAGGATCCTAGGGTAGCCAGCTAGCGTGTTAGCGAGTGTGACTGGCAGCGGATGCTGTCGGTGCACTACACAAGGCGGAGAGGCGAGAAAAAGGAAGCAGTGAGCGATAGAGAAGGCGCAGCGGCAGCTGCTGCACTGCACGCGCCTGGAATCCGAGAAAAGTAGCCCACGTTTCCAATCGCACCAGAAAGCGTTCCGTCTCCGGCACCTGGACCCACGAACGTTGGCGAACGTTCGCTTCCTTTTCTACGCCAAGAATTTCCTTTGAATTGGCCTCACCCGGGTTGGGTGGAATGGGGAAGGTGCTCCCGCCAGCGATTCGGCCGTGTTAACGCTAGTGAAACGAACTGTGATAAGAACGTCCGTTGAATTGCCCGTAATTTATATGCAGGAAGCTACAACGATCGGGATAAGACGATTGAAGGATGCCCCATCGGACGGAGCAGAGGGCTGATGAGGGTACGGTGGCAGAAGGAGCAATCGGGAGAACACGTAGATGGTTGATTCTAGTGGCGACCATGGACTTACACCGTTCGGTCCAGAAGATAAAGCGCACCGGATACATACCAGCAGCGAAGGAAGTGGCGGCTAGAAAATGGTCTGCCTTAAGTGGTAGATTCATGGCTGCTTCACTCCATAGTGACCGATGCTTGGTAGGACGCGTGACTCTCCGGTTCGGCAGTTGCGTTCCGAAAAGGTTCGGTTGAAAATGCAACTCAACCCGCCACCCCCGTGTGCCGCTAGCACGCGTACGGCAGTGCTCTCGCAAAGAAAGTGTAACTAACGGCAAAATCCGGCATAAATATGGCATTTGCTTCATACGAAACGGAGACGGCACTTTCGTTAAATCTTTGACTCTTTTCCGTCGGTTGTCCTTGTTTTACCCAACGTCGGCGGAGGGGAACTGCTAAGGAAGGAGAGGAGTCCATCGCTTGATGTTGTTTGTAATTCAAATTCAAATCGAGATGTTGCAAACGGAAACAAAGTGTCGCACTCGGCTGTGGAAAAGGAACAGACGATGGAAGAACAGAAGACCGGCCGGTTGTGGAGAATAAAATGCCATGGACAAAAGGATATTGTACGCCGGGGCGGGCACCGTCGAAACACGACTGGCTCACTCACACTCACCTTCGCTCCTCGGATTCTCTTTCTTCCTCCACGGTTCGTACTTTGTCACAGCGATTCCGTGTCACCCAACGTAACGAACGGTGAACTGTGTAAGCGCACGGTTAGCATTCCGATGAATAATTCATTTTCCTTCCGGTTGCGCGCCCTGCCAGCCGAAGCCGTCGCAGGAGGGCATCGTTCGCTTCAGCTGAAGATGTCGTCGGCGTGAAGGAAGCGATGCACTTACTGGAGAGCTACACGACGTTACGGTTCCGTCGTACGGTCCGTGGGCAAGCTAATGGCATAACAGTTGATGGCAAAACGATGCCCACAAACAATTGAACACAATTTGTTCAGAAACTTTGCCTAGGGAACTATTTTGTTGGTGCATTGTTCGTATTGTTTTATGCCTTAAGGACACTTTGGTTATGTTACTCCCAGTTATGTCAACGTTGAATTGGCCAGTGTAACAACCATCGAACACTATCGAGCGGATCTCATTCATAATGCAGCCCTTGACGACATAGTTATGATTTCAGTTACAAACATTTTGAATGGGCTTCTCTAGCGAGAGAAAGAGAGAAAAAGAATTTGATACTGTTGCGCAGAGCGTTCGCCATTTACATTCGGGATAGAAAAGTCAATCAGAACAACAACGCACGTCTATTTTGCTGCAACGTCCTGGCCCTGAGTTGGTAGGGATGATCGGACGGAATACAATCTATAAACTCACGCCGTTCGTTCCCGCCGTCCTCGTTACACCCGGAAACATTTGCAATACTGATAAGGTTTTCCTGCTGTTCGATTGCCCATCCTGTTTCTGCTGTAGGTACGTGCCACCGGGAAGATGTACGCGTGCAAGAAGCTGGAAAAGAAGCGCATCAAGAAGCGAAAGGGCGAATCGATGGTATTAATAGAGAAGCAGATCCTGCAGAAGATAAACTCCCGCTTCGTGGTGAACCTGGCGTACGCGTACGAGACAAAGGACGCCCTCTGTCTGGTGCTGACGATTATGAACGGTAAGCGGAGGAGAAGGAGACGTGTAGGAGTGGTAGTGTTTATTTAATTCCAATATTGTTGTTCCTTTTCCTTGGTGCTGTGCAGGTGGCGACTTAAAGTTCCACATTTACAACATGGGAGGCGAACCCGGATTCGAGCTGACCCGGGCACGATTCTACGCTGCGGAGGTGGTCTGCGGGCTAGAGCATTTACACCAGCAGGGAATCGTCTATCGGGACTGCAAGCCGGAAAACATCCTCCTGGACGATCACGGGCACGTGCGCATCTCGGATCTGGGCCTGGCCGTGGAAATCCCTGAGGGTGAAATGGTCCGTGGCAGGGTCGGCACCGTGGGTAAGTAATCTCAGCCCACGAGAGCGGCAACTAAAGGAATCGTTGTGCAACCAGCATCAACAATTGTTTGTTCGCTTCATCATCCCCTCGTAGGTTACATGGCGCCCGAAGTGATCGACAATGAAAAGTACGCATTTTCACCGGACTGGTTCAGCTTCGGCTGCCTGCTGTATGAGATGATCGAGGGCCAGGCACCTTTCCGGGCCCGCAAGGAGAAGGTGAAGCGCGAGGAGGTCGACCGGCGGGTGAAGGAGGATCCGGAGAAGTATTCTCACAAGTTCAGCGACGAAGCCAAATCGTTGTGCCAACAGCTGCTAGTGAAGGTGGTGAAGAGCCGGCTGGGATGCCGCAACGGGCGCCACGGGGCGCGCGAGGTCAAGCTACACCCGTTCTTCAACAGTATTAACTGGAAACGGCTCGAGGCCGGATTGAACGATCCTCCGTTTGTGCCGGATGTAAGTATTGTCCTGCCACCTGGAGGACCTGGTATAGGTGGCTATACCACCTTGCCTACCAGCCCTTTCTCATTGGACCTTCCTTTTTGGATTACCGATGTTCCCTCAGCCACACGCGGTTTATGCCAAAGACGTACTGGACATCGAGCAGTTTTCGACGGTGAAGGGCGTCAATTTGGACGCGACGGACGAAAATTTCTACACCAAGTTCAACACTGGCTCCGTGTCGATACCGTGGCAGGACGAGATGATCGAGACCGAGTGCTTCCGCGAGCTGAACGTGTTCGGTGTGAACGAGTGTCCGACGCCCGACCTGCTCATCAACGCCACGCCGGTGGTGGAGAAGCCGGGCTGCTTTCCATTCCGGAGAAAAGTAAGTGTCGCTTGTGAGTGCTTCACCGTAGTAGAAGATTTTCAATTTTCTTTTCCCTCCGTTTGTTTTGTGTTGTTGTTTCAGAAGAAGCAGACGGCTCGCGAGAAACCGGTACCATTCAACGAGAAGCTGCTGTCCTCTAGTCAAACGACGGTCAGCTGTAGCCAGGCCCCGAACGAAAGTTGATAGATGTAATCGGGAAGCTTTCTGAATGGCGTGCGCCTACGGCGGGATGATGCAAGCGCAGAAGGGATTTTTGTTGAGAAATGCGTGTGGAGACCTACTGCGTTTGGGATTCCGGGGGGCAAATTTGATTCGTGGGCACTCCTCCCCCACCCTGGTGGTGCGTTCGGCTGCGAATCGATATGCCAGATCATTTTGTCCCGGCGAACATTTTCAACCTGTTTCATCCAGAGGTGAAAGACAGCAGAACATATTCTGCGTTCCCGAAACTACTCTACCAACGTACGGTGTGGCGCTTCAACCAAGCAAAAGAGAACAAGAGAACTCGTTAGGGAAGTAACGTTTCTCCCCCATTACAAAACTCACTAAGCAACTCAGCAACTCACAGTCAATGGTACACAATTATGCACTTGAACATTTTCTCATACGCACGTAAAAGTAGATAATTTAAAAATGAAAAAAAAAACAAACAAATTGCAAGCAAACACAGTTACAAATCAGAGCCAGAGGGGCAGATATATGTGCTCGACTCGTAGCAAAAGAAGAGGAGCAATCTGAATCGTGCAACTGTTCTGGATCTGTTGCCAAATTGCATTTGGTGGGTGGGTGTGTGTTTTGTACGCAGGACGCAATAGAGTTTGCTAGCGAGTAGTAGCGTTAAGGTGCAAGGTCAGATAGTGGTTCACTTTGAAGATGAAATACTATGAGAGTTAATAGTATGAGTTTTAGCTGTGCCAGGAATCAAGACAACTGCTTCGAAGAGAAGTACGGCTTTCCGGTGCCAGCCCTATCTGGCTTTGATGTTTTTGTTGCCTTTCATGTTTTTTTTTTAAAGCTACATTGCTTAGTAAAATGTAACTGCTGCAAAGAAACAGTTTAAAAAACTGTATTTATTTGACGATTAACAAAAATTATTTAAATTAAATACTTTGCATCAAATTTTGAATATTGATTGATTCGTTTTTGAACTAATCTGATGATTCTTAAACGACAAAAATCGTGGTCATTTCGTTGTTTTCATTTCAGTTCTGGCCAAATAGAGGGCCTTTTGTAACGGGAAGAGAGGTGACGATAATGATGGCAAGTTAGAATTTACGCTGATATTATTACTGCCACCGTACGTCCAACACATCGATTTTGAGGATGTGTGTCAGGAGGAAAAACAATCTTGCCAAAGCTACGCGTATCGCACAAAATTTGGCCCACCTCGTCTTTAACTGGTTCAGCGTGGAAATAGATGTTTTGTTTTCTTACTTGTAAACTATTGCTTGCATGCACTGCCAACGCATGTGTACGTTTTCATATTGACTTTGCTTTGTTCTTGCATTACAAAAATGACTTCTTCAAATAGACAGCTGACATGAATGTAGAGAGAAGGTGCTCCACTGTGCTATATATAATTAATCTTGTTTGGTTTGGATGCGATGCATGAAGTTCTATGTCATTCAGACAATTATCAATAGCACAATAGCAGCCTCATTTTGTTTTTGTTTTCTCACAGTAAATGATGTTATTGTTTGATGCTTTTGATTGACAATGATTTAACAGAAGCACGAGACACGGTCGCACAGCCACGTGGAAGAAGTACTTGGAGAGTACTTAAATCTCTTAATGTTCGAATGCATCTTTTTAACAAACTTTCATACTCATGTACTAATCAATTATATACTGTAGACTATTCGTGGCTAGGAGCTATAGAGCAAGAAGAGCTTGGAGAGAAGGAGAAAGGAGAAGCAGAAAAGAGAAAAAACAACTCTATCGCACGTAATATCCATAATACACACACACACAAAATGCACAGACGAATGATTTCGGAGCAATTTTGAAGCCGCATAACGCATAACGTATGATAAACCTATACTAGTTACCGAAAAGAAAAGAAAGGAAAAGAAAAAAAAGGCATACACAAACGCTGCAAGCAGCAGGAAGCGTTCGATGAAGGATAAGCAATTAGGAATTTAGGATTTGGTTGTTGACAATGTATGAGTGAAAGCAATCATTTACTAGGGCTGTTTTAGCTTTAATCTATGCGCCGGAGGAGAATTGGTTAGCGTTTTACTGAATCTTTAAAGTATTGTGTTCAAAACTTTGTATCAATGGGAAGCCCACATAAATGCACAAAAAGGACGAAAGAGAGCGGGCTTCAAAGTGCTTTCCTTGGTATTTTATTTTATATTGTATGCTACCGATTTTTTTGTTTAAGTTTTATATGAACGCAAAAAAGTAATAATAAAACAGTAACACTACTTTACACACTTGAACCCGTTGAATGTAAGCAAACGCGTAAGCAAAGAACAACATACTCTAAATACTAATCGTTTACGTGCCAATGTAACGTTGGTGTACCATTAGTAGTTTTAGTTTCTATTGAGTAAGAAATTACTTGTGATTGATATGCGTAACCATTATTACGAGCCCCTGAGTGTTTGTTCGCCCTTTTTTTTTTTTTTTTTTTGGTCGCTAATTTGTATGCAACATCCCGCTTAGGTCGACCATTGGTAGCGTAAGAACGAAAAGTGTAACTCAGAATCAAGTTCACCCTTCTCTCAGTAACTAGAAGATTAGAGACTTGGCCGTAGCAAAACTCCTTACAACTGGCTGTTCTCTATATGAACAAACCCCTATAGCACAAACACCCCCTCCAACATTTTATCGTCTTTGTATATATTAGCAAGTAATAGTAGAGCAGAAAAAAGTGAATAAAGTATGGTTCGCTAAGATGTTACGAGAAACAGCAATGTTTGCGCCAAACGAGACCAGCACAGGAGGCAATTGTTTGGACATTTAGCGGGACGAGAGGCGAGAAGGAACAAAAAAAAGCTCGAGCCCCACGGGCGATCCATCGTGGAAAGAAAATTAAACGCCCCTCCCGTCTTTGATGCAACATAAATATAATCTTGTATGTGTGTTTAATTACATTGTTTTCGACACATGATGAAGTACAAGAATCTCTAAACGTAGCGTAAGCACTAAATGGAAACAATATGGAGAGAAATCCTCTTTCCTAAAGCAATGAAAGGTAACGAAAACCCCCGTTCGTTCTCCATCTCGTAGAACCAACCGCAATGTTCGCGTTCGTCGCGCTCAATAAAAACCTGTCGTGGTGAAAATAAGTTAAAGGAGCATGATAGTGGGATGATGCAATATATGTAAACAGCAAGTTTGAGTTCGTTCGTGTGAATGCTAGTTAGGCTGGATGCAGAAGTTGCTCTTCTAATTGCGTCCCGAAACGAGGCAGTCGAAGCCTGGTGCGCTTCAAGCAGGTGTCGCGCTGGAACCAAACTCAAACAGCACAGCTAGTGTTCGGTCAAAACAGCATGGGGACAAAGCTGAATGTAACCCAGATGAGAGGAGGATTTGTTTTTTGAAGCGACAAGCTGGAAAGAAATTTTAGCGTTATGCAATTTCACGTACACGGGAGGGCATTTTTAGATGTTCAAACACTCTAAGGGAAAAGCTATATAAAATAATGAATAAATAGAGAAATTAAAATAATATTCCGTACATAGTTATTTTGGCCTGTTGAGTTTTAATCGAAAATCTTTCAATGAACAACTGTAATAACACTTACATCTTAAAAAACCAGGTTTTCCTTTAAGCTCGGTTTGGTTTGATTTTTGAAATCGTGGAAACTACCCAAAGTTCTTGTGCTGAGATATAGGTGGCGCTGTGCGGATGAGATATACTGTGGCATTTTCGAAACCACGCTTTGAAGTGCAATTGCAACACAATTTTAAAAACGATCTCAGAGATCCTAATATATTCTATTGTTTATTATATTTTTCCGTCAGTTTAGTAATTTTTCTCCCTAGTGCGCAGTTCGTTGACCTCACTATATTGGCAAAAATAAGCCAGGCCCTGTGTCGCAGTTATTGCATTTGAGATTTGAGCTTTTGTTTTCATTATCAGCACACAACATTGTCCCACTGCACGGGGAAAATGGGATCCGCTGCGCCACTGAACGTGTCAATCACTGAACGCAGTAGTGCTTGATCTTCTTGATCGGCTAACGGACGATGCGACACTGCGATACTGCCGCAAAATAGGAGCGTGCGTGACGTGAGACACGTACCGCGGTCATCTGTTTCATTGATAAGCGAAAGGGACCGGACGCGGACGCGTGCAGAACAAGAACGTTTAACGAACGGCAGCGTGTAAGTGACGGAGAGGAAAGCAAAGGAATCAACACAGACATTAAGTCAATCGAAAAGTACCCTCGCCGAATGCGAATGAATGGATGCCAATTGAAACGGATCGTCTCGTGTTCGATTAGGGACGCCCGGACGGTAAGGGTGTGTGAGATTAGAAGTTGTAGAGGTGCATGTAGACGAGTTTCGCATAGGTGCTTGGATGATGTCCCTGAACATGTTTTATTTCTGCGCCTAAACAAATGACCGATTGTTATGATACATTGTGTGGCAAATAAATAATAATCCTTCTATTTATTGCAGTTTGATGCAACACAAGCGATAACAAGTAGTCGCAATCGCTTGCAGAGAGGCTGATTCTTCTAAAAATACTGGTGCTGGTCAAGGTCATGCAAAGCGACCCCCTCCAGCGGATCATTAATGAATTGATTTCTTTGCTCCTGGGTTCTCTTCATCCTCTTGGAGAGAACATTTCGACTTCATGCTGGCAGCACTTGGTGAGAAAGAAGCCCGTTATCAATTTTCAACCGTATTTTTTTTCTTTTCCTTTCCAAAGTCAAGCAAACCGTAGCAGTATTGGCTTGTTTTATTTGGCCACTGTTGCCGACAACGGAAACCAGATGATTGTCCGGCACCAACACAGACGCCTCCACGGGGGCACCAATCGAACACACAGGCGCGAGCACGTGTGCGAATCAGTCCCGGGGGGGAAGCATTTTAATTGTCATTGGAGACTAATTGCCCCTCGGCCGGGAAAACGAGCGCGGACTCGCAATCGATGACACCATTCAGTCAGGGGCGGGCGCGACATTGGGCGACAGAAAAAAAAGTGTGTCGCCTTCTGGTTTCGGCAATCGTCTGACCATTTGCAGCCCTTGCCCAACGCGAGAAGATCAACCTCGGATGAGGCCGAGAACTTGCGCCGATGATAGCGCTGACGCACGGCGGATCGATCGACCCGCTCAGTAAGCGCGCGATCGTTCTCGGGAGCAGAGCAAGCACAGGGAATAAGTGCAAGCAGCATGCGGTCGGTTACGTCAGTTTCTTCCTGCCGGGTGGCTCTACTGCTGGCCGTGGTGGCGCTGTTGGCGTGCGTCGACCAGGTCGGTTCCAGTGTAGGGGCGAACCGGACGTCGGCGCTGGAGGAGGCACGGCTGCAGCGGGAAAATCTCGTCCGCAAGTACCTGAAGCGGCTGAAGAAGGAGGACGGTGCGATAAAGCTGGTGGGTGGTCGGGGGGATTTTGAGGGTGAGTTTTTAAAGGCATCAACTTCGGTGAAACGTACAAAAACGATCAGCGTCTCCTACAGAGAAACGCACATACAATTTTTACTAGGATCAGTGCCTTGCCTTTCTTTGTTATGAGGAGCCGAAGAGCAAAGTTAGCCATGAAAAGACTAAGCCAGTGAGAATCGATGTTGGAGTTTGTGCAAAAATTATCCTGCAACCTACCAAATCCTGGTGCCATTCCATTGGCTTTCACGAAAAGCTTTTCAATGTCCCTCTGAAACGCTGACATCACCTGCCGCCCGGAGCTGTGACTGCGGAACATTATCCTTCGGTTGACAGTGAAAAATGACTCTTTCCACTCCAGCGCGGAGCCGTCTCGCACACCGCAGTGACGTTGCGGTAAAGTGGCCAACGTGGCGCAACGGATAGCCGACGTAATAGTCTCCGCGATGACGCAGACAAATCCCTGCAAATCCCCATTGCGGTCGCAAACCGGTGCGAGATTTGTGCGGGGAAGCCATTCAACCTGCTACTGCGTTGCGATGAGTCGTGCATCTCGCCTACTACATTCGGTTATCGGGTAGAAGTTTTTTAATGTTTGTGTTTTTTGTTGCTGCAGGAAACGTGGAAATATTCCACAGTGGACGGTGGGGCGCGATCTGCGACGACGAGTGGGACCAGGCGGAGGCGGAGGTCGTCTGCCGGCAGCTCGGCTTCCCCGGCCACCTGAAGCCGACGCACACGGGCCACTTTGGGCGGGCGAAGCGCAAGTTCTGGATGGACAACCTGTACTGCGGCGGGAAGGAGCGCGAGCTGGCCGACTGCCACTTCGACGGCTGGGGCACGAACGACTGCGAGGCGAGCGAGGCGGCCGGCGTGATCTGCAAGCGGCCCGAGGAGGACGAGCCGGCCACGACGGAGAAGCCCGTGCCGGTGGAGTTCCGGGTGCCGAAGGAGCGGTTGGAGCGGAGCAAACTGGAGCTGCGGCTGGTCGGAGGTCGCGTGGCGGACGAGGGCCGCGTGGAGGTACGCCTGGTGCCGGCCGACGGTACGGGTCTTCCCGGTGCCTGGGGAAGCGTGTGCGGCGACGGATGGGGCCTGCTGGAAGGCAATGTCGTCTGCCGGCAGCTCGGGCTGGGCTACGCCAACAATGCCGTCCAGACGGACTTCTTCTCGGGCGCGGAGGAGGGCATGGAAGCGGGCCCATCCCTGCCGGAGCTGCTGCTGAGCGGCACGGAGTGCTACGGGAACGAGACGTCTCTGGCCGACTGTCGCCACGATCCGATCGGATGGCGGAGTGCGCGGTGCAGCGAGCGGCGGGGCCACGTGGCGGCGGTCACGTGCGTGGCGCAGATGGCCGACCTGGTGTTCGACCACGTCGAGCTGGAGCAGTCGCTGCACCTGGAAGACCGGCTGATGTACCTGCTGCAGTGCGCCATGGAGGAGAACTGCGTGGCGTCGCAGGCGTACGAGATCCAGCGCGAGAACCCCAACTGGCACCTGGAGACGCGCCGGCTGCTCAAGTTCACGGCGCGCGTGGTCAACACGGGCACCGCCGACTTCCGGCCGCACATCCCCAAGCACCTGTGGGAGTGGCACCTGTGCCACATGCACTACCACAGCATGGAGGTGTTCGCGACGTTCGACGTGATCGATGCGGGCGGGCGGCGGGTGGCCGAGGGCCACAAGGCCTCCTTCTGCCTCGAGGACAACCAGTGCCTGCCGGGCGTGGAGCCGCGGTACGCGTGCGCCAACTACGGCGACCAGGGCATCTCGATCAACTGCTCCGACATCTACCGGCACAACATCGACTGCCAGTGGGTGGACATCAGCGAGCTGGACTTTGGCGAGTACACGCTCAAGGTGGCCATCAACCCGGAGTTCAAGGTGCCGGAGATGCGGTTCGACAACAACGCCGCCACCTGCCGCCTGCTCTACACGCAAACGTACGCCCGTGTCTTCGACTGCAAGCTGGAGCGTCCCTGAACGCGAGCGCTGACATTCCGACTGCCAGCAACACTTATGCTCCTCGTGTACAGTGTTTAATTCTCATCGCAGACAGTGCGTCTTTAGTACATGTATAAGAAGTCTTGAAAGCCGCAAGAAAGGGCTCAACAGCCACGCAGATACATGATAGCAACTCTATAAATAAATGTTAAATAAACCAACTTTTATAACCACTTGCTAATCGAATCTTAAGCCTTGAATTATGACCTTTAGTTTTTCGGCAAACGCGAGTTTCGGACAGAAATGCATACTCCTTCCTGTGTGTCCCAAATCACAAAAGAGTTTATGTTCAACAATTTAGTCTTCATACAATTATTCTAGTTCGGTGTCTTTGTACAAACGGCTTATCCAGGTTTGAGGTACACAAGTAGGTAAAGTTTGTATGTGTTTATTTTTGTACGTTTTAAGGAACCCATTACAGTTTATTTTTGTCTACAGATGTTGTTTAACTTTAGAAAAAGTCCAAATAACAGCAACTCTTTATAGTTTTCAACATGGCATCCGAATAATTCTCTTTTCTTGGGTAATGGTGGGTAACTCATACCAATTATTATTTCGTGCATTAGGGTGTTCGTTTGTCCGCTGTGATGTGGTTGGTTTTTCATCTTTTTTTCACATAGAACTGTCATCGTCACGAAAGCTTGCGTGAATTCACCACAAGGGGTCAAGTTATTAAGTAATAAAGACAAAATTACAGTTCGGTGCACTTTTGTGTCAATCACCAGAGCTAGGTAAAAGATGCCAATACGGTGCAAGCTAATCGATTCACCGTAATCTTGCATCGTTAACTGTTCATGAGGAAAGTCATCAGTATTGAATGCCTTTAAAATTATTGTTCAATCGATAACTGAAAACATCGAAGACCAAAGCCGACTGACCATAATTTGAAATTGAAACATCAGAAAAGAAGAGCCGAAAGAGATAAAAAGTGAAAAGATACTCTTGCCATGTTGCTTCCCAGAAGCTAAGCAAAGAACACTCGAGTGCTTCGTTGTGGTCTAGACTAAAACAAGGGCGGCGTTAATTAAAAATATAAAATAAATACAAAACACACAAGCGAATGGTCATTGCTTACACACCTTACACAGACACACACAGGCACAACGGAGCACGGATGGTTCAGCAAAGGCTTCGACAACGCGATGACTAATTAGATATCGTGCAGTCGTCACCGCGGGCCGGGCTCTCATTAATATACCGCCTCATTTCGCGGGCGCCTCAGGCGGGCCGGAGATGGTTTGGGCCACCTGAAGCGCCTTAATTGCCCGCGGACGGTAAGTCAGGTCCAGGCCAGCTCCAGACGGAACCCTCGAATGCAATCAAATGGTCGTGGCTAATGGGTTTGCTTATGCGAGCTAATTGCCACACACTTTCGTTCGTCGGTAGCTTTTCGTCACCGGTATGCTCCGTTCGTGGACAAACCGAAAAAGTTTCAGACGGCCTGCGTGCATTCTGTTGGCTTTCTTGTGCCGTCCGGCGGAGCCCTCGCTCGCGTGCATTTGTCCAGGCGGCCTACAATCAATTGCGCGTCCATAAATCAAACATCCGACCCATCGATCAATGTTTCAATTTCGTTCAATTAACGCCATAGCACTTTCGTTCATTTTGTTGTTGTTTTTTTATTTAAAGTCCGATTGCTAACCTATTAAATTTTCTGTTGTGGTCAGAAACAGGGTTTTGATAAACAATTTTAAACTGTTTTAAAGAATTGTTATAAAAACAAGCTTTCTTGACATCTCATCACTAACCTTCTGCTTCAGTGAAAAGATGGACTTAGAAGACAAAAATGACCAACAAGTTTCTGGAAAGGTAACCACCCCAATTAGCGAATTGATAAATGATTAAAGAGTGCTGTTGAATGTAAACACAAAATAAAATCCCTTAAGGGCCTTGCTTGTTAAACAAGTGCGATAATTTGTTTTTTCTGTGAGTGTAGCAAGTGTAAACGATTACGGCTTCCGCACAGGGCTGTTTCCGAGAAGACGGAGAAGAATCGTACGCGGCACCAGGCGGCTCCATTAGCTGTGCACGTGCGCCAGTGTGAACGGTGACTCAGCTCGTGGATCCCGGGTTGGTGGTGGTGGATCAACCGTTGCCTAAGCCACTCATCCACGAGGAAAGACGAGGTTCGGTGGTTTGTGAATTCTCGACGAGCACGCTCCCTTCGCATTCCCTTGCGAGAAGCGTTGCATGTGCAGCTCGCCGATGCAACGCGCAAACATTAATCACTGGCAAACCGCGAAACCGAACTGTTCGCTGATAAGCTGCTGGCCCCCTCGTCCCAACCACCAACTCCAATCCACCGTGTCCCAGTCGAAGCGAGCTGAGTTACGCATCGCGATTTCCGCTCTGCTCGAAGGGTGCTCACAAGAAAGAGATGAAGAGAGAGATAGAGCGATAGAACGAGAGAGAGAAAGGCGAAGAGCAGACCGGAATTAAAATGGTAGTGGAAGCTTTCCAACACACCAAAGGGAAAGCACAAGGGAGGCGGGAGAAACTGGAGGGGGAGCAGGGTTCTCTGGCAGTCATAATATAAACAACAACGTGCCGTCTCTCTACAGTGTTTTTTTTTCTCCAATTTTCTTGGAAGGGCTGGGCACGAGTGGGGAAGTGTTCTCGCATGTGGGCGATTGACGCGAAAGAGAGAGAGAGAGCGAGTAAAAAGAACAACCCACCGCAGCTAGTCCCAACGGCAAGTGTGTGTTTGTATATGTCCGATTCGTGGCAACCACTTGGCGCGAGAGCACGTTCCCTGGGAGAGCACGATTTCCCTTCGAGGGCGACCGGGCCCCAAACACACAGCTCCCGGGAGAGAAGGCAAGAGACAACAAACAGAGCAGACAGAGCTCGAGCTGCTTTAGCTGAAGTTTGGGAAGCGCAAGCCTCGCGGCGTCTACAGTCACTACAGTCTACAGTCGGTCAGTGTTGCCGGAGAGGTCTTTGTGGGCGCAGCTCGCATGGTGTCGCATACTCGCTGCTAAGCGACGGCTTGGTGGTCGAAGACAGTGAAAGAAGAACAGGAAGCTACTGACAGCGCTTCAGCTGCAACAACAACAACAAAAAACGGTTGGTTTTCGTTGTGGGACACTTGCCTGTGAGTTCGTGCAATTCCCTCCCTCGTGTGCGTGTGTGGCCCTAGCGTTCGTTACAACGTCGATCGAATCCCTCGTCTTTTAGTGTCCAAACTTCCCTGAATCCAAACTTCACGCATCCATTTGACGTGCGCGTGTCTGGACGCGAGTGGACTGCATTCTGATGGCCAGAATAATTATGTCATCCGCCAATCCCTTGGAACCCCGTCCGGAGGTGGAAGGATACCAAACGGTTAAACTCATCACAATTTTTGGAACATGGACCAGGCAAGCAGGTGGCCTGGAGAACCTGGCGGTTTTTGAACGTCAATTCCGCGCGTACCGATCCCTTCGTTCGAGTGATGGGAAGAAATACGCACCGATGATTTCAAATTACGGAATAATTACATAAAGAGTCATCCAATGCCCCCACGGCAGGGTGCCCTCCGTTGGGACGGGGGCATGAGTTGTCCTGGGACTGGGACTTTCGACCCCCCCCCACCCCTTTCCCTCCAACCTTAGCCACTCAGCTCAGCTTCTTTTTCGACTCTTGTTTTCGTCGACGTTTACCGTTGGCCCGTGAACTTCCGATAAGGGTTTCTCCCTTTCCCCCGTCAGTCGGACAGAGTGTGTGCACACAAGTGCGCGAGCAAGTGATCGTGAAAGAGAGAGAGAGCGAGAGAGAGAGTTGGGTCGTCGAAACTCAATGGCGTAGTGCGAGTGTTCGATGGCGTAGCCCGAGAGTGAGCTGGACTCTTGGGCTTGGGAGTGGAAGTGATAAGGGCGTGTAGGGTTGGACAAGGTGCGGGGGAGGTGCGCTGTGACGAACTGCAAACGTAAACATTGCCAATCGAATCGCACGCCGTGGCGTCGGTAAGCAAGTTCCGGATGAAGCGCGGTGGGGTTGAAGAAGGGCAACGAAATGGGAGCGAGAGCGAGACGAGCGAAACGAATGATCTGTCCAGATGATGATGAGAAGCTGTGCGATGGAACGGAGAAAGGTGGCGGGCTACCGCCGGATGGATTCACCGAGACGCCAACGCGCCCGGTTGATGTGTTGACTACGGCGAGACGTGAAAGTGACCGACTTCGAACCGTCCGGGAACACTGTCTGAGTACCCGGTTCGTGTCACGGGCTCAAACATGTGCCGCTTGTGCCATCGAGGGACGGTGAAAAAAAGAGACAGAGATTCAGAAACAGGGGAAACAGGCATGGAGAAGTAGTCCAAGCGTGAAGCAGGCGGCATACGATGACAAGGCAATCACAATAAGGATGCTACCAGGTTCGGGTTCAGGATGTTCCGGATGAAAAGCGAGCACGTTTTGCTTGCGGTTTTGTGCTGTGTTGTCGATCGTTCGGGCGTGCGATGCGAGGGAGGAGCAATCAACACGAAGCGATCAAACAACACCCGTTAGCGAACCGATTGAGGCAGGTGTTTAGTGTGTTGGTCCATTGTGACATTGTGTTAGATTAACTGGCCATTCAGGGCGGCCTTTATGGGCTAATGCAGCATGGAGCGCTGTTGACGCACAGCATGAGCACGTACTCCACGACCAGTTGACGATGCATGGTGAAAACAATGTTACCCATTGTTTGATCACGTCTTTGATGGGGCTTGTTTGGTGCTACAACGTAAGCAATCGGGTTTCGTGCTTTTCGGCTGTAATGTGTTTGATGGTTTCACCGTTTCCAACTACAATTTCGATAATTCCTATGTTCGCAAAGTGAAGGTCCGTTAAATTTGTCGTAGGACCGGTTTGAAGTGAAACACACATTACAAAAAAGTCTAAAATTTATTGAGCGAGTTACTTCTTCGCAGTTGAATAATTCAGTTTTTATTTTTCTATTTTTGGTATTCTATACCTTACCAGCTGGCCCGACGAACTGCTCCCCGTACAATTTTTATTATTACATGCAATAAGGTATTTCTTAAAGGTTTCTAATTTGAATGAAAATAAGTTTGAATTTATCATACTGGGAATCATGAATAATGATTTTACTACTGCTTTCAATGCAATGCAGCTTTATAAACTGCATTTTTAGTTTTCTGTTCTGGTGCGTAAATGAACAGAGAAGCCGGTTTTCCAACACATAAACTTGGCCATGCGAAAAACATGGCGTTTCAAGATTAACTTCCAACGACTGTCCTTGTGACATGTTGATTTTCATCTCAAATGCAAGTTTCACTGGAAATTGAATACGGTTAAATAGAAATGGCATATCATTGGAACTCAAGGGAATTCTCGGAGTTAAACATGCTGCCCCCTTATAAGTTTAAAAGTTTCACTGTATAATTCACGGCGTCGTCTTCTTTTTTAACACGAGCGATCAATTTGTATGATCGGAAATCTCCCGATATTTGGTTTTTAATTGGTCAATTTAAGTCACTAACATCGGTATTTTTCGAAGCTAAAATTTTCCAATTTGCTTTTTTTCTAAACCTTTGTAGGGCAAAAACGAACAAATCATCCCCAGACATCATCAAGATTGGTCCAACCGTTTTTGAGTTTTAGCGTTACTAACAAACATACATCCATTTTTATAAATATAGATTTTCATGTATATAGATCTGCAATAGGTTTGACTTAGTTATTTAACGATTATTTCGGCAATCTTTCGTCAGGATCAAGATGTGTTTACATTCTTTAATACCTCGTTTCATAAGTGTCCATTCGTCATCCTCTTTGTTTTCCAGCAAAAGCCCCTTTGAACAATGCTTTTGCGTAGTCCTCGAACCGCCTCATAATTGAAGTACAGAGCGAGAGATTATAACCAAATCACTGATAGGAAGTATCGACGCAAAATATTAGTTTTGCTTTCATAAAATGGTTAAAAGTGAATTCAAAATTTGCTGGAATCGATTTTTGAAGCGAAGTTTGCGATAATTTTTATTCGAGGTAGTAAGATATTTGGAAAAATTACAAATTTAAAAGGGGGTAAATTTAAAGCTTATAAAACTCGTTTTGTCGTTTCTTATTTTGTGATACTACTCGTAAGGACCTTACTCAGTCTCTGAATATCGAAACGATCACAATATGTTTCACTGCTGCTCGATTCAATGCACGGTTCCGTTTATTCTTTCGTAAATCGCAGCTCCTTGAGAACGATAAAGATAAGAAGTTGCTTAATTTTAACACTCGGGCATGAAGAAATGTCTTAAATGATCCAATTACGAACGAAAATATGTAGTTTTGATGTCACCATATTTTGTCCGCAAGGATTATTATTTTCCACCACTGTGCATTGCTGGAACTCAGAAAGAAGCTCTCAGTGGAGCTCAACTGTTAAGCGCAATTTCTAAGGATGCGCGATCAAGTTTTCCCCTAGGGTTTGAGTGATACGAACCTTTCCTCCTACCTTTTTTCGCGACGCTCCCTGGATGGGGAAAATTGCCTTTTGAACCACATTTCTTTGTTTTCATTTGGACGCTATTTAGAGCGCCGGGTCTCTCCAGCGAACACGTGCTCTTCGTTCTCTTCTTGTACAAGCAGGTTATTCTAGCCCATCTCTTTCACTCTTTCACCGCTCGCAGGCGCACACAAGGGACGCTTAATCTTTCGCCTTTTTCACTCATCGCTCTTTCGCTTCGCTCCCCTCCCGGTCTCAGAGAGATGGCGCTGCAAGCTCGCCGGGTTCACCGTTCTGCAGGGAGGGAAGAATGCGCGGGAACTGTTTGGACCGGTTGTTGGACAAGCCACGGGTCGCACTTGCTGGGCTGACTCGCCAAACCAGCCAGACTCGTGACAGCTTCCATTCGGGACGGTTGTGGTTTTTGGGCTCCCGCGTGTGGACCAACTCTCGAGCGAGAGCTTACCCCGGACGGGCAGGCGGGAGGAAGGAGGCAGCGGTTTTTCCTCTGGCGACTGGGCGAT
The DNA here is from genome assembly GCA_914969975.1 of Anopheles atroparvus. Lineage (NCBI taxonomy): Eukaryota > Metazoa > Arthropoda > Insecta > Diptera > Culicidae > Anopheles > Anopheles atroparvus. The sequence continues at coordinate 21,031,623 of CAJZCY010000001.1, forward strand.
TGGTTTGCGACCTTCGCTGTCGCTGGCGGTTTCGACTTTTGTTGGCGACGGCCGGAGGAAATAGAGTGTTTGGTTGCGTGGGACTTTCGCGCGGCGCTGGAAAATCCGTCACCGCGATGCAGTGGTTCCTGCTAGGTTGGTTGCCGTGGTCTGACACGCGCGTTTGTGCGCTTGTGTGGGTGCAGCAGCCTAGGTGTCTAGGCGCCGTCGAAGCGAGACCGAACAAGTGACTCCAAACATCCGTTGATCCCCGGGCAAAAAAGGGAAACCGAAACGGACGCTCGAGCTGAAACCGACGGGGCGTGAAGTGTGCGGGAGGTGGAAAATTCGATTCTGTCGTTTTCGTGCGAGTATTTGGCGGGTTTGCTTCAAGTCAAGTGTTGATAGGTGAAAAGCAAAAAGAACCAAGTGTATACAATCGGCACTCTTGTACGTCTTCATACAAAACACGGTCTTCTTAATCACAGTGCTCCAAAGTGAAGCTCTCGTTGTACGTAATCCTTTGTTGTTGTGTGGAAAGTGGAACGAAACAAAAAGCGTCTCGTGGCGGAACGAACAACAGCCCATTGAAAACTCTGCCCAAAAGTTCCCAATCGGAGGGAGTTCTCGGAAGCTGCATCGGGGAAGGCGGCTGACAAAAGTCCCGTTCAAGGTTTGTGTTGCAGCGAGCTTTTGGTAGATGAGCTGCCAGGAAAACCCCTTCGTGGGTTGTGTTTGTATTCGCGCTCCGGCCAACGCAAACATTGCGGCAGGGAAGATAAGTTTTCACGCTCCAGCCTTGCGTGGGAGCTCCTTCGAACGATTCCCGGCCACGCACTCCTTCCTGCGTGCGGCTCCGGATTACGCTACTGGCTGCAGGAAATGGAACGCTTCCCTTGTTTTTCCCGGGCGCATGAATTTGTTTTTATCGCCCACCGTTGTTTGCATCGCCCCTTTTCCTTGCATCGGCCACGAACGAAAAGTTTGCTTCTTTGACAAAATACTTTAACGTGCCTGTGAAGAAAACCAACACCGGAGGAAGGAAGAAAAATCGATGGCGCCACAAACCGTTCGATGGCGTTGCGTTGTCTGTCTCTTCCCTTGTGCTGCTTCTATTTTTGCCACTTCTTTTAAGTGTGCAATTTGTCGGTGCGAACCTCTGACCAACACACCCCGCAACAAACCCTCTGCACTCCTGTTTGGCCCAGCAACAAAGTGTGAATGCTACACGTGATAAAAGATAATCGCCGCCAGCACGTGTGGGAAAATGCAATCGCAAGCGAGGGCGTTTTATGGAGTGCTTTGGTTTTTCTATCGCACGCCAACCAACCAACCAACCATTGGAGCTGCTTCCCTGTTCCGCCTGAGGTGGTCCGGTAGAAAAAAAAAGTCAACGGACCTCTGCTGCACCTGTGGATGGAGCATGGGGTTTCTTTTTTTTTAATTACGGACTCAGCTCCCCCTTTCTGCAGCGGTACGCTTCAAACACTCTCAAGTGATCGATAATCTACATGCCGTGCGTTTTATTACGGACGATAAAGATTATTTGTGAAGCAGTGCAGCATTAAGCGGGTTACATGAGCGTGTTGTTGACTCACATTTAGTTTCGCAAATCAACAGTCGCTTTTCTTTCTTCTTTTTGTTGGCCTTCCAGGCATGCGATTTTGCTATCGATTATAATCGAATTAGGAAACACGAACATATGCCAACAATGGTGCTGCTTTTTGTTGAGTACGATGGGTGGATTTTATGCTAACTGATATTTCAACAAACTGGAATCAGTAACATTTTAATTATATTATTTAATGTCTTGGTCCATTAAAAAAAACCCCTGCTGTTCCCCCTGCCCAGAAAACTTACAATTTCTGTTAACATTGGTTCAAGTAGCTGTGTCAAAAGAACTTGAAATTTTTAATTTAATTTTCACTAGAATTTTTTTTTGTTAAATTAATTGTCTTGATCAATTTTGAAGCATTTCGTGTATACCATGTCCCGTTAGCTACTTTGAAGCTTAAAATTGAATTTTAATTAAATTTTGTCAACAGTCAATTGGTCAAACAGTGCATCTGAGGCAAAAATTACTTCCACAACACTGCATGTCCCCTGCGTCGTGCACGGCCCGAACATGTTGCGATTAAAACCATAAACGGCGCAAGGACAATGGCAGGCACTGATCCTGCGGAAACGATAAGCACCCTGTGCGATGTTGTCGGCTTCCACGCCGGACGGTGTATCTCTTCCGAGACGATGGTCCATAACAATGCCGGCCACCTAAAGGGTGCTTTGGGATGCAATAAAGATTAGCATTAGAGTGTGTGCCGGTGTGTCGCTGTGTGTGAGCGCCTACGGTACGGTTTCGGCACAAGTGCTCTCGATGCTCGTGCTGCATATCACGACCAAGTGCCGCCTCCTGTTCCTGCCCGGTTGACCCAACCTTCACCACACGCACACACATTGTCCCACGGCAAATCACGTGTGGCCCTTTTCGAGCATGTGGAGCCGGATGTGGTGCTCGGTGCTCGCATGCATTTTATGTACTCCGGGATCGAGCAAGTTTCAAGGAGTGTTCCGTAGACTTCGGGCTGCTGGGAGTGGGGTTTGACTTTTACGGGTCGTGAGGAAACCCAACAGAAAAAAGAAAAAAACATATTGGGACAAACCCGAAAGCGTGTAAAACATAAGCGCCCCCCGGGACGGAACGGAGCCTCGGTACTTTTACTTTCTGCTCCGCCCAAACGGCAATCCGAGCCAGCTTTTACACAGGTGTTGAGAATGGTGCGTTCGCCAGAAGGAAAGAAAAGCCCACCGAAAAAAAAAAACCCCCCTCCGGTGTCGGCGTTGGCGAAAGGAATTTAGAGCTTACACGGTTGTGCGTCGCTGGTACTTTTTGGCATTGTTGGGCCCCGATCGGCCAGTTGTTTTCGTAACACGCGTTTAAAGCAATACATTTGGAGCAAAAAGCTCCACGATAAATGACTTAACACGGACTTACCCACCAACCCCGCCCTCCCTCCCTCCATCCGTCGCGTAATGGGCTTTCGGCTTTTGGGTGAAACTGTACTGGAGAGGGAGAGCGAGTGAGAGGGAGAGGAAGTACATCTACAGTTATGTTTGTTCGGAAACGATTTTTTACCCTTGGATTGGGTGAAATTTCCTTTGCTGCGAGTCATGAGCGGTAAAGGGAGGTGTCGAGAGATTCATAAGGAACCACACCGGAAAACGAGACATGGAGGAGGGGGTGTGGGAGGAGTAATAAAAATAAAAAGCAAAGCACTTAATGCGCTCTGCATAATTTAGTACTGTGGGTCCCGTTGAGAGGTGGCTTTTTAACGAACGTTCTTTTTGGGAAGGTATATTGAGGCAGAAGAAACATTGGCTGACACTTTTGGTTGATCAATAAGCCGCAATCAGTTCCCCGGTGAAGATTCGGCTACGATTACGTTGCAACAAGGAGTTGGTGCCTATGAGGGCTCAATTTCCAAAGCTGCCTTTTGTCACTGTATCGCGTCAGCACGGATTCAACCGTTTCGATTATTTCTGTTTTTTCCCCCAGGCTAACGTAGAATAACGGACCCGATATGAGCCGGCACCGTGTGCCGGTGCAATAAATCTACAGAAATTTTCCACCCTCGCTCACCAGCATGACCATGACGGCGTAAATGTATTTGACACCGGCCTACCTCGGCGCCTAATGACATTCGAATGACCGACCAGGCGTCTCCATCTCCTTGCTGGGGTGAAACAATTTTCCCGCTTTCGGCAGCACGGTGACAACGCCACCGCCACCACCTCCAGCAATGGCCATTAAATCCATATTTTTTCCGTTATCGAGCCCACCCCTAACCAGGCCACACCATGGCTATTATTCATGAGCGACATTGTAAGCCCCCGAAACGACAAAGCTCCCTTCCCTACCGGAGCGGGGGAGAGGCTTGTAATCTGACGAAAGGAGAGGCACGAGGGGAAAACTTTACGCCAGTGAAAAGGCCCACCGACGGGTAACTAGTGTTCCCCAACCCGTCCCCGGCCCGCAGCCAACCTAAATCGATTTTAATCTCAACTCTTCGGTTTGCCAGATTCGTGCAGCGGGGGGTGGGAAAGCAATCAAACTGTGCGGCGAGGATTATCAAGGGATTTTGGGCCATAAATTGAGCCCGGCAGCGTTGAAGATGGTCGCTTCTGCTGGCAGCGTTACTGCTACCGAAAGGCGATTAAGTTGAAGATGAGATACAAAAGTTCTGCCTGCGCACAGAACGGCGGCCCGTTTCGGAGCAACTTGCCCGTGGAGGCATTTGGGCATAGTTTCGGTGCTTGGAGTAAATCATCAGGAGTTTTGCGAAGAGATGGTTGTGGCGCTTTCCTTTTTTAGTTTTTCGTTGAACGGTGGCTGAAGTTTTCCGATTGCCAACAGTTCCGAAGTTTAATCGGCGCCTTTCCCCTGTCGATGTTTCTGATAGCAACGGATTTTGTTCAACTTTTGAAGTTCTTTATTGTCTGAAATTTGTCAAATATTTATTCGTTTTCTTGGCCATCAAAATGCTCAAGGAAGGAATTCTGTCTCAGATCAAACTAACTTACTTCTACGACCCTTTTCGTAGAAAACATAAAATACAAATGTTGGTGTAACTTAGCAAACCAAATCTGATTGATCTGTCCTGTTTCCCAGAACATCATCGTCCCGAAATTCGAAAGGCAAATTGTGTCATCCTCGCACTGCATAGGACAGCAACCCGGCTATGCTGAGTCGTTGGCAAATTTGCAGAATGCGATTGCGTTCCACCGCAACTCTCCATTGGCTTACCATTTTCACCAACCAAACGTTTTGGTGATTCATCTTCGAAGCCAAAAGGGGAAAAGGGGCGCTCTCGAAATTCGCTTTGATGTGCAACGGTGGTTTCCTCTTGCAATCGTGGCGTAAGCTTCGCCTGGAGCGTTCGCTTTCGATGGTTTTCGTGCTGAGCTTTCCGGCATGAGAATGGTCGGCATGCCAGTGGATAAGTGGGTGAGAGATAATCCTCGGCAAGCAAAAATGTGCGGAGCGTGGGAGTATCTTTTGACGTGGGGCTTTTTTTTCCTTCCTCCTCTCCGCTTCACTGTTGCCATTTCCACTCCGTAGACTACGAACCGAACGTTGACGTGCACGGAAATGAAATTTTACTCTGATTGGCAACCGGGGAGGGAAATAACCAAACAAACGGGACGGCTGATGTCGAGTCGCGGTAAAGGCACAAATGAATGAATGCCGGAAATAGAATGCCAAACTGTCTGACAGTTGTCAAGCTGCGCGAGGTGCTGTTTTTTCGGTTTTGTTGTTAGCTCGTTTGCTCTCCTTCCTCCTTCGCTGACCCGGGGAAATGCCAAAATGCGCCGGCATCTTGTCTTAGTTATGAATGATTCTGTTATGCAAATGGGAACCGATCCAATTTGCATATTTACTCTTTTGTGCATGCTCCGAGCCGAGTGCCGGGGCACGATTTCCCGGTTTCCATAATCCACAGCACTCCTCGAGGGTTCGCTCACCAAAGACCCGGGTCAGGAGAGAAAGGAGCGACGGTGAGATGTCGGGTCGAACTGTCGAGGCAAATAAACTTCCACTTCATGCCGGTCGGTGCAGCAACCCCTGCTTTCCCGTGCGGGAATGCGTAAGCTCGCATCGACGATCGGTTTTGGAATGCAGGGCGAAAAACAAAAACTAATGGATGGAATCATCGAGTCACAATGCGGAAAAAAAAAGGTTCCAGTTCTCGCCTGGGTCGGTACCGTGTAAGAGCGAGCTTTGGGATCCAATTATCTCGGCAGCTCGATTGGCTTTGGGAGAACCCTTTTCTGTGTCCGTTGGTCCATATGTTCTGACCTTTTCTTCGTCCCTAGAAGACCTCCCGCTTTTCGATCAACAGCATGCGCAAGCTTACACGAAAAGGCGATTTCGTTACATCCGTGTCATCCAGTTTTTTTTCTTTTGCACATCCTTTGCCTTCTTTCTGTCGAGAGCTTCGACTTCAAATTATGCCTTTATTCTCGGCGGTAAATATAAAAATGGAACCCAGGCTCTGATGCTCGTGCACGGCAAAAGTCTCCATTAGCAGAAGCTCCATTGATTGAAATGTTAGTTTTTGCATTCGCATTGGGGGCCGTGTCTCTCGTATCCAATCAGTTTCCTACCTGCGACGCCGGTCTCCAAATCTGGATAACTGGCCGTAATTGACTGGTTTCAATCAACCGATACATAATACGGCTTAGACAGACGGACGTCTCCCCCATTGATTCTCCCCCGCCCGCGCGACTGGCAAGAATCGAGAAGCTGATAAAAGCATGGCAAATCACACGACTGGACCCCATCCCTCCGAGGCGGAAGCAGGAACAGCAGCAGAAGCAGCACCATTGTGGGTTAATGTAAACATCGTCCTTATCGTGCTTTGGCGGCTCGGCGGCGGTGGTGTGATCCGGGGGAGGACAGGTGGGCGGTGCACACAGCAAGCACGGTAGCGACACGGTAGAAGGGAACACGGTCGGTGGTGACACTTGATATGTTTATTTTCGTCCCGTTTCTCCAAAGACGGCAGCAGGCGCAAGACGACAGCCGGGCTGAAACTTCCGTGATGGAAACGTCGACTAACATGCAACCAGACTCTTCTGTGTGTATGTGTGCGCCTTTGTGTCTTCGTGGCTGTCTGTGTGGGAGTGTTTGTCTCAGCGCGTGTCAACTGAACCTTTATGGCGCTCGGAAAAGCGGCTGCTGCTTCACCTGGGGTTTTCTGGCGCTGGGGCGTCCGTTCGCAGGCGACTAAATATACAAACATCAACGTCCGCTGTTGATGAGCTGAGGTAGCATTTTACGTGCAAGGCGGTTCCATGGATGGGTTGTGAAAATTAGGTCAGCTTCAGAATTCAGCGCTGAGCTTATAGCAAACAGTCAGTTTGGAACAACGATGTGATTTTTTCTCGACAACTCTTGATTCTTGTAGGTTGATTCCAAATCAAAGGAGATGGAAATATTATCATGCCGTACCTTGAAAATATTTCCATCTCCTTTGAGTTGGAGTCAACCTACAAGAATCAATAGTTGTCGAGAAAAAATCACGTCACCAGATCGCTTGTTAAAAGTTTGATAAACCCGAAGAAATCGAGTGCAATCAAAAGAAATATTGCTTATGATTGGAAAATATTCATCTGGCATTAATATTTCTTTTTGCTTAACCATTAGATTCTTTAAATTGGACGAGGAAGAATAAGTCATTTACACATTATGGTGATCAAAATGGAATTCGAAGCCATCCCAATTGTGCATTCCCCCAGTTCCTTACTTGTTGTTTTAAATAAGTAATCTTGACGACCGTCTTTTGTCATTCCACCACGCTGCAAACGAATGCGCATAAGTCGTTTATGTTATCGAATATCACCGCACTGCCACGATCTTACCGGGAACGCACGAATGGCGCCAAGGTGATGACGCTACACCAGCGATTTATTGGTTTTGCATATCGTTGTCGAACATTTGGCTACGCGACGATCCAAGAGATGTGTTCGGAGTGAATTCCATCGACCGGTGAGTACGCAAAACCGGCGAAAGAAGAGCACCACTATAACGGTGCGGAAGGAAATTCAATTGCTTCGAACATCGAAGCGCCAATGCTTTTTTGGCAAGAACGTCAAAGCTGTGTTTTTTGTTTCGAAGCCCGTTTTGCTCAACATAATTTTCCAGAGCGGGTGAGAGCTTGCAACGTGGCAGGTGGAAGGGTGGAATGTCGTTATTACAAAATTCCTTTCTTCATATCAAATCGAATCCGGTTTTCGTTCATTGGAATGTCTTTGATGGGACGAACGGAATGGAATGAATAAAATTTATAATAAATGTTTCAAAAAGCTGCTAACAATATCGAATGTAGAAGAGTTCTCAAACTTTTTTTCTTTAAAGTTCAAGTTGTTTTGATTTAAATTAACCAAGTTTGACATTTCGTTCAGATTTTCAATGCAATGCAGGGTAAATCGATTGTTAAAATGTATAGTAAAAGCTTCACTAAATGTATCGTAAGATAATTTATCTACAAATCACAGTTGAAAGAATGGTTTCCTTTCTAAAATATTTTTTCTTATGTCTCCACTGGAATACATTTTCAACGAGTTACATATTCATACTATTCCATGCAAACTTTGGCACGATGCATCGCGTTGGATCGATTCCAAATGGCACGAATGTGCCATTACCGAACCGATACTGCCAACGGGTGCCATCGAGAAGTAACAACTCAGCTGCTGGTTCGATCGCAAGCGCTTGACGGCCTCCAGTGTCGCCAATCCGCTTGTCCGGTCCGTCACTACGCCGAAACGTGCCTGGCCAAAACTCTATTTTTATCGCGTCGCGGTTCACGCGTCGGCTCGTGAAAATCGACACACTCAACTAACTTCCATAATCCGTCCCGCGGTTGGGTGGAGCATACCGGTCGGAATGGTGCGTACCAGCCATTTCGGCGACCCGCTGTGACCGTATCGGTTTCGCAACCCACCTTCCGCAACCCACTTCGCACGACTTGGCAACTTATGATGGTCGGTTCGCGGACCACGTCCGTGCGTTCGGTGTGTATGGATTTGAACGGTTTGCCTTGCAAGGTCACGGTTGCCATGGCCTGCTTGCTCTTTTTTACTTGCTTGTTGTGCTTGTTTACGAGGGGGTAAACGAAGGGGGACCGATAAAATAGGCATAAATGTAAAAATAGGCACTTTAGTGCCGCGATGATTTAATTTAATTTAAGCTCGCGAGTTCCACAGGCCGATGAATTAATTAATAAACATAAATAAACATGGAGCATGCTCCATTAATGCCGTGCTGTAATTATAAGGAACCACACGAACTAAATATAACTTTCTTTTTTTTAGCAACATGTTTTTAAAAAGTTTGGATCGCAGGTGTTGGTTTAACAAAGTAACAATTATGGTAAAACGAAATTAATACAATTTTTGTTTCAAACCTATGAAAGCAGTTCGCAAGCAAAGCGTGTCTCCAAAACTTTAAACTTTAAACAACTACGAGAATACACTTTTCTAATCTTCTACGTTGGCTTTTCGATTACGTCTCTTGACATTGAAATCCGAATGAGCTGAACGTGCAAGATATCCGGTCTCTTTCTCTCCATTAACAGTTCTTCCTGTCTCTTTTCACTCCTCTGCTCAGCCACTGGTAATCCCGACTCGAGCCATAGCATACACCAACATGAATCTGCTAAGCTACCGCCCTATAACTTGCACCTTAGTCGGGTGTGGTGGGATTAGAGCATAGATAAGAGGCGCGCTCCTCATTTCATGCTGGTACTGGTACACTTCGCTTTCCGTCACACTTTCATCGTACCACATAATGCACCCGTTGCACCTGCCCTGCAGGATGATGGCTGTCGAGGCAGGCACTTTGGAGTGTACTCTCAAATCGAAAGCAGGAAGGGAAGGGAAGTTCATTAATATATATGACTTAAGCTGCACCCGGTTAAGAGCTGTTGGTTACTCGCTAAGGAAAGGAAATGCGGAAGACCGGAAATGCACTAACTAATGGTGGTTTTCCGTACTGACTTCCTGACCAGTGCTGATCGAGTAACCTTTCACCATTTTATTTTCTATACGTTGGTGAAATGCATGGAAGAAGACTTGAAAAGAATTTGGCGAGTGAATTTTTAGCGCGTCCAGTGGACTGTTGTTTGAAGAATTTTATATGTTATATGGGAGCAACAGTTATCTAACAGAGATGTAATCTAAATACAGACGATGAAAATATGACTAATACCGAACGAGAAAAACCTTTCAATACAATACAAAATACATATAACTTTCAGTTTTAAAATTAAACTCTTACAAATTTAGTTACTACGGAAAAAGGGACATTTTTGACAAATTAAACGAGCATCTAACAACTTCAAAATTATTTTCTAAACGAATGTTGCTTTATATTTTTTGAACCAACTTAAAATATACTTTTTTCTCTTCATTCTTAATTGCAAATCAGATAATACACGTGGGATACCTGCAAAAAAAAACCTGAGTGCTCTTATTTTTGTTATCTCGCAAAACACAGATGTGTCGCATTAGTCATGCTTTTCTGTTCAAACAAAATCAAATTAAAGAAACTGCTTGCCGAGGGGTATTTTTTCATTTGCATAGTGCTTCGTTTAGCTTGATGGATTCATCGTCGCACCAAACGTAAAAAAAAAACTGCACTGCGGAGAATTCCCATCTCCTCCCGCGATGTTCACGTTACGCAAATGGCTCGTTTTATTCTTTGAACATACACTTAAAGCATTGGCCGCGGGGAATCTCGAGCCGTCATTTCAGTGTGGCACTGCTAATGCTGCTTCAACAGTACAATGTGAGGGTTGGGGGAAGGACTGTGGTTTGTTTTATCTTGTTCCTGTTCAACAGGTATGCTGCTGGCCTATGCAGCCTCTTCTGTGGTGTCTTGAGCTGCATTGTTTGCGCACACTTGAAATGAAGTGCTCGACCGTCTTGGTATAAAGTGCAATCGTCGCTGATTCACAGATTGCATTGTATTTTAAGGTGAAAATATATGCTCCTTGATGAGCCTTTATTGACGCCAGTTAGGTGCATTTGTTAACGAAAATCTTTGATACGACAATCTTAGAGTATTTGAACATACCAAAGAATGACAAGACCCAAAAATGATCGGAAATCAATAATCCAAAATTGGGATGAACTTTGAACCAGAATACTTGTATTTCAAAACGGGTTTCATTTCAGTATTAACTTGAAATTTACTAATGCATTCATTTCCATTTATTACTCTCCATTTCCTCCGCATTAAAGGACCTTAAATGTTCGTTAATCGTCGAGCTCCATGTTTTAAACTTTTCACATAAAAATGAAAACGCAATCCAACGCCACGCTCGGTCTGAGCTGTTTGTTTGCTCGGCGCTTCGTGGAAGTGTTATTTTTAGCCAACCCGGCAAACTCCGTCAATCACTTCCAATTTCCTGCCAAATTCGGGAAACCCGCTTATCAACCAGTCGATGTTGGCGTGCGGGCGGAAAGCGCTCGGTTGGGAGATGAAAAATCGGAAAAATGCCGGTGCAAGCGAAGCAAGAGGTGTGGGGCGGACTAGACCGGGAAAGTTGGCTATCTATGCGTCCCGGTGTACTTACTGGGCTATTAATAGCACCTTCCTAGGACAGTAGGACGTCTCGGCTGGGATGTGTCGCTTCTTGATGTTACGGTCGTCGCCGAATGGAGCTCCGGCTTCGACAGCTTTCCACCGTACTTGCTTGCTAAAAGGCAAAGGGGGACCTTCCGGTCCCTGTTGAGGTTGAGAACTGCTCCTTGCGATATCGCTTCCTTACCTGCCCGTCGAGACGCATAGACGAAGCTCAACAATGTTCGCCCCTCAACCACCACGTGCATCTTGTGAAACTTGCGACCGAAGCAGCGTATCGTTTTACGTTCGTTTGAGTTTTAACAGCTCAAAAGTTGCAAGCAAACAAGCAACGAACGAACGAACGATGGAGCTCCTGGTCGACGCTTTTTGACGCTCCCGCAGATACCAGCAGTCTTTTCTTTGGTGCGCTCGGTTCGCGGTGATTGAGTTTTAAGCTTTAATGAGCACGATCTCTTCCGTCGAACCCGGATCCGGGACACCGACCCGCCTTCATCTCGCTTCCTGATTTCCGACGAAGAGTAATGTTCAGAAACCTGTTCAAAGTATGCACCACCGGCCGGAGCCGTTCGGGTGGTCGGGTGGAAGCGAAGCGAAGATTGATTGCCGACAGATGCTCCGGTTAGCATAGTGCCGGAATGCATTGTGCGGAAATCATCCCAAGACGAAGTTGGCCCGTGTTGCGCGCTTCGGCGTCACTAACCACTTCGACGGAATTACTTGCGCAAAGTTGCGTAGTAAGTCATTATTCTTCACCTTGCAGCCGGCTGTGTAAACTTTCCCTCGAGCAGGCGAACAATTCATTCGGGGCCAAGTGATCGCGGACCGGCGGGCTGCGATGGGCTTGTTTGATTTATCGCTTTCGCTGAACGTTCGATACGGCGAATGGTGGTACGGCGTGGCATTACAATGTAATCACGACAAGAGGGGAGCAAATTTCCGCTTTATAAAAGTGTTTGTCAAAACGTGCGTTAACTCAAAAGATATTTAATTTTTCAGAGTTGCAACAAATAAGAATTAATCATTCGATGCTGGTCTTTTAGTGTTTTTAATATAAATGGTAATTACACTTAACACCGTTCTTAGGAAAAAATGTTTTTTTCTTCGACAAGCTCAGAGAAAGTAATCAAATAATTCATAATTAACATGATTGTTTTCATGAGAATACCAAACACCATTAAACATTCATATTTATTATGGAAGAAGAGAAACAGTCGAAAAACTCTGCAACGGGTGGGTGGGGTTGGTGAAGAAGTAACGAATTGGAGGCACATTTCTCTTACTTTTTGGCATTCAAAATTGTAGATTACAAGCAGTGGAAAAGCCCGGGAAAACGGTGCTGCTTTAAATCTGTGCGCTTCCCACGAGTCGTCCACGTCAATTCAATCTTGATATCATTTCTTTGCGTACGCATTACACTCGTTTTTTCTTAACATCTTAAGCTCACTAATGTGCCGAACTTGGCTTTTCTCCTCCTCCTCTATCTCTCTCCCACTCTTTTCTCGGTAATGTAGGATCCAACGTTCATCGACGCAATCTCCGGTGCTGTGGCAGCGTAGATTTGTTCCGGCGTCTTAATTGGTGTTAAAATACTATTTGATTACGCTAACGAGCGTTGCCCGAGGGAAACCGGCGGCCTGTTCCTGAGCGCTTTAGTTTGTGCTTGTACGTGCGTGTGTATGTGATGCGGTTTTGTGAGTCACGTGGCGCAAAGTTAGTTGACGATCGCTGGTGTTGCGGAAGTGACGACATGGTGTGCGTAGAACATTGCTTCCTTCGGTCAGTCGAGCCTCCACTGGATTCCGTTCCGACCGATGTGGTGCTGAGCGTGTGCTGCAGCCTAGTTAATAAGTGAACACAAGCAGAAAGATGGAGCAGCCCGGTTCACTCGTGCAGGAGCCCGAGGAGCGGCGGCAAAAGAACGGATTGCTCCCGGAGGGCGAGAGTTCAGTCATTCCAGAGCAACACCAACAAACGGCAGCCCTTGCCGGGAGCAGCAGCAATGGCATCGACGGCCACCCTTCTGCGGCCACGACGGTGGTGACGGTGAGCAGCAACGGCGAGGAGCGGGCGGACACTAATGGACCGGTCGGTGCAAACGGCGAGAGCGCGAACTGCGCCCTAATGAGGACCAATTCCCGCCCTTCGACGGACGACGGCAACCTGCTCTCGCCGAACACGTCCCGCTCGAGCATGTCCCAGTCGCAGTCGCCGACGCACCTGCACCTCTCGCCGTCCCATCGGTCGCAGCGGGCCGACTCGACGGCCTGCTCGCAGGAGGAGCTGGACGAGATTGGCGCGTTCTTCGAGGAACACTCGGGTGCCATCGAACGCTGGTTCCGGGAGCGCGCCCCAACCGACGTCATTAGCAAGCTGCAGTCAATTACCACCGACGCCACGAAGTCGCCGCGGTCGCCACACCGGGCCTCCGTCACCTCGGACCTATTCCAGCAGTGGCTGGCATCGTCACCGGTGAAGGTGAGATTCACTTTTATTAAACCTGCTCTACCTGCCAGAAAGAAATCATTTTGCTTCACTGATACCAATTTATTGCTCGTTTTAACATTACTTCATCAAATCTGACTAAATTTCCTTCGACATAGGATGGCTAAAGATGGTTGTATAATCTAGCTTGAATAGATTGCAGATATCACGATAAAACAACATTTAGTCCTGTCTTTTGAATGGATGCATTTGTGATCTGCTTGATGCAATATTAGAACAATAAAGACCTCAAGCCAATGTACCGATTATTCCATCCAACAAGTATAGTACAGAAACAAATAGGCACAAGCTTTTAGGGAACAGATTGCTGATTTGGATATCAGATTTTTGCAAGCAACTCAACAAATAGCTAATTTCAAATCCTCCCCAATTATCGACGTCTGTGACTGACATCTAGTCGAAATCTAGGTCAGTTTTTTTCTCTACGGACCTTCGAGTTGAAGCGCCGATGAAGTAGATTCACAGCCGACATTTGCAGCATCCGGACTGCGGATGGATCAAGCGCGTTCGGCCCCGGTCAACCCCTGCATCCGAAGCCGATGCTACTAATGATAATTTATGTCCCTTGCTGATGATGCGCCGCGAATCATTATGCAGATTAATTGCATACATTTTGTCATGCTCAATGTCACGGCCACGGGACCAAGGGACTACGGTGTGCCCAACAGGAGGGCACGGTTCCAGGTGCTCCACGTTCGCCAACAATGGGCTAAATGAGCGCTCGCTTCATCAGGAAAGCAGTTTAGTGTTCTGCAAAATGGAAAAGCACTTTTGCCCGCATTTTACTCGCCCACCGCGAGGGGGTTAATTATGACCATTATTAATGGTTGAACGCTGGGAGGGCTGGAAAATCGTAAAGTTTAATCGTCTAATTGGCCGTAACGGTGTAGCCACCAGTCATCAAGCGACCAGAGTGGCCTACCGGGCGACAAACGACAAAACTACAACTTCCACTAGATTGCTCATAATTACAGGGGTTGGTGGTAATTTTAAAAATTACTTTACCCATTTGTTTTCCCTCCCGAGAAGTTCCTGTTCGCGAGGCAAGTGAATTATGTGAGACGGGGATTACGGGCAAGAGAAAGTGAAATTGGTGTACCTGAAGTGGTGTGCCTCGAGCAACTCGAGCGAAAGACTGCATCACTTTTAACTTTTTTTCTCATGGTATCTTTAATTTTTCCAAGAATCGGAGAAAGAGACTAGCTTGAACTTCATAAAAACCTATAGAATTGAAGAATTGAATTTTTGTTCAAAACTGGGGAAGTATGCAAAATGAAACAAATGGGAGAGCAAATATCGCGTTCAATATGGAGGCGCCTGGTGTTTTGTAGAACTCGTGCTTTTTTTGCATTCCATCAACATTTAATAAAATGAAATGTTGTTAAATGCCTGAAATATTTGTTTGTTAAAGCTTATCAAAACTTGGAAGATCATGTACCAACTCGTATCATGGTCATTATGCGTTTAAACTGTTCAGATTGCAGTAGGAAGCTTTTCAAAATATTGCTTTTACCTTGCGGTTGCTAGGGCTTCAGACACGTCAACATTCAGCAAGCTGATGAATCCGATCCCCAGTGGTTGAGTGAATGTACCGATTGCCCACGCCACTGATTTCCGAGAAGGAACATTTTAAAACCGACGAATGGAAATACCGTTCGTTCCATGCGCATGATACAATGTCCACATTGTTTCGATCCCAAGAGTGGACAAATGGGATTTGCCCAAGAGTGGGATTTGCCTTCAGCTGTGAATGTTCCCAGTGGTCACAGCTCGTTGGTCAATCGCTACCGCCAGCAAAGGTAGTTTGATATGACATCGGAAAGCAAAGCGGTATCCCTTCCGGGGAACGGGGAATTTGTTGAATGAACGTTGTGATGGAGTTGAATAAATGTACGGCCACAAGCCGTACCGAACGTTTGTCCACTGCGCCATGTGGCATACGGATTGAAGCAGTTTTATGTTCAGTTCAAAAGTGGTTAAACTTTTTGTTTGGTTTTTCTAATAAATGGTTACTCGCAATTATTTCACAGTTTCCTTCTCAAGGTTTGTGTTTGTGTTCAAATTTTAAAATTGAAACAAAAAGACATTGTTGTATAGATTTTTAAATCTTCTCCAAATGCTAGGAAACCATCCGAACCGAGTGCAAAAATGTTATCCGCTCTGTTGCTTCGAGCCTTCCAATGCTTGAGACGGAACTTGATCCTTTCAGCGTGGTCTTATCGTATGAATCCTATCCACTTCATTCGCCATCGCTACCGGCCAGCTGCGCGCAAGTCCCAGCTTAATTATCCTGTCCGCCCACACGGGAGCCTCGGAGTTGATGGGATCTTACCGGCAACGGTCGGTAAATCGTGTCCAGCTTCCGCCTACTCCGGCATCAGCAACACTTGCCACGGTGTCAACATTCGGTGGCGTTTGCTGTTGTTTGTTGGTGTTGCCTTCTTCCCCGGTCCGGTGACCACTTGACCGTTCTGCAACCGGCGGGTGATTTAATTTATTGAAGGTAAAGTTTTAAATGAGATTTATGGGCCTCTACCGTCAAGAGCGGCCCGTGTACTGCATCATCGCCTTCCGAGGAGCTGGTTGGTGTCTGATAGGTTGTTGATTTATAGCCTTTTTTTTTGTAGATTTGTGTGTCCGCTTCTACTTTTACTGTCGTTTACTGTTTACGTTTTCAAACAACAAAACGCTCGAGCGCTTCCGGCGGATCGCTAAAGGGGTCAGAACGATGGCAACACAATAGTGTGGTAAATTAAATTTTCTCCTTATGGGCATCGCCACTATCCGCAAAGTGGATGGAAAAGGAATACGTTGAACAGTGTTTCCCTTGAAGCGAGAAAGACTGGCGTGATTAGATCCATGGTGAAGGTAATGGATTTCAAATCAGCCGTTTATTTGCTTCGACAAAAAAGATTGAGTTTAGAACGAAACGTTAAACAAAACCGAAGAAAATAAACAAACAATTGCATGGAAAAAGAAAGAAAAAATGAAGGCTTGAAAATGTAAAAAACGAACAAATATGTCGTTATTGGGTAAGAAAAAAAGGCAAATGCATGGTCTACAGGAGCTAACAGCATACGAAGCCAACGAAGGTGCTCATGAAGCAGACGGCAAAGGTTCGCGCGTGATTGCTTTGCTTTTTTGCAGCAACCAGCAAAAGACGAAGGCAAAAAGTCGTATATCAAAGTAAAAAGTAGCTCGTAAGCACCGTCGAGGCCCGGTGGGTGAAAAAGTTGATGCAAGAGCAATAGAACCAAATTTCAAGGAAATAAATCCATCCACTGCAGCAGCAGCGAACGGAAGCGCGGACAAGCAAACCAGAATGGCAGAAAAGTCAATTTCGCTCGTTAGCGGAAGTGCGCTCCAGTCGATCCTGCCTGTGGAAATGGAAAGCGAGTTTCCTATTAGATTTTTCATGTGACATTTTTGTATCATGTTGGTCTGCTAAGTTACAGTTTTTTTATGTTGTACATTTTAACAAGAGCACAACATGTTGTTTTCTAACATACATACTTTTCAAAAAGCGACATAGTAAATATAGTGAAATAAATTAAATTAACCTGTCATAAATTTTACTTTGTAAGAGCTTTACAATATGCAATCACAAATTTTCTTGTCTGCGAATGAAGATAACAAGATGAGTTGTAATGCGTTAATTAATCTCTAAAAACGGCGCTCGCTTATTTCCGCTGTGACACCACGAGCCTTCCTCCTGGAGCGGTAAAGACGCCAAACAAAGTCAGTTGAGCAACTAAAGGGCAAGTCCTAACTAAACGCTCTGTTCGGTGGCAAAAGTTTGCTGCCCCACGCGCGAACATCGTGTAACCTCTATGCTCCTCCGGTTACAGCGAGGCTGAAGCTGCGGTGGTAGCTTCTTCAATTGTGAACGTACGGCTCCGGCTTGTACCGGAGAAATCTTGCCCATACCGCATCGGCCGCACGGTTGCCTAATCGCAACACGCTCAAGTCAAGTCTGCTCGAAATGCCCGCAAAACCGATGATAGACGCACGTGGCCATGCGGGGTAGAAAGTTGAGCCATAAATTAAATTAAATTATTTCAGTTGAAGTCATCGGCGAGAATCGGTGGGTGCGTTACGGGAGCGTATTTTCGAGTGGATTTCGCAGGAGCAATTTTGGGTGCGCACCGAAACTTCACTCTTGATGGCGACCCAAAGCCCACGGAGTGTGCGAAGGTATCCCGGTATCGATCGACTTGTATATTGGACTTGTTATGCTTGTACCATTTTCGGTGTCGATATTTATTGACCGGCTTTCGGGTGATTTGAAATTCATGTTGTTATTTGACACAAACGATACATTTCTGATCAATTAGTTGTACACAATTTGTTCAAATTTTCTAACGTTTCTGTGAGAGATGGTTTCTTAACCTTGTTAGTCTTGTAAGAAATAACTATTTCATTCTAATTCATTTAATTTCTTTTGCGGTTTTTTATATGTTCATGCTGAGAAAAGAATAGTTGTTTGGAAATAAGTTTGTTGAAAAACATCATATATTTTAAAATTTTACCACAAAATATATTGCTTTTAATAAAACGATGCAGATTAAGGAATGCTTTCATTTTTTATGCTGTCCGCACAATTACTAATCTTTAATAATAATCTTGACAACTGTACATCGCATCACTTTAACGAAGGGAAATATTTAACATCCCTGCGTTGGCGAAAAAAGAAAATCCCTTTTTTCCGAGGAAATGCCCTTCACTAGACAAAACGCACTGACCCTGGTAACCCAATCACGTTCCTGATTTACAGCGGGAGGTTAGACTGACTGTCTGGCATTTATTTCGTCCGCTCCGCCAACGAGCCATAGCCCCCCCGGTCGAAGAAACGTCCTCGTTTGGTGTTGGTTTCATTGTGTTTGCCTCCCTCGGCAGTGCTCACGCTCGTTTCGCCAGCTCGTTCGGAAGAAACAAACCAAAACGCTCGAAACGACAATAACGTGATCGCCCCTGTCCCGTCCCGACCGGCTGCCGATGTATGTAGCATACCCACAAGGCAGGGTGCGCTTCGGATTACTGGTGTGTGGGCTTCCAGCCCTCTTGATCACCCACCATTCCCGGCAATGTGAACAAACGGCGTGTGGAACCGATGGCACAAAGGGCACAAAAGAGGCGGGAAAAACTGGACGGACAAAGACACATCTTACACAATTCCATTGTCTCTCGGTTGTGTGCCGTGCCTAGGGAGCTGGTGCTGGTCAAAGGAGGTTCCCCTTCGACACGAGTGTCACCCTGTTGGCCACAAGTCGGATTGGGAGGGGGCGTGAAAATGGAATAGAAGAATCGACCATTGCTGCAGGATGCTCGGTGTGATAGATGACACTTACGCGCCTTTACCCAGACATACAAGGGTGCATTGAAATAAGCGTTCAAGTAGTTGCAGTCAGCTACAGCAATCCATTGGGGCACGTAAGCACGGCTTAAGGGGAAGAGAGAGAGAGAGAGAATGGACAACATGGGTGCGCCCGCGAAGCGTCGAAAACGGAGTAACTTTGGCGGTGGCAAGGAACGGGTGCCGTCAAGGACGTGTGAATCGTTCCCGGTGGTCGGTGGGTTTTGTTTTGATCCCCCGATTCGCCGCCATCACTACGTCCCTGTTGTCTATTGCTGGGGCTTCCACAACTTCCGGCTCCTTCCGGCTGGAGCCATCGTAATTGACTCCTGCCCCAGCGACCCAACACTCCCGGCCGTGGGCAGAAGGATAATGTCAGCAAAAGAGCCTGAGGTGTCGTGTCAATTCACCGTTCCCTTGCCCTTCCCCTTTGGTTCGAGTCCGGCTGGCGCGTTTGCTCAGCCACTTCCGTGACCTAGATTTGCTTTTCGGAGCGCTGTGGGGTTGCGGCAAGCAAACGGATGAGCCGGTGGGGGGGCGGACAATTTGTAATTCTAGCCCACGCGTAAGGTTCCTTCGTCGGGAGGGTCATTTCTCGCGGATGGATTCTCCAGGGCTCACGGTCGGGCACGATGAGGCTCGCTCTACCGGCGAAGGTGCGGCGTAGCCGTATGTATCGTGACGGTCCCAGCAACGCCCAGCAGACACAACGGGCGCGTGGCATATGGGCGGCCCTGTTCCGGTGTGGAAATGTTAATGAGTT
Organism: Anopheles atroparvus; assembly: GCA_914969975.1. Lineage (NCBI taxonomy): Eukaryota > Metazoa > Arthropoda > Insecta > Diptera > Culicidae > Anopheles > Anopheles atroparvus. The sequence continues at coordinate 21,051,369 of CAJZCY010000001.1, forward strand.
GCAACGCTTAGCGCTAATTATTCGACAACTTCCCGCTGGGTAAACATTTGCTCTCGAGCCCGCTGCCGGAAGGGGTTCCCTTTTCGCAGGTCGTTACCGGATCGGTTTATGGTTCGCCACGCGGGACGACTAGTTTCCGTAATGGTCCATTCCTTTCTACCGGTGCGCGAACGTGCCAATTAAAAAGGGGCTAGGAGTTTTTTTCTTTCCTTCTTCGGGAAGGTAGTTGTGATTCACGTAACGTTGGAAGGCTTTTCACAAACATATTTTTTTTTCCTTGGAAATAATTTTAGAAACTCGTTTTTTATTGGTTGATTCCCATTTAAGAAGCAGTGTTTTCATTTTAATCAATCCAAAGATGATATTTAAAAAAGTAATCTTCACATTTTTTATAACATTTTCAACTTTTAACATAACTCAATGACCCAAGTTTTTGCTGATGCTGATAAGTTGCGATATTTTTTTTTAATATTGAATTGAAACTTTATTTGGAATATAAATAATTACACGTGTAGAGATTTTCTTTTGCGGGATGACAGCTACTAATAATATAAGTTACATTTCTTAAAGAGATGATCGAAAATTTCGCGGTGGATTTGTTGTAATTTGGAAGCTTAATGTTTTTTATCCGATGCGATGACCAACTCCATCCAATCTTTCCATGTCTCTCCTCTATCATTTCAAATCAAAAGGGTTAAAGCTCTAAGTAGATGCTAATGAAAAACTGCGCAAACCAAGGACCTGATTTATCGAAGCGGTTTCGGCTGTTCACTGTTTTTTTATACCGAAAGCAAAATGGTAAAAACCAAACTCTTCCGACTCGACTGCGCTTGCAAACGTGGTTTCGTTGATTACGCAGATGACAAACCCGGCTAATGGTGTTAACCTTGGCTGCAAATGAAAATCCAAATTAGTAAACAACCGCAACGACTTCGAGGGTTCAGTGACGCTCCGTTCCGGTGCCGGTTCACTGGCTCAACCACCTCAGCCCCGCTGGTCCCAGATGGAACAGGTTGTATTATTCATGAGCTGAGCTCGTTTCCAAGCCCGGATCCTCTCGGTGCTTCCCTGCAACGGTCCCCGGAAACTTCACGGTGAAAACAACTTCGTCTTACCCGCCGGCAGAGAGCATCATTCCAACCATGTCTACCGTTCGGCCAGCCGTCCGCCCGTGTGGAGTTCACTTGCTTTGCCGCAAAGAAGAGAGCAAACAAAAAAAACAAAACGGTCACAAACCCCCACAGTGGAGCTTCACATTTTAACCGCACTGTCAACATGTACCGCAAGTCCCGATGAGGTGTGAAAGAGTCAGCTCTGGCATGTGCTGTTGTGCGTATGCGTGCTGATGGACATTCAGAGAAATGGATTGCCAAAAATGTAATGGCTATCACCGGGCTGGAGCAGTTTTGCCAGCGGTGAAGGACCTGCCTGTGGCAGCCATTTCGAATGCAGCCGAACGATGAATACTTATGGTGGTTTCTTTCTTTTCCAAAATGACCACGATGCCACGGTGCTTTATCTGCATTTTTATCGACAAATTTAAATATCGCTCGTTTGCTTCACCTCTCACCTCATTCCACATCCATTTATTTCAATATCTTTCTTTTTTGCCTACGAACTCTGACCCGAACACGGGTTTTCTGCTGTGCGACACGTGACCTCTACCTCACCTGTTTGCTCTCTCTACTATTCTTTCTCCTCGCAGAAATGTCGCTCACCAACCTCCCGCAGCTCGATCTCGAACCGGAGCCACCTGGCCGACCTGGACGAGGGCGAGCTGTTCATGGAGCTGATACGGGACGTCGCCAACGAGCTCGACATCGACGTGCTGTGCCACAAGATCCTGGTCAACGTCGGGCTGCTCACGCACGCCGACCGCGGCTCGCTGTTTCTCGTCAACGGGCCACCCTCCGGGAAGTACCTGGTGGCCAAGCTGTTCGACGTGACGCAGAACACCCGTAAGTACTAATTGATGGGGCGCCATTAGCTGCACGGTCGGGTGACCTGCTGTCACGGCTCGGGTCAGGTGCTGGCAACCGGACATCAATCTCTGCAGATTTCGACCGACGTTGGAGGTAGAAAGTTTTCAACGCGGGTGTCTTCTTCTGGAAGACCTGATTGTTACCGTCCGAGGCACGGCCGAGTGGAAACGCAAACCATAAGTCCATTTCTTGGAAATAGAGATGGAGATAGACTAATACTTTACCGTTTCATCAGCGTATTTAACAAGTTTCTTATCTCTTGCCGAGAATTTTCAACGTCAGGGTTGCTCTAAACCCACTTAAAGAATGCTTTTCCGCTTCGTCGAAGACTGCATAGAATAAATCGGGGGAAAACCCTCCTCTCGACTGGGAATGTTTCTAGAAGTGTGTAATCTGTTTCATTGCAAAACGGATTGAAGCAGAACACGGTCTTTGTCCGCTACAGAACCGTACCTTCCAGGAATGGAAAACCCCATGGCGATGATGCAATACTTTATCCGCAACATGGGCAACGGACTCCATGTAGCATGCAAAACAAATCCCTTGTGCAAATAGACTAGTTTGACCCGGTTTGAACGAGAAAGTTGTATGCGCTTCAATGTAGCTGCAGGTGTAGGTGATGATCCGTTTACCTCGAACGTATGGGTCACAAAGCGGTTTATAGGCAAGAGATGAATAAAAGTTTTGCAGAGCTGCGTGTGACAAAGTAGAATAACTATATGCTGTCCTGAGCCAGCACTCTGGCCAAACCGTGTTAAATCATAGTGCAGCACTTTCAATGCGTCCCTCTGTTTCCGCTCGCTCACCCTTTCCCCAGCCCTCGATGAAGCCGTCCGTCGGGCGAAACAGGACGAGATTGTCATTCCGTTCGGTGTCGGCATTGCCGGGACGGTCGCGCAAACGAACGAAACCATCAACATCAAGGAAGCGTACAAGGACCCGCGGTTCAACAGTGAAATCGACCAGAAGACCGGCTACAAAACGAACATCATCCTGTCCATGCCGATCTGCAACTATGAGGGACAGGTGATTGGCGTGGCGCAAATCATCAACAAGACCAACGGTGAGTGTGTGTTTGTGTGTGTGTGTGCATCCGGCAGCATTGCGTTGTTGCGAACTAATTGGCCCCCGCTTCCGCTTACGGTTACCATCGCTCCCCTCCCCGTTCAGGATCGCCCGAGTTCACCGAGCGCGACGTGGAGATTTTCCGCCGCTATCTGACGTTCTGCGGCATCGGCATCCAGAACGCGCAGCTGTTCGAAATGTCCGTCCAGGAGTACCGGCGCAACCAGATACTGCTCAACCTTGCCCGCAGCATCTTCTCCGAGCAGAACAACCTGGAGTGCCTGGTGACGAAGATAATGACCGAGGCACGGGAGCTGCTCAAGTGCGAGCGGTGCGCGGTCTTCCTGCTCGATCTGGACTGTGGCGAAGCGGTAAGTTGCATCACGCGGTGGTAGAAGGATCTGGTGCCCAATGCGAGGAACGGAACGTCCGTTACGACGGGCGTTATGTCGTGCATGGTACTTACTTTGACCTCGTTAATTCCCCGCTGCACCGATCAACTGCTCTCGCAACCTCGTACATACACAATCCGGCTGCGCTCCTTCTTTTTCAAGTGTGCATGCTTAGACGACGACTGCAATCGAAACTCTTTGAAGGTAACTGTACGCCGTGCCGGTCCGTGTGGGGGACGAGTAGCGCGCTTTTTGTGTATGTGTGTGTTTGTGTTTCGTTTTTTTTTTTAAGTGAAATTTGCTTCCCAGTTTGTCACCAAAAGCCATCGATCAAAGCAGCTAAGCCTTTACTGTCGATCGGTCGTTTGACAGCTGTCAGCTTGACAGCTGGACAGTTTCACCATCGGGCACGCAGTATCGAAAAGTTACACGCGTGAACTATAGTGCTTTTTTCGTGTTTCCTCAATAGAACACACATATGCGCCTACGCACAATCCTGCACGCACGCCACCGTTTTGTACATTCACAAAACACCCACCAAAAGAAGAAAAAAAAACAAATATGTTTGACAGCACGATACGATAAGGCGCACATCTAACAAACAGATATTTTATGCAACGAAACTGCTTCGGCTCGCACAAACGAAGCTCCCACGGGATTTGCCCACGCGGGAGTAGAAAATTTCACTGGAAGTCACGTACGACGAATCGAAGTGTGGGATAGGGGTTCCCACCGTGGATCGGCGATGTCCGGTGAACTTTCCCGTACGAACACGTTTGCGGCGCAGTTTCTCGTCGGTCAGTTTTGCTGGCAAAAGAAAAACGAACCCGATACGAAACGAACTTGGCAGAGCCTGCCCTTTTTTGTTAATTAGAGTTTTCCGTGCGCTTTGAGCACGATACCGGAGCTACGATAAGGCTTGCGATAGCGCTTTCCAAACATCAATTCCATAAAACAACCGTTTCCCACCTGGGAACGTGGCCAATTGGCACCGAAATAGCACCGAATGTCCGAGCCGGGTAAGGGCGCGACAAAGCTGGCCGGCCGAGTTCGTTGAACGTTTTCGGCAGCACTGTATACAGCAGGGAAAGTCATACCCCAGGTACGAATAAGAACACGGAACGTGCAAAGAAATAAATTAGATAATTTAAAGACACATCACACTATCTTTTTATTTTCGGTATTAGGATCGGAATTACAACCGAAAGTGAAGAAAAGAAATGAAAGCATATTGATTGTGCTGACAGCTGCCTGATGAAACTCAATTTCGAATGGCACTATCACGCGATACAACGTTTGTGCATAATGGATGCGAGAGCTTACATTACTCCAATCGCACGCAACATGTCAGCGTTTTTCCTTGTGTATGATAAGAAAAATTAGTCTTTGAAATAAGCTGTAATTTTCCAAATTGTCTAACTAATTTTCCTAATAAACTCTTGAAATGCATCAAAAGTAACCTAATTTGTAAAAACAATCAGCATTGCAGAAGATCGACTATAGAAGATACATGAAATAGAACTGTATTTATTACATAAAGTTTTTATAGAACATTTTACAACCGAATAATGAAGATTCAAAACCGAAACTTGTTGGTGTAACACATATTTGAAAACAAAGAGCGGACTGTGGAAGCAAGGCTCAGGTAGAGGACCACCGGTTTCAATATTTCCCCGCTGCAGGGCACACAAGCTCATCCTCGAATTTCCATTAAGCTCGAATAGCGTTTGCACTCGTCGAACCAATTTCCATTTGGAGCATCTGATTATAATGAAATGAAAATACTACATTTCCAGATAGGTGGGCTTGCCGGAGAGAATTATTTCACGGGTGGTAATTAAACTTCCAAGCAGACTTCAGCAGATTGGGTATTCTATTAACGTGCGATAATGGAAAATGGAATTGATTTTCTGCTGTTCAGGCCATGCTGGCAAACCATGAATCCCAAAATACACATTTGACATGCTGTTGGTTTTGCAACGTTGAACATGTTTGGCACGTTGGAAACATTTATCTTTTTTAGTGGAGGCGCCTGGTTGTTTATGAACTCTCGAACGTGATGGAGGCGCCTGGTCGATGGTAGAAAGACCGCCACGGATCATCTTCTTCTTTTCACCTTTTATAATCTGCCGATCTCCAACACACATAAAAAACAGTATTATACACAGTTTCACAAGTTCAACCTGTACCTAGAGCAAATTGACTAGAGTTTGGCCGGATTGAAAAGATTACTTTCGATTTATTGAAATTTACCCGCATCTCTGCCATTTTCTATTTCCATATTTCATGTTTCCATCGTGGTTCCGGTGCGGCTTTTCGGCTGCTCGCTTGGTGGAAATAATCCTGGGAAAATGATGATAATTCACACACAACGCTCCCTGTGCATCGGTTTCCGAAGAATCATCTCGAGCGGATATTGGAACGGCCGGAGAGAACTCATCAAACCCTATCGCGGCGGACGAGCCATAACGTCGACGTGGATGATGTGCTCCAGCAGCAGGTTATTCATTTACATCAATCTTGAGCGGTAGTAATTTCCATTTTGTTTCCACTTTCGCTGCCCCTCCCTTACCTTTCTTTTGGGCCTCGAGATTGGATTCTTTCAACCGTTAATTCTTCCACTTCCTGGCGTTGGCAAATAAATTATCCATCCTTTTTGAGTATCTGTGGAGCCACACTTTTATCGCAGCAATCTTTGCTGTATTTTGAAAAAGATTATATAAAAACTGCAGCTACCAGAAACGAAATGGACGTTATATGCGCGATGCTAATTGAATCTTCAGAACGTTTGGTTCACGAACGGTTTTGTCCGACGTTACAGAGTTCGATCTCGACGAGATTCACGATGATTTTCGAGCTTGGCAGCAGCCAGCAGTCGTCGGCGAACATCTGGCGGCCCTCGGTGAGCGACCTGAACAGCTCCATGCTGGCGCAGATCGCGGAGTACGTAGCGGCGACGGGCGAAACGCTCAACATCAGTGACGTCGTCGAGTGGCTCAAGGACAAGCCCATCTACCATCCACCGCCGGCGGCAGCGGCGTCGTCGCAGCAGGCACCCCCGACGGACGGTACGGTCGCAACGACGGCCACCTTCGACGAAACGCACAGCGTCCAGTCGATTCTCTGCATGCCGATCATCAACGGCCAGAAGACGGTCATCGGTGTCGCTCAATTAATCAATAAGGTAACTCCCCGCACTCCCCGCAGCGAACCAACCCCGCATGGCTGATGTTTAACGGCACCCACCTCGTGGGGCATTCGATTCGTTCGTTTTCTCCGCAGCAAAACGATCTACAATTTACCAACTGTGATATCTCCATCTTCGAGGCGTTCGCCATCTTCTGCGGGCTCGGCATACACAACACGCAGATGTACGAGAGTGCCTGCAAGCTGATGGCGAAGCAGAAGGTCGCACTCGAGTGTCTCTCGTACCACGCGACCGCTAGTCAGGACCAGACGCTGAAGCTGGTCAACGATACCATCCAGTCGGCCGAGGAGTACAAGCTGTATAGTTTTAAGTTCATCGGTAAGTGAGCGAACCCTTGCCGTCCCCCGCTTCTCGTTTTTACTTCTATTCTGTCTTAAATTCGAACATTATTTCATTTTGTTTTAAGGACACAATAGTTCTCTTCAACAAAATAACAAAATATGCATAACCGTTTCATGGAACATGATCTAAGCCTTAATGGCCGTCATCTCGCAGAGTAAGGAGGGAAAAGAATCCACTTTGGATGACCTAGCACTTGATAACCTTTAACAACAGCAACACACTCAAAATCGAATCGACATCCCTGGCAAGAGCAGCAGCAATTGGCAAATTGGAATCTGATTTCGACTGCTGCAATCACGGTTTCGGTTTGTTTCACCACAAACTCGTCTAATTGATCCCGAAAAGTCTCCGGTTACCCGAAGGGCTCACAGTATCCCGCTGATTGATTGCAGTAACGAAATTAGCCGCGAATTCCCATTCCCAAAACCGGCACGAAGCGAAGACTCTGAAGGTCAAGAGTTAACAAGCAACCAATCTGGTCAAACCGCAATAGAAATGCTTTAGAGGGTCTGTACTGCCAAGAAATCGAGGGACGGTGGGGAAGAATCCGATTTGCCTCTGCATTCGCGGTAAGCGGTGGTTGCGTAATGATGTAAATAAATATTGTATGCGATTGTTTTCGCTGTGAGTCGTCGTGTGCGTCTCCCGGGGCCGTTTGCTCATGACCCCGTGCAATCAAATCGTTTCGATTTCGCTTTCCGCCTAGCGGTTATTTACATCGCACACTTAACAAGTGGCGTTCCTTCCGATTCGGGGAGCTCCAGCTTGCAAGGATCATCCGTTGAAGGTAACCACATGGTGTCCGTTTCAGTCGATTTCGGATTGATTGCTGCCGCTGTTGAACAAACGCGAACTGACCGAAGAACACGACGCAACTGGACCAACACTCTCCGACCTCGGCACCCATTGGCCTAATGGAACTTTGGCGCCTTACAGCCACCCCCCATGTTCACCCCTTTGCACTAATTGGACAACACTCGATCCCAGGAAAAAGAAACCCTCCACTGGATGTACCGAACGAGAAAACGAACGAACGAATTGATCTAGCACGTCCTTCGGTACACCTTTCACCGGAATCGTTTTCCACGCTCGCAGCATAATTAATGGTGCACTGGGGGAACACATCAACCCTATGCAACACTACGCTATCGGTAGTACAGGGGAAGGCTGGCAAAAGCAAAGAAAAATAGTTGTTCTCCTAATAACTTCTCTGTCCGTGCAGTCCCAGTCGTGCCTTTTGACTTTTCCGCTCGGTAGTCCACTGATAGATGGGCAGAACGCAGGCCGGCCATAGCAATAGCACGGTTTTCCATCCAACCGTGCATGTACCATGGCATCCATGCGGACCAAACGAGCCTCACCGTAGGCTCGATCGTGGCTGGTTCCATTTAATGCAATCTCTCCTTAGCCACTATGCCGGAATGAACGAGTGATTTTTACCCGACCTCGGTTATCCAGCGGGGGGGGGGGGTAGTCGGGGTAAATGAGGGGTGAACGGGATGTTTTAACTTTACGCAGTCGACGCGGCAAGCACATTCCTAGCCTTTCCCCAGCCAGCGCTTCCGGAAGAATGGAAGAATGATTGCGCCTGGCGATGGTATGAGGAGAATTTAATCACGATCACACATTCATCAAGTGCTAGGCGGTGCTGAATTTTTCATGAGTTCCTATCTCTACCAGTAGGCGCGCCTACCGTCACCCTTGGTCCATATTCCGCCCTTCTTCCCAGGCAAGTTTAATCGTCCCGCTTCTCGACCGACGGCTCCGGAATGTGCACAGCAGGCAGTGGTGCCGGTATCGTTATCTTTTTAGGAAAGGGAGAGTCATATGACACGGTTTGAATTCCTATTTGGGCCGTGGCTCTAGGATTCTCAGTGCGGAATGTCCCGTCCAACGGGGATGTCGCGAAACATGAAACAAGGAAAAAAAACGAGTCCCACTTATGAAATGTTCAGCCGCAGGTCAGGCAGGAGCGCTCGGAGAGTGAACAATGCCACACATGCTAAGCAAGTGTCGTGTCACATATTTTTTGTCGTTTTTTTATGTGTACACGCGCGTGTCGTCTCGTATGATATATTGTTTTATCAGTCTTATATCCTCGGGTGCGAGAAATCAAATGATAGGTGGTTTACTGGTGGAAGGGGGTTTCTTCGTGTTTTTATTTTCACCTCATTTATTGCTGAATGTATGTTTTTTGATCAGGCATTCTGTATTTCTCGGTGAAAAATGATCGAATAAAATAAGAAGCGTTAAGCACCATTGAAAGAAAGGCGCAAGGCCGTAACGAAAAGAGCTTCATTTCAAATGAATAAAACATTATACAACCATTTCATTCTTTTCTCGAGCCGTGTCCAGTGAAAGGCAGGTCACAGAAATTGTACTTAAATCGCTGCAAAATTGGCTTCAAATAAGGCTTCGGTCATCGTGGTGCAACTCACCAAAACCGGAGGATCGCATGCGTCTCCATTTTCCGACCGTTACCAGCTTACCTTTGCTATCGAACTTTGCTTCAGCTTCTGCTTTTTCCTTTCCGTCTGCCCTTTACCCCACAGATTTCGACCTCGACGACGATGACACATGCCGGGCGGCGGTGCGGATGTTCCTGCAGTGCAATCTGGTTCAACAGTTTCACATTCCATACGACGTAAGTGGCACTTTTATTGGGTTTCGATTTCGAGCGCACCCCAATGCGTTTTTTTTTTTTCGATCGTACCATCCGTCCACCAAACTCGATTCGATTCTCTATGTCTCTGTGTGTATGTGTGTGTGTGTAAGGGAAGGAAGGTATCTTGCATTCGGGAAGAAAGCCCTAAAGACACGGAGGACACCCGGTGATGTCGACGACCGGCACTGTCCGGCACGCCCCGAAGCAAATTTATGTGCCCCAGTAAAACGCGATTACGAGCTTACCCTTTCGAGCTCGTCCGTCGAGATGACCCGACGGAACTCCATCGTAAGTCACCGTAGGATCGATGCAAACCGAACGCCTGGCTCCAGAACCAGCAACACATCCCCACACATCGAATGTTGTGCGACACATCGAATGTTGATTAGCGACATCGTAAATCTGCCCGTTTACGGATCCACCCGGGGTGAAGTGGATTTTACCGAAGGGCTCGTAACGATCGAACGGACTTTTGGCGAATCCTAGGATAGGGATTTTGCTCCTCCTCCACTCCGATAGCTAGAAGATGGAGAGCCCAAAGGTCAGCCAGTGTGAAAGTTCTGCCATGGGATCCGGCTGCGGTATCATGGGATTCTGGAGCGAATGGTGAAAAGTTCACCGAGACGCAGCGAGAAGAAGCCACGGCAGGATTACGAGTACGCTCATGTTTTCGCTCCCGGGCGATAATGGAAGCCTTAATTGCATTACAAAATAAGAAAGGCAGCTGCTGGCAGGCTCACTCTTGTTCCCGTTCCCTGTTTCCCAGGAGCGGTGGTGGGAAGGGTACATCGAAACGCTAAACCCTGGACCCCGCCACTGACCTGACCCGTGTTTTCCCACCCCGCAGGTTCTGTGCCGCTGGATACTGAGCGTGCGGAAAAACTACCGGCCAGTCAAGTATCACAACTGGCGCCACGCGCTCAACGTCGCCCAGACGATGTTCGCGATGATGAAGACCGGCAAGATGGAGCGCTTCATGACGGACCTGGAGATTCTGGGCCTGCTCGTCGCCTGCCTCTGCCACGACCTCGACCACCGGGGCACGAACAACGCGTTCCAGTCGAAAACCGACAGCCCGCTGGCCATCCTCTACACGACCAGCACGATGGAGCACCACCACTTCGACCAGTGCGTCATGATACTGAACTCCGAGGGCAACAACATCTTTCAGGTGAGTGGTGATCAAAAGTGCAATGATGAGTGGGGAGGGGGGGGGGGGGGCAGAAGGGTCTCGTAAACAGTTCCGGAAAACGGCGTATTTGCTCGATCGATTTACCGAGTGCCAAATTCCTCGTTCAATCGGGTTTTTTTTTTCATTCGGAGCCAACTAACGACACCCCGTTTGCCGTCGATGCTTGCGCGCCCGTTTGCTTGCTGCTGGAGCATTAAAAAAGATGTGTACACACATCGATGCTTCCGATGCGCCGGCGGGTGCGTTTAAGCGTTTGATTTTATTGTCTTAGCTGAAAGCTATACGCGTTTGTTTATCCGTGCCGTAATGGATAACGATTTAGATCGATATAAAATTAAGAGCGGCTCGATAAATTTAATTTGTGAGGCAGCACACCTCCGGGAAATCTTCTCTAGAGCATAGTCGGAAAAATTCGATGTGATGTGAGTTAACACATTTCGAATATTTTCCCTGATAACCGAATTGGGAATCGTGTTTTGGGACTTGTCTTTTATCCATATTTTTTGTTAAATCAAATTGCAAATTCTCTTTTTTCCGACAGACAAATTATTCATACTTAAAAGGCTATAATCGGAATTATCATGGCAATAGGAACATGACCAATTTGAACTAATGATATCTGGAAGTTTTGAATATCATTTGACTTGTTTCTGTTCTCATACAGCATTGCTTCCAAAATTTAACATCTCGATCGGTCCCTATGTTGCTACCAGCAGTATGTCATTGCTTCGTACAGATTAAGAAAAGGGTCGATTTTACCCTTCGCTTCTTTTCTCTTCGATTGAACGTCCTACGTGTCGGCGTCGAGCATTCTAATTGGAATGGCGACATCGTGCGGCTGATGGTGGCACAGCAAGCATCTAGCCATAATTTACTGTTTTCAATATTGCTGCCCAAGCACAAATCACCAGCTTCGCAACCAGCGCATAAAGAAGAAAACATGCCCACAACCCACGGGACCGGGAGGGAGGGGGGGAGGAGGAGAGTTCCATCGAATCGATATCATTCGTGTCGCTTTTTTTTTCATTCCGCTTTACAGTTTGTGAAAGGATGACAATCTCCCCCGCTTCTGGTGCCAAAGGAGAGTGCCTTGAGGGCCAATCCTCCACAGGGGATCGCTGCTTCGGTATCATTTTGTCATTTCGCCTGCTTTTTTCTTCTGTTGGTTACAGCATCGAAAGTGAACTGCGGTTCAATCGTAAAGTGGAAGATGTATTCAATGACGAAATGAAAACGGCAACTCCGGTGCTCATGAACCCACACAAAAAACAGACACACACCTCCACTGGCGCACAGCATATCGTTACTCCTTCTTCGGCCATCGTACGGTCCCACTTAAACCGGATCTTCCGGATGTTTGCGAGACGGACCGTTTGTCTGCCCTGTCCGGTTGGGTGAATCCTTTTGTTTTTTCTAGGGTGTGTGTGTGTTGCAGCCATTGACGGAATTTAATCCCTTGTTTGACAGACACACTCGGTCGGCATTCACTGCTGGTGCGGCTGTCGCTGTCGGCGAATTTGGTCACGCGTTTCAAGCCCACCTTTTCTTCCCCTTTTGGCCGGAAAACTCACCAAAAAACCCAACCCATCGACCCCATCGTTGCATGGGGTGGGTGATAAAAATAAGTGGCGCGTAAGCAGTTTGTTTTAACGGGGACCATTCGCTTCCCCAAAAAAACCGGTGCAAAACCAAAGAATGTAAAAGAAGGAGAGGCCTTACCGAACCCCAGACGCGCTCGGACAGCACCGAGAGGACATTGAAATTTCACTCGGATGAAGTGGAAACTTTACGTCGAATGATTCGGCTCGTAGCGCACGTTTTCACGTTTTCGATGGTTTTGATGTTGTTTTCTTGTTTTATTTGCTTTAAAAAACAAGATTTTAAGGGCCCGAAACAACCGGTCGATCTGGTTTTGTCTTTCAGCCGTTTATATATGCGCGAATGTTTTACCTTTCACGAACCTAAAAGGAAGGAAGTTTACAAAAAGCGAAAAATGGAAATCTCTCATCAAAGAAGCTGTCATCATGAAGCAAACAGTAGAAGTAGAATCAGTAAAAGCTGTCAGCAAAGGAGAGGATCTCAAAAAAAAATCGGTGTCCTTGTAGAAAAGGAGCCCTAGGCTTTGCAGTGGGTGTATTAATACGCTTTCAGTGTGAATGAATGACATTATTTCAAACAACTTTCGTGCATTTACATTTTATGTTTTAAGGAAAGGGTTCCAGGAACCGGTTCCAACAGGTTTTAAATTCGACACATAAATGTTGTGACTTTAAACTCCACATTCAGCAAGCAAACAATTGAATGATTAAACTTCCCTGACTTTGGTCATACAGTCACACAGTCACCGGAACGTGTAAGTGTGTGCCGTTGCTTTGCTCCACGGATGTGGAAAATGCTTCCAGCGACGAGCCACCATCCATCACCATCGGCCTAACCGCCGCAAGACCGCAATATTCATAATAAAACACATTTATTGCCCCGCCATGTTTGACGAAGCACACCGCTGAAGGTGGGGGGGGGGGGGTTGGTTCCGTGATTTGTTGTGTCCTTTGTTCTTCGTCGTGTGTATGTATGAAGGCTTTATTTTATCTACGACGTTGCGGTGCCGTTTTCCCCTGCGGTCCGCTTTTCCCGCCATGTACTAAAAGCAACATTCGTTCGACCGGTGTTCGGTTTTCTTTCGCTACGATACGCACAATGTACGCTTAACCCGTCCGTTTTTCGCCTTCTTTATTTTTCTTGTTCTTTCTCCCGCGGGCTCCACATGCCACCGATAAGCGGTGTAACCCTTTCGACTAGCCTGGGCAGGGTGGAGATTTAATTATTCAAGCAAACAATAACCCCCTCCATCGTTTGGCGTGGGTTTTATCTCACTTCCGGTCGAGTCGCACCAATTTCCTGCCGGCCAGCCAACCGCGCATTAATTCCTTCCCAGGCACTTGAAAGCGGAACGGCCCCGACTGTCCCGTTGCCTTTCGTAGCGACAAGTTTTTTTTTTCTCATGGTTTTTCCATATAGGAATTATATTTTTTTTTTTTGTCTCATCCTTCTCATCGCTAGGCACTATCGCCGGAGGACTTCCGGAAGGTGATGAAGGTCGTCGAGACGGCCATCCTGTCGACCGATTTGGCGATGTACTTCAAGAAGCGCAACCAGTTCCTGGAGCTGATCGAGAACGGCGAGTTCGACTGGCAGTGTGAGGAGAAGAAGGAAGGTAAGTGCAAGCGAAGGGAGGGGGGGAGACGGAAAGTCGTGCCAAATCGGCCGCGGCAGCACACATTTCCTCCCCTGAATCTCCTTCCCCTTTTTTTCACCCCCCCTGGGGGTCAAACGGAACAAACTAGTAAATGTTAACGGTCTCCATCGTTTTCGCTCCATTTCCTCCATTTTCCACGCCGTTCCAGTCCTGTGCGGCATGATGATGACGGCATGCGATGTGAGCGCCATTGCGAAACCGTGGGAGGTGCAGCACCGGGTGGCCAAATTAGTTGCGGACGAGTTTTTCGATCAGGGCGACTTGGAGAAACTGCAGCTCAATCAGCAACCCGTCGCGATGATGGATCGGTAATTTGTTTATTTCGATATGATTGTTCCATGTTTCAGCTCCCCCACCTCCCTCCCTCTTCCGCCATGTCAGCCACCGTTGTGTTTTATCGTTATCCAAAGGAGGGGGGTTGCGTGCGTTTGTTTTACTGCTCACGAAGAGTGGCACGCAAACCCCCACGAATGGAGCACATTTTGAGTTGAATAAGAGAAAACAATCCCAACAACATGCCAAAAGGATTACCTAAGTTACTCCCCACTTGGGACAAATATTGACGATGGCGATGAGATCTACATTACCCGTCGTACAACTTTGGCTTATCAAAAGTCCCCCGTCACCACTCAGTTCTGAGACAAAAAAGCCTTATCCCTTCTCCCCTTATTTTAAGCATCCCCCGTTTGCCTGGCTTAAACGGTAATGGAAAAGTAAGACCTGTTCAATCCGGTGCGGAATCAGGCCAACTTTTCATTTCAACCGCCGATGGTGGGCGAAGTTGAGGAACAAAGGTAAATACCAAACGGCAAGGCCTGGACTCGCTTTGCCAAGTGCTTGAATACCCACTCCAAATAGCGTTTGAATCCATCCGCAATGGATTTGTTTGCGTTTTGCTTACGCCAGGTACTTATTTAGCACTTCAGCCCCGGATTCGAAGTCTTAGGGATTCGATTCGAAGCGTTAAATAAGTTGAAAAAGAAATACAGAAAACACAGAGAATCCTTGAGCGTGAAGAAATATCAATTTCTTGCCGTTGTTTCACCAGTTTTGTTGTGATCATTTTGATTTTTTTTTTTGTGATTGATTTAGGAAAAGGTCATTAAGAGATAAGGAACGCGGCTTTCTCCAAACCTAACAATTCATAAAATTCTAAAGGATCGTTTTGGTCAAAGATTGGAAAGCAATACAATCGGAATTCTTAACTTGTTTTACAAGTATTTGCTGCAAGATATTATAATTAAAGTTTCTTGCTAAAACATGCCTTAGTTTCATTTTTTTAAGGCACAAAGTGCGTCAAAGAAAGTTCCCATTTTCATCCGCACCACACAAAAACAAAAACGGACGTGAAGCAGCTAATCAGCTCCGAAAATAGTTTCACTCGGCGAAGGAGGAAAACCCCGAGCCTCGATTATCTGCGCTCATTAAACGGAGTGGACCTAATCTGGTCCGGAAACGTCGTTGTCGTCGTCGTCGTCGGTCACGCCATTCATGATCTGCTTAGCCAAACGATCGGCCCCCCTAGTCCCGCTTTCACGGGTGCAGCTGGATCACTGGCCATTGATTAGGTACTCAAATCGTAACCAAATTATTTCCAACCCCACCCTAAGCCATCACGTAGCAATGCGTGACCGGGGTATCGGTTCGTCGCCGGAGCACGTAAAATATTGACGTTTCGCCGGGCAAGTCCGCAGTCACTCTGCTCCGCGTTTCGACGAGTGGACGAACCTCGGACGTTCCAATAGTTCCCGCCACTGCCCGAGGCTTGCGGCGAAATCCCAGGGCGGGCACATAACTTTAATTAACTGTAACGTCGCCGGGAGATAATTTATCCTTCACCACGAACCATTTCGTTCCACCGGCCCGCTTTCATTCTTCTCCCTCTTTCTTGTCGTTTGGCTCTCTTGCTCCCTGCTGAGGCCCATTTGCACGTCGGCGCCAACCTCGCAGCTGATGTCCTTGTCGTTAAGGGGAGTTTGTTTTTCTTCTCCGTCGTTGCTGTTGTTGTAGCATTTGTCGTAGCACGGTTCGGCTAGCAACAAACCTAGCGGTGGACATTATGGTCATTATTACGATAATGTGCCCGGCTCGGTTCGGCCACAAATCTGCACCCGATTCGCGCTGCCCGGCACCCCGGGGAGGTTTTTTTCTCTCCCCCCCGCCGAACCGGGGAGACCCGGAGGAAATGAGGCTATAAAATTCATCCCCATGGCGTCCGTGTTCACTTGTCGCTTTTTTGACGTTCCTCCGACTTGCGTCGCCTTTCTGGATTGCGGCTTTGCCCGGGAAGTTTCGTGTTTTGTTTCATTGATTTCCTCACTACTAACCTAGTCGGCATGCCAGTCCCTCGGATGGAACGACTTTTTGTTGGTTCCTTTTTCTCCTCTTTGCTTTATGGCTTTATGGTTTTTTTTTTATTATTTTCAACCTTCCTCCTGCTTCTTTCGATTTCTCCTACAGCGAGCGCAAGGACGAACTGCCGAAGATGCAGGTCGGGTTCATTGACGTCATCTGTATGCCCCTGTACAAGGTGCTGACGGAGGCGTTTCCGTGGATTGGCCCGCTGTACGAGGGCACGCTGGACAACCGGCAGCACTGGCAGGACCTGGCCGAGAAGGTGGAGATGGGCCTGACCTGGATCGACCACGACACGATCGACAAGCCGGTCGAGGAGTTTGCCGGTAAGCCCAGAGAAGACCGCTGAGTTTTCAATCGCAATTCGGAACGAAACGAACCATCGAAAACACAGATTTTGTTTACTTAAACATATACGAATTTTTACATTCCGGGGATTAACAAGACGATTTGGAGCGGTAAACTATTTGCAACTTTCGCCGTCATGAAAGGTGGATTAAGTTTCTACTTCTTTGTGATTTCCTTAGATTAGTGGATATGAAAATGTGCTAACTCAAAATGTTTCAGTGATTTCGGTATTACTTGTGCGAACAATATTTCAAAACAAACATATTTTATATGACCAGGAAAAAGGAATGCATGAAATGGGAAGTTGTAATTTATTTTCCTCTATTGCAGAAATTGTAGAAGTTGTAGCGATATAATATGCAAGTCCCCGTGTTTTTTATTAGCAACAAATAAAATGATGTTCTTCTGTTCTAAGTACATGGAAATGGAGCAAATTTGATACAGACGTAACTGAACACAAATCTATTTTATCTGTGCAAATGGCGTCAGACCAAGAGTTCTTTCTTTTTAAATGGGGCAATTTTTTAAAATAAAAATCGCCGCAGCAGAAGATTTTAAAAGTATCAGATGCGACAACAGAGTACTTAATCCCTTTTTTAAATTTCGGTAATTTAAATTCGTCGGTTCGATTATGATACTTCTAGAATGCGCCAAATCCTACATTTATTAGCCTCGTCTTGGTTCAAAATTTAAAAAAAAAACACTTCCTTAAAATAGGGACGAGAGAGGAAAAGTTGGGAAAAGAAATAACAGTTTGTCAGGTTCGTCGAAAATCGTTATTGTGTGAAACCCCACCATTCAGGCAGCGAAGAGCCGCCGGTTGCTAACAAACGATCTATCTCTGTTTCGCAGCCGGCAAGGAACCGTTGGCCGACATCGAGTTCACCGTGACGACACTGAACTGCGCCCTCCACCCCGACGAGCGGACCGAGACAACGCCGGTGCACGAGCGTAAGCCACGGTTCAGCAGCCTGCGCAAGACGGGCGCGTTGGGGAAGGCCGTGCGGAACAAGCTGTCGAAGTCGGTGCACCACAACGCGAACGCATCCACCGACGGCCGGCCTCCCTCTATCGCCTCCCAGTCCGGCAGCGGAGGCAGGGGAGCGGGCGAAGACGCGACTTCGGCCGGGTTCCACGAGTCCTCGGCGGGGGGCGAAGGTGGCGACCCGGGAACGGAACTGCACCAACCATCGCAGTCGGTTCCGGTGACGCCGGCCAGTGGACTCCCGCCCTCCCAGCTGACCGCTGCCGATGGGTCGACGGCCAACACCCCCGGCAGCCACCCACCGCCGCAGCCCCCGAAGCATCCCACCAAGCCGGTCAAGAAGCGCTCGAAGCTGTGCATGCTGTTGTGACCAAAGTTCTACGGTGACTCCTCGGACGATGGCGCCGGACCGGCCCCCTCGGACAACGCCTGAAGCATCCACCCGGTTAGCCGCCACTAGCCGGAAGAGCAGCTTGTTGTTGTTTCCCTCCCTTTTCACCCCTGTTGCTGTTTGCCGTTTTTCGTGTTGTAGCGAAGAAACATGTCCGGTTGTGGGACGGGCAGGGGATTTTAAAGGCAGTCCGTTCACTTTTTGGATGTCCATTTTTCGGTGTTTCGACTGGCAGTGCAAGACGAGCCGAGCCAAGCGCTGGAAAGAGTGTAAATCTTATGTACGATCCGCTGGGATTCGTGAAAGGCTGTTAGTTCAATGTTTATCCTTAGTCCAATTGCCGCAAACAGGCGTACTACTAGACGTTATAATATATGCTCAAAAAAAAAAACAAACCAAAAACATGTGAACAAAAACTAATATATATAAACCATGGAATGATAAAAATGGGATGGCGAAATTTGCGGATGCCCAGCAAACCGAACCCACGAACGAACGCCCAACAAAAGGTCAATTTAGAAGAACTCACCAAACACCACCACGGAACTGTGTATAGCTGTATTTATTTTTTATGTTTTTGTTTCTATCTTAAGCCCATTTAGCCTATCGTACCCAGGGCGAAATGATACAAGCAGCAAATGGGTGTGCGTGTCTGTGTCCGTAATGCATGTTACCAATATGTTACCGAACAAGTGAAGGTTCGAGCCAGGCGTCGAGCAAAACAATCCTAGTCATTATTGTCCACGCGAAGAAGCGGGAGGGTAGCGAGCGAGATGAACCATGAATGGGGAAGATGGACCAGGCAGGCGGCTTCATCTCCTTCGAGCAGTTTGCCGAACTGTTGTCGGTGTTTGTTGGCAGTAGTTGGTTGTTATTTTTACGTTACATTATCCCATCCATGCGGCATCGAGAAGGACGAAGCGGGGTGAGAACACACGAAGGGTGAAACACCAGTGACGAAACGGTGCCCCGGGAAAACTCGTGGCTCGTTTGCGCGGTTTTCCGACATCATTTCGAAGCGATTGAGTTGGTCAAAGCCGTAGGGAATGGTGGGAAAGGGGAGTTGGGTTAATGCAGTAATCGTTAAGCGTGGTTGGGCAACAGTAGCAATTAGGTGTTAGAAACTTTGAAACCAAAGCAAATTGGAGCGTGTGCAGGATAGGAAAATAGAAACAAAAATTCAAACGGGAAACGCCAACACAATGGATTCAAACAATACGCCCGTGCAAAGCAAAAGGAACCCGAATGGGGATGACAATGGCGAAAACCGGCCCGTGAGCACCGTTTAATCCACGTGGAAACTAAACGTGTCGTCGTTGTGCCCCGGAGCATATAGCGTACACAAAGGATTATGCAACAAAAGGCAAAGAAAAGTACAGGCGTTCGCTCTGGTGAAAAGCGTGTTAAGCGCAGCAGGAGAAAAGCGTTCCGGTGAAAAATAATGTTCTCTGAATGGATGAGCAAAATAGTGAATAAAAAAGCGCAATGTTGTTACCGTCCTTTAGCACTAATGCTACGATTTTTATTGTGTCTAAAGCTACCGTTACCATACCCGCAACTTGCGCCACTCGAATGGCCGCTTTTGTTTCGTTATTGTTTGTTTGCGAGCGTGCTGAGAATATTCTGCTGCTTGGATACAATTTTAAACGCAAAAACGACGACGATGAACGTGTTCCTCGTTAAGTTGCTAAATGTTTTTAAATTTTATAATGTTAGCAAACAACATTAGCAGCACGAGGCGGAGCTTCATGGAGGCTCTATGTTGCCGTTTAAAACCGAGCCAAATTAGAAACGCATTAAACAAGTATGCTACACCAGGCAACCGGCAACTGCAACCGGCATTATTTGGGGAAAGCAAGAAATGAATTAAATGTTCGTGTTTCACGCCCGATGCTTCGACTGTCCCTCAGTTCCGATGTAAGACTGGTTAGCGTGCTAAAGGCGGAGAGAACAAGAGGGAAATAAAGCAAAAAACAAGGAGGAAAACCGAGTAATGAACTGTAGTAGTGGGCAGCACATAAATCGTTGTGACTAGTCGTAAGACAATGTTTCATTCATACCGCCGATTTGTAGAGAAAACTGTTACGATAAAACAAATGCACCACGAGTGCATCAGTTAATGTAGAACGTAGCAAGGGACGGTGAACCTAACACACAGCAAACCATTGGACGCGTTTACAACTAGCAAGCAGCTAATATTTGGATCATAACGGTCGAGAAGACCAGAATAGGCGCATGAGAAGCATGATGATACACACACACACACACTTCACACGTTCCAGTACTGTTTAGTGGCAAAACTTGTGTCTTTGATGGTAGCAACATTTTTGTGATTAGTTTTTGTATTGGAAGTTCGCAGCAGAGGAAGGCGTGTGCATGAGAGATGTTAGAAACAGTTAGCAAGAATGAATGGTGATTTTGTTGAAACCAACCTACCCAAAGAAATGGCAAAATGAAACGATAAAAAATAAGCACATAACTTTGTCGAGCCCGTCTGTTAGTTCTATCATCCGAAAAATATCCTTCAAGTCTGCGCTCTCTTGTGCGCTTTCGATTTAAAATTAAAAAAAGAGGATTTCTTTCGTTTTTTTTTTCCTAACCCTATGCGAAACAAGGTAAATACACAAATGAACAAATCGACTCGTGTTGTTGTACAGATAAATATAGAACCATCTTTTTCGTCTCATTTATTATTACCGCTTTGCAGAATTGCATATTTCACTACTGCATCCATTCACTCACTGTTACCGTGTCCGTATTACCGAGGGATTTTTTTTTTTTTAAGAAACGGGTAATCATCTTAAACCGAACGAAATAACTTTAAAATGAACCGTTTGTCAATACTAACTTGCTCCCCGCTCCGTCTCCCGAGTGGTTACGGGTTCGTAATAATAATGCCACCAGATATCGTTGGAGATGCTAGACCAGACGGGTGTAATTGAAAAAGAGAGAGAGAGAGAGAGAGCACTGTTTGCAACCGCCTAACCCGAGCTCTTCCCATCCATTTGGCAAATTCTGCCGGTGCTAGAGCGCCAGAGCTCGCTTCCCTCTTCCCTGCTACCTAACAGATAAGGGCTTGTATAAGTATTGGAATTCGTATAATGATATCTTCTGTACTGTCCGTGGATCCGATGCTCATCGTTCTTCTGTGCTTCCGGTGTTTAGCTCCTGATGAGTTCGGTAGTGGGTGGGGGAGGTTGGGGGCTGAAAACTGCGGCAAAGATGGTTAAAGGAAGAGGAGGGGGGGGGGGGGGCAACGATGGGAGGGTGCTCGATTTTTTTTCACTACGGGGGTTTTGTTTACAAATTTAAATATATGTATATAAATGTATATTCAACATGACTTATCATCCCGGTGACGCTGAGCACAGAATCCTATGGAGCTTATCGTTGTGTCGTGGCGTAGTATCGTCCCTACGCATCATATTGTTTGTAGTTTGTGTTTCCGTTCTGTGGGTGCTAGCGCTGGAAAGTGACTGTGTGGCGCGACGCGTACACACGGTGCTCAAAATCTCGCCGTCGATTGGAAGTGTTTCGTTCGCCGTACGATTGCTGTACGCTGTAATGGTTTTATCGTTCGTTCCACTGGTTATTCTCCGGAGGCTGGCGAAACAGGTACCGCCGTAGGTGGCGGATTTTACATGAAAAACTCCTCCGTTGAATGGGAAAGCGGCAGTCACGTGCGCCCGGGGCGATCCAGTATCGAAATTTCTATTACTCGCAGCCCGCGGTACACCGGATCAGTTATCTGCAGGCCCTTCGGATTGTACACCCGCTCGTTTTGCATCGCTATGTACTTGGACACTTTCCGGAGGCACTGGAAGAAACATTGGAAATGAGATTTGCGAACGGAATCGCCGTGGTCCGGCCGTCCGATTGCTTACCTTTTCATAGTGTGTTTCAGTGCATATGTAAATCAAGTACGCTGTGATGCAGGCCAGGCAACCCTCGCAGTAGGTGCTGCAGGAACCCTTTTCCGCCTCGGCGAAATATTCGTTCAGCTTGTTCATGGTGCTCTCGAACGTGTGTCGATCGATCTACAAAACAACCAAATATCATTGAGATTTCCGGGCTTCGTGATGCTCCCCCGATATGCGAGGAGTATACCGCCCTTACCCGACTTTCAAGCTCCGGGGGGAACCGATTCTGAAATTTCACCGATGTGCCTTCACTGTAGTCCCGCTGGATAAATACTTTCATGTAGTTTGGTTGCGCTGTCGCTGGTGTGCCCGGTTGGGACATTCGAACGTTCCCCGCCATGATGACGATGCTTTTGACGATGCACTACGCCAGACGGCAGCAGCACTCTCACACAAAAGATGCGTAACCGAGCCCTCGGTTCCGTCCTGGTTTGTAGTGTGTTTTACTTTCTGCAAAGTTTACATGCACCGATGACTCGGACGTCCTAAATGCACCAAATGCAGATCAATGCGTCTGCCTGCTGCGCGACGGAAGCACACTAGAAATCGCGATTTATCAACACCGATCCAGATGCACGAAGATTGATTGGGAGAAGCACTTCTTTGCCAGAAATCACTGTTTTCGATTTTTCGTGCTATTATTTTTTTTCTCGATTCTGCTATTTTCCTTCACAAATGTCAAATTGCACAAATGTCATCTCATGATGAAAAAAGGGTACCACAACCAAGGTGAATATAATACTGTTAATACATACACCTGCGGTGGGATTTGGTGTGAAATATGTCAATGAAATATTTCATTTTCAAACAGAAAATGGCTGCGTTCTGCAGTTCGGCAAACGGCTGTTCTGATTAAAATAAAAAGAAATGTGCCCGAAATGTTTTCAACATTTTTTTTTATGAGATCTGTAAACATATTCCCCAAATATTGTGACCATAAATAGTGCATTATAATGCTGAAGAAACTGAAATGGTAGATCCATTTATTATTTTGTTGAGACCTTTTCATTAGCACCACCAAAAGCTAGACAAAAGCAATATGTTAGAAGGACAATTACACCTCTTCACTGTATTATTATTGAAATTAAAATGCTGCCCCTACTTGTCGACACACTTTCCCAGCGTTGCCCGTTTCGGTCGTCTCCCGAACGGCCTTTCTACACGGCTGCCGCTGCTTCGTGAGCAAAACTGCACACACCCAGGATTCAGTAATTTGACCATTGCATCCGAGTGACGACGAAAGGGGGTTGGGAAGCTATAGCTATAGCTAGAGCAGCAAGATGACACCTCACTATCTGGCAAAACTCGAATCCTTGCCAGTGCCTTTCAGGGCACCCTTTTTCAGGAACACTCAACGCATCCCACCTTGCCCAGTTTGCTTTTATCTGTGTACGCTTCCTTCGTTCCTCCCCATTCCTTCCCGCCGAGCTCCTGCCTGGTTACGGGATCGAGTCCGGCAGCAGCACCGACCAGGCAGGAGTGGACAGATTTGTTTTGTTCAATCGCATAAGACTAAATACAAATAGGAAATGAATAAATTTTGCCCTTCTTTTGCCATTTTCTTATGCACTTCACCGTCTCTCTTCTTCTGTTCCAAATGGCAGACCGTGTTGCGAAAGTGCTCCCATTCGCTCCTGCGGCATCTTCCGTACATCGGTTTTCCACTGCCCATCGTCCTTCGTTGTCCTGCTCAGCAAAAATCTTTCAGTAATTCTTTTTTGTTTCTTTTCTTTCCTATAACTGCCATGCTTGCATGATCTCCTTCGGTTGCTGCTCTCTTTCGGCGCATTTCCTTCCGCGCGAGGACTTTTTTACTTTACTTTTGATTTATGGCTCTTTTGCGGCTGCCACGGGCAATGCCGTTCGCTGAGTTGCATGAGAAAATGGATTTTTTATATCGTTCGTTCTCGGTTTCCTCCTCTCTCGCCCATTCGACCGATGCTGCTTCCGAGCTGCTGCTGGCCGGGAGCGCTATTTGTCGGACGGACAATATACAACCCGATACCCTTTCAGCACCAAATTTCGCAGCAGCACAAACGGGGAATCGGTGAAAGATGAGCCCCGGCTGGCGTCAGGGAGGGCAAAGGAGACACGGGAGTTTAGACTGACCACCGACTCCGGACCGGTCGAACGGTTCCCGATCGGTCACACGGAACGTTCACCGTATTGCACAAAAGAAAATCCAAGCCAACTGAGAAGAGCCCAAGTACTTCCGGCGTCCCTGCCTTTCGATCGCCAAAGAGGGATGTGAACTGCCAGCAGCAGTCGGCCCTCGTGGACCCCGGAACCTGGGTTGAAATGGGTCGATAGGGTTAGCTTTTTTTTTTACTCTCAATCTTTTCCCCCAGCGCTCTTCTATCACTAGTATGAGCAACTAGTTTCCGAAGGGGTTGCATCTTCTTTTTTTCTGCTGGGACCTTCCCCGACCTTCGGTACACTTGTGCCTTCACCGTCACACGTCGACCCAGGACGTACGGCATGCGTAACCAACCGCGTTAGTGAGGGATCAGTTGGCGTACCGACCCAGCCACCCCAAGAACCTATCGGTTAATTAAGGTTAACTGGTTTTAAATAGGCCACACTTTCATTGAATGGGTATCTTTCGACACCTTTTTCCATGACAAAAGGTTTTGGGAAGGTCAAACGACCGGGTACACCCTGAAGGATTTACCTGTTTTTGAAGTCACTCGCCTTAAAAAGTGAGGCATACCCTATTTTGTCCGTACCCTTATCGATTACAACGTCTTCCACTGTAGCCATACGGATCTCCAGCAATAGGAGGGTACCCGCGACTTGGTAAACCGATTGGAAATGTTCAAAGTCACCTTCACCGGGAAAATATGGCTTTCAATTTATTGTCCCTTCGATGGCGTACCTAAACGCATAGAACCATTAAACTGGTGTTAGTCGCACCGGCGTCACCATTAACCGAAACCGGCATCTGCCGTCGAGACATCCCCTAAGTGGGTCCTTAGTGGCGAGTATGTTGTAGAAACAAACATGCTAATGAATAAAGCATCAACCGCACGGGACCAAGACTTGGGACAGGAGACAAGAGTGCAGATTCTCCTGTTACCACTAATTACCCATCGTGTCCCGTTCCATCATTACGTGCATCGTAATTGCATCGTCCTTTTATTCCCTTGTTGCTTCCTTTATGTCTGCGCGCTCGATATGTCCTGTAGAACCTAACCGCAGCTAAGAGAAATCGTCGCATGCACCGAAACGCAACGCCGACGACGCTGCCGAGCAGCCAAACGCTGTAAAGTGGGCATCGCGATGCTTGTTTTTCTTTCCTAACTAGAAAAAAAGAAACGTTTCAAACGTATATTATCCTTTGCGCACTCTCACACGGTTTCGGCTTTCCCGCGGACCATCGAAAAGGAGCATCCAGTCGACGGCGCGGTGCTTCGCGGTTAAAACGGAAAAGAGCAAGGCGGGTAAACAGGCGGGAAGCGGACTAAAACAAATACAAAAATTCCTCCGGTTGATGCGGCCGCCGCTGCTGCTGCTGCTGCTCGAGATCCAGCCAACGGACAGAGCCATCTTCTGGAGACGCAACGCGAGAGGGCACAATTGCACGCTCTACTGGTTCTTTGTGTTGTTTTATGACGTGCTGTGTTGTCTTGTGTTTTTTCTTCTATTATTATTTTGCTTTTGTTGGGCCTGCTTTATCTGGTTTATTTCATTTCCCCCCACCGGCACATGCACGCATACACGCGCATACGGTCAAATGGCATTTAATGGACACTGGAACGGCGTGCAGGGATATTTTTCTTGATCCTCGCCCTTCGTGAAGGTGAGTTGTGGGAAAAATGTGTGTCTTCCTGCACATCCTGCCCCACCTTTCCACGCACCCGCTGCCGAGCCATGCCCGCCAGTCCTCCCGGTGGCAATGGTCAGCCCTGTGAAAAGTGAAGCGGAAACCGAGTGGCCACGGTACCGGAGCAGAAAGCCTCCGGGGAAAACGGAGCCCGATCGAGGACTGATCTGTCTGCCCCGCCCAGATTCTTCACCGAGGCAGATTTTCACGCTTCGTCGCGCGGTAACACTTCGACAGGAAACAATCCTGCCGACGGCGAGCGACCACGGAACGCATTCCAAATGGGCAGAGGAACGAATCCAACCAACAGCCAAAAAAAAAAAGGCCTATATGTACCGAAACCTTAAGAAATGCTAGAGCAAAATTGCGGAATACCTCCCCTGCCCGAGAAGCACATTATGCAGCAGCGGAGTCGGTTCGCAGGATGAATATATTTAACATAAAACGATATAGTGCGGCGCTGAGCTTCGCTATCTCTTGTCCACCGCCGGCCACACGCGGACGCATCATCACCCTTCTGCCCTATATGCAATGCGCGCTCGTACAACTGCCCATGTATTGACCACCGAGTGCTCTATCTTGTCTCCTGGCACGTAGGATGACCAACAACAAAAACTAACCACCTAGTGCTTTGCTTCCCTTTCCTGCATGAGCAGGACGAAGGCGCTTTGAAAGCGCCAGATTCCTATACGCACCCCGAAGGGAACGCGTTTCCCTTGTTCTGTTTTAAGAGACACACCGCCGAGAGAATCATCTTCACTACATTTTCACCCCAATCGGTTTTTCGGCTTGGCCTTTCTCCCTCGTCCGCACGACCGTGTGGCAAATGCTGGCTTCCTTCCGCGGCACAGGAGGCCTCATCGACAGCATTATCTTGTCTCTCGCGGCCATGCGACGATCGCTCTCGGGCTTCGCTGTATATTAATGTTTTTGTTATTAAAATATTATAATGTGAAGCTCTGTGCAGCACGGCTCATCCCTTTAAATAGGCTGTCCAGTTAACCTTCTCGCCGAAACGTACCGTTGGACATGGGGCAGGGGATAAGACAAGGCCCATCATTCTAGCAAAGACGTTCATACACATATACAACGTAGGAAAAAAATTAAGATAACCTGGAGGACACGTAAGGAGCGTTATACTTTCTTTTTTTTCTATCTGTTCCATCCGGCTTGAGAGTACGTGCACGCTCGATGCACGACGGAACTGATTACACAACTCCCCTTTTTTCTGACACCCGGAATTAAGGTGAACTGGTCGCGAACTTTGCCAAAGCAACCGCAGCATTGGGTTGCATCAAGCCACGGCAGAAGGACGTCATATCTGGAGCGAAAAAAGCAACCCGATTGAGGCCTTAGATCCCACTTTTTTTCTTTTCCCCCATGCCCCCGGGGGCAGAGAAGATTGCTCGCTTTCCCTGCCGGTCAAGAAACAACACCATCGATCACCCGGACGTTTCTTCTTCGCCGGAGCCATGTCCACGGCTAGCCAGAAGGTTGTGTTTGTCCAAGAGGTTACGCTTTCGGTGCTTGGGATTCTCTTTTTTTTTGCAATTCGAACCGCGACAAATTAGCCCTCTGGAGGATTAGGACCTCGCACCCTTCTAGATCGAGGAAACCATATCGAGGTTCGTCGCATTCCCGTTCGACAGGTTTCAAGGCAGCTGAAGTCGAACGCGCGAACCCGTACCATAACCATTTAAATACCTTCTCTCCTGCCCGTTGAACTCCTGATTGTTTTCAACGTTAGTTTTCCAACACGTCGAAAAAATTAGGGCATACTTACTTCGAAAGTTACTTCTTTATTTCCTTTAAAAAAAATGGTAATTTTCCTCCATGAAAAAGAACCCGCATGTACATCTTCTTTGTAAAAGCTACTAGCTATGGGCACAACGATATACCATTTTTCAGATATTTTGCTCTTAAATGTTTATAATATTGTAATCAAAACGGATAAAAGTTGTGTTGGACGGCAACGTTTCCTACTAGTTCTTCGCCTTCGGCAGGGTGTCATTTTCTACTGACGGTTCAATACTATACTTAGCAACTACATTTGTGTCTTCTTCCTTGTTAATTCTACGTGATTTCATTGTGAAACTGGAATGTACGACGAGATTCCAAAATGGACGGTTATTTCCTTTTCTTTTGTCTGAGAAAATGTTAAAAAAAAAAAACTAACACCGAAATCTGGCGGAATGGTGTTGGGAATGATATAAAGCGTACGCATGGAGCGTACGGAGCGCGTTTCCGCCCTAGCACTGATTCCGGTGTAGCATCATCCACCCGACGAGTGCTACGAAGGCCAGAATGGTGAACTGCACCTGCAGCGAGGCGGCCCCAGCCAGACGGCACTTGAACGTGTCATAGCGCGACTCCTTGTCGTTCACGATGTTCTCGAACTCGGCCTCGACCAGCTGCCCGTCGTAGTAGGTGATCAGATCCTCGTACGGATACTCGAAACCCTGTCGGCACTCGCATTTGTAGCCGCCCGTTTCGTACCCACGGCCCAGGATCGGCACACACTGCAAGCGGAGGGCATGAGGAGGAGAGAAAGGGAGAAAGAAATGCGACCAATGCGTTAGAATGGTTAATCGGGCCATGATGGCAGACCGTGCGCGAATCAAACCGTCTGCGGCGAAGCGACTACTTCGCGCGCGCTTGTGGGCCTTGCACAGCCCGTTGGGTCAATGTCCTCTGGACGGTTTGACGAACAAAGGCCACGTCCTAAAGGGGTTTACAGTGCCGCACTCAATGCAGTTTCCCGGTCTCGGTTGCATTTTCGCGTCCATACTCGATCGTTAAAGCAATCCTTCCGTGCCCTGTTATGCTGCGTCCAGAACAAACCAAGGGAGCAATGGCGAACAAAAGGAAACTTGAACGTTCGTGCGATGGCCGATGAAGGCGCGAAAGGAACCGAGGATCCCGCGTACCCGGCGATGCCGGATGCCGGCAAGGTAGACTGCAAACATCCGATGGACGAGTGAGTTGGACCGTTTGGTTTGATTTTGTTGTTTTTTTTTTTTTGCTTTCGTCCCAGCCTTTTCACGAATGAAAGGATGAAATCAAAACCCCGACCATAGCGCACCGGGGACCGAGAAACTGCAGCTTGTTTGTGCGAGCGGATGGGCGAGGAAAAGCAGGGGGCACTTACGTATGAAGATTTCTCGTCGCATTTGTGAGTGTTTTTGAATGCATTCGGTTCGTAATAATCATCCGGACATTGGTTGATATCCAGCTGTAGCATGTTCATTGAAACTGCAACGACTCCCCTACGGTTGGACAAAGGAGAATAGAAGAAAAACACGCACACATATACACAAACATAAGAGAGGCGAGTTAGTTGTGGAAAGGAACAGCCTTGGGAAGGCTAGACCAGCAAACGGTTAACACCGTCAGACGTCCAGACGCAGTGACGGAGGAAAATCGGATTAAAAAAATGCATTTCCGGTCGGATCGACTTACTTGAATTCCAGCTTCGCCTTCAGGCTGTCCCAGCCGAAGAACGGCACCGCGTACGTCATGAGCCACTTCTTCACGTATCCCTTGCAGTCGAACTCGGGCGTCGTCCAGTACCCGTGGTCCATCTTTGCCGCGTGGTAAAAGTTCGGATAGTGCTCGTACCGCTGATCGTACTCGCCCGTCTCGTTGTGGCGCAGGCGAATCTTCAGGTAGTACTTCTCGAGCGAATCGAAATTGGACGCCCACCGCTGCTTGAGCAGCCGGAAGAACGGCTTATCGATGTACTCCTCGCCGGTCTTGTTGAAGCGGGCCACGTCCTCCAGATTGAACTTGCGCGTGTTCAGCTCGCGCTTGTACGCGTACGGCGCGAACAGGGTGCGGTTGGTGAACTTCCTCCGATCCCAGTAGGTCGCCGCCGACCAGATGCGGGTATTGCCGAGCACCAGGGCCAACGTTTCGCCCATCATTTGGTCCTCGGTGAGCGGCTTGTCGGCCACCTGCTTGCCCGAGTACACCTCGCTTGGGTCGGAAATTTGCAGGAACGCACTGATGAAGTTCGCCAGGCGGATCGCCATCTTGGCCTCGTTTTCGAACTGCTTCTGGGCCTCGTACGCAAACTCGCCCGTCAGCACCAGATCCTGCGGGTGGTAGTTCCTGCACGAACGCCCGTTCACGCCCAGGATGAACTTCAGCACCTCGTTGATGTTGCGCTTTTCCGAGTGTAGCGCGCTCGGTCCGCTCGTGTGGTTTTTGTACTCATAGTATCGGTTTATGTACTGCTCACGGATGTACTCGGGCTGCCGGAACCACTTGATGGGCACCTTTTGGACCCCTGGAAATAATTTAGAAAAAAAAATAAATCAAAATTACCTCTTTTCTTGTACACAGCAACTGACTTCGTATTCACTCACATCCGATTTTAGTGCAATCAAATCCATTGTAGTACTGCTCGTCGGATGCGCGTTCGAGAATCTCGCCGAGGTACGGCCTCCGAACGACACCCGGTAGACGGAACCCTGGTTTACACCGGCACTGATAGCCACCCCGCCGGAAACCCCAACCGTCTATAGGCTCGCATTCGGTCGTTTCCTTCTTACAGCGCGCTGTGTCAGCAAACACGTTCGGACCCTTGTTACCCTCGCCTTTCGGGCACTGATTAATGTCTATCCTCTCAAAGTCCATTTCCACCACGGACACCGCAGTATAGCTGAAAGTTGGTAGATAACAGATAAACAATATTTTTAACGTTTTGAAAGGGCCGAAGGGAAAGAGAAGTTGCAGTTAACTGCTGACGAATAGAATGATTTATTACTTACGTTGGATATTCCACATGCCGGAACTGCGTGTGACGGGGGTAGATGTCGGCAATCGGTGTAACGGCCGCCACGAGCCACTTGTTCGACCGACGGCAGTCGAAGTACGGTTTGGTGAACTTGACCGGTCCAGGATTTTCATCGGCACCCGGCGGACCGTGGAATGTGTACGTTTCGTTCGTATTGTTAGCATACCGAATCTCTACCTGATACGTCGTCTTCGTGTCGTGCCGCTTGTCCACGTTATCCGGCAGCCAATGGTTGTACCACTCGTTAATGTGGTAATTCTTAATCGTGTAGTCGTGCAATGCCGAGTTGGGCGGAAAGGCACCCAGGTCCTTCACGAAGAACGTGTTCAGGGTGGAAATTTTCTCCAGATGAATCGGGTCGTTGAAATCGTCCTCGCGGTACGTCCGCGGTGCGAAGCGGGGGAACGTTTTGTTGAAGAACCCACGGTACGAGGGAGAGTAGGAGGAGTTCGGGGCAAAGTAGATGGCGGAGGCGTTAATGTGCGGATTGGACGACACGTCCGCCACGGTCGACAGGAAGTAGTACATCATGCCGGGATCGTACGTATCGTTAATTGCCGGCCGGATGAAACGGCTCTGCAGGATGTAGCTCCAGAAGAAGGCACGGCTCAGCGCCATGTTGTGGAGGTGCAGCAGCGCGGTTCGATTGGGGAAGACGGGATTGATGTTTACATCCTTGATATCCGGCAGGTGGGACACACTTTCCTCGGGCAACGTGAGGTCCCGTGGGGGTAGAATCGGGCAGTTGTCGCCGGTCACTTTGTCGAAACGAATCTTTATCTCATCAAACGCGTCCTTTGGCTGCCATTCGTACTGCGCTAACACACCCATTAGTGTGACCAGCGCAAAAATGCCGTAGCTACGCCACAGTAACCCCATGTTCGCGGAATATCTTCACACGAGAGCGGGTGCACACTTTACAAATCTACAAAAAGGCACTGATTTCCAGCTAAAATTATGTTTAAAATACTGTAACTTTACAAACGACACATTATTACACCTGACTGACGCACACCCGCAGCAGCTAACGCCCACCAAACAAAACTGCTAGTGTTGTCAGCTCTGACGTGGACCCAGAAGGCTGCCCTAGTTCCGGGTATGCGAACGGCGCACCCAGCCCGTAACAGAATGGTAGTTCCATGATTCGTAAACGATATGTCTCAGCTGGAAACGATATGTCTCGCGTGAGGAATCGGTCACGTAAAATTTGGGAAAAATTCTCAAGAATACCGTTTTGTACGACCAGATTTTTCCCATTTGTTGTCGATGATTCAATAATTCATTATTCAATTCGTAGATAGTTTTTTTTTAAATTGTTTTTAAGCAATATTTTACAACGTAATAAAGTCGATATTAATCAGAATACCCAGGCTGCTAATTGGCAATGTTAATAAATTTGCTTATCTTTTCTCTTTTATGGAAGCATAAAACTTCCATTTTCGACAAACTGCATGCAGAAATCCTGGAGGGAAGAATCTCTTCAGGGAAACCAAAAGCAGCTAGAAGAGGCGTATGATACCACTGTACTCAAAATGTTTGAAATGATCAAATGAAAATTTGAATCAAGGCCTGTCTCACAGTTAAAAAGGACACCATTCTCAAACAATGCCGTCCAGAATCGTTTAATTGAAGTAGGCAGCTCAGGATCGGAGACATAATACGACGTAATTATGCGGTCAGAACTACACCTTTGTTTTCTTTTCTCTTTTTGGTTTGTCTTCTGATAGCATTTAATTCAGTAAGGCTATTCAATCTAGCATTAAAACGATTGTGTTTTCTCATCCTGCGACGAGCTTGGATTATCAGGTCTACAATTTTTGAGTACAATATTTCATGTTTTTTTCTATCGTTTGCTGAGTTTATTTTACAATTGAAAACATTTGCTGTTTCAATGTCGATGTACTGAACTCAGGAAAAGCGGAAACTGTTTAAAGAACCCTCCAACAAAGGTGACTATGAGGACTGCAAACACCGTTACTTTTACCGGCATGTATTGCGTTCAGGCTTAACTTTACACGCTCCACTTGTTTGTTTATTCGACACGGCATGCACCAGTCGCACCTCGAACTGTCTAATTGGGTGAAAACGGGTTAATGCACCTTCGAACCAAATTGGCACTGCAAATGGACGTCGAGCGTCGGCGTCCCGATGCGAAGTGAACGAATGTAAATTAGTTCAACGGCTCTATTTAGAGTTGAGGCTATAATTGCATTGCGCCGATGTTGCACTAAGCTTATAACGATAGGTGAATTTAAGTGAACAAAAGGTGTGTTCCCATTGCTTACGGAAAAGGTTTAACAGCTTATAAAAATCACCAAAATCGATAGTAAAATCAGATTCATTCAAAATGCATCTCACCTCAGTGTGTTTTGTTCAAGCTTTTCTAACACACCAAGCGTGCCTTCTTTATTCCATCGATTCGTAAGCGATTTCCTTCGGCTACAATATTTCAACCAACGTACGTTAAAATTATCTTCAAATCGACGAATGCGCCCTGGCAAAACATTCGCCATCCTCGGGCGCACATGACTCGGGCGTTTTTGCGCAGCCAAAACGGGGGGAATGATATCTTTCCTCCACCGGTTTGTGTTTGATTATCCCATCGAAACCGAAACCAAACGCCACGGCTGCTGCTGCTGCTGCTGCTTCTAACGCTGCGACACACGCAAAGTTCGAGCGCAAGATTCACCCCGCAAGAGAGTGCAATGCACTTTTTATCTTTATTTTCGGCAACAGCTGCAACGCCGCTTCTTGCCACAAGCAAACCGATCGCGGTGTGGCATGCATGGGATGGCGGTGCAAAGGCAGCTCAGGATCAGGGGATCAGGTGACGGGGACGGCCGAAGGCATGGGCAGGCAGTGCCCGAGGTCGACCGGACGATGTGGGAACCGCAAATCGAAGAAAACAAGCGATTCCCTCTCCTCGCGCAAAGGACGGGCGGTGCACAAACAAATTCGTCAAACGGTAGAAAACGCACCGCGTAGGCCAACATGCAGGAAGCTGAGGGAGCCGGGAAGGTAGCGCGGGCGGAACGCAACTCGCTTCAATCAGTTCTGCAACAGTTGTGTTTCGGTTTGGTCGCGAACATATAAATAAAGTAAAACCAAACCGTACGAAGCCCGTAGGCCGGGCGCGAGCGCAAACGGGCAAGATGGATGCACCGCCGAGACAGACGTTGCATACGTTGGGGGCGACCGGCGGGGCAACCTGCGCAGGGTGAAGAAGTGAATGCACTCTCTGATCCGAACGATCGTCAGCCCATCTTCGGCACAGCTTCCTCTTCCCGTGGGAGCATCTTCCGCTGGAGACGCACTGTGGTCGCAAGGATGAACTCACTTTTTTCTTGCTGCTCCTTCTTTTCTACCACCTTTTTCTTTATTTTTGCTTGTGCTGAAATTATGCAAATCACCTTTTCAACTTTGGTCAAATGTGAACGCTCTTCGCGCGTGTACTGCCGAAAAGGCGACGATCGAGAGGTTTGAATGCAAAAGCTGTTCTATCTCGAAGCTGTTCGATTGCAAGCTGAACCAATGCATTCTGAAGCGGGATGTTTGTAGCGTCAACTCATGAATTTCTCTCGACGTTTTTTTAAGTGATGAATCTCCCTGATTGTGCGGAGATGACTCGCTGCCTCCTCCTGGGTCCTGACTCGTTTATACAAACATTACAGCGAAGTCATATTGAGGCCCCAAATCTGCTTTCTTGAATTTCCTTTTATACTCCTATCAGAGCTCTCACAGCTAGGGCCACTGTAACAACTGGACCATACCGAAATTCGTGTGGTGCAATGTTGTAATGAATGTATACCGTCTTTGGATTTCAATCTGTCTGATGCAGAAGCTGCACGTGCCTTAAAACTGTATGCGTCTGGTTCTTTAGATTGCCTTTAAGACTTATGTAGGACGCGTTGTCCGATATATTTTAAAATAATATTGGTCGCATTTTAAGTTTTTTCAACTTATTTTGAACTTACAAAGCAACTTAGATTTCAAATCCGAATGCAATCGATTTCATTCCAAGAAATAACAGCACTTTAGAATGTTTCTGGAGTATCAAAAATGTGGCAACAGTATACAAGCGGTGGACCTATCGTTGCAATCACATGCAATCAGGACTTTATAAAGATGAATTAGATAAGAAAAGGCTGTCTAGGAAACACCGGTTTTGTTTGGCTTAAGTTAGCGAGGGTGAGGCTAAATGTCGAAGCGCACCTATTCGACACATAGCAATTTTGTTTTTGTGATTCATGCATTTCTTATATTTGTTTTTTTTTTTTAAATTCCAAGCTCATAGCAAACATTAAAATCCACCACCTACGCATCTGAACCGGCGGTAGAAAATGTCGGAGGAATGCCGCGAATGCGAAAACCGACACGGCAATATGCGGCCTCGCTGCTAATAAACCAACCGGAGCTCCTCGAACTTGAAATAGAACGCAGTTGCAGTCTTCTTTGCATCCTTCCCCATTACCGGCATCGGCGAGGCAAGATTAGAGAAGAGTTATAAATTTAGCTAAAAACCCGTCGGTCCGAACCCGTGCAGTGCAGTTTTGTTGCAAGGGCGCAAGTGTGCGTCGTCGTGTGTCCCTCGTTCCACAGATGCCTCCTCTTTGTCGAGATCCCACCCTCTCCATCTCCCCCCCCCCCCCCCCCCACCTCCTCGTACAAACACACATACAGCAAGCTTATCCCGTACGTGGTGCCACGGTTGAGGTTAGAATCGTCGTCATCGTCTTCGGCCGGGAGGCCGTTATCACCTCCTAAATAAAACCTAACCTCTACGCATATCGCAAAGCGAAGCGAAACGAACCACATCTGCAACCGCGGTGCACATCTCGCCAACTCTTGCCTTCCCTCACAATCCTTCCACTATATAAACCCCCCCCCCCCCTCCGCCTTCTCCCCCTCACCAGCCTAAAGACTTCCCTATCTCCTTTCTATCTCTCTTCGTTTTCTGCGGGGTGGCGTAAATTGCAACAATCATTACATGCGCAGGCCATCGTCATCCCCATCGTGCGCTGCATCGCTGCTTTGACGGTTTGGCGACCGCGCAGCAGCTTATTTTCGTCAGGGAAGGGAAATTTTAAAAATATTCGCCATGCGGCAAACGCAACCGCAAGAACGCAAACGCCCGAAACCCAACAACGAACCACTTGAAGCGAACGTGTGTGTCTGTGTGTGTGTGAGAGAGAGACAGAAGGACAGGCAAAGGTCTTTGGACTTGGCTGCCAATTATAAGTTTTGTTTTCGTGCTTTCGGTTGATGCACCGCTTCCGCCCCTTTCGCCCCACCCAACCCCGTCCAGTTGGTTTTCCTTTTTTTCCCCCGTCACACACACTCCGCCCTGGCACCCTCGGCCCGGATCCCTCCAGCCCATCGTAGCTAATCGAATATCACATATCACTTGCGTTCCTCTCCTTGGTCAAACGCATGGCGAATGCAATTTCGATGTAAGTACCTTTCGCAACTCGGCATGGCCTAGGGGTAGGGGTGTGTTGGTGCGTCCTAATCATCCGCCCTTCCAGCATTCACCTGCGCCCTCGACTCGAACTGTCCTCTCGTCTCGTGGAAGGGGTCGGTAGGGGGGGGGGGGGGGGGGTGGTGCTGAAGTCAGTTCTTGGACTTGAAAACCGCGTGTCCCACCGAGTAGCCTCGCGCGAGCCTCCCAAAAGAGGCGATAGAAAGAGAGAGAGAGCGCGAGAGTTGACTTGTTTGTGGCCCTTTTTTCGAATGTTTGCCCTCTGCGCCTACATTTCCCACATAAAAAGACGCAAATACACGCATACACACACGGGGGGGAGGGGGGGACAAGCATGACTTGCACCAAGGAGGCCAATACAGGCGGCCACCGTGCTGCATCCATCGGGCTAACCTTCCCCCCCCCCCCCCCCCCCCCCGCAATCTGGCTCCTTCCTGCCAAATGCACCATGCGCAAGCCGAAGCCGAAAAATGGCGATCGCAAACCGTACGTGTGCGCTCGGTTCAGTGTACCGCAACCGGGCTGACCGGGTGTGTGTGTTGGTGCGACGACGCAATTGGCGACTGCGAGGTGGCTACAACTGTGTGCGCGGTGCCTTAAGTGTGATGCACCGGCCGGTCAGCCTGTGCCAATGACCGGCGATCGACGAAGTTTTCGGGTGCACATTGATGACGGGTTTCGGGTGCATCTTGATCGCCTTTCCTTATACGAGCGTCCGTCCTCCATTCGCCACCCTTTCTTGGCTTCCCTTGGGGAACTGCAAAACGAAGCGCTCTCCAGTAGTTTGTGTGCATTGTAAAGGCAATCTAATGCACAGGAAAGGTAGAAACGCACAGAAAAGGAAGTGTTTCACTCAAATGACACCTTGTACGGAAACAATTCCCAATTCAATGGGGGGGGATTTTGATTATTTTAATTTATTTTTTTTCTATTAACAGCCAGAAGAGTCTTCCAGCCGAGCTGCTTGCATACAAACAGCATACAAATAGGACTTACAATATCTGCAACAAATTACAGATGATTTGAATAGATACCTTATACCAAAAAAAAAGAGGTTACATCCTTTCTTAACAGAACTCGTCGTACAGTGCAGTAGAAGAACAGAATTTTTTATTTTCAGCTTCTTGTGGCTGTAGAGAGGTGGAATCACAATGTACAGAAACATACAATGATATTCAGATGCAGATTTGCCGGAAAACATTTGATTTCAGGATTCCGTTGGATTTTCACATTGCACGTTAATGTACAAAAATTTGTAAAATACTAACAAGTGCGTATAAGGAATTTATGGAGCGATAGACTTGGGTGTTGTAAAAAATACTTCTTTGAATAGAAGACGATTAGGACGTAAAAAAACCAGCAAACAAAAAAAACTCCAGCATCTGCAAACGGATGCAGTCAAACAACATAAATAAACGAAATAATAAAATCATAACCCTAGCATATAATAAAAATGTCGGTTCTGATAGGATGGTGTAAGATTCTAATCCTCAAATGAATTCCAGTCCACAGAAAGACGACGGAAGAAAGCGTGGAGTGTCGTTAGATGATGCATCTTTTACCGAACCCGATCGTGCCTTGCACGACGGTTAAAAATGTTTTCTTGCGACAAAATAAGCGGGTTTCTGTGTGGCGGATGGAAGAAAGAAAAAAGAACTCAGAGCAGAAACACAATTCACCGATGCATCATCGTCTTTCGCCAGCATGATCTGGCAAGCTGCTGACGGTACACACTGCTGCACGCTTTGAACCGTGTTTGCGTTTGAAAATATTTCTCAGCTTAACCACACTCCCACCCCACGGAAGACCCAGTCTCCTCACGTCCACCTTCGCAACTCGGGATGTGCACTTTTTGGCCCTGAAGCAAACCGTCCCGATAGCAGGATGTACTTTCCATTTGGAAGTGCACATACATTCTCGCTGTCGGTAGTGAAATGCTTGTTTCTTGGCAAAACCAACTAAGATGTGTGCGTCTACACACACGCGTACTTAAAAAAAAACCACCCTACAGTTGCTTTGGCGTTAGGAATGTTTTGCGCGAGATTCGCGTTTGATACGAGTTTGGTTGTATGTTTTTCCTACCTCCACTTTCTTAACCATGTTCCTTTCCCCATCGCACATTCTTGTCCCCGCTTTTCACGCTCTGTCTCGCTTGCACACCCATCCTCTAACGGCGGC
This sequence comes from Anopheles atroparvus, assembly GCA_914969975.1. Classification (NCBI taxonomy): domain Eukaryota; kingdom Metazoa; phylum Arthropoda; class Insecta; order Diptera; family Culicidae; genus Anopheles; species Anopheles atroparvus. Next base: position 21,089,748 of record CAJZCY010000001.1, read on the forward strand.
ACGAACTCGCCGATATTCGCGTTTTAGAGCTGTTTGCTTTGGCTCGAAATTTTGGCAATAAAGAAGTCATTAAACTTTGCCCGTTGCTGCTGCCCAACGCTTTCGGTGCTCGATTCCCCATCCTGCCGATGCACTGCGGATGCACCGCGGGTGGAAGGGGGGGGGGGAGGTGTGTCTTCGGGGGAGGTGGTCGGCAGTGGAGTGGGTGCGAAAGCAAGAAGAGAAAAAAAAGGGAAAACAAACGTTTAAACGTATTGGCCACACGAACGGACGGCATTTTGAGCCGTTTGCCGTTTGCAATCTGCCCGTGTCCGTGAAATGGTGAATGCAATAAATAAATCCACCGTTCGCTTTTCGGTGCAGCGATTGCGCGAAACACACTGCTCGAAATCGATGCGGATATGCATTAAGACGTACGACCGGGAGGAGATGGGTTAGTTTGCCTCCATTTCGACGCACAGGGTCATTCTTGATGTACAGGAAGTATGGAACCAATTTTATGAGCATGTAGTTCTATTTCTTACATAAAAAGTAAAGCAAACTGTGGAGTAGGCTACGTCTACGCATTAAGACGTGAAACAAAAAGTTACCAAAACCGGCTCTTAATGTCAAGTTAGTCGTCTCAAAAATAAATGTTTGGCAACAATAACTTGACTTGGAATAGAAGTTTATAATTGTTTAGTATGGATGTTAATTCGAGGGTGCGAAGCTAACGGTGAACATATGCACTGGGAAAATCCCAGTGCTTTGAGTTGTTTCAAAAAATTAGAAAGAGTGATTTAGAGTGAAAGACTAACTGATCTTCAATTAGGTTGGATTAGCTACCGACGCTATCGACAAAAACAGTTTAATTTAAATCGAACTTTGGGTTAAAACGACAAAAATAAAAAAAAAGCAAGTTGATTTGATTTTGCTGTTTGAGTCACGTCGCGAAAATTTCTTGTAGTAGTAGTAGTAGTAGTAGTAGTAGTCTTTTATTGCTTAGAATCATAAGTGTGGCACGTATTAGTTCAGCTTTACATAATGGTTAACTTTCCACATTGGTGATGAATAGTGATTCGTGGCATTGACGTATGAATAACTCGAAGCTCAGTGCTTGATAATGCTAACTATGATTTGATGAGGGTAAAAAATAGAAAAACCCTCGCATAAGAGAAAAAAAAAGATAATAATATTTTACTTAACCTATCTTATAAACTAACTTATTCTGTAAAATCTTAACTGTTCATTGTACCAGTAGTTGTAATGTTCTGTGTTCGCTATTGCGGCACTTATCCTTATATTTGATAGTGATGTTTTGGATATACTTGTCTAGCCTAACCGAGTTGGTGGTTTTATGTAATTCTTTTGTGTTGAACCAGCGTGGGACGTTAAGGATTATTTTAAACATATTATTTTGGAACCTTTGGAGCTTTTGCTTGTGGCATTTTGCAATGTTGGACCATACTGGGGCCGCATAAGTTAGAATCGGTCGGAAGCAAGCTTTGTATAGAACTGACTTGTTTTCAGTATTTAATTTAGATTTTCTGTTCAGGAACGGATAGAGAATTCTTAACATTTGCGAAAATTTCTTGTACTTCTGGTTTACCTACCAGATTACGGTTATTCCGTCCAACAACTGTCTGTATCGATGGGAAACGCACTTGCTGCGCAGCCTCACAATTCTTTTGGAATTTTGCAAAAAATAGCTTGATAGATTGCTTCAAAAGAAGTACAAAGAAAATGTCCAAGTGACGGGGAAAATGGTACAGCTTTTGAGGAAAGATATTCTGAATAAAAAATATTGAATGTAGGAGTTATGCGAATTGAAGTTTACGTTACTTTCAACAAGTTATTTACAGGTAGTTTTAGCCAATACAGGATAGAACGGGTGTTATATTTGAAAAACATGATTAAATTTATACTAAAAACAGATTCACTAAGGATGAATTTACTTTTCTCAGTCCTTTGGTATTGCTTTCAAAGGACTTGATGTACACTTTTCCTTGCTTTGAGAAATTGTTCCAGTATTCTTTCCAGTAAAAAATGATTAAAACTTAATATTTTTTTAAAGAACTTATGAAGTATTTCTACCGAGCTACCAATTTGACGGTTTTCATTCAATTCGGAATAAACATATCCATCAAAAGATACCAATCGGCACGCTGCAGGGAAACAGACGGCACTGCCGGCATGAAGATTGCATTCAAAAGTGCATGTGCAGTTGTGCAAGTACGCTCTCTCAAGGCGATGCACCGCGTGGCACACGGCATATCGTAAGGACGCTTCACTTTTGGCGCGCATTTTTGTATATCCGCTCGCTGGCTTCGCTTTCTCTGGCCCGGTGCTCCGAGCGGGGCAGCATATGATAGGGCCTCTCGCCTCTCGATTTTTCACCGCGTGGGCTTTCCCTCGGGGGCCAAAAGGGCACCTGATTTTTTTTTTTTATTCCATTCCCATCGCCCATTTCTCTGGCTCTCCAGCTCGCAGTGGACGGGGTGGTGGCTCCACCGTTCAATTGCACCATCGCCAATTGCACGTTAGTTTATGTTGTTGCGTACGATTCAGCTGGTGCCAACTGCCGGTAGCAGGCCCCAGGAAGGCCCCGGGACCATGTGGGAAATGTTAATTAACTTCCTATGGCCCCGATCCGCTCGCACCTTACGCGCGGGGGCCATTTTGACCGCGTCGATTCGATCGACAAACGAGATGAATTGTTGCACCATTGAAGAATGGGATGAGTGATGGAGCTGATGGGGGGCAGTAGGGTGAGTTGTGAGCCCAGAGGAGGGAGGTAGACTGCTAAGAACACGCGAAAGAAAGCTAAAGGATGGACGGAAGAGCATCAAGAGCCGATCAGAGTGAGCAGGCAGAAAGGCGACGTGGTCGAGAGAGAGGAAGGCAAAAAAAAAAGAGCACAAATCAAGCAGAAGGACATGGGGTAGGAGAGAAGCGAATGCAGCAGCATAGCATACACACACGCTAAAAAAAAAAAAAACGCCACCACCACCACCGCACGGATCCCGTGAGATGCGAAACCTTTCGGCTGCAGTTCGTTGAACTTTTTGAGATCACAATCCTCCACAGACCGAGAGCGCGCGCCTGTTGTGCAGGATGCATCGTTGTGTGGTAGGATTTTTTTTTCTCTTGGTTCTCCCTCCTTATGCTCTTCATTTTCCGGACCCATGCTGCATTCGATCGTTCGCGAAATTTGCAGCCGGCGCGCGAAAAAGTGCGTACGCGTTAGGCACGGGAAAAGCAAGGGAAGAAAAGAACAGCAGGGTGGCCGTAACCTTTGTTTTTCGGCTAACTACTAGGGTGGATGGATGCAATTAGATGCAGTTATACTGCGTAGTTACCGTTAGGCGTAGCCGTTTCGCTGAATTTATTCATTTGGGTTCCAATGTGTTTTAAGTATCTCCATGTTGTTCAACACCTGCCCTTTTATTTTTATTGCATTACCTTGGGTTGAACTTGGAAAACAAACCATTTGGCGTTAGAATGATTAAGCTTACAGGAAGCAGATCTTTCACGTCCTATAGCATCACTCTGCAGACACATGGATGGAAGGACCTTGCGGAATCGTCCATTAGGATTATTATGGCAGAAGGAAAAGTTTCATCCTTCTCAAAACTCTGCTTCAACATAGGTTTCGTTGTTCGAAAAACTGCTGTTATCCTTAACGGTCTTCCAGTGGATCAAAGTTCAAGCTATTGCAGTACTTTATCGCTGTTAACACGCATGAAAACAGCCTTGAGGAACAGCCTTCCTCTATTTAAACCGCGGGTAAGTTTGGTGGAAATAACAATGCAAATGGATTAACGAACATTCTTAAGTCTGCCAGCGAGATCGTTTCTCAGCCGCAGCCCAACTGGCACCGGAAGGGCTGCCGTGAGGCGCCCTCGAAAGGCCATTGATCCCGGATCATCAGTGTGCCCTCATCCAATCGTGGCCCAATGGAAGCTGGCCGGGTTATCGCAAGAAAGCAGGGAGGTCTACCGCCAAACCAAACGTCATCAAAGAAAGTCTGACGGTCAAAACGGGGAAAAAGTGTGTATGGCATCCCTTGAACCTGGGACGAGCTCGGTACGCCTTGGGGACGAGGGTGCCGGACGCGCGGACGCGCAGTTGCGTAAATTTGCATAAATGTGCAACTGCATCTGCCACCGAAGCCATTTGGCCATTCGCCGTGCGAGGAACCGCGTGAGTGTGCGTTCCGTTGTTGTCCGCATTGTTTGCGATCCCATCCTCGGAGGTGTCGGCCCGGTGCAACCGATAGCCGCGCTCGGCCGCATCCCGCCAGCGGAAACGGAAGGGCAGTGTGCACGGCGACCGAACCGCGCACACCAGAATGTCCAGTTAACGGGTTCGACCACCGGTGGCTGGTTTGGAAACAAGGATACAAATCCTGCCTTTATTTCCCTTCGACCTTTTTATCCATTTCCATCTTTCCACCCCGGGCTTGCAACGCGGCGGGAAAACTCCGGCTCCGGAAGCGACTCGTTTCGCGTCCAATGTCCTGCTTTATGACAACCGCTGTCACCAGCCGGCAACTGTCAAGGCAGTTTCTTTATGGGGCGCGGTGCTGATGGTGGTGGTGGTGCTGCAATAAACAACCGACCGGGGGTCCTAGATGGTTATCTTGGAAGTGCAATTGCAGTTGGACTTCCTTCGGTCTTCCCCGCCTCTTGCGCATCCATCCATCCAGTGCTGCGAATCGACCGGTGGTGGTGAATCTGTTTTAATTTTCACCCCTTTTTCCATCCACCCAGGACCGCGTCCTGTGTGTGTGCGCTCTCCTGTGTGTGTATGCGTGTGAGTCTGTGTGTTGCTTTTTATGCAATTTACCTTGTGCGATGTGCATCCTTTCCTCCACGCTTTGCAAGCGACTGCGCGACGAAAGGAGCAAAATGCGGCAAACGGAGTGTACGCATAAATAAAAGACGATGTCGATTCGAAGCGATCTGCAGCGAACTGGAAATGGGGAGGGTCGAAGACGAGTGGTGGGATCGGACATTAAACTAAACAACAGCAGCAACAAGAAAAAAACCGGACAGGAAGCGCAGGCTCGCTGCTCGAGTTCGAAGTTCGCACGCCGGACGACGACTCGCTTGCATCGGCGGAGGCTGTTCCGGAGGTTTTCCAAATCCTGCGCACAAATGCGTCCGTATTCCCACACCAGCGTGTACCCATGTGGTCGCCGTGTACGCGGAATGGGATAGAGTACGAGTGGAAAGTAATTCCAAACAACGAAAATTGAATGAAAATACCCACAAGCACACCAACTGCATGGCAAACAAACTCGGAAAGCAGGCGAAAAAGGGAAGCAGCAAGAACATCATCCTAGCAGCATCCGAAAGGTGAATCAAAGCGCATAGAATGCAAACAGCAGATGCAGTTTTAAGAAACACGGAAAACGAAAAAGCAACTAACGTGCAATTCCGTAAATTCGTTAAATTTGCACGTATGTGTTTTTTTGAAGCAAGCATATTATTTGTTCAACGTCCAGAGATGGACCACAATGCTTTTATTGCAATTATTAATTATTTATTAGTATGTTTATTCGACCAATACAACAATTTCATTCATTATTTACTCGGTTTAAGCATGATTGCTTCAATAAAACAGATGCACATCTTACTGGAACGTTTTTATATTGAAATGTTTATTGCATCGATTGTAAAACTGATCCAAATAAAAAAAATTATTTTCATGTTTTCTTTAGGTTTTTTTCTTTGTACGTATTTCCATAATGTGTATAACATTTAGCAAACGTTAAGAAATTACTGTCATAATCTCAAAGAATGATACTTTCATTCACATAATCACACGAGGTTGAAAAAAAAAATTGAATTCAACAATTCATCAATTCAATTATTCAATTTCAGATGATTGGTATTGTACTAAGAAAATGTCATTTTTTGGAATAAAAGCTTTCCATATCTTTCCAATCTAATGAAAAATAAAAGATGCGGTTTACGTGAAACGTTTACGAAGTAAAACGTGTATCAAGTAAAACTGCTAATTTAATTGGTTGCGAACTCTTACAAATTTTGGCATTTCGAGGCATATTTCATTGAAAACTTGCATCGTGAAGCATTTCGAGCAATAAATCTATTAATTTGCCATGCACGAAGAAAAAAGGCTTGCATAATTTCTATTTTGTTTTGAAAATATCCAAAATATCATGTATCGAATACATTACACATCCAATTTAATGTAAACAAGGTCTTGATTTGGCTTAAAAAAGATGATTTGTTAATTGCACACAAAATACAAGTTTCTCATGAGCATTTCCAAGGAATTCATAATTTATTCCCGGATGATGTCACCAGAAGTCACCGGGTATGCATACGATCCCAAACACATCGCGCATGCCACCCTAGGTCCACGGAATCCCCTGGACAGGACCTAAAGTAAAAAAAAAACCTTCCTTGACGGTAAACCAGTCCCGTTTTCCCTGACCCACTAAAGCGTCAGGTTGATCTTCCACCAACCGGACAACCCCGGGCGGCTTGGCACCTTGCACGCCATTAAAGTTGTTTCGGCAAGAAAACTGGCCATCGTAGAAGGACCATATTCTACATCCCTAAGCGTTCCCAGACTCACCCAGAAACGTGACGGGGTCATCACAATTTGTGCTGGTCAGTACGCCAAGTAGGAACTTTGGTCTAGTAAAGATTTCCCGGGGGCTTGGCTATCGGAACCTCACCTTGTCTAGGATCACGAGGGTACGCAGTACAGCTATGACCTCCTCAAACGAGCTTGAGCAAAACTAAGCGAAAAAAATGTGTCCGTCAGTGCCTGTAGGAAATCTCAGCCCTCAGGTGAGACACACAGTGATCATTGGGCTAGGTTTAAGGGACGCGGCACGGCAAAAAATCATCGAATCGAGACGAACCATAACCCTTTCCATTCAAAGGGGCCTGCCAGACATGCGATCTAGACGATGCTCGCTCGAGCTGCTTTTGTCCATTAGAGCCCGTGGCGTGCCAGGGTCGAGCAGGACGCATTGTCCGCACGAGACAATGGTCGCGGCGTCCAGTAGGACCCATATCGTCTTTCATCCCCTCCGAGCGCCCCGTCGGACCTTCTGCCAGCCTGAGCGTCCTTCCCTGTTTAGCCCTTCGCTAGACTGACCGCGAGCGGACATTCTCAGGACTCTGGGAATGGACAGTGGTCACCGGTGGTGGATTCGTGGTCACACACGGAGCCAGGGTGGGAGCGTGGAAGCAGGAAGAAAATCCTTCACCAGACCAGCGACGGTCTGGTACTTGTCGGGGAGTGTCCTTTTGTTCTCCTCCTTTGGGTTCATCGAGGCAAGTGGAAAAATGGAAATAATGTTTTGGTATGATTTTTTTTCTTTTTTTTTTTGGTTCCATTTTCGTAAATGTTGTTGAGAGGCGAGCTCGGTGCTTTCGAGTAGCTGGCAAGGATCAGACCAGAGGTCTTCGGAATTCTCAAGAGTCCGAATGCAACTACGGACCATTCGGTTGCTCTTCGGGCTTTATGACATCAACGAAAAGTATGGAGATGCAAAGAATGAGGAAAACTTTGATGATTTTTACCACAGGATTCGATTCTCTCTTCTCGAGTGTGTATCAGGCACCTTGGAGTCCCTGGTCGACGACTTGATGGCTTCCATTCACCCTGAGAACGTTCTCGCGTTACGGGCGGAAGCTCCGTCCCCAAAGCGAAACGGGACCCTTGGCTTGGTCGACTTGGAGAAACGGGGCTCATGTTCCCGTTCGACCGGAAAAGGGAAAGAAAAACGGAAAATCGCTTCCCGATTCGCACGCAAATGGCAACACCGGAGCTCGCCGGCTTGGTAACCTTGGATGGTCCGAATTTGACCGTTGGCACAACAGGAAGCGCCTGAAAAGTGGCAGCGCGTTCGACGCCGAGAAAGACGACACCGTGCCGAGCCGAGGGCCGAAAACACACTCCCGGACAAAAGGGGGCTTTCCCCGGGTCTGCGCAGATGGGAAGCGCAAATCGATTAATCATAGCCCCGGCGAAACCATCCCCGCTGCCTAGACGCTGCGAATGCATTATTTATTTACCGAAGCCTCGGAGCGGCTCGGTGGATCGTCTTCCACCGCTCGGCACTTCCCCATGCTCCCGATGTCCTTCTCCTCATGGCCATTTTCCACATCCTTTCAAGAGCGCGGAAAACCGATGCCAACTCGTAGAGCTCGTTCGGGCTTTCTTTTTCATGCTTCACCTTTGGTATGTGTGTGTTTTTTTTTTTTCTTCATTCGCCTGCGTTGTGCTGGCCAGTGTCATCGGAATAATAAACATATGTGCAACATTATACGCTCACGTATAGAATGATTATGATGATCCATCCGTTCGGCAGCACTACGCGTTTGTGCGTTTGAGTGTTTGCGTGCCCTTTCCGTTTCCAATTTCCCTGGATGCTTGAAAAATTGCCTGACTATCGATCCAAAATCCAAATTTTACTCCGTTCTAAGGGACACTGTGCAACTTCCTTTAAAACACACACATACACACGAGATGGTCACGATGATGATGATGATGATGACAATGACGGCGACGACCAAGAACGTTCAACGACGATCATCTTCCACTGGCCGAGCGGAACCTCGCTGGATGTCATCTCATTATTCCGGTGGAATTCTGTGGGAATAAAAACAGGAATTGCGTTTGCCGTTCCTTCCCCGGGACCCGTTTCCCCCTTTCCGAGGGTCTTTTTCTTCCCCTTTAGCTCGTTGCTTCCCGCTCACTCTCTAATGCTGCGCACTCATAGACGCCGCTACACCAGGTTGACCAGTTGAGGTTCCGCGTAGATTTAATAAGTACAAGTTCCTGCTCCTCAACAGCCCTCCGGCTTTGCTCTCGCTCGCCCCTGCGCCCGGCACTAGATGCGTCTCGCTTGCCCCTTCCGACTCGTTTCCTTGGTGCGCGCGCGCATCATCATGTGTCTCTCGAGCTCGCACCTCTTGCCGCTTTCCCCCGTTTTCGTCGGGTAGGTTTTGGATGGTTCGGATGGACCGGTACCAGAAAGTGGCAAGCCGTAATGTCCAGCCCGAAAAACTCGATCCCCGTAGCATACGTTGGACGACGGCGGCGTAAGATATCGGCACAGCGGGGACATTCTGGAGTAGCAAGCAGCAAGCGAGAGAGAGAGAGAGAGAGACAAGGGAGAAAAAGAAGCGCTTCAGCTTGAACAAGAAATCATCACGAAAAATCGCGACGAACGGTTACTTTTTTTCAACGATAAATCTTGCATCTCTCTTCGCTGACATCATGGCAAAAGGCTTTCTGGTGTAAGGTCGCGGTGGTTGCTTTAAATTCTACGCTTTTCGCAATGTGCGTAGCTGATGTCCATCCGAGTTAGAACCTTTTTTGTCGGTTTCCAATTTCCTTTGAAAATAACTCCTTTTTTTTCCGTCAGTCAGACCCACAATGCTTAGCCTCAAGTACGTCCTGAACTCAACGGACGCTGCAATTAAGCATTTTTTTTTAACTCAATATTTGTCAACTCTCCTTTTTGCGCTGAATCGTCCAGATGATCGTTCGTTCTTTTAATAATTTTCAAAAAAGTCGTCCAATAAAAAAAAATCCATGCCCCATCGTCGTCACACGCCTAAAGGTGAAGGATCATGAACCGGATGCAGGACAGCAGGACAAATGCCATTGACTGTCATCCTTTTTCGGGGTCCACTTTCCGTAAAAGAGCGAAACCGCACCGATTGGGCGAGCAGTCCTTTTATGCTGAGCTCTTTTTCGCTTCGTCCGCTTCGCACGCGTTCTGGTAAACGATTATGTTTTTTTGAGGTGCGCTGTTCAAGAATGAGGGTATGGCAAAAGTGTGCAGACGATCATGGGAAGCGAACCAGTCCACGATCCAGGAAGGTTATTGTCACAGGCATAACCATAAAAGTGCGTAAAATTGAGTCGAAGTTAACATGTACTAAACATGCGTACTAAAACTCCCTTACGGGAGCGAATTGCCCTTTTTTGTTACCCAAATTTACGAGCCCACCTTCGTCGGGTCTGCGGGACAGCCCGACCGTTCTGATCGTTCGTGATCGTTCTTCATCTTTCTTTGTGGACGAACAACAAAAATCAAAAGAACATGCCGTCCGGTATTGAATGTCCTCTCGCCGTCTGCCGTTGAGCTCCATTGTGCAGTGTGCATGCATGCGATTGCAGTTGCAACGCACGGCCATATGGACGTTCATATTTTGCTGCCAACCGGCAAATCTTGCTCAATGCATCGGGAGGAAGAAAAGAAAACACACCACACGCTTCATTCCCCGGCCATCTGTTGCACGCAGGCCTAAAGGGGGCGATTTTTCGCTCCGGGGTCTCGGTGCGTTCGGCCACAGCCTCGGCCACGGCGGCTTCGTCGAAAGTAAGACATTTCCTCTGCTGCTGATCTGGCCAGGCGTCATCGATTGCGCCGGGCCGAAACTGGTTCGCTCGGTGGAGGGCAGGCAAAGGGGAAGGATCGAACGGAGCGAACAGGAAGAAGCCGGTACTTTGGCAAGGGCATGCATGATGGAGTGGAGCGCCAGAAGTGAGGGGAATTCTAAGGAATAAACTCGAACAAAGACGCGCTGGAAGACAGAGATTTTGATTTACTTAGGCTTGACACAAGCGAAGAGTAGGAGACGCTGGTCCTCGAACCACGCTGCACGTAGTGGTGCGATGTGCAAGACCTAATCATGGGGTGGCAACAGCGGCAGGACCACCACCAATACACCGGAGCAAGAAGAGAAAGATGGACAGGGGCGGGAGTGACAGTGCGACGGAGGAATCCATGCCGTTTGGATGCGAAGTGATGCAATTGACCAAAATCCGCTCGCTGTAATTCGAGACGGCACGATCGGTGCAGCCTTGTGCAGGGCATTGTGTCTCTCGTGGCCAGAAGCTGCGCTTTAAAAGGGAACATCACGAGAACCGAAACACAGCGTTAGAGCTGTGCCTAATACTCATACGGCTGTGCCTTCCCCCCACCCGTGTCTACACGGGGCTCGAAAAACTAATCCAGACCTACCCAATGCAACCACCAGTATTCAGATTCGAGTAAAACTTGAAATGGCGCACTTGTTCGCTTTTTCGTAACCCGTTCGATCCTCAAATTTCCCAAACGATAAAAAAAGACTTATACAGCTTAGACTGGCTTGCAGTAATTTGGCAAAGGAAAGAATGGAACAAAATGACCCAGGACTAAACGCACCCTCAGGATTGCTCACCCCTCCTCACCTCTGCATCTTCGGTGATTCCAGAGGGTACATGTGGTCCCCCACAACTCCACGCAGGCTGTTTCTTAACCAATTCGATTATGACACACCGTCAGGGGGACTGCTCGAGGGCAACATTCTGGTTTACCACCTTCCCGATGGACATGAAATGCACATGTTGTTCGAGCATGAAGCTACGAAAGCGAACTTTAAAAAAAAACCCACACCAACTGACGCGAGGGAGAGAGACCGATTAACGCAAGGGACATGAGGGAAACCGAGCCTTTTTGCGCAATTACCCGTGTCACCGACCCTTCAATTAGAATAGAAGTTTTCCCCGAACGAATCTAGTGGTTAGTTGTTTTTTTTTTTTTTTTTGTATAATTCATTTCGAAGTTGGTTTTTTTTGCAAGCAAAGTAAAATTGCCCTCACATTGCCCCTACCGCATGAGGAGTTTAACATGCCTTTTTTCATTCCTTTTCCTTTACCCTCGCAGGGCAACGTTTACCGGGGGTAGATGACCCTCAGGTTTAGGGTTAGAAAATTACAAATATTGATAAACAAACGTGTTGGTAATGAACAATGTGCTAATACATTGTATGAAGCATAGCGGAGACCATCGACAATGAAGTGGGAAAACATTTTCAGAACGGAACGTTAACCCGAGTTGGTAATCTTTTCACAAAAGATGGACGATCTTTCGTTTCCTCTGTTTGCTCCAGCACTCGCTAGACGGGTCCGTGGCGGGAAGAGAGGGTGTGCAAGGGCGGAAAGAAAGCACATGAGTGTACGCGATGCAATTGCACCGGTTGTGTGTGTGTGTGTGTGCGTATGCACGTTTTCGATCGTACGATCAAGTTTAACTTCTAAACCTAAGCGCTTCGATTCGTGCGCTTGCGTAATGGTGGTGGTGATGGTGGTGCATCGACGAGCAAGTAAATGCACTCGAGCGTTTGTACTGCGAGTGCAATTCGGGTTTGTGAGCAGCAGGAATAAAAAACTGCATTAATCAACAGAGAATGAGCGAGGGAAGAAAACCTTTCAATTGAACACACTATGAAACATTGCGTCGCGTTAAAAACCGATTAAAAAATTGCTGTATATTGCTTTCCATACTGTTCAAGAAACGGTCGCATTTGCTGCAATTGCAATGCACCTCGTGGGGTTCGTGAGAGATGATGCGCCTCCATTTTCACCGTCTTGCAGATGTGCTGCCGATTTCGTAATCTATCGTCTCGATGGCTTTACTGTTCCTCCGAGCTGGTTCTTGGCCGGCGGAACGAAACTGCACCGAACTGCATCATCGGGTTTCGGTTTTCCCATTCTGTTTTTCCTTCATTCTTCTTTTGTTCGTTTCGCTCGCAGGCCACACAGCTCTGCACCCATACTAGTGCAGCGTGCCGGCAGTCGAATCCACGATTCAATCTGGCCCGATTCCAGTACCCCCTTCGCTCCCCCACCTGCTTATCTCTTTCCATTTTCCCTCGCCTGCACCACTTGGCGAAATGCACTTTTTCGTTGCACACAGCGAACGCGTATTCGAATAAGCACGTCACTGCGCTGGTGGTGGTGCACTGTGGCTGGGCGCAGCAACCCGGTCTTCCCGTGTTTGGTGTGTGCATCGTCATTTCCTTTTGCGCCTGCACTGAACATGCCGATAAGAAGACGAGTGGTAATAAAACTAATAATGGTCTAAAAATGGCGATGCTTCTGGCGAGCAAACGCACTGAGCTGAAGGAAGGAGTGAAAGGAACGGGCAGAAGAAAAGGCCGAAGAAAAAAAAATTAAGCTAGAAGCCCCCGGGAGCCCGCGATGTGTGGCCAACACACAAGCGCAGCTGCACCACCCGGCGTGTGGCCACATCGCCGATACAGCGGAGCGGAGTATTGGTGCCAGCAATGGCGAACTGCATACACCACACGGTGCCCAAGCGCGATAAAGACACGGTTTCTGCAAGCAATAGGGAGGGGGGGCGACAAGAAAACGCAAGGCGAGCGGCCGAATGAACGAATGGATGCAACGCCGCGCACTTCTACTGCACTCCACTCGCACACATACACACACATATTCGCTCGCTCGCGATCTCCTGCACCGCTGCGCTTCCCTCGGTCGGTTCCTTTTGCCCGTTTTCCCTTTTCCGCGCATTCGCGAATCCATTCCTTCGGCAGGCGAATACACTGCCCTTGTCAGGCCGGCTGTATGCGTTTGTTTGTGTGTGTGTGTGTGTGTGAGTGCACCGCTTCCGCACACAACCAGGCGCAGCGCGTCATCGCGGCGTCGACGAACACGACGACCAACGCGAGCGGCGTGTCGGAATGAGCTTCGGCGAAAAAACCCACCGGTCTGGACGAGGTGCCTTCGCATACACCGGTGCACTAGTGAAGTTAAACGCGGACGATCAAGAACGTCGAGAAATCGAGTCGTGGTCGTCGTCGCCGTCGCGTTGCATCCGCCATACAAGATCTTTATTTTATTTTTTTGTAAATTAATTTTTCGGTTCACTCAAACGCCCCCCGACGGTTCCGTGTGATGCGAAGGGCCCGCGAAAGGTGACAGTTTGGCGAGAGATCTGCGCCGCAGAGCATGTGGCTAACAAGGAAGACCCAACTTCTGCCCGCCAGTTGTCGCTGACGATAAGTTCGGCCAAACTCGGGAGCAACACACGCGAGAGAAGAGAAAAAAACAACCAAGCTAGGCCAATATCAACAGTGAAAAACGTGTACCACAGCAACGAAAACCCTGCCTGGCTGACGCAGAAAAATCCCGGCACTGTACGGAAAACGTTCAAGTATAACCAGCAAAAAACCAACTACCGGGGGAAAAAAAAACTTGCGAGAGAAAACTGGCCAAGCAAAGAAGGAAAAAAGTGTGTCTTGTGTGTTCTGCCTGCTCCTGGAATTTAACTCGTGTGAAGCTGGAAGATTGAACCGATTAAAAAAACACACAACTCACTAGTTCAAGACCCACGGAACACAGGCAAGGGACGGGACCGGAGTGTTCAAGTGTGTTGTGTCCAGCGACCCCTTGGATAAGAACAGCAACATTTCCCTTCGACACACCAGCGCCGTCGGGTCGCCTTTTCAAATCCTTGCTGCCTTTCTCTCCCATGACCCGTTCGTAACTTTAAGATGTGTCGTGTATAGGAAGCGTTTGGCTTTTTTAATGGTCAATAGTCCAGTCCATCCAGTCCTGCCAGGCAATTGAAAGGTCGGCAGTGAATGGGAGGACCTTTTTTTCCTCTTGTTGAATTTTTAACATTACATCCGGTTTATTACTGTCCTGTGCAAGTGTGACTTGAAAGGAGTTAGGAATCAAAACGAGGATAGGTTGAGAACGGGAATTCATTCATGAAAACAGCCGCAGTGCAAGTGGAAAAACATAAAAAAAAAACCTAGCGCGAGTGGTATTAATTATTTTCCGGAAGAAGTGCTCGGTGTGTTAGCGTTTTTTTTTAAGATCATGCTTCCTTAAAAACAAGCAGAATCAGTGTGAAACTCTACTGAACGCATTCCTCGTTCGAACAAATATGCGTTCCTGTTAGCTCAGGACGAACTTCTACGTGACAATCTCCGGGATGATGATCATTTGATCAATTCTGCCGTCGGCAGTGCACAGTGCATGAATGATGTCAAACTCTTGAGTCGAGCAGTTGCTGTGAACAGAGTGCTGCTGCAGTGTACCGATTTTAAGTGTATGCGTTCGCATCCCAAGGGTGTGACAACGGACCGCGAGAACTGTGCTCCACTTCAGTGTTGATGTGCAACTGCGTCGTTGCACAACTGCATTAATGCAGTCGAATAAAAAACAAACAGTGAATTAACCTAATTTTTCCTCAACAACCATCACTCGTCTGTTTGCAATTCGGTGCGATTTTTCATTTCTTGTGACTTAAACGTGCGAACAAAAAAAAGACCCCGTAGATCCTTGTCTGTGCGTAGAACCATTTTCACTGTTTCGACACTCTCGCCTATGAATTGTTTTTCTTTTCCAATTGTATTTAACCAAACACACACAAGCACATTCATTCTAACACCTACTAACCAATTCTTTACCCCATTACCACTAACCTCATCTCAGTGCGGTGCAATAGAACCAAATAAAAAAAAACATGTTTCGGCCAATATACTAACCAACTAACAGCTACTGCCTAACACCATCACTTACACACATACCCGTACAAACACCACAAATCGAAGTGCTAGAAACAGAAAAGAAGGGCAAACAGAGCATGCAATAGTTTCAAAAATGTGTTTCGGAACCCAAGTCTCACCAGCCATTGCACCACCACCACCATCACCACCTCCGCCGCCGTCATTGCCGTCGCCAGGATCGACATGACCAGTGCTTCGGGCAAAGCTTAGTAAAAAAAAAAAAAAATTGAGTCATACAAAAATTCGATCGGTTGCCGGCCTTATGGATTGCACCATGAACTAACCCCCTCTGCCCCCTCTTGTGTCACGTTGTTCCGGCAGGAAGACGGAGTGTTTGCGTGATATCTGACACGGTTAGCCTTGCATCCGGAAACGGAAAACAACCCGAGCGGATGCATTCGAGCCACGATCGAGTGCAGGACAAAGCAAGCGAAGCGCCGTTCGGAGTGTGTGTCGAGCCGGGCGCGGCGGACGAGTCTCGTTCCGATAATCTAATTTGGCATCTCGTTCCCTGTTTTAACGTCGTCCCTGAAACAATCGCGCCGTAGAATAAAGAAGGGCAAACCAACTCGCATCCACCTCTTATGTAACTCTCAACGCGTGTTCCCATAGTAGTGTGCCGTAGCGGAGGAAAAAAAACAAACAGGTACGGGCTCGAGCGACGGGCTTTACTAGTGCATTATCGATTAGGAATGTGTGTCCACTAGTGTGCAGCGGAGCAGTGTTTTTTGGGCAAGTGCGCGCCGTGGTGTGCTACGGCGAAAAGGGAAAATACACCAGACCCGTGTGTGCCGCAGCGTGTTTTGTGCGCAAGTGCCTGTTGGTGTGCGAGTGAAAAGCGCGTTCGGAAAATGGTACAACATCGCATGGAGCCGAGAAAAGTAATTTAAACAGAAGGAAGGGAAATTTGGTCGAATTCGACTTTAATTTTGCGGTTGGAAATTAAAAGCGCCTTCGTAGCGAAGGAAAACTGACAGTGCGATTCCATTGTGATGTGAGAAACAAGAGTGGGTGTGTAAGCAAAGAAGAGAGAGAGAGAGAAAGAGAGAGCGAGAAAAAGAAACTCCCGTCCTGCGGTGTACTAAACCCGCCTGCCCGTCGACGACGCGCGTGTCATTCGCGTCCCGCGCGTACCTCGAACACCGCCATCTGGTGTCGGCGAAGCGTACCGTTCGAGCAGTCGGTCAGTCGGCGGCCACGTGATCGCAACGGCAGGGCCTAGCGCAGTGTACTTCTGTGCAGCCACGGGTGCCTCTTCGCCCCAATGTATTCGATGTCCGGGTGCTGCCGCTTGTCGTACACCGTAAAGAAGATTGGCATTGGTTTAAAAACTCAAAAGTCCCACCAAAAGATTAAATAAGTCCGGATCGGAACGCTACTGAAACATACAATATAACTCCCATAAATACACAAAAACTCTCGGCCCGCTTTGCTGAAAAGGATAACTTAACATTTTGCGCCATCATTTCATCACCAGACCAGCCAATCAGTAAACACACACGCACATCAGTTCCATAGAAATTAACCAGAAATCAAGCACGACCGCATTCGAATTCATCCTTCATCTTGCGATAAACGTCAAATTACTCGATACCTACCGCGAAGTCCACTACCGCTAACATCATCCACACAGAAACACTAACATTCATGCTACCCCGGTGTACTAGGTAAAAATTGTATAAAGCAAACCAGTTTCCAACAAACTCATACCGATCTGTGAAGCAATAGAAGGCGAAGAAGAAAATAAAAGTGAGCGAAACAGTGTGAAAGCCAAACTCTACACCAGTCCGGACGACGGTTGAGAAAAGTGCAGCGATTCCTTTCGCTCGATTTGCTGGAACTTCTACATATCAGCGGTTAATTTTTGCTTAAGGTGAGTAGCGCTTTTATACAAAAGTTGTCATCTAAGTCTGGCCTTGACGGTACGTTCATAATATCATTCAATACTTGGAGCTGGGAGGGATATTTTTTGAGTCTTCAAAAATATCAATAAAGGAGATAATGTTGGGAACAAATAATACATATTGCTTACAAAAAATACACGTGGTACGAGTTTAAAAATATATGTTTCTGGTTTCACAAACTGGTGAATAAAATCGATGAACCTGAAAGGATCGGTGTGTTACTGTGGGACGCCAGTTCGTTTGCATAACAAAACCAATTAGTAAACTGTTTTTAGGCGACAACAGAGGCTTCTAGCGAAAACAGCTTGAATGAAGGTCTGAACGCCAACACTGAATGAGGGTTTTTTTTCAGCAAGATCATTTGTCAATGATGAGCCTACAGTGTTCTATTCGATTGCTGTATTGATTACATCATCGAAGGGAACTTTGTTTAGACTGACGATAATGCAACCTGTGTCGTGTCATTGCCGGCGAGTGTGTAGCTAATCGTTGGCCTCTAGAAAGTCTCATCTTACAAACGGGATACTCGATGCAGGCGTACACGAGGTACAAGCGTGCAACTTCAGCTGCAATTGCCAGCGATAGAGTTACACGAATATGGCGTAGCGAATCGGCTCGTAAGTACAGGGGTATTACTTTAGCAAACTGGACGTGCGACTAAAACGAGGTTGAGGCGGCGGCCTTGAGCATGTATGCGACCACCGCCCGGTGCCACGTTGAGCAATGGCCGCCATTGGCCAACATCGTATCGCCTATCCGTGCTGTATCCACGGTGCATTCCTATTTGCCCATGCACTCATGACAGCTGCAGTCGATGTGCGTGCACGAAAAAGGAAAGGAAACATAACTGGTACACAGGTCGACTCTTCGATTATCCGTACCGAATGCCGTCCGCTAGAAATGTGTCAATTAGAGCGAGGAGAATGTTGTTTTACCCGCTGCCATCGGGCGATCGAAGAAAAGGCTTGAATTTGACAAAATACTTTCTTTTTTTATCAACAACTTAACAGTAATAAAACCATGATAGGATAGCAATACTGGATTTTGCTCCAACATCATGCATTTGAACAAAATAACATTCCTAGCCTTTATACTTAGCCTGTATTCGCACTTCCGCAAACAAAGAGGCAATATTAAGCCTATCCAACACGCGCTATCCTGTAACCGTCGTTTTATGGTCGTTTTTGCGCAATCTGTCAGACGCCTTAAGTGCACTGTTTGCATAACCTCAAATACTTCACTCAGTTCCTTGAACATGCGTTGGGCGAATGCGCAAGCTGCAACTTTTCCCGTCGTGTTTGTTGCATTTTTTTTTCAAACAAACAATTCCAATGCCATCCACAAGCCAGTGACAGCAACTTCCTTTAGAACCGGTGGGAGCTCTACGTTTGCTTTCATCGCCACAAAGCCCCCGGTGCGGTGGATGACGTTGAACTGTGCGCATTATCTCCTCTTCACGCTATCAATGCGACCAGCTTTGCTTCGCCAGCTTTCTCCACGTCTTGGCCGCTGCCGGCTAAAAGGGCAATCTTCTCCGGTCCGTCTTTTATTTACCTCCGGCATCCAATGAAGAGATTCTCTGATGCATTCTTTATCAGAGACGTGGCCGACCTCGGGATGATAGGAACGTGGTTCACAAAAATACTGACTTGGTGCAAGTTCCTTGTTCCCTTTTTTTTCGTCTACGGACTATGCAACCGAAGATGCGACCATGCCAGTGGAAAATTCCAAGTGCATCGATGAACGCGTGGATCTTGCTTTTACACCGTCCCTATCAACTGTTGCTGGAGCGTGACATCACCCAATTCCACGGGGTGGTGGTGGTTCGTGGTTTGCCCTGACCCCACGCCGTATCTCGTTTGCGAGAAGAGTACTCTCAGGTAAGTCGATACGGTACACAAGGCTTGTCTGCACTGCAGTACATGTAGGTTTTATGCAACATGGACAGAGGCTCTGGTTCGAGCCGGGAATGTAGAGCGGCACGATTGGAGAAAGAAGTCGGCAATCGTGTGTGGAGTGGTGCTGCACTCGAAAGTGTCGAGTTGTGGAACTGTTGTGGCACTTTGGCACCACACACACCCGCGGAGCCCCACATGAATGGCACACCCGGTCCACCATCCCTCGCGGAGCACTTGGTTGACATCTGTGTGGGACCTCTTCTTGGCTCTCTTAGCAGCAGCTCGCAAAGGGGTGTGGTATGAATCTAGTTAAAGGCTAAACGTCGCTACCCCTATTTCCCGCAAAACAAACATTAGCCTGTCTGACCGACCCCCTTCAACGTAACTCGACCGACATTGCATAGCGATCGTAATGCGAGCTCGTCAAAAGGGTTCGATAGTTGCGAGGACAAGGCAAAAAAAAATAGAGTTGGTTCTATACTGAAACAAGGAATGAACCCCTTATTTTTATTTAGATGATTTTTTTTTACCAAAGTGGAAACACATTTTATCCGTACATTCCCATGCGCACCCCAGGGCTGGAAACGCTCCCTCGAACCCTGCTCCGTGAGGGACGGAAATCTGTGCCAGTATTCAGTCAGTGTTGAAAACGGGTGTCGTTTAAACGACTGCATTACCGTGCTGCCGGAATGCGACCGCATCCGACGAAATGATCGTCATACGGGCTCGCAAATTTTCACACACATTCACACTCACTAATACACCGTGGCCAACGTCCTAGGCGTGCGCGCTCCTCGCTTGCGTATGTGCTCATAATTTGCAGCCATTCTTGCACACATTATACTGCACTCATATCGCCCGATGCATGATGCTGCCAGTCGTTCAATAGCGTATGTCTATGTGTACAACTGTGCTTTATGTGTGTGGTAATTTTTTTTTTTCTTGTCGTTTTGGGCTTGGTCAGTTTATGCAATTGAAACCCGCCCGTTGATCGTCGCAGTACCAGGCCGGCCGGTGCTCTCGCTAAGCATTTTAGAAAACTCTTTCATCACACTCATGCGCTATTTTCTTCTCACTCCCGGTTGGGTTTTTCCTCGCACGTACCGTAAATGCGAGACGTGTGCAAACGCGTGGGTTGCGGATGGTGCTGCGTTCCTTTACACCGATGCACTTCTTAGCAATTGCCAATTGCACGCCACACTCACACCAACACGAATGGCCAGCCGATACGCTGCACATCGATAAACCTATTGCACCGGTCAGCAGCGCTAGAGAGCGGTACTGGCAGCTATTGCACAAGAAGTGGCGGGATGCGCTACGTACATTTGTTGTGTGGGTGATGCCGTCGATCGTCGTGAAAAATCTTGGACGCCCCAAAAAGGCAGAATTAAAAACGAACTAAATTTTCCAACCAGGTGAAGTAGGGATTTCATATTGACATTTAATATAATAATATTATTATTATATAACTGATATTACCTGCGAACAATGCAGATTCCCGTAAGCGGTACTGCCTAATGCAAACGGTTTTAACCGGTTGATGCAGGTGACATCACCCCATGACACTGTTGATATACGGCGTAAACGTCAGATTTTCGAGAACTTGTTCAATCTGCTCTATTTATTCAATTTAAAATATTATGAAAAGCTAATTGGTGCTATAACTAATCCAATGGAATAGATTTATTTCTCCTGTCAACCGCATCCGGATAGCCAAAATTTAAAAAGAATTTATTATTATATCGAACACTCATGTTTGGTTCAGGAACAAAAAGAGACTTCAATGCGCGATGGAGGCGCCTGGTAGCCGATAATTTAAGAAAAAATTTCCCTTACACCGATAATGGTTTCCTATTCATCCTTAAATTGAAAACTAAACCACCGCCGCGTTTCGAATAACCATCGCGTTCGCGAATCGGTTCGCGGTTTCGCGAAAAATATTATGACGCGACGCGACATCGCGCACCGGTTCGCGAATCGCGCACTCGCGGCACTCAGCGCGCCGGGTACTCACTCGCAGGGCTTGCGAATTCTCGCACACATGACAAACAAAGGAAGTGGAAAAGGGGGGGGAGGGGGGGATTTCGCATTGGCCAATAAAATTCGCGTTTCTCGCACCACTTTCGCACATGACGTTTCGGTGGCGCGTTGACCTATACCGGCATTTTTTCGCTGTGTTGTTTTGTGCTCTATTTCTACTCAGCCTCTCGTTTGGCGAACGTTTTCGCGAATCTTCTGACAGCCGACACTGTAGATGTGGTAGCGAAATCTCGACCATACTTCAATTTGAACGCAGCTCTCCGGCATTCTTGGCAGTGTGTGCGTGAGCTTCGCGCCGGCTGTTCGCGGATGAAACGCGCGATTTTCGATGCTTCTCCGTTCTTTGAAAGAAGACGAAAAACAAAAAATTACCCAGCAGCAGCGCATCGCGACGCGTCATATTCGGTCGCACAAGACTGCAAGACACACCACCACCACCGTAGGTCGAATATTTTGCCATATGCAATCTCTGCACCCTCCTTCCCCTCCCGTATATGCCATGCCACCCCTCATCAGTCCCTTAGGCTCAGCGGGGATGTTTTGGTATGGGTTTTAAGATTGATACGAAACCGTGTACGTGCGCATGTTGGTGCCGGTGGTTGCGGGCAAGTTCCTTCACACATTCGCCGATTGCGCTGCAGACTGGCTGGGGCGGTCGGCAAAGCCGGCATTTTCATCCACACCCCGTGCGTTCAGTCCGTCTCGTCGTCCGTGTGCACCGGGGCTCATAATTGTCCCTTGTACCCCCCGAAAAGATACCGCGACCCCGGACTCCGGTCGCTTTTCCAGCCGGCAAACGGGAACGGTGTGTGCGGTGACGGTTTGTGGCCAAGAATTCCAGACGAAACGACGTTCGGCGAAAAACGAAAGAAAGAAACAAAAAACGAACCCCCTCGGCCGTATTGTTTGCCTGTACGTGAGTGTTGGTAGCGCGTGCTTTTTTTTTGTTGGCATCTTTCCTCCCGAGTTTTGCCCGAGGAGACGAGCGAACGAATTCCCCCGGTGTGTTGCTATGGGCTATATGCCGCCGCATGCATGTTGCCCCTTTAAGTGTGTTTTTTCGCCCTCTCACTCGCTCCCGGCCCTTTTGTTTGTGTACGAAGCGAAGCCGAACAACAAAGTTCAGCAAAAGGAACACCGGTGTTGGCGGATGTGTGGTGATGCTGCAAAGGATTTGCCTGCATTTCCTCTACTTTGTGATTTTGACCCACGACGGACCCGTGTACTGTACTTGCCTGTGCTTCTAGTATGCGCCGATGTTGAAGATGACATGGATGATGTTGGTGGTCGTGTACTGTACTTTGGGAGGGGGAGGTGGTGGGTGGGGGGGGGTGGTTTCGCAACCATTAGAACACAAACACACTGTCATCCCCCACACACAGCATTAAAGCCGCCCGTACATCGATGGTTTGATGTTGAACGGTCGCGTCTCTTCTTCTTTTTCTCTTTTATACAATTACCTCCTTTTTCCTACACCAACGTGAAGATGTGTGACCCCCCCCCATATGATGGAGCCGAGTGCGTGAGATGCCTTTCGTTTCGGCTGTCATCGCGACTGAAATGTCAGAATCTCTCCCTACACACGGCCAAACAAAAGCGACATCCGCCGAGTAGCGAAACAACGGTCGCGTGTTTTTTTTTTCACCGTAAGATGATGGGGAGATTTTTTTTTTTTTTCAAATATTATTGCGAATTTTGATCAACCCGAGGAAGGCTTGTTTCGCACGTTGCGTTTCCTTTCCCCTGTGTACAGTGAACCGAACACACACACACACACACACACACCCTTTATGTATACTTGCCCCTTTTTTGCCCGTCCGCCGCAAGCAGCATTCGACAGGGACGGAAGATGATTTCTACCACACGGTTCGGTCATCATAATATTGCGTGTCGTATGCTTCCACCGCATCCTTAGCTTCCACCCGAAGGCGTCCCTCGTCCCTGCCGGTCGCCCTTTCTGACAGCGCAGGATTCAATTCATCTTCAACCCTTTCGCTTACCGGCTCCTTGCGCCCTTTGTATCCCCCTTTTTCTTGTGCTTGCCGCGAACCTTCATCGTTCGCGTTGGGAAATCAAAATTCGCACATCGTCGTCTGACAGCAAAGGGGGGGAATTGGGGTGAGCGTCTTCACCCGTGGCTATGCATGTGTGTGTGTGTGTGTGTGTGTTGGTGAGCTTGTGACGCGCATTCCTTCTTGGGGTTTCTTGCGCGTGTTCATCATATCGGCACACAAGCGCAACGCGTTGGATTTTTTAGATTCTTTTCGGGGGATTTTTTTGTTTTCTTGCGAGTTGCAAAAATCAAAGCAATGTGCAAAAGAATAGAACGAGCACACACACACACAAAGAGTCCATTGGCAAAAAAAGAAAAGAAAGGTACTGCCCAGCGCACGGGCCAGAGCGTGGACCAGAAAGAAACGCAAAAACCCGGATGGGAGAAAGAGTGAGCTGCTATTGCGAGCGAGAAAAAGGGAGATACGACTGGACAAAAGGGATCTGAGCGGGCCTTGGCTGGCCGGCTTGGAAAGTCTTTGGAAGCAAAGGCACGCGAAATGGTTGCTGCCTGCGAGCTGGTTGGAAAGAACGAAACGGTTCCGCCCGAGGGAGAAGGGATATAAGCGCCACGCACGGCCGGACGAGCGAGATGCGTTGCTTTTCCATCCAGTTCCCCAACGGAGCCGGAGTCGCCATGGTTCCGGGGCTGTTGCTTGCCGCGTTTGCTCCTTGATATGTTCCCGGCCGTCGAGCCTGTATGTGTGTTCGCGTACTGCGTTCCGGCCGGTAGTTTTCGGTCCATTTGCCCAGCCTCTGCCGGCGGTATGCACCGTCCAGTGGCCCAGTCGAGGCAACCGCGATGTTCTTTGGCTGCTCCATGGTGCACACTATCAGTGTCACCACACAGGCGTAGTGTTTGTTCCCGGCGGACAGAGCGAGACAGGTTGAGAGAGAGAGAGAGGGACAGACAGAGGGGGAACGAGACAGTCGGGGAGAGAAAGAGAGAACGACCGGACGGAACCAGGGGCTGTGTGGCCAGTGTGTCGAGACGCAACGGCAGTCGTCAGGTACATTCGGTCGGCAGCACCCGACGAGCAGTTGGTCGTTGTACGGCGCTGGTTGACGGTGGTTTCCATCGAGCTTTTCTCGGTACGACTCGGCGTGGGTGTGTGTGCGTGTGTGCCTCTTTCTCTTTCCCTCCAACAACCCCCCACCCCACGATGGTCACATCGCCTTCCCGGGGGTGGTGGATTTCTAGTGAACTTCCCTTTAGTTTCGAGACGAGGAAAACTGTGGCGTAGTGGAAAATGTCGCTCGACAGGAGAACTCGTGCGTACCGCCGGAACAATATCGCATTTAAAGTTGCCTAGTTCCGCCCAGCGGTTCCGCTTCCTAACCTTCTTTCATACAACGGAAGAGCTCTCCCGTTCGTGCATACTCCCACAACTTCCACCATGGTCCATCATCGATCGGATATTTGATAGGATTTCCTTATTCCTTAAGTTTTGCTAACCAAGTGTCCTTGCGGTCTAAAGACTTCCGACGAACGCTTGTGCTGTGAATGTGTGAAGAGGTGCGGGCCCCGTTGGGTGAAAACCAGCCGTCGGTGAAATCTTCTCGGCGTTGTCAAACGTGGTGCGGCAAAAGTGGCTCGATGGCGATTTCTCTAAAACCCAAAACCGATCGGGACCACGGACGTCCCAGTGGATGCGCTTCCTTTCCAACATCATCGGTGACGATGGAACCCTTTGCGCCGTGTCGTGTGCGATCGTCATCAGCATCAATCCACTCTGGTGATCGCTAATGGACCATCTTTCGCTGTTCTACCAGCGATTTATCCGCCCCGTCCCGCTGCGCCTGTAGGATAGGAGAGGGAAATAGAAATGTAATGTGTGCTTGGGTGTGAGAACGAAAGAGAGAGAGATAGAGAGCATGGTGTCGTGTGGGAGCGCACTCTCCTGACTTACCCATCCCGCCCTCCCTCGGTGATCTTTGCCAATTTCATTGAAGGGTGGCTGTGGCTCGTAGATCCGACGGTGGACGGTGGTTTAGCCGTCAGATCCGATCGCTTTGTCTTTCCTCGCGTGCGCGCGCTCGCGTGTTTGTGTGAGTGTATGTGCCTACCCGCAGTAGTGTGTAGTGTACAGATGGTAGTAGAGTGTGTGGAGTGAGTCGAAACGAAAGGAGCGGTCCCGATTCAACGTGTTCAATCTAGCAACTCCGCGTTGGCAAAGGTCGGATCCCGATCGGATCCTGCCTTTTCGACAATTTCCTTTTTGTCAGTGTGGTGTTTGGAATGCGAGCAAACCCTGCCCCAGAAAGGGAACACAGAAGCCAACGGAGACGCCGAGAGGCCTTTTCTTGTGTGCGATCGACAGCAAAAAAAAAAAACAAAAACGCCTAAGACGTTGTGAAAGTTCCACAGCGTCGGAGTGGAAAGGAAAGTTTGCCGAGGGTGCGTCATCCCGCCGCCACCAGCAGCCCACGATCCACGATCTTCCCGAATCGGTCGTGCCGTGGAAAGATCGTCTGTGCGGCCATGTAGTAGTGGTTGGTAGTGGCGTGTAGGCCGCGTGTAGTTCAGTGCTCGAATCATCGCGCAGTGTGCTGCCTCGAGGCGCTCGGTGTGTGACGTGGTTATAAACGCCATATCGCGGGAGTGAATGGTTGCCATTTTTGTTTTTTTGTTTGTCCTTGTTCAGTTGTGTTTTTCGAGCACGTGCTACCGGAAGAGGAGCCACCAAGGGCAGGATCTCCGTGGCGTCGCGTGGTGCAAGCGAAGCATTCTTTTCCCGATTTTCCCCCGTGGGCTTGCGGCTGTGGCGTGTTGTTTCATCTATCCTATCCTGCGTTTTTTTTTTCCAGCGCCTCATAGATTTTTTGATTTAGAAACGCGATCCGGTTGACGGTGGTGTGTGCTGTTGGGGGTGGGTGTGTATTGGTGACGTTGATGTGACAGAGCGGAGATTCAATTCATTGTGCAATAGTGGCAAAAGTCGGGTTCGATCGAGCGACATTTCCAGGAGCACGGGATAGAGCGGCATCTTCCTTTGTGCGATTTTCTCCGCCCGTTCCTCCGGGGGGCTTGTGCTGGTAAGTGTTACTCCATCGAGGTGATTTACGTTCTGTCAAGACAGTCTATCGTCGAACTCGAATGCCAATGGTTTGCGAGCTCGTGTGAGTGTGCAAATCGGGCCTGTTTTGGGAAACATTCCAAATTCATCAATTGGATACGGAATTTAAGATAGCTATGCTGTTGGTAGGATAATTCCCTTAGATTTGGAAAGCTTTACGTCGTTTTTCCGTGTGAGGTGCACTTTTTTTTCCCCTCAAACCTTAAGCTGAGATAATGCCAGCCCCCTCCCATCGTTCATGTCGCTTGACTTCTAACGTCAAAGCCTCGCGAAAGACGATCGCTAGTATACGTTCACGCAGTGCGCGAACGAAACTGCTCGAAAATGCCGCCGTCGGTCCCAAAGACCAACGAGTTGGTTGAAATGTGTGCTGCCGCTTTTCGCGAATGAATGGTCGTTGCCTGGAGGTGAACGGTGAAATGTAACATCGTCAACCATTGCAATCTGATGGCCGGATCGGTTGCTTCGCGATCGATCCCCAGCTCCGGTGCGCGTTTTCTTCAACGGGACGAACGGCAAGCGCTGTCGAGCAGTCGGCCGGCGGTGTTGCGCTCCTGCTGCCATCCGCCATTTTGTTTTTTCGCCTGTCGTATTGATATTTGCTCGCGGGTTTCTTGCCTTTCGTGTGGTTCGTGCGCTTGTTTTCCACACGCCCTCTCGTTCTCACTTTATCATCCCGCGTGTCCCTCCATCTTGATCTCTCGTTCCCTTTCTGCAAATTTATTCCTTTCTCTTGCACGCAACCGTATATGCTAAAGCTCGCGTCCGCCGTCTTCGCTCTTCTGCTTGCCCGTTCCTTTCCTTCCATCTTTATCTGGCTTTTGTGTAACTGATTTTTTTTTTTCGTTTGTTGCCTGATGCCCGCGTTGGCTCGAGCACCCCCCCTCAATTACGGGTCCCATCCAGCTGCGCCTGGTGCCCCATTTCAGTTGGCGGATTCACGCACACTTAATTAGATCCACGCGTGCTACCCGTCTTCGCGGGGTGCGAAGTGCCTCGTGGGTCATCTGAAACAAATGCCGGTCTTTCAGTGAAACGACGAAAAGGCTTCCAGACTATCGCGATCGAGTGGATTGGTCGGCAGCATCGAGAACCTCGTGGCTTACGCTCGACGTCGGATTACGAGGTCGGATGCGGAAAATCGCAAGATGAATGGAGCTGAATGGAACGATAAAAGAACGGAAATATTCCGGGGCGTCGGAATGCGATGAGAATTGCATGAAGAAAGGATTTCATCCTCTGTGCGTTTACCTGCATGTTTTGTTGCACCATTGCGGTGAGAGCATGCTCATGCTGCCATCTCTATCTCGAGACACCGGCAGTCCCCCGCCGGGTAACCCTGCAATTTATGCTCTGTGTGCGTCCCCAGGGAGGTGGCTGTCTTTCTCTCTCTCTATCCCTCTCATATGTACTACGTGCAGGAGCACGATCGGATAATGGCGCCGTCGGACGGAGTGTGTCGGAGTGAACACATGCAGAAAGTGCATCCCATGCAC
This sequence comes from Anopheles atroparvus, assembly GCA_914969975.1. Lineage (NCBI taxonomy): Eukaryota > Metazoa > Arthropoda > Insecta > Diptera > Culicidae > Anopheles > Anopheles atroparvus. Next base: position 21,117,559 of record CAJZCY010000001.1, read on the forward strand.
ACACCACTGCAATTGCGCCGGGCGAGCGCAATGGAACTGGCGCCACTCCTGCGACCCAACGTCCCTCCTGCCAGCCCTTGCTGCTGCTGCGCCGGGCACACACACACACACACGAGCTCAAGGCAACTGTCGAGGGTTTTCCTTTGCTGCGCCGTTGCAGCTGCATGCCGTCAAGCGTACGCAGCCAGCGCAGCCAACCAACCCAACCAATCATCTCTCCTGTCAGCAAGGCAGTTGTTGGACCGTTGCGGCTTTTCTCGTCATTTCACACGCCGGCTGTTTTCGCTCCTTCCAACAGACGGCCAGCCTGCGGTGCCTTTTTCTCGCGATCGGTGTGGTGTGAGTTTTGCCGCCAATGTCGCCTGGACGGAACGAGTCATGCTTTATTCCTCGTTTTCTTTTTTTTCGAGCAGTAATAATGTGCGTGTTTCCGCGTCGAGCAATTCCAGCATACACCGCATCCGATGCTGCTCGCCGGCAGTGGCGGCCATCGCGCTTTTCGGTGCGTAGATGTCTCCCCCCGATGGGAGGGGAGGGGATCTCCCGACTGCTTGGATGTGTGCGTTTGGCGATCCGGTATCCCCAAGCAGCGAACCGACGCGTTTCACCCTCGCCTCCTTAGGCCGCCGGTAGTTTTGCGCGCGTGAGCACACCCGGAAGACGCTCCGCACACTATAGCGAGGAGGAGGCGATCACTTAACAACTATTGCGGTGCAGTTGTCGGCCGTCTTGCTGTGTGCGTAGCCCGAGCGAGCACGTGTTTTTTCGACGACTGCTCTGACAGCGGCCAGCGAACAACCCGGATGTAGGCAGACTATCGGGCAGAGCTCTCTGGCACGGTGTATAGTTCCGGGTGGATCCTTGGTGTAGTCACAAACGTTCGTTCGTACGAGTCTGTGTTTCGAAAGTTTTTTTCCCGAAAGGCGAGCCAAAAGTGAACCTTAAAAAAAGAAATTAACTGTAGTGGTACCCCTACATCTCAATTTACGCAAGAGCGTTTCCTAAGTTGAAAGTAACAAGTCCCGTTGTGTGCAATACGCCTTGCTTCCGGGACATTCACACTCACCTGCTCAGCTTTATCCGGCACGATCAAGGATTCCACTTCCTGCCAGTATCCGTCCCTAACCAAACGAGACATAAAAAACAACTTTAATAGACCAGTTTACAAAATTCACCTGAGGTACAGTCAACGACCACCTAACCATTTAAGCCTGGCCGAACCTGCTGTTGCGAAACCACATTTTCGCATACAAATTAAACCGAACACAGGTTCCGTACGGGTGCTTTCATACCCAGGGCTATAAAATATGAGTGAAAAAAAAAACCAGAGTGTAACGCAACCCAGTTGCCCTTACCGGGGTCCCAGAAAGTGCCAGCCAATTTAAACGGGGTTCTCCTCACCGGAGAACATACTCGTTTTTACCCTCAACCAAACAATCCTTCGGGTTGGTTTCGGGAATAGTATTGTGATTTTGTTTTCATACCATTGTGGGATTTGATTCTAGAGAACGAACAAGTTGGAACTGGTTTAAATCATTTTTTACTTGAATATTGTACGCTGAGGGATACGGCATACAGGGATCGGTCTCTCCGTTCGGTCTAAACACAAAAGTTCGAGGTCTAGTTCTATCCTAACCACCTGCGTTAGCTCGGGCAGATATGAGATCAAAAGGGTGTGGCATGGTTTTTTTTTTTCTTTATGCTAAGACCCTTATGAGCCAATTATAAAACTCTCTTGCGGACGGGTTTAAGCACATCGTGATGGTTTCCTTGTCGTTGGTAACTTCCTCTTCCTAGATCATGTTTTATTCGCAGGTTCAAACCGATACTTTGCTTCTTGTGCGGAAGTCGCCCTCCTTCCCTTTGCTGGAGCGTTCGATAGAATGAGTTCTCATTAAAATCGCTTCGTCGCTGCCAAACGGTGATTTATCGACCCGAAAACTGCTAGCCGAATCGACGTGAGGTGCAACATTTCGTTTTTTTTTTCGCAGCCCAACTGCGACAATATCTTCCCGTGCGCAAGAGAAAGGGGTGGAAACTCGGTGGAAACTCCACTCGTACAGAAAAACAGCATAAATTGTGCGAGAGAAATAAGGAAAATCAAATACCCCCAGCCAGACACGGGACAAGGAAAATGTGCCAAAATAAACGCGAAGGGAAAAAGAGCGCACGCTCGCGACAAGGAATCGCACGGTTCCTGTCCTTGGTCCTGGCGTTTCCTGAAGAGGCTAGGAAAACCCCTGCTCCCTTCGGTGGTGTGCCTGACATCGGTGGTGGGGCACTGGGAGGAGGGGAGGGGGGGGGGTTCTACATTGATTGCAATTTTCGTGCTTCGCCAGACTGCTGCATCGCACGACACAACGGCAGGTTGGCTGGCGGTTCTGTTTCTGGTGGGAAATAAAACTCACCCCTAGCACAAGTCCAATCTAGACTTCACCCGTCCGGCGGCGGCTGTCTGCGCGTGTTTGCGTGTAAATAAGTAGACGGGAGTCGGCAGTACCAAACACTGGTGTTGGTAACCGTCTAAAAATATCGATTTTGTCTGTGCTTTTTCGGCGGACGATTCCCATGGAAAATCCTTTCCTGTGGGCGCATGACGTGACACGGGGGACGGGGCAGGGGAGAAGCGCAAGGCTCGCGTATCGTCTAGCCGTTGGGGTTGGTCATAGCCTGCGCCGAGGACAATGAGCACCGAAGCCCACAACCGTGAGCGAGAGCGATTAGGACACACAGGCTGGGAAAACACCCTCGTGTTGGCTCGTCGGACTCGCACACACTCAAGAAGACGCATTTTTGGTAATGCAGACGGAGACTGGTGTTGTCCTGCTCTGCGGGAAGGCCTACACTCGATACATTATCGGATGGAAACCGTGCCTGTTTGCGTAGTGTGCAGGAAAAGCCCGAGTACTGCAGCCGAATTTCTCTGTGCGTATGTGTGCCTCGGGAAATTCGTGTGAGTCGGGAAACTCGTCGCGTTCCAGCGTGTGCGTAGTGGTTCCTGTGTTGCTGCTCCCATTCCGTCCCATTTCTCGATCAGCACAGGGAAAATTGTCTGGAGCACGAGTGTTCGTGCGCACTGAACGGTCGACCAAGGGGATCGTCCGGGGTGAGAAATGTTGTCCGTCTGGCGCATTTCCCGGATGCAGACTATGTGCTTTGCGTTGTGCAAGGACGAGCAGGAGGGGCCGAGCGCGGCCTCGGATACATAAGCGTATAAAGAGCACACGACGGCGCACACACACCAGCGAAGCCGGCGGGTGTGATTTATATCATCGTCCCGGTAGTGTTTGGTAGCAGAGTGGAGCTTTTCGAGACACTGTACCGTCGGGGTGGTTGTTGTTGTTGTTCTCTTCCGGGTTTTTCTTCGCTCTTTTTCCCCGGGGTTGGAGCCTCGCAGACGACTGCTACATGCTACGGCGAAAATCGATTTATATACAGCTGAGCTAGGTTACCCCACCTGGAGTGCACCAGTCAGACCTTTTTCCCCATTCCTTTTCTTTACCCTGCGGTGCTCGGTGTATGCGGTGTGTTTTCCACCGACGACGGCGACTTCCTGCTCGGCGTCCATCGACTTCCTGCCCTCCGGATGCTCCTTTGGCAGACGAAAACTTTCTGCCTCCAAATGAGGCATCACATTTGTGCCGTCTGTGTCCTTATGTTGCTCCACCGTGTTTTTTTTACCGGGCTATTACGGGGAGGCGCACTGCTAAGAAGAGTAATTAAACGTCTCGCAGAGAATTCAATTATAAACCGAGCGAAGTGGCAAACATCAGTGCTGCACAGCACGGAGTACAAAGTAGCCGTTGCCGGGCGCCTTGGCAACAACGTTTCCGTGTGTGAACGGAGAAAAAAGTGGAACGAAAACATAGTTCTCGTGCATCAGAGCACCATCGTAGTAAACATCGCTCGACAGAGAATCACTAGTCTTCTCCAAGTGCGTTCCGTCGAAGGATCACTACTCGGTGTTACCTTTAAATTGTACTGTGTGGGCGAGTGTTGAGAGAGTGCTCTGTGTGTGTGGAGCAGGAAATTGCTACCACCAAAAACATCTTACTACCCGACCCGGAAGGGCTGAAACTCATAATCACCGGTAAACGAGAGGAGGTAGGCAAGGCCGAAGGAGGTGAATTTTGCGGAACCGAAATCGGATTCATCGCTTGAAACCTGCAGTGTGGAGCTCAAGAGGCAAGAAGCCTGTGGGCTTACTAGGAAGAGCATACGGGCGGACGCATTTCGAAGGGACCGGAAAGGAAGGAAAACCATGAAAAGACGCATGGAAAAACTGCGACGAATTAGTAAGATTGTTCAAGTGGCTTCCTGTTCCATTGTATATCGTCCCGATTGTTTGTGCCAGTTTGTGCTCGGGTTGAAATAGCAACTGTATGATTCATCGAGTCATCCTTGAGTTCCAAATTTAAACGTACACAGCAACATCACCGTTTAAACGATCTCCGGCGTTTGAGTTGGCTCCTTGGATTATAGCTTTGGTTTGTCACATTAACTTACGAGATAAATCCTCTTTTAAATAAGCCCTTTCCGGCAAGCTAGGTGGCGTACTTTGTGTTCACCATGTTGCCACCCGGAAAAGCTGCATTCCGTTTTCCGTTCCCGATTATTCAACCAGTGGACTTCGCCTGGCTTGTGTTCTGTTTTTTTTTTTTGCCTGTTGAATAAGGCGCAAAGCGTCGTCGTAAAGAACAGTTACCCATCGTCGTCATCGGGGTGCTGCTGCTGCTGCTGCTACTGAACAGTTAACATCTGCGTGAGACAAAGAGATGGAAGTGAGTGAGTGGGAAAATAGGGAAAACGGTGAGATGCGAAACGAGATAGAGCGCTACAAGGAGCCCGGTTTCGCCGCGCGTTGCGTCACGCAAATCGCGCGTCCAGAAAAGGTGAATAACCTTTGGAACACACTCACATTTCTGCGCGCCTTCCGACGATGCTCGCGCTCTCTGGCGTTGTGTTGGAGGAGGATACGCTGGTGGTTGCGTCTCCCCCTCGAAGCCGCGTGGCGGCTGCCCTGTTTTCCTGTTTTTTTTTTTTTTATGTTGGTTCTGTTTCGGGTTGAAGATCCATCTCTTTTCCTCTTTTCCCACCCTCACAATGCCGGTCGTTTTTGGCTGCTGGCTCATTTAGGGGTTGTGTTGGTGCAGTGGTAAGGGCAGACGGGGGAGAAGCAAAGCAGGAAAGCCGCGAAATTGTTGTATGACCAGGAAAAAACGGCACACTCACGGCGCATGCAGCTTTAGCCTAAAAAAGACGAAAGGAATTAGCGAACGTACACAAAGACAACCTAATGCAAAAAAAAGTAAGCTAAACAGCGAGAGATAGAGAGAGAGAGAGGGAGAAAGAAGGAGAACGAGATACGTTGAAAGCGACAGAGCGATTGCGTCGTTCGCAATTATCAGTTTGCAAAAATTTTCGCGAATCTTGCGCGAATTATCTTCTCGCGCTGTGCGCCGAGCCCGCTACACATCGATGGCGTGCGCTTGCTTGGATCTGTGTTTGTGTTCGGTTAGGCGATGGTATAGTAATGATCATGGATCGGTCCCAAGATTTGCTGGTGTGCAATTGGTTTAATTCGGCCTTTTGCTCGAGTCGATTGGCACGGGACGTGTGTTTCTCGATTTGTTACAAGAAATGTGACCATCTCCATCTCACAGTAATGATCTAATTTTTTGGAAAAGAAATATTGGCAACTCTCGAGGATTTTTCTAAAGTCCACGAAGGACATTCTTTCTCCACGGATTTTCACGATTAAGTCCACGAAAGACTTCCAAATATCAGTAAAAAACATAAAATTGACCGTTTTACACGTCCAACCACTAACGTGAGTTGGCTGTAAGTGGAAAGTTATCCTGGAGTGATGGAAGTGAGCATTATGCGCTATACAAATGTGTTGCTCTCTTGTTCTATTTTTTCCATATAAAGATGAGTTAATTTGATTATGGATGATAATTCTGATCGACAGTTGTAGCTCATACTAGAAAATTTATCATTTGGGGATTAGGGACGATGCATTTATTTTCTTAGTGATATTTTATATGAAAAAAAGAGCGAGTCGTTCCGTAGTTCCTCGAATATCCTACGTAATGAGGAATTCATAAACATAACATAACGTCTTAGCAGCTTTAGAAGATTCTCTGTTCACCCAGAGTCCTTTATGTGCCTCGATTGTCAGAAGGAGCCTCGAAATCACGCCTTGGTCAGCATGAGGACCGACAAAAGTTGGCAAAATTCGCGAACCGAAGCGAGTCCCAGCCTGTCAGCATTAATGGGCGCGACTCCATCGCTGGCTTAGATCGGCGGCCCTCGATCGATCTACTCATTCATTGTTGTTAGTAGCGGTGCGGAAGTGTTGGTGTGTGCGCGCGCGCCCGCCGCGTTACGCTTTCGACGGCATGGAGCGCGGGGCGGCGGCGGCTTGTGTGTCCGGTGGCGCGGTAGTGTGATGAAAAAGAATGCTGTGGTGGTGCGCGCGTGCTTCTTCCCTCGTCGGTGGCAGTCGCGTCGTACTCACTTCGCCAGATTCGTCTCCGCGGTTCGGGAGGACTCCATAGCGTTTGGCGTTTTGGCCGGAAGAATACAGTGTTTGCCGTGTGGTCGCGCACGGTGTTGGCGTGCTTTGGCGTACTCTACCAACTACCTTCGCAGGAGCTGGCCCGTTAGGGGGACAAACTTCCCCAGCATCGTTTTGGGGGCTGCCGACAAGTGTGGAGTTTCGTCGGGTCGTCGTGCCTCATCTGGCTAACTCAGAAGTAACTGTAAAACGTAACGTTGCCAGCCCTGCCTCGCCCTCGGTTCGTGCCATTCCACCCAGCATTGTTGGCGTGGATGAGACTCGCTGGCTGGCAGCAGCTGCAGGGAAATCCGGATTTGTGACACACGGGGGCTGATAGTGGTTTTGGTTTGGAAGGAGCAAACAGAGTGCATATCACCCCGGATCCGCACGGACCAGGTAAAAAGATTCGCAGTGAATTTAATCGTTGCCCTTCCTATCGACGGTGTGTTGTTCCTTCCCCGAAGGCGGGAGTGTTGTTACCAACCGGCCGGTAAGGACTATCGCACGCGGTGATTTGCGTCGGGGGTGGCTTTCGCAAGAAACAACAAAAAATCCTCCCAGTAAAAAAAAACGCGAAAAACAGCGTATCTGAAGGTCATTAGACTTAAGTTTTTTGACCTCTCTCCCACTGATGTGTGTTAGGCACGAGGTAAAATCTGCTGCTCGTTGACTAGTGGATGTGTGCGTCCGTCGATCTGGTAGATGTGGTAGTTGTGCCAAAAAAGCGACTTACACCACTTTTACCCGCACACCACATTCCCCTTCAGAGGGTGGTGGAAACACTCTCCCCCGGCAGGGGCAGAGGGAGTGGGCGTGCCGGGGGAAGGAGGGATGTGTTAGCCTCCCCTCGGTCTAACGTTGACCGCACACACCCAACGGCGCAGGCGAATCGGGCCCACAGTCGATTTTCAGCACACATTCCTGTGCCATTAGATTTTCCAACAGTCCAAGGATTCGTGCTGGTAGTGGTGCGTCTTTTGATGGGCAGAATGGTGTGTTAGTGCCCTTTGCGATCAAGTTCGCGAAATGTATCCCCCCGAAAAAGAAACAAAAAATATGGCATCGAAAATCCGCGGACGCACATCGTTCCCTTTCAAGCGCGGTTGCTCACCTATACCGACAAACGATGTTGGGGGGCATCAAAAGGCTGAAGAGGGGAAAGAGGGCTTTTGGTGGTTTCGCGAAACCGAAAAATGTGTTAGTGAATTAAGGGGGGTCGGTGTGTATAAGTGTGTGTTGGTGGCGATTTTAGGGAGGAACACTCTGCATCACAGTATCCGCGTGTTGCCACTCGTTATAAATCGCATCAAACCCCCTCAATTTGTAGCCTGGCTTAGTGCACAAACTATTGGTTCTTGCCGACCCCCTTACCTAAAGTACCACACAATTTTCCTATCGTAACGGAACACTCGGCATTATAAGATCTTTCCGCCGATTCTCGAGAAACTCACGCACACAGTCCTAATCGGTCGCAAAACGCCATAAATCGTGCCTAAACAACACGATCGCTTCTTGCACATTAGCGATCATCAACCGAAGGGCGTTTTATACGTATCCCTTTTGTTTTTCGCGAAACCACCCCTGGATCTGCACGGAAACGTTTGAGATTCACATCAATTCGCTTGCTCATACCCCCGGCGTTCACGCGTTCCAGGAACTCATCTCACGCTCACTCGCGGGGGCTCACGCATCACCGCCAACGCAACCCGGCTTAGAACATTTTATTGAAATTGCACACACACACACACAAACACACGATAACTGGTTGATGGAGAAGATACTTTTTTTAAGCCTTATCACATCCATTTCAAAGAATTCTTATGTACTAATTTGTCGGGGCTGAACTTTTCTAAATGGTTTTGATTCACCTTCTCGAAAAAAAAGGTACCTTCTCGAGTTATTTCTTTCAAAGTGTCACCTCGTACACGTTTCCATCAGAGAGGGCAGAATTGAAATAGGTTGATACAAGCGGTTCGAACCATCGCATTATGCATAAGCTTCAAATGATGGCCAACGTTTTTCCGGCTGCCAAACTTACCAAGCTGTCCGAATCGTTTGGTTTGATTGATGCTGTTGTCATCCGTTTCGCCTGAAGTCCATCCACCGGCTTTGCACTTACATCCTTATTTGATTGTTCCTTGCCAATCCGTATGTGCTCGATCGCTCGTTGTGTCCATCTTAACCATCCGAGTTCGCGCAAGCCACTGCAACTCCACGGTGCGACTACGCACCACCATCATCACCATCGCCAACGTCGTCGTCGTCGTCGTCGTGGTGCTGTTTTCACTTTCAATGCGTTCTCTATCTCGGCAGACGCGCACAGCAGCAGCTCCGCCTTCAGGGGAGGGTAGCTAAAAAATCACTAGCTCAAAAATCCGCGACTGCCAAAAAGAAAGAAGAAGCCTGCAAACAAACAAAAAAACCGGACCGCAAAGTAAGCTCGCGAAAGAGAGTGAAGGTCAAACTGCGGCGGGAGGAGCCAAAAAAATAAAAGGGAACATTCGCGCAGAACGGCGAGTTCTCAATACCACCGAGCGTCGAGGCAAACAAAAAAAAAGCCTTCCCAACCAACCCTCGTCTTTCCTATCTTCAATCCTATCGGAACGCGCGCGCGGCCCGTCACTGCGCTGCCCCAGAGACCTTGGCCTGAATTTTGTGCGTATTGTGCCGAAATTTTGATTATTCGCGCACGCACACGCGAAACTGTGCGAAACGCATGTGTCGCAACCGCCGCCAGCCCATGGACGAGATGCGTTCCTACGGTCCGACGGTGAGAGTGTGTTCGAGATAAAATAAAACCTCAACCCTCCATCGGCACGGGCGAGCGAGAGGAAACCGTTCGTTCGCGAAAACGAATCGCAAAAACGACAAATGGGAAAGAAGACGACAACAGCAAAAAAAAACCACACACGCACCGCGGTTTCGCACACTGGGGGAGAGGTTTTTTCTTTCTTTTCCTTTTTTCTCTGCCTCCTATTTCTAGGTCACAGCCGCAGCGAGAAGCGATCGAGCAACGCGTGTTCGCGGAGATAATCATTCCCGCACGGCTCCACCACCTCCTTCTCCTCCTACCCGCACAACGAACGCACGCGCAAGCCATCGCCGGCGTGACCTACTTTACCGACCGAGAGACGCGCAAAATTTTGCTTTACGCACTCGCCGCACCGTGCCGCACCGAGCGCGATAACGCACCGCGCACGCAGTCACCGCGAACGAGGAGTAAAGGAGAAAAAGAGATAGAAAGAGAGCGCGAGAGAGAAACGGAACGCGTGCGAAAGAGAGCGCTACCTGCGTAAACGCGTCGTGCGCGAGGGTGCGTTCGCGATTTTTAAACCCCCTTCTACCAACCGCGGTGCGTCGTGTGCTCTGTGGGGTTGCGTTTGTGTGTGTATATTATGTCGTGGGGTGTGCTTTTTTTGAAGTTTGCAAAAAAGATCCATCCACTGACATCCAATACACGCGTGCTGCCACACAAAAAAAGCGCGCATAAACGAGTGAGAAGAGCCTACAGAGTGAAATACTAGATAGATAGAGCGGCTCCACAATCCCGCGGAGTGAGTGAAAGGGAGCGAGCAAGCGTGCGCGATGACAGAGCGTCGTGTGTACGTTGTGGGGAAGGGGGACGGTTCCGCGAGGAGCATTAGCGCTGCACGCAAAGAACGCGTTTTGCGAATTTGTCCATCAATCGCGGTTCGCTCTCGCTCTCCCGGGTTTTTGTTTTACCTCTTGCACTTTTCTCACGGACACGCGACTCCGCGTACGCAACTCTCTCACCTTGGTGAGCAAATATGTTTCTCACTCACACCAGACACATGGAGTCGCATTATCTTCTTCACCCGAAGATCCTTTTGCTACACTTTGCTGGTGTATTCAAACCCGTTTAGATCGTTCAGGTTGCGAAGAAGGTGTCAGGGGAGGGTAAAAACCCCGATTTCCTTAGCCTTAATTCATTTACTGGCCAGCCAAATAGTCAGACCAGCTAAATCGAAAACTTATCCTTTACTCCGCTTTGTCGTCTCCCCTTTCTTGCAGAAATGGCCGAAGGTAATGGTGAGGTGGTAGAGGAGATGGCAAATCAAAAGTCCGGCGAGGGTGGCGACGGCGAACGAACGCAGGACTACTCGAAGCTACTGGAATATGGACTACACAAGATGGTTGCCGGTCGGTTGGACGACATCTACAAAACCGGCAAGCTGGCCCACTCGGAGCTGGACGAAAGGGCACTCGATGCGCTGAAGGAGTTCCACGTAGAAGGTGCCTTGGACGTACTGGAGCAGTTCCTAGACTCGAACCTCGAGCATGTGTCGAACAAGTCGGCCTTCCTCTGCGGTGTCATGAAAACGTACAGGTAAGCAGATCCCCTGGGAGCATTTGCCACCCCACCAGCCAACTAACACCACCACTTCCGTTTCGCTTTGGTAGACAAAAAATTCGAGCAACGCAGCAAGGACAACCGGCACCGGCAGCCACAGTGCAAGCGAAGGGCCCGGACGAGGAAAAGATCAAAGCAATTCTGGAGCGGACGGGATACACGCTGGATGTCACCACAGGTACGGCGGTACACGCCATGCCACGTTGTTCCCTTGCACCGGGACTGCTCTAACTTGCCTCTTGTGGTCTCCTTGTTTGTTCCTTCCTGCAGGACAACGCAAGTACGGCGGACCACCTCCCAACTGGGAAGGCAACACGCCCGGGAACGGCTGCGAGGTGTTCTGTGGCAAAATACCAAAAGATATGTACGAGGACGAGCTGATCCCGCTGTTTGAGAAGTGCGGCAAGATCTGGGACCTCCGGCTAATGATGGACCCGATGACCGGCACCAACCGGGGCTATGCCTTCGTTACCTTCACCTCACGGGACTCGGCCTCGAACGCCGTTCGGGAGGTAAGTGTTTCGGTTTTCCGATCCGCCCGAGCGCACATTTTCCACCGTCGCCGTCATCGGATTGATGAAGAGAGATTCTCTGTTAGATTTTATGTTCATTTACTACCCATTAACTCCCGGCCCTCGAGTCCCACCCGTTACCCGACAGTCTGTTTTACCAACACATCATCCACTCCTTGCATCCCACATCTCCACACGCCCCATTTTCCTCCCGAACAGTCTCTTTAAGGTTCATTTGTGAGTCTACTTATCCTCAGTTTCGCCCGTGAAAATGACGGCAAAAAACGAATACCCAAGTATTTCTTACTAACATTTCCCGAGCCCACAAAGAAAAAAAAAATCCTGCCTTGCCCCTTATCTTTACGTCTCTGATCATTTTCCTCTTTGAATCCTACATCCATAGAGCTCCTAACTTCCCGTATTCCTCCCCGTAGCTGCCTATTATTACTATTTTTATTATTAATACGATTTGTTTGCACACAAAAGAAACAAACTATCAACTCTTACTAATACATCCGGAACATAGTTATACAATGTAGACCAACTGTCTAGTAGTACACGGCCACCAAACGAAATCCAAATCCGCTAAAAACAAAAACAGGAAAGTAATAGTAAAAACTGTTCATCTTGATCACATTGAGATATTGAAAGGCAAAAAATATCCCCTATAACATGTATTGTGCAATGGTGGACTACTGTTTTTTTTTTCATTTACAATGACAATGGTGTTGAGTAGAGGTGATTGGTAAATAGTTGTTGTATGTAATTGATTGTCCATGGTAGAAAACATAACGACGATGGTCTTGTTGTGTTTCCTTCTTAACTTTATCGCTTCACACGAAACAATGCATAGATGCAACATTTGGCACTGCGATATCTGAATTGGTAATGGACCTTTCTAAAAGGCGCAAAAACAAATGTGTAAAAGAAAACCATAAAGAGCAAACCCGGGAACGTAAAACCAACATAATGATACAGAGAACTCTATCCATCCCCCAAGAACTTCCCCCTATAAACAGGCGCTTTGTGCACATGTAAACAAAGCCACGAACACAGTCAATCTGCTACCATGTCGCCACCAAAAATGTGCATCGTGCGTGTTATGCTCATCCAACGTACATCGTCGATCGATTCAAGCCCACGTAGGTGATAGCATCCGATGTAATCTGATCGCATGTTAGTATAACTGTATCTCCTCGTTTTCATTTCGATTAAACGTTTTCGCCTATGGACCGACCGACCGTCTGTCCGTAACCTCCGTAGGCACAAAACAGCAGGCAGTCCCGTTAGGTTTCCGTTTTTACCGTTCCAAACAGGATGTACCCTTTGACTTCTTTGCAACGGTCGCGCGGTGACGTACGTAAATTTGCTTCAAGATGCACGGAGTGCGCATCTATTGGGTTGAGGACCCTCAACCCCCCTGTTCGCACGACCCGGTCTGGGACACGCGGGAAAACTGGCACCATCTGTGAACAGCTGGGTGTATGTGGGAGCACATGGCGAAGGCAACACGTTTGCTGGTTGGCTTGCCGCGGCCCGAGGACCTTTGATCCAATAATAGCAAGCAGCAGACTGTAGAATACAACAAGACTAAGAGTAGCACACTTTCTCCTGCACACCCTGGGCACGTGTTTCGCAGGTTGCCCACGGCATCAGCTCATCGGCGGACGCAAGAGGCGAAAGAGAATTCGCGAAATATGATTAAACCCACCTGAAACGGTTGCGTATCATGCCGAATCGTCCCTAGGAGAGGGAGAGAGGATCGTCCGTTTTTTCGTTCCTTCTTTTCGGTGCATCGACCGGAAGATATCGATCAGCCACCCGCGCCATCCATCCCCACTGTTTCGTTAAATCGACCATTTCCGATGCCTCTGCTTTGCCGATGGGCTGAAGAAGTAACGGTACCGCTTATGCACAGGGTATCAATTTGTTTGTCCCCACCCATTTTATGCCGGCTACAGGATGCGCTCTTCGTCGCGAGGATCGCTCAAGGTTGCACCAGAATGCGGTTCCCGTGAATGCAAACTAACGGGAACGGGCGTGTGCCATACGTCAATACGTCGGTTCCGGTTGTGCTACCCTGGACCGGACAGGCGCCTGCATCAGAGAAAGGACCCATTCAGTGTGCACTTTCTCGCAATTTCTTTTTTTTCATTCTTGCCCCCATGGACCAGCTGCTGCTACTGCTGCAAATTAGGCGTATGGCAGCGCCGTTTGGAGCGTCTGTTTGTTTTTTTTCTCTTTTCTGTTATATATTTCATTTAAATTTCTCCACCACGTGGCTCCCTGTTTGGATAAGTCTTTAGCTCCAACTTCCTTCATGACCAACGGGTGTGTAGTTAATTGACTCTTTCCTCTGCACTATCCTACGGTCCTCTTTTACCCTGTTTCGTATTTTTATTTGAAAGACTTGCAAGATCTTTCCGGCGACAACATGGTGCAGGGTGACAATTTCGCTGTAGAAAACATCTAGCATAAAACAAATATCAGAAGCAAATGATAGATAGACCATGTTACCGTGTCGTAGATATGATGCGGTCGTTGGACTCTACTCTCTTCCGCTACACATATATTTAAACTGTAGATTGATTGCTTTAGAAAGATACCGTGGCTGGTACCAGGGTGGTGTAAAGGGGTCCGTTTATCCACACAAGCATAAGCTTCTCTGTTGATTTTCATTTCTCTTTTCTTTTTTTTTGTAAGTATTGTTGTAAAGCTCTGTTTTCTTTTCCTATACGAATAATTTCATTTTCAAATCTTTCACTTTATAATACTTTATACTTTTGTTTATCGAATTTTAGTTTGAATTATAGAGTTTTCTACTTTTGGCTTCCTCTTCTTACAATGTTCTATTTAAGTTTTCCTGTTTTTCTCTATGACATTGCGTTGTTTAGTTCATGTATTCCTTCTCCTTCCGCCGTACATCAAATCAGTTCAAAATTAGTCTACCCCTACACCAGTAACCTTCCCCCTCCATTACGTATTTTTATATATGTCCCCAACATTATCCGTTCAATGTCGTTCCAGTCGGCTGTCGTAGGGTAACGAAATGCCAGCAACTGAATCGACGAACACTTATTCTAATTCGGCCAAAATTATTACATCTCTTTTGTTCATCGCATTATTTTTTTTCCATATCTGTTACCCCACAGCTCAATAATTATGAAATAAAGCCCGGCAATTGTTTGAAAATAAATGTAAGCGTGCCGAATCTGCGCCTATTTGTAGGCAACATACCTAAATCTAAAGGAAAAGAAGAGATTTTAGATGAATTTGGTAAACTAACAGGTAAATCATGCTCAAAATTGTTTTATTTCTTCGTTTCTAATTATTTACTTTCAATCTGTTTTTAAAAACTTCATCAGAAATGTTTACATTTATATTATTATTTATACTTCTTCGTTTCCTCGTTACACTCGTTAAGTTTCGTTATGCCTATATTTATTGTTTTCAAGTTAAGAATACCTAATTTTCATTCATTTAAATTGATCGCCCGATTAATCGTCAAGGAATGCACTGGCCAATGAATATAGTACCAAAGTATTGGTACGGAAATTTCAAACAAACAATAATTTGAGAACAACTGATCACGCAACAAAAGGAGATTATAAAAGTAAAGTCAGTCAAATAGTTCAAACCAATCAACCATCCATCAGATAACACGCTATAGCTTAAGCTGCTGCGGGAGTCGCTGGCTTTCTGAATTGCAGCCTCACACTAGCAAACGGCCAGTGGAAAATCCAAAGCCAAAAATTCCACGCACTGGAGAAAAACTTCGCTA
This sequence comes from Anopheles atroparvus, assembly GCA_914969975.1. Taxonomy (NCBI): domain Eukaryota; kingdom Metazoa; phylum Arthropoda; class Insecta; order Diptera; family Culicidae; genus Anopheles; species Anopheles atroparvus. Next base: position 21,132,786 of record CAJZCY010000001.1, read on the forward strand.
AGTATCAACATACAGTGACGCGCTACCATTACTAAGGACAACTTCCATGTGAAGAAAAGCTTCATGCGATCACACCAGTGCTTCGTTACTTTTCTCATGGCAAGGCATCCATATATCCAAGAAATTTGTCAGTTTTGCTCTGCCCAATATTGTGAATGAAATGGACGAACTACAAATTAAAGACAGGCGATGTTAAAATATTTAAAAAACCATTTTTGGTCAGGCTCGACTTGTTGTTTCGTAATATTTTTTATATAGAAAAGCACTGCTTATTGCCCTTGGACAAAGCATTGGACAAACATGCTTTCCTTTATAGTTCCAGAATTCTTCTCTTTATAATTACGCAGCATTTGAATCCATCATATGGTAGCTTCGCCGCAACTTTATCCCAAACCCAGGTTTTCTTATCAGACAATCAAAAAGCCCATCTCAGTGCCCAATGAAAAAAAAATTAAAGCTAGCTTATTTTTTATGTAATTGACCGTCACGTTTTCATCGCCTTCGTCAGTTTTTGTCCGTTGATTTCATTTGATTTTTCTATTTGCATTTACACACCAATCAGTCGTTAGTAAACCTTAATCACCTCATAATACTCATCTCGCAACTTCCACCACTGCAATCTCATGGACATATAATCATCGACTTTTCGTTTCGATCTTATCGGTAAATGCTTACGACACGAGGGAGGTTTTATGGTTGCATTTGTTAACCTTCAGTTAAATGTAATGTATAATACATCGTGTTTACTCGTTGCTCGTATTATGTGTTTTTTTCTATTGCCTGTCAATAATCTCGACCAATGCTAACAATTTGTCAGCTCGACTCACCCGTTTATAGATTTAACGCATTGAGAATATTTTTGTTTGTTTTACGTTGACGTTTGGTTATACGCCGGTTGAATTGTTATTGATAAGATAAAAGAAATGAGCAGTTCGACAATAATTCATTTTCACCATCATGCAATATCTCCAGTCATTATCTATCAAAAAATATATGAAAAAATCTGCAATCAAATTTTTGATAACTTTAGACACTGTTGGTATCTTTTGTGCAAATTGCGTAAATTGCTTCCACTTTGTGATCGTTTATTAAACTTTTTTTTTTCAATTATACTCATCGCTATCCATATTCCTCACTAGAATAAAAAAATAAAAAACAAATATACAAGATTTGTTCCAACCATCCTATTTTTCCCAGACCATTCATCCAACTTTTTTTTATTCATAAAAAAATGCCACATCCATAATGTCAAGTTATGATTTTCACACTTCACCCCATTTATTGATATTTTCGGTTTTTAATTCTTACATTAATGAAAAATCGGCCTCACGGATTTCTATCACTCACTGCAGCATTAATACACCCACATATTGGATTTGAGTTTAAGTTTGACCATCATTTTTTAAGTTTTTATTTCTATATTGCTTATCAAAAAATCTAATCAGCAAAATAATACACTCCAGATCATGCTTTTTTATGTTTAAACAAATCGTCTTACAAATCAGGAAACAAACTACCATCGTATCCGATTTACAGCAGGAGTGAATGAAATGTCTCTCTCTCTCTTTCTTCCAAACCAACTCTACCACGATATCCGCTTCCAGCTGAATGATTATGAAATTCGGAATGGCAAAAAGATTGGTGTAACGATATCGTTTAACAATCACCGACTTTTTGTCGGCAATATACCTAAGAATAGAGATCGCGATGAGTTGTTAGAGGAATTTGCAAAACATGCACGTAAGTTTCAACGTTCGACGAAACTCGAAATTTGTTCTCTTTTCCCTAGTATCTGAACGACGGCACAGTCGATTGCGAGCTAGTGTTACATATGATACAAAGGAAATTTTAAATTAAATGCTACAAAGATACACTACTAGAAAAAGGAAAGGAGAATGACGTTTGCCTATATACAATTTGATTGGATTTGCGTGTGGTAGATTCGACCCATTGGCCTGTAAGGAAGCACGAAAAATACTTTCCCCTTAAAAACCGCTCGGCGAAATTGGCATTTGACACAAAATTTGGTACTCGAGAAAACAACAACAATGATTGTATTGTATTTCACAGGAAAGTTTTTGCCCATCATTAGGCACAGACCAAAAAAAAAAAAAAACACCGCCGATTGATTCACGCAACCATCTCTCGGCTCGGAAGTGTAGTACGGCATTGGCGAATGGATTGGCATTGGATTTTGATTGTTGTTTTCTTGTTTCATATTGCATATTCTTATTACATTTTCTCATTTTTTTGTTTGTCGTTTTCCTTACTTATTATTCGACAATATGTTACGATCGGTTTAAAATTATGATTGGTTTTCTTAGACAAAAAAAAAAAACAACGATAGTGATGCACTGAAATGAAAAACGAAAAACCAGCCTATTTCGTTGCCACTCTGGAGACGCTATAGTTCGGCGCTGAATTTTAAAACATATGCTGTGACATGTTTGTAATTGGTTTTTATTTTGCTTACTTTTTGCTGTGTGATAAATCTGTTTGAGTGTGCGAGTTTGTGTAACGATTCGTTTATCCTCATTGCTTAATGCGCAAACATTTCCAGCCCATCTTGCTAACAGAACTTTGTCTGAACGACGCTACAGCAAAACAAAAAACAGGAACAAGTAGCTTGGTTTTTCGTTTTTCATTTTGCGTCCAGTTGTGTGAATGTGCGTGTGTGTTCTCAAAATTTGTATGCAAAATTTGAAATTTCTTGACAACAAAATACAATAAGTGAATAAATAAAAATTGCACTAGCCGAATGCACGAACACGGACTATTTGAAACATCGCGTGCTGTGCCGTAGAGATAACCGACACGAAACATAAATCCCCGGCCAGCAAACTTGATGTTTCATATAGCTGTTTGGCAAAAGATCGAACCAGAAAAGGCTTAAGCTAAGAGCGCGAACGTAGGCAAAATTACTGCGACAGTAGCGTAGCGCAGCGAAATGGAAACAATAAAAAGATACTCTAAATTTCCATCCTCAGTTCTGTAGCTTCACAATTTCCACACAAAATGTACAAAACCTAGAACAAAAACGAAATATTTACAAAAAAGAAAACTAGAAACTGTACGTTCAAATTCATTTGCCAAAATCCAATTTTCTTGCAATTAGTGTGTGTGTGTGTGTTCTATTTCTTCGTACATTTAATAGAAGCGTTAGGCACACCCGATTCGTAATATGGAACATTTGACAAAGTTTAAACGATTTGGCCAATTGGACGTTTGATCTGGCGCATGATAACTGATGCTCGATTATGTTGAGGTTACAATTGGTCCACCCTTTCGGCAATCTTTGAATTGTCTGGCTACAGCACCAAACTACTACTGGCAACCCTAGAAAAAAAAAAAATCTGGCCCTCCATTTCCTTCCGAACTCCAGTGTCGTTTTCCGCAACGCGGGAAACAACAAGACGTGCGTTACCACCGTAGAGTGGGAGAGCGTTAGTGTTTAGAGAAGGTCTTGCGGCAAAAAAGTTGCTGTCCATGCGCCCATTTTTCCCTTGCTGCAGAATCTGGCAATGATTAGTTCAACTTCCTGGCTGCGTTGTGCATCGTTTCGCATCGCGATTGTATTTGATTTGAAACCCAAAAACGTAGCTGGCGGCGTGAATTGGTAGCGCCACGACGCTGTCATTTATGATGCAGATTTAAATCAAAATTGGTTAATATGCACTCAACAGCAACAACAACAAAACATGTAAAGGCGTTGAATTCGTTGAAGCATCCGGATATCATTTGGTATTTTAACGTAATGACTGGAGACCAAGGCTTTCCATACAGCATATAGTCCCTAGTGAACACACCACCATCGCACCAGTTGTTGTGTTATAGATGGAGACAGTTTGCTTTGAAAACGTTAGTGTGATTAGACATCCGCGACTCCTCTTCCATTTAACCCCACCGAGGTGTGTATTGTACGAGCTTATATCCTATTTTTTCCGTCCGGGGTATTTCTTATGCCTGTCATGTGTACAAAAAACGATGCAAGATCCTTTCGTTTTCTCTTTGGTTTGTTTTTCTAGCCACCTGTTGTGCTCCCTTCTATTTAAACCTTGCTCTTTATCGCACACACACACTCTCACTGTCTCTCTTTTGCTCTTCCAGTATCCTCCCTTTCGATTAAAATATTTGTCTATAGTCTAACCTCGAACACAATGTTTTTTAGTTTTCACCAGTTTATCTACCAGCTACTTTTCCTATCCAACCATTTATAGTACATGCAAAAAAAAAGAAACTACGATACAGAACACAGATACTGTATTTTTAAGTTTTCTCTCCGATACTTATAGTTTTCCATTGCCAGATTTTCCCCTCGATGTATGTTGTAATAATATTGTTAAGGACCATATTGATAAAAAACGAAGGTGAACTTTGCGTGAACAATCTGTAAGAAATGCAAAGCAAAATATTAAAAAAAAACACACATTTAAGACTTTGGCAAATGAATTTGGCAATGCAGTGAATGGACGAAATTACAACCGAAAAATAGAATCACAGTTGACAAAATTGGTTTTGTTCGTGGGTTCTGTCGTTCTATGTGGACACAGTCGGAACTGAAGGACAGTTGCGCACGTAGAAGCGAATCAGAGTATGTTTGTGTGTGTGTTTGTGTGTGTGCGTTTCCATTCCACACCCGGCTACGCGCAGCATCGGTTTGATGTATTAAGACAAACTCGTCTTCCGACAGGGAAGACACACTGATCCGCCACCGACAATGCGTTGGCGGTCGTCAGTGGAGCGATTTGCTTAAAACAATCAAAATGCCCACGCAGTAACGAATGGTAGAAAGGAAACATTAGGAAACGAAGAATTTCAACTTACTCAATATACTGTCCTTAGCTACTCTCGCCTCACACTGCACGCGCTGCACGCTCGCTGCAGCGCAGACTGCAACGGCAACGGATACTAATATAATTTTTTTCTTTTCTCTATTTGTCTCCCTCGTTCTGCCCTAAAAAAAAATCCTTTCCCTTTCTTTCGATCGTGTCCCTGAATTGATCCCGTTCGGTCGAAACATGCGATCATCCCACAACGTCGATTAAACGACGCGCGCTCGAAAAATGCTATCTAAAATCTTTACAGCGGGACTTGTGGAGGTAATTATTTATAGCTCGCCAGACGACAAGAAAAAGAACCGAGGATTCTGCTTCCTCGAGTACGAATCACACAAAGCGGCCTCCCTGGCAAAGCGGCGACTAGGCACCGGAAGGATAAAGGCACGTATTGCTCTGGATGTTCGCGTTCGATCGTCATTCTAATTTTCTGTGTTGCTTCCTCCTCATCAATGTTTAGGTATGGAATTGTGATATAATAGTAGACTGGGCAGACCCACAGGAAGAACCGGACGAACAAACGATGAGCAAGGTCAAAGTATTATATGTACGAAACCTAACACAAGACACTAGCGAAGAAAAGCTAAAGGTAAGTTGCTGGCGCCGGCTGCTGCAAGGGGAGGTTTCTTGGTTCTGACGAGTAGGTTTTCGACATTTCTTTCTTTTCCTTTGCCCACCACCAGGAAAGCTTCGAGCAATTCGGCCGCGTCGAACGAGTGAAGAAGATTAAAGACTACGCATTTGTTCACTTCGAGGACCGTGATAACGCCGTCAAAGCCATGAAGGATTTGGACGGCAAGGAGATCGGTGGATCGAACATAGAGGTAGATGAAACGATCGGTGCCGCAAAACCGCCAACCCGCGCTTATGCTCTCTTTCTCGCTCTTTGCTGTTCCGTCCAACCAGGTGTCGCTAGCTAAACCGCCGTCCGACAAAAAGAAAAAGGAAGAAATCCTGCGAGCTCGCGAAAGGCGCATGACTCAATTTCTGCAAACAAGAATAGGTCTGGTGAGGTAAGTAGTAGGTGCCGTGGAGGATCGGAGGATGCTTCGTTCGTCGGACTGGACCTTAATGAGCGATCCTTCTTGTTCTTCTCTCAGCAGCTCGGTCCCGTCGTTTCCCAGTATGTCGCCGCAGCATGCCGGAATGATACCCGGCCCGCTGCCCGGCCCGATGAGAGTGCCGAGCGGAGCCGGCGGCCAGCGCGCCCAAGGAATGCGGGGCGGACCGATGGGTCGGGGCGACTACGGTAAGTAACGCTATTCCCTCTTGCTCCATCTATATCTCTCTTCCTTTTATATTACTCTCTCTGTCCTTGACATACATCTGTACTTTTTGTGCCGTACAATTGGCAGTATATATCGTTATAAACGACTGATCCTCTCGTAGTAATATGCAACCGTAATCATTGCTATCGGGGCGCACACCCCCGAAAGTTGTAGCAATAATTAGAATCCAAAAACAACCGACAATAAGTTTAAATTAGCACAAACCCATGGACTGATATTGAGGTCTGATTCGCAAAGGGAATTCGTTCACCACTCAAAACGTGTACCGTCCTAATGCAATGTAAATGGAACTGAATTGTCAATAGCCAAGTAAAATCACCCTGATCGACTGAAGTTATTATGTAGCAGAGAAAGAAACAGCAACTGTATACGGTGCTACTGAAGAAAACATAATTGAAAACAAAAGCAAACAAACAAACAGGAACACGTTACCATTCAAATTTAACTTGTATCTTCTCTCTACTGCCTACGCTCTGATGGCCGCTGGCCAGCCATCTAATCAAACGATAGAAAAAAGAGCCTTAAAGTATCGTAAAAACGAATGGAAAAAAGGATATCACGTACTGTAATCTGATTGAACTAAATTACGAACTGTTTCGAAATTTTAGAATGTTTTATGTAATATGCTCCGTTCTTAATTCACTGTTGAGTTACATTTTGATTACTTATTGTTTATTTACAATTTAGTTGTGTTTCACATTTAAAGCTCGTAACCAACCTCCTACCATGAATAATGTACAGTTTTTTAAACACTCTGCAAGCGGAAACGCGTGAATTGAAAGCTCCGTAAAAGTAAATTTATCGATTTAAATCTCGCCCCAAATTCGTTGAGCAGTAAATGCATGTACCAGTTTTTAACACCGGAGAAAAACCGCAAATTCTTCCTCTTAGGGCAACAGGATGGTTTTGCATCAGCTTGTATCTCGTTGATTCGACTCCTCTACTCCCTTGCTTTGGTCAACCTTCTCCGTTCATCTCTTGGACGACCACCACGCGTTCGGAGGACGACGCAAACAGTTCCTCTTTCTCTTGGCCCTTACTGACCCCGACAAACTAGTGGACCCATTTAAACTTCCGTACCCTTATACCCTTGCCTTAAACATCCACATCGATTTTCGCTACCGGTAAAATTATCCTCGTAGGAAAATGATACACCACTGCATGATTTTTCAATTGACGACTGCAATTGACAAAACAAAATCAAAAAGATAAATGATTGTCCAAATAGAACGTAAATCAAACTGTTGTTGTTTATTATTACCATTGCAATAATAATGAGAAGCGTTTCTAGCAAAAGAGCAATAATCAATATACAGGAAAACAGTAATAAACTCTAGTATGTGACGTGCCAAGAATGTAAAAACCTTCGTAACAGTAGACACTTCTATCCCTGCCGTAGCAGTACCTAGCGATATTAAGTAGGAAGTTTTAGAGCATCGCAGTACCATAAGTTTACCGTAAGTCATGAATGCGCTCAGACGATCGTCATATCATTCCCTAAAACAAAACCCATTTCGTCGCTTTACGTTCCACTTCCTCTAGAGTTCAGCTGTATGTTGACTTGTGGCAATAGACCTAGTGTGATATAAGCAGTTACTGCTGGTTGGCGCATCGCTTTAGCTTGGTGCTTTTAGCATTGTACTGTTCGACAAACAAAAACTGACCTGCGCATCGATGGTTAGATCGTAAGGGACACTTCATGGACGGTATTGGGAAGGCAGGCAGTACAGTAAGAGTTGCTAAATTAGTTCGATGAACTAGGTTCGATAGCAAACTCCTTTTAAATTAGAGAGGAATTGTTGCATCATTTTTCTAGCATTGTTCTGAACCAAAATTACTTCCTTCTTTAAACACCACCAAGACGATCCAAAGGATGATGATTCTTTTCCGTAGTATTACACACTAGCAGTAACATGTGTATTGCATGAGTTGTTGTAGAACTTTTTTTTTTTAATTACAATTCGAATAGAGCGCGATAATCGTAAAACTTTTCGTAACGGTTGTGTAGGAAAAAAAAGCATTATCTTTCAATTCTTCCGGGGTTTTCAAATCAGTTTGTATCATTGAGAAGCATGCTAATACACAACCAAGCGAATAGTTTAAAAGTAGATCATTTAAGCCACCTCCCCCAGTAGTCGTTCTACTTTGGGTAAGTAAATTTTGTATTTCCCAAGAAACACATTTTTTCAATTAAAATAAGCCAGCCGAACCCTAGATTAGAGAGACCGTTTTTCTTGTGATACACAATTTGTGTTAACCTGTTATTCTTTATATTTTTATCAGTTAGTTTATTTTATTTTTCCGTTGTTACATTTTTACGTACGATTTATTGTTTACCATTGGTATCACGTAAAAAGTCTTAGCAATTGCTTAGATAAAAAAAGGTGGGAGAAGAGAACAAATCATACCTCGAAATCACGCTGGAAACAAAATAAGTAAAATCGCAGGATTTTTTCCGTAGCTTAACAATAGTTCGGGTTTCTTTCTGCATTCACTGCATCAAAATTTCTATCAAAATTATCCACATCATCAGTACGCGCCGCAATCAAGAACCAAATGCATTTCAAATTTACATTTTAGGACCTACCTTCGGGCAAAATTTCAAAATTCCCAATGAAAAGTACAGGCAGCAATCTGTGTCATATGTGTTGTTGCGAATGGACGTAACGCTGAGGGCAAAGTGCAACCGATTGAGCCAAAGCACACTACTGACACCGCCAAAACTTCTATTAACCTTACTACTATGTGACGCCACGCAGTGGACGTGAAATTGTAATCCCAAACCGGTCTTTCCGATCATCGTTACGTTCATGCTTATGATGCTGCGTTCACTGAGTGCATTTGTTGGTTGTCTCTTTTCTCTTTTCTCTCTACCATCATCACCTGTTCTTGCTTTTCGTAACCATCACACCCGTCTCTCCGTTTCTCTGTGCAACAACCATGCCATTAACACTTTAATTTATTTAAACCAAACAACACGGTCAACTGAAATGCCAACGGGTGGGCAACATTTAAAATTGCCGGCTTCTCAACACACACACACGCACACACACACACACATCGTCTTAACGAAACCAATGTCTCAAAACCAACCGTTCATCACTCATCACTCTGCCAATGCCTCTCACGTGATCCTCCATCGGGCGCTGGCACGGAAACGGATGTGGGCTCGGTGTCGAGCCTCCTTCCTGGGCACGGCTCCTGGCCCGGAACGTTCCCACATGCCTCATCGCCCGTGCACACGCTCACGCACTCGCACACACTGTTACGTTTCATACCAACACACATGCACACACACGAAAACACCCACACTCGATATGCTCGCTAACTTTCGATGACCAAGAGTACGACTACGACTCGTTCGGGTACGCGGACTACCCCCACCGGGGCCTAGGAGCGGGACCGGGGTACTACGAACCAACGTACTACGACGACTACTACCACCATCATCATCACCGGGGAGGAGGCGGAGGCGGTGGCGGTGGTGTTGGTGCGTGCTTCGGCGACGGCTCGTCCGAGTTCTACCTGGATTACGCGTCGAGCGCAACGGCGGCGGCCGCGGCTGCAGCTGCTGCCGCCGCCGCCGCCGCAGCCTTCTCCTCCGGAGGTACCTCCGGTGGCCACAGCAGCCACAGCCAGCATCACCACCACCACGCGCCGTCCCACCACCATCACAGCCATCACAGCCATCATCATCACCATCACCACAGTGCCGCTGCCGCCGCAGCCGTTGCCGCCGCGGGAGCACGTAACAGTAGTTCGGTGGGTGCACCGGTGGCAGGAGGGCGCAGGCTAAAGCTGTTCTAGTCGGGCGGCCCCCGACCTGCCGTTACTTGCCTTAACTTGCCGCAAATGGCGGAGCTATTTAAACCCCAAACCCTCCCCGGGTCGAGCCGACGAGCACGAGGGCCGGGACGACCGTTTCGAATGCAACAACAGCCATGCAATACACATTCAAAGGTACTGAAGGAAATGGGTTGCGACAAACTTAAAAACAAAACAACAGCTACCAAGAACAAAGAACAAACTCTGCTCAATCCCCAAGCCGTCCCGAACAGAGGGAAGCAAAAATCGAGCAGGTTCGATTACGTTAAGTACACACTAGCGCATCATCCGATGGTTGTCTATCCCACACAACCCTTTCGCTTCTTTAGTTAACCGCTCTTTAGTGTTGATTTGCTTTACGCTTCTACGCTTCTCCCTAGTTTAATCCGCTTTAGTTGGTACGCCCTCAAAACGCTTCACAGATTAATTATATTTGCTTTCTATCTTTCTCCTTTGTTTAACGTTATTATAAAATTGTATAGCGTCTTTTTCGTTGATCTCTTGGCGTCAGTCTTTTTATCTCATGCATCAATCCTGCACGGATTGTTAGTCCTTTTGGAAAGATTGCTCTTTTCCGACAAAAGCTACCATTTCCATAGCAATTTCATCCTCACCTAACATCGTTTCGGAAAATGCTTCGAATAACAACCACATCCGTTTCACACGCGATAAACGCTCTCACCACTAAAGCAGAGGGTTCGCTTTCCTCCTGCTCTCTTTTTCGCACACATTCATTCTCTCTCTCTCTGTCTCTCTTTGCAAACCTTAACCGTAACATTTGGTCATAATTAACCGAAAGCTTCACAAAAAGTCCTAGTCTAGAAAGATGCCGTTTGATGCCACTGCAAGTGAAACGAGAGAGTCCTCGTTTAAGGAATGACACATTGTTCAAAGGTGTAGGGGTGGTCTACAAAGGGGCGCGCAAGCTACCGTTGGCTCAATTGGAAGTTGGATTATTACTCGCGGCTTCTTTTCCCCTTCGAACCGGGAGCGTGGGAAATGTTTGCCCCACGAACAGTTTGAGAGAGTTGAAGGAAGGATAATCGATGCAGATGACGAGTGCATCGCTAAACAGAGAAAGAGAGAGAAAAACACTTAGGGCTTTTTTTTTTTGTTGGTGTTTCCCGTTTGTCGAACAAACTCCCGCCGGTCTGGTTAGCTCGTTAGCGAATGGATTTATTTCTGTTAGCTTCGCGTCAGTTCAGAAACAACAAGTACAAGAGCCCGCCCACCCACTATTATAAGTGTGTTATAATTGAATTGAACTTTTCCATCCTTCTGTTTTCTACATTTCTAACGCGTTTTCGCTTTTTTCTTTTTTGTTCTCTTTTCTTTTATGTTTAATTCCCCCTTCCTTTCAATTCGACCTGCCTTACAATCGTTGCAAACGTTGCAATCAATACGTACAATGAACGCATATGTTAACCCTTGTCGTGTGAACACAATCGCAAACGGTTGCGACTGGTACAACAAAACAAATACCAAACGAAACAAAAATCGACCCAACAATTATACACTTGTTAACCATCGGTGCGCATGTGTGTGTGTGCGGGTGATGCACACCGGGTGAATCGGATGGGCGACCGTTGCTTCCGGTTTTTGGCCCGATTCACCGACGAATCGAACCGTGATCGACACGAAACGAACCAATCGAACGAACGCGACGGTCACTGGCCCGCTGCTGCAACTGCAACTGCCATCGGCAACCACCTCGACGAATATCCCATCCGCTCGATCACACCACATCGTAACGCCCACGCCCTCACCTTCGAACGCGACCATGCGCCTCCATCTCGTCATCATCCGGCCTCAAACCGGGCGGAACCGTCAACGTGTTTTGCTCGCTCGCTGGGCTGTGTGTGATGGTGCGTGCATCAACAAATTACCGATGGATAAATATTTAAAAAAAAAACACACAAATAACGAACACACCTAATGCAACCGTTCGTTCAAAATGACGGATCACATGGTCACCGTACCGTACCGGTTTATGGTACATTCCTATGGAAAACCGCGCATACCTCACGCATAATCCACATATATACACACACACACACTCACACACACAACAACATACACGGCACACACATGTACCCAACACGAAACCCCCAAATTCGTACACACTCGCCCGCCCGTTCGCCCGAACCGCCTGCCCGCCCGTTCGCAATCGCTTCCGCAGGTGGTTGGTCGTGGGCGTGGAACCCCGGAACCACGTGGCCGAACCGCTGGGCATCTTGGCAACAACAACCACCCGGCGGCCCGACAGGGTCGGCCAGTGGGCACCGCGGGGGTTCCGGAGCAAACCGCGGGGGCGGAGGCCCGTGGGCCGGGTCGAACTCGTCCCAGCGTGTGTGGCACCCTGCGCGTCAAACCAAATATACCAGGTGAGGACGGCCCGTCTTACAAAACTAGTAAACTCAGTTGTAATAGTAATCGGCAGTAGAGAAAATACAAAACAACGCCCCCCGTTAACGAAACAAAACGGAAAGACACAATAAAATAGATACGTACGAGTGTACTACAATCCCCTTTCCCTTGAAACATTACCGGCAATCCGTTCCTGCTGCCTGTTAGCCTTTTTCAAACAACCAAAACTTTCCGCCTCCAGAGACAACGGCTAGTTGTTGGCGACAAACAAAACAAACTGCCGATGCCGAACTGCCAAGCGATGGGGGATTTTCATTGAAGGAGAGTACAGAAGCAATTCACTACAAGCGCGCTGAACCGTAACCGGTTCAATCACTCGCAGTCTAGAGGTTTACCTCTGGTTTCCAGCATAATGCCGGTTGCGTAAGCCATCTGCATGCCTTCAGGTCCGCGATCTTCAATCGAAACATTAAGGAGCGCTCCTTCGCTGCACTCCTTCTAAAATCCACGCCCCCCCGTGGACGAAAGCATTTTAGCAAAATGTTGGAATTCAAACTGAACCAACGAGCAAAACACTTTTGAGACCGTTTTTTTTTCATTTTTTATTTGTTTATTTGTCGCGCTCTTCTTCGTCACATTATCTTTTGCGTAGTCTGGAAACCATTGCAAAACAACACCTCAAGTAATTGTAGATACTGCCACCGGACAGCGGAGCACTACACTTTGGAGTGGAGCATTTGGCATCCCGTGCTGTCCGTATGCGTTATGTTTTTGGCTTTTTCTACGGAACCTTATTAATTTTTTGCATCGTTTGATTGAATTGTTTCTCTCCTACGTTCACCTTTTTCTTTAATTATTATTTCACTACGAACGCATTTATGCAACTGTTTTGTTTCTATTCGCTCTGATTAGTTCTCGGAAGTTATGTTTGTTGTATTTGCATTATAGTTAATAAGAGCTGGAAATATTACTCTTTAGCTGTACCGTTCTTTTGTTTCTTCTTCAATTCTTGAGTTAATTTGGAATGTCAATGCACTTGCTTGAAGTGAGTTTTCGTTCTGTAATAATAATCTTGTGTTAGCGTGAAGTATTGAGCTGCAGGACGTCTGTTCATTTGGTTGAATAATGTTATGTTATGTCGGAGGTTAGAAAGAGACCCATTATGAGCTAGGGATTCGCAAAGGACGTGTAATATGAATGATGATAAAGGTTGTACCGACAGGGGCACTCGAGATTGTTTCTATAGCTGTACGTACACCGAACGTGAAGCAACCTCTCTTCGGCAATTGTTAGTGAAATAGAGATAGGAAATAGGTAGCAATAAATAGAAGCAAGCGCGTCCGTCGAGATTACTGTAGGAGCGAGTTAAACAGAGGGCGATAAAAGAAAGATTTGAAAGAGTCCCTCGCGAGAATGTTTCAGTGCGTTGAAACAAAAGATGTTTGTGCGAGCAGCCAGTGAGGTTATGAATTAAGTATAGTTACATTCGATACAAGTGTAAACACTTAGGAATGATTGTCACGTGAACTTGCAAATGTATTTAAAATGCTATGTTAGATGAACAGCAATAGAATCGATTAGTATTTATAGCCTAATGCAGAAAATAGTCATTATTGCGGTTCATTAATCTAAACGAGGGAACAACTGTTGAGTAATCGAAGTCGTCGTGATCGTGCTGTAATCAGTAAATGTTAAGTTGCGATTGAGAGCGTTAGTTTCGTGAAGCATCATCTCCCTTTAGTTGTGTAACAGGGATGATATGAAACAAGCGGTACATAACACCCAATTCATTGTTCTGTTTTTCTTATAATTTTGACTCCAAAGTTGGGCTTTTTTAAATTCTTTCCCATTCTTTTTTTATGTAATTAGGATTTTTGTGTTACCAACCATTCTCTTCCATTTCATTGGACTGTTTTGTTATTATTATTCCACCCACTTTATTCAGCTTACATTTAACTTGGTTCCAACTTTACTTAATGCCATTCACTTTCCTCTCGGCGATTGCATGAAGTACTAGTTTTTATGAAACACCATTGTTCGTTTTATTTCTGCCTTTTCTAAATTGCACCTAACAATACTTTCTCCTTCCTCTCTGAAAAAAAAACTGTAAGTTAAATGTTACTTCTTGAGCAGTTAAACGTGAGATGAATAGCTTTTAACAGCAAGTAGAATTAAGTGTTCCGTTACTGGCGTCACTTCCTCAATGACCTGTTTACACGGTCTTCTCTCGACTTCCTATGCAGACTATTATCTATGTTCGGTGCTTATAGTTTTGACGTTTACGAAATGTTGACACTAACTTAAGTAATGAAACCAACAGAAAACTTTTCGTTTTCCGTCTTACACTGCTTCAACCTAACAACTCAATACTGCACAGCGTCCAACCGCTTACCATCATATTAACAATCATTACCCAAGGGATATGCGAGTCACATTCTACTACTTTCTAGTTTATGGGAAACACAGATACTCACGTTACAGTCACCACCTCGAGATATGACGATTACAGTTCCCGTCATGGACGTTCAAGTATTTGCTACCGACAGGCGGCATTAGTGGAGCAACATTCAAGTGTTCAGAGCAACTGCGCGTTTAACTTTGACCAGATAGTAGTAGTAACACTTCTCATGTTTTTTTTCCTGTTCATCGTAAGAAAACAAAGAAACAGCCTTTACCACAATAATAAACAACAATAGTTTACAGCGGTATGTCTTGCTTGATTCTGTCAATTGAAAAATTTTGCAATATGACAGCTGAGGAGAGCTCGGTACTATTAATACTAATCGATTCGACAGCTACGATATAAACAAAAATAAATAATAGATATAGACGCGTACATGTAATGCGTACAGATCCACAGTTAGCTCATGACGTTTTTCAATTCCTGCAGAACGAACGGTTCTTGATTGAAGAATACTAATTTGACTAGGCGAGGGTTAATTAAGCGATAAATCATTGTATGCAGTACCTTTAGTGACAACGCAAATATATATTCTATGTACACGAAAAAAAAAGATAGTTAAAAATAAAGTGACAAGAACAAAGACCAACTTTCTTTACGTCACCACTTGGTTAGTCAAGACCAAACTAAATGCCGAAGAGAGAGAAACTCAAACGTCTATCGAATGCGCAAGCTCAATCCGGCCGTTAATTCATTCATTGAGCCGCAAGTGATATTTAAAAATCAAGTAAAACTGCATTTGAAGTCGGCCGGCTTGGCCTATCGGTTTGGTAAAGAAAGCGCCATTCTTCCACAACTTCGGATACAGTATCGTTTTGCCTTTTGGTCGTTGTCCATTTACCTCTGCTAAGGTTGACTGCACTGAAATGTGATTACGGTCCACAGCTTTGTAAGGACAGTCGCCCACCCAGCAGCTTGGTCAGGGAACTAGATAGCCTTGTGCCGGATCGACGTAGCGATTGTTGCGAGAGAGACTACGCTAGTACCAGCAACTACTTAGACTAAACTGTCGATCGTAACTTTTTTTTTTCAATGTAAATTTGGTTGTTTTCCGTCTTATTTGGTCTTTTTGATTACTCTCTAAAGGTAAGTAGATAAAATCTCAATTTTTAATTTGTTTGAATCTAGTTTATTTGCTAAAAAAAGAGTTTATTTCTTCAAAATTATTTCCAAATACTGTATCCCATGTTGTATATTTTGACAACTGCTACATACCTCTCTGAACAAAGAAAAAACAATATTTAAAATAAGTGCTTCTATATTTCATTTCATGTAAATCGAATTCAAAATTATTGCCGGTTGCTTGCGCATGAAATGGACGAAATAACCACATTACAGATCACGGCCATCCCTGCAGATTTCGCAACCAGTATCTTATCTATTAGGAACAAATCATTCGGTCTGTGCTGGAGCATGATAGCATTTGCCTGAAACGTGTGCTACTAGGTCGACGCTACCGTCGAAAATACGCAGCAATACTCATACCGGCTCGAAGCAATAACAGATGTCTCGAAGATTCTACCGATCTACCATCTTGCAGTTTGATTTTGTTTTCTTTTTCAATACATCAAAATGTTCCTTAGTACTATGGTTAAATAAACATGGGTATAAATAAATTACGTTTTCATCCTCGGCCCGTTTCGTTCCCGATTTCTAGCAGAGAGAAAACAACAATGAAAATGTATCATCAACAATCGATCCACTTGGACAGTAATACCCTCCGTCGAATCATGAAAACTAATCAGAAAAAATAGAAACAAACGTAATTGAATAAGAAAAGCTTCATGAACAACAAACATTGGAGCATTATCAAAATTCCATCGAGTTAAGAACACCGCCAGCAAGCGTTGACTACCTTCAGGCGCAACGCGTCTTTGTAGATGGAGACGCCTGGTGTTTGTTGAAAATTATATTCAGACGAATTTGTGAACAAGGCAGAAGGACATAATGAAGCAAAATTCCGAAGCACACGCCAATTACTTCAGTTTATTTTTTGAAATACCTTCTATCAGAAATTGTACGTTCAGGCTAACCATCCATCACGTAGTAGATATATTTTTCCACAACAAACTGTACTAATGAATTTTTTTTCTTTCCTCTTTCCACCCGCAATATTCCCTTCCTCCCTCATTCCACTCGTGCAACAGCAATCGGTAAACGCAAATTTGAAGGAGGTCCTCACAATCAAGGGGACATCAAACGACGCTATGGAGCATTAGCAAATTTTGGTAATAGCTGGGGCAGTCAACCCCTGCCCCAGCAGCCACTCGGGGCAAACGGTGGAGAACAATGGTATACGGATACCTACTCAGCGTGGAGCTAAGCAGAAACAAAAGCAAAAGCAAAATTACTCTTTCAACGTCAAGCAACATTTTCAACTCGTACTCCCACCACCAGCATCATACGGCCAGGTCGAAGCAGCTCTGCAATAAAACATACAAAAAGCAAACGTTAAATCGAATGGTGCGCTGAAGTCCCTCATCGTCATACAAGGGTTTACCGGTCAGTGCAAAGGGGAATTTCAACACTTTGCCCAAATCCATCGGTTCAGCATGTAAATCTTAAAGATGAAGAAGTCTTGCGCATTTTAGGCAAACAGCTTGCGTGAAGACGAAAGATAGAGAGAAAGCGCAAAAGAGCGAGAGAGCGACAGTGAGGGCAAAACAGTGCGTGGGAGAATATACATATAGAATTAGGCAAAACAAAAAAGAAACATCATACAGTTAAACATTAGGCATAGACAGCTAGGCGGTCGGATATATTAGGACAGATTAATGAGCAAATTTCGAAATTAAGGAACCTGACTGATTTTATTTGTCGCATTATTCTTAATGACATTTTCCGAACAACACAACTTTTGAGACGCATTCGAATGATGAAGGTTGCAATCGGCAAAAGGTATCTTAGCAGTTCTAAAACTAAAAACGATGAGGATGGTGCCGACGGTGAAAAAAGAGCGTGATTAGAGTGGACATGAAACGAATCAATGCTGACAGCTATGGATATTTGAAATTAAAAAAAAAAATGAGAAGAAACGAAGCAAAAATCGAACACAGGGAAAACGTTGTATTGTAAAAAAATATTGTAGGAAGCGCATGTAGAAGTTTTTGTTTCGGTCTATACGGACATACGTTCTACTCTCGGAATGTCGGGTAAAGCGCAGTGTTGTAGGCAATTCAAAAGAAACGACAAACTTTCTGTGTTTGCGCGCCCGAGTAATTTGCGCTTACGCTTGATGAGTTTCTTACTAATTTTTCTTTGCAACCTTCGGCGCACCTCTTACGTATAACATCTTATCCGAATCAACCTTACGTTTAAAAAACCATTCTAACAACTTCAGTTGATAATACGCTCTCCCGCTGAGAGGAAAATACCGAGAGTTAGTGAGTAAACATTTCAAAAGTATGATAAACAAACAAGAAAATCGAGATCTCCACCGTTTTACAAAATTGATTACGAGTGTGTAGTAGGAGAGACGTGGACGGCCTGCCCCAGGGGCACAATTACCAATAATTTCTAATTGCTTGAGTTTAAGGGAAAAGTGAGAGAGTAAGGAGCCAGGAAAAGAAAAAAAAAGGTGTGTACGGTTAATTCGCCAGTGTAAAGCAGGTTCGGTAAGCGCGAAGATGATTGTTTTCTCAGTTTATATCAATTTTAATTTCGGAATATTATTTCGGATTAATGTAGGAGGCAAAGGAGAAACATACTGCAAGCAGAAGTCAAACGTCAGGCAAAAAACAACAACAAAAAAAGCAAACTCTTATCGTGATAGTAAGTGAAAATCGAAAACAGTTGTTTCGTGGATTTTTTTTTTTTTGTTTCGTTAGTAAAAATCGTGAAAAGAGGAAAAAAGTTTATTTTGAATTATGTTGGATTTGTTTTGTATTGTTCTTGTTCCCCAGTTTGAAGAGACGAAACAAAACGTAAACATTTTCTGCGCATGGAAAAAAGGTGTATATAGAGCAAATGCTAAAGCAAATCAAAGATGAAACTAATCCAAGTGAATACGGTGTGCGAAATCGTTGACGATGAAATAACAACACCTTAAGTGTAATAGTTTTTTTTTTTTCGTTCTTTGAAGAATATTTATGTGTACATTCAGGCAAAACGATAAAATTAAAGTGAAATTGAGCTAAAATCTGTGGTGTGATATATTTGGAAAAAATGTGGAAATTAGGACGAGGGAAACGAAAAAGATTGAAGAAAAACAATAACCAGTCACGGTAAAAAAGTGTAACATATAGGATCCCCGCATTCGAGAGTATAAAGTTGATTCTAGGTTTACTTTGGGTTGTATAAGTTTCAAAAGAAAAGTAAAACACAAAATCGTGTAGGGCAAGTGTATAACGCAGGTAGAGAAAAAAAAAGGTCAACTGTGTTCAAATTTAGTAGGAAGCGAAATTGGCTATAACAAAAAAAGTGATCGAAGGAAAATCCTCCGTAAACAGGATGACAAGTATTATTGGAAAATATTGTTTCATTGTACGTGGAACGTAAAATTGGCAAGCAAAATTACTCGGTTTACGAAGCTGAAGTGATGGTTTGATTTCCTTGTTTTCGGAGCAGCATCCCTGTTTCAGCTGTCGAATAAGAGAAAGTAAAATTCACGTGTTCATTAGGTTGATTAGAGGCAAAATTTAGCTTAAAACACACGAAATCATGTTTGGCAGTTGCACTATCGGAAAATGATGAAACTTCCAGAACATTAAAGGGTAAAGTGATAGATCAGGAGAAAACGGGAAAACTCTACGTGCATAAACAAGTGCGAACTGTGCAAAAAGTGCAAGACGACAGAAGATAAAAGAAGGGAGTAAAACTATACACGAAGACAATATCATACACTAAAATAACAATGGTATGACCAGAAGCGAAATCGAATGCACATCGTATAGAGCGGAATAACCAACATTGGATTAACGAATGGTGGAGCAGTTTGAGGGAAAATCACCTTATAAATTTAGAACTTTGGCGCAAGCTGACCAACGGCAAAAGCGGAACGTAAGGAGAATCTATTTGTTGAAATAATGACACGCGCGACGAAAGCTGACAACCTGGAGAGGAACACCGCCAGATAATACGAATGATTGGACCGAGCGAGTAGAGGAATAGATCGAAAGTAGGGCCCCATAGCGTCGTGGATGCTGCTGCAGCACAGAAGAAGCATGGCAAACCATGGCATTCGGTTCGAGCAGCAGATCGTTCCCACTCCCAGAAGGGGCATCCGTTTAGGCAAACGAAATATCCTAATAGCCGGCTGGGTGTGTACTGGATTTATCAAATCAAACACAGCATAAACAAACAAAAAATAGACGAGAGCGCTAAAGTTAAAATGCACAAAGTGATGCATGCTGAGAGGGAAGAAGAAGCTAACGGAAGATGGGAAAAGGATTACAGTAACAAACGGAAAGTCCACAACCGAACCGTATCAAGAATTAGCAATGTACTTTCTACCAGTAGTTTTTTTTTTTTTACTCCAACTAACGCTTGAAATAGAACTTGTTTTCACTAACGCCATCAATATCACGCCAAGTGTCGCGCTGCGAGAGGAGGTAAAAAGTGCACAATGAAAAATAGAGGGAAATGAGCGGCTAGTTTCGAATATTTTGTTAAGATTTATGTTCCGATTTCTATTTTGTTCTTTCAACCTTGAATCAGCATGTTTTTTTTTATCCCTTTCGTTAACTATATCCCGCTCAGGCGATACTTACCGATACAGCAAACCCAATTGAGCAGCAACAGTGTGTGCGTTGTTGTTCGTTCACTGTTGGGGTGTTTTTCTCTGTAGTCCATTTATCCAGCGTTCATAGTTTGAAAAAGAGAGCTACGAAAATAAATCTAAAAAAAAAACAATCCATTTACTACCAACATTAACTTCATAATACAGTAACTAGATCTACTACCGGCTTGTTCGTATCGTTGAATTCGTTTTATGTTAAATATAATTTTATCAAAACCTCCAATGCAGAGACGGTAGGAGAAAAATAGGTCAGCTTCACGGTGCAGCACACTTACAGCATCGCAATCGTAGATGAATATTTTAACGATCAAAGCCAATCGTCAATCCGGGATGTTCCTTATGCAAAGCAACCAGATAAAGAAATATGTAATCGAAATCGTAAAACTCACCTATATAAATTGTAAGCTGTTTGAATTTGTCCGAACCCCTTGTCGGCTTGGCTAGTGTAGAGTTTTTCTTACAAACACTCAAATTATCCTTATAAAACGAAACGGAAAGTCCTCTTTCGCAAAGCTCTTAACACACACCGATTGCATCGCGACGAAGCATCAACATTAGAGGAAGTAGAATTAGACACAAACGTCGCAGGAATCGTGCAGTTATTTAGGCGATGAGCGATTGCGAAGTGATAGCAAAGCAGCATAGCGAGCTGAGAAGGAAAATGAAGGAGAAAGAGGAGGTCGAGGAGGAGTAGGAGGAGGAAAGCCGGTGGCAGGAAGCGAGGGCATGTCGATTCACCACCGAAAACGGAAAATTGCCATCGGGCGGTGCGTGAGTCGAGTCGTGTTTAGCCATTCGCGGCGCACGGGATCATCGTGTGTGAGTGTGTGTGTGTGTGTATTTTTGTTTCCGGTGTCGCTAACGTTCGTTCGGTGTCGCTAGGTTTTTGCCGAGCGATCGCGGCAAGGGAAGAAACAAACATGGTGCCCAGTAATTGTGAGCTGCCTTATAAAAGCAAAGCGGGAGAAAAGACTGATTGAACTTTAAACGAAAAAAAAACCAACAAACCAACAAGCAAACAACAAATATCGGAGCGAAGCGAATGTAACTTCCGCTGGAAAGCCAGTGGGAGCCAGTGAAGCTTAATGTTTGCACTCAGCCGAAGAAAAGGGAAAGAAGGAACGTCATAGAGAGCGAAAAAGGCAGACAGTTTATGCGCTTGGAAGAAATCAGGTAAAGGAAAGCCTTGAAATTCGGTTTAATCTATTTAAAATTTTAGTTGATGATTTCAAGAATGGCAGCAAACGTGCAACTCCGTTCACTGTTAACTGCATTACATCACACCCCGATCAGGACTTTACGTGTCCATGCCTAAACGCCACCTTTTGCGGTTCCGGTTGTTTTTTTTTTGTTATCAATTCTCTCCTTGATTCCGTACACCGTCGTGGAGTAAACCGATTCATCCGAGCGCTTGAGCAAGACCCTGCAAAGCAAGGCACCGACAAAAGCTTCCGTAGATGAAAGAAAATGTATGTGAAAAGTTAGAACAAGTTGGAAGGACAATTGATATAGATCATTGATAAATTATGCAATATTTGAAACCTATTTTATAATTATTACTACTATATTTTTGCGCAAAATTAAGGAAAGTTGAAATGCGATAAGAAAAAAAAACCTAGAAACAAACTCATCCCAGCACTTGCCTCAAAAATCTAATTTCTGTTCCGCTAAAAAGCGTCGTGGATGCCATATTCTGCGCAAAGTACTGCTCAAGTAAAATCCTACACCCTCCACCCAGCCACCCCCCCCCCCCCCACACCTCTCCCATCATTCCCCCGTTTCCCTAAGAATCCCACTCAACACGGATTAACAGTAGGTAAAATGTCAATTGCTGCAGCGAAAAGAGCTGGTATGGAAGAACCAGCATGGTTTCTTCTTGACTCCACGCTCTTCACACAAAAAAGGTCCTTTTGATAAGCATTTCACCAGGGGAAACTATTTTGGTTTGAATTCCCACAACCACACGCACACGCCGATTCACGCATAATTAACACAAAACTAAAGTTTTATCAATTTATAGAAATAGTAGCGGATTCCGCTGAGAGCAGCAAACGAATAAGAGGCCGTTGCAGTAAAAGTAGTTACTCTAACAGGAGGGCATATTTTTGTTAGTATTGTTCTTCGATTAGTCTTCTGTAAAGTTAAAACGAAACATGTTGCTATCTATGCTTTTTTATTATGTTTGTAAAAGAAGGGAAATTTTCATCGGCGTATACTTTGTTTTTTTTTCTCCAACAACTTTTGGATACACATTTTCCCATACATTTGCTGATTTGAGGCACTTAATTTCTGATTCAAAAAATAGCCGTTAATAGCTCCAATTTAATTTCCGTTAAAAAAAAATCTTTCGTTTAAACGTTTAAATGTTTCATTTATTTTGAGCAGTTGGGTTTTGTTTGTTCTTGGTTCTCGGTTCTCTTGAAATCTCTGTTCCGTTCTGTTCTGCCACATATGCGCAATTTGTCGTTTTGTTTCTATTATTTCCTTTTTTATCACCTCCGAAGGGAGAGTTTTCTGTTTGTTTCATTTAATATTGTTGAGTTTTAACGGCGGGCTCGCGCAGAAGATTTCCCTTCTTATTTTCGTTGTAAGAAGATTAAGTAAATAACGTAAAACATCATCCCACCTCGCCCCCACCCCCCCTCCCCCCGGCCAAAATGAATGGCGCCCCCCGGAAGCTAAAAGTACCCCTGTTCTACAGTTCACTTAAACAATAGCTAGCAGAACCAGTGCTATGTAAAAGTGTCCCAGTAATATATGATACCCTCTCCCCCCAGCGTCACTTTTCTTTTTCTATATAATCAGATAGTTTTAATTTTTTGCGTTAAATAGTTACACTTCAGTCCCAGTTTTATATTAATGCCTTCCTCCTCCGCAGTAATCCACGCTCCGGAAACTGGAGAGTTGAATACAATAAAAACCACTACCATTTATCAGCAGTTTAAAACATCCAGGCGTTGCATCAGGTTTTTGCAGTTGTGAGAGAATTTATAATGATTTTGAACCGGCATTGAACACATGTGAAACATTGGCCACATGCGCCTCATAAATATAAATAAAAATGCAGACTAGAAATAGAAATAATGGTGAAAAATAAAGAAAACTTCCTAAGAGAACACCGATGGCGCTAACAAGCAATGGAAAATGACCCGTTTACAGCGTACTCAGAATGTTCATTGAAACAAGGATGTTACAGATAAATGCGATTGCCCGAATAGCAACGGAAAAGAAGGTTACTGCTATATTTTTTTTGTATTTTATGTCTTATTTTCGAGTAACGATTCTGTATACATTTCGCGATTATTTTTTAGATAAAATTACGTCTATACATATATATTCGTTGATTTTTGTTATATAAGAAAACGGTTCAGCAGCATATTGGACATGGAGAGCAGGGAAGGGGACGGTGTCGTTCCGTTCCGGAAAGCAAACGGAAGGAAGCAGAAGACCTTAGGTAGAAAAACAAAAAGATTCTAATAACATCGACGAGACGAGCGAGAGGTAGCGAAGGCGCAGGATACTACGTAGAAGACTAATTTTTAAGCCCCCCTAATTTTGTGCGTAAATAAAAATGAAAATCTAACAAAACGGATCACGAATATATACATATTTGGAAATCACATCTTATCACTTAGCTAACTCCCTCCCTCCCCCCCCCCCCCCCCTTGGTTACCCAATGCAGCTGTAAATTTGACAGGAAATAAAATGGCCATACACTAACGATGAGTAAGAGATGCGAAGATTTTCGATCAGTTCCCCCAGTCATCTCTCGTTACATTCAGGTACACAAGCTTGCACTAACCCCGGGACATGAATTACCTATATAAATATACTTTTTTTTTACATAAGTGCTTATGATAAGATTTCCTTACTTCCTCTAAATTTCTCGCAACTTTCCACCGCTATCAATAAAACCGATACTGCTCGATGAAATGTTACGATCCCGACCGGAACAAATGGAGATGTCATTTACTCTCACAATTATTTAACAGAACTGTAGATCATCCACCAACCTCTAGGATAGCCAATTTGCGATATGGTTCGTTTTTTCCGTTTGTGCTACACTATCCGGCCGGAAGGGAAGAAACTAGGGAATAGCAAGGCTTACATCTTATCACTATCACTAGCTGTTCTGATTTTTCCACCGAATGTCGGGCGAGAGTCCATGGTGAATGGATGCGTTAGACGATGTGAAGCATTCATCAGCCTGCAGCCAGATAAACTACCACCGACCCAGCCAGCCAGCCAGCCAGCCAGCCAACCAGGACCTTTCCCGCTAGAGAAACCGAAGCTGGCAAAACAAGAGAACAGAAAAAAAGGATTGCTAGAAATGCGTTTAATGAAATCTGTATGATAGTTTGTTTGTTTCGTTTACCGGCGTTTATCTTTAAATAGCATATGCTTATAGACAACCGTCTTGCCATCATCGGTGGACGTTTATGACCGAGACTGCCTGTGAAACTTAAGTTACGGAAAACAGACACAGACACACCCTTTCCGCTAAAGGATATCCAAAGCGCCCTGCCTGGTAGGAACGCATCCAGCAAAACACTGATGGCTGACCATGTATCACTCAACAACAATAAGCCATCCATGGATCGTGAACCGTGCCGTGCCCTCTTAAAGTAGACCTACTTTACATAAGTTCACTTCCGACAAACGAACCATAGTTTGTTCGTTCATGGTCCCGACACGCTGTTACTACTCATTAGGCAATAGATTTATTTTTTTATTATTTTGTAACATTTTAGTATCATTACGCGGTTCAGCATCATCAAATAACACCACACACATGCAAGGTTTTTGAAAAAAAAACATCCCTCGGACCAATTCTTGTATTGGAAAACTGTAATAGATGGAAAGCGGAAACATGATGTTAAACCTAAAATAGAAAAAAATTACTTCAAAAATAGTACGATCTTGGAAAATAGTTAAAAGCTCAAGCAAGAAAAAAAAATCAAAACATCAAAAGAAGAAAAATTCATAGCTAGTAGGAAAACGCATTCAGTTAATGGTGTTTTATATTGAGTATATTTTCATTTTGGTTTGGTTTTTGTTAAATGATTTTCATGCAACAGAACAAGGAAAGCTTACGAGCAATACAAAAAATATGGCAGAACAGAACAAGGGATGGAGAAAGCAGAGAGATTGGCGTAAATAGTCCGAAGCTAAACTAGATAGCATAAAACGCATTACAGTTGAAAACTCTAACCAAAAACACGATTTTGTCACCGACAAACAAACAATTAATGAAACAGGCGAGCGGGACAGAGTGGGCGAAACTTTTTAATCTAAAAACAGAATATTACATCAGAACAATAGAGCAAAACAGGGTGCAACCGTAGGAACAAAATAAAAAGGTAAAAATACCATTACATACGCCAGAGCAGTTTATCAAGAAAACTCAAGCGAAGGAAATGAGCAGCAGCAGTAACATCAGCAGGAGAAAATTAAGGAATTTGCGATAAAGCGATTTTTTAAGTAAGGGCAGTAAAACATGAAACAGCAAATTAGGGGGAAAAGAAAGAAACCAGAAAGCAAAGCAAAGCTGATAGCGGAACGTAGGAAACGTGTTAGGGAAAGCCGGAAATAAAAGGAAAGCATCAACCACCTTTGTAACAACTGCTCTATATACGAAAGAAAACTAAAAATAAAAATAAATGTTATAATAATTGATGGTGTTTTTATTTCCAATCCTGATGAAAATGAAATAAATATGTAAATAATTGATTTTGATTGGGTGCGCTGTATGATTGAGAAAGGGGATACTTTGCTTAATCCGAAATAAAACTACCAATATTTGGTTATTTGGTTTCATGGGAACTATGAAAAACATCAATCATTAAATTCCACGAGCGATCAACAAGGATGTTTATTTTGTCTATAATTCTGAACGATACATTATCGTGGTGATTCGTGGAATCGGCTGATATTGTGACACGATACGTCGAACATCGTACATGCATGTCCAACACAACAGCTATGCTATAAATAAATTAGTGACTTTCAGACAGAAGAGGTACTAACGACGACTTGGCAGACTGATCGGCGGCCAGTCTAACAGCTTAACAACATTTGGGACTCGACGCATCACAAACTGGTAGCAACATAAAGAGAATTCGAAAATAAAACGACTGCAGTCGAACCGGGTGGCGGCATCGTGCAGCACGAAGAAAATGTACATCGGGGCAGCATCCGTTTACTTGGCCTTGCCCTGATTGGCAACGGATTCGATCGCCTTGCGCACCGTCTCCTCGTCTCCCAGGAACTTCATCGAAACCACCGGCTTCAGGTTTTCGTCCAGCTCGTACACGAACGGGATGCCGGTGGGCAGGTTCAGTCCCATGATCGCTTCGTCGGTCATCTGATCCAGGTGCTTGACGATACCACGCAGGCTGTTGCCGTGCGCCGCGATGATGATGTTCTTGCCCTCCTTCAGCTGCGGAATGATGACATCGTTCCAGTACGGCAGGGTGCGGGCGATGGTGAGCTTCAGCGATTCGGCCATCGGGAACTCGGCCGGCTTCGGGTCGTCCTTGTAGCGTGCGTCCTTCACGATCGCGTCGTAGTAGGCATGGTCCGGTTCCATGTTCGGTGGCGGCACGTCGAAGCTGCGGCGCCAGATGAGCACCTGCTCCTCGCCGTACTTCGCGGCCGTCTCCGATTTGTTCAACCCGGTCAGACCACCGTAGTGGCGCTCGTTCAGGCGCCACGTCTTCTGAATCGGAATGGCCGTCTGGCCCGACTCCTTCAGGATCGAATCGAGCGTCACCTGGGCGCGGGTCAGCAGCGACGTGTGGGCGATGTCGAACTTCAGTCCGGCCTCCTTGACGGCCTTACCGGCGGCCAGCGCCTCCTCCTTACCTATGGACGGAAAGTGAGAGCGTATGATTATAGAACCGATCCCATCGGTTACATCATCATAACAAACTAACGTAGTGGGACGTCCGGTCACAACACTTACCCTTATCGCTCAAGTTCGCATCGTACCAGCCGCAGAAGAGATTTTTCTGGTTCCACTCGGATTCACCGTGGCGGACCATCACAATACGGTACTTAGCGGCCATTCTTTTCAGCAGCGATATTTTTCTCACTTCTCGAAGGGCGGCAGGACTGGCACGGTCAGGATGCAGACGGCTATGGTTGCACTGAGCTGCTCGTGTAGAGTAATCCTTGTTTGAATCGTGAAACTAGCACGAACGACCTTTTGCACTGTGAAGGTCACGCCAATCCTTCCGAAGCACTGACAGCAGCTCTGACAACTGGCTGCGTGCGTTATTTGTTGTTGTGGTGTAAACATGTGTGGTAAATCCAATGGTCAACTGGATGACAAACGATCGGAACTTTTCATTCTATCTCGGCTTTTGTGGCTTGAAAACGACGCAAAACTTTGTTTTTGAAGGCCTACATTCTAATATAATGCTTATCACAACGACATATTCGTGGCGTTTCTATAAATCATGATACAAGTACGACGTCGTTACGTTGACGTCTTCTTCATGTATTTTCATGAAGCGTCATTTCAACTGACAGTTTTTGGCGCGTTCTTTGGCAGTATCTTTTCAGCGGTGTTGCAAAGAGTGCGCTATTTTATGTTGTGAGAAATACAGCGAACTTATTGGGTCATCTTTCCCTCTTCTGGTATCCACTAATTGTGAAACATTGTGTAGGACGCTGTGGAATAACGCAAGAACCAGTGTAAACAACAGAAAACAACAATGAGTTCACACGGGCTTACTGTCGGGTTCCTAGCGGTAAGTCGCACTTTCATTCCGACAACAAAGAAACCGAAGCGTACTGACGTTGATTGTACATGAAAATTCCTGTTTTTTCGCGTACCTCTTGCAGGAAATCATGCAAGGGAACGAGCTGCAGAATCCCGTGGTACAGATTCTCGGCTCGAAGCGCATCGCCGGTACCGGCGAACAGTCCGAACGGTACCGGCTGCTCATCTCGGACGGCAAAACGCTGTACAGCTTCGCGATGCTGGGCACGCAGCTGAACGATCTGCAGAAGCAGGGCAAACTGCCGGAGTACACTATCATCCGGATCGATCGGTACACGACGTCGGTGGTGAACCGCAACGAGAAGGGTGAAAAGCGCGTACTGATCATCGTGGAACTCACGGTGCTTAAGGATGGCGGTCTGGTGGGGGAAAAGATTGGCAATCCTCAGTCGCTAACGGACACTTCATCACAGGCCGGTAGTGGCGGGACGGCAGCAGCACCAGCAGCACCCGCCGGTTCCGGTGGATACGAAAAGCCTCGCGCCATGGACTCAATGGGAGGGGGCAGCATCAACAATGGGTCATCGTACGGTGCCAACCGTTCGATGTCGATGGGGTCCTCGCAGCAGAAGGACATGACGCTTACCGACTCCCTCACCCATCCCATCTCGTCGCTCAGCCCGTACCAGAACAAGTGGGTCATCAAGGCGCGCGTGATGTCAAAGTCGGGCATACGCACCTGGAGCAACGCGAAGGGCGAGGGCAAGCTGTTCAGCATGGACTTGATGGACGAGTCGGGTGAGATTCGCCTCACCGCGTTCAAGGAGCAGTGCGACCGATACTACGAAATGATCCAGGTCGACAAGGTGTACCTCATCTCCAAGTGCCAGCTGAAGCCGGCCAACAAGCAGTACTCGAGCCTGAAGAACGACTACGAGATGACGATGACCAACGACACGATCGTGCAGGAGTGCACGGACGCGGACGGCTCGATGCCGGAGATCCAGTACAACTTCGTGCCGATCTCGCAGATCGCGAACCTCGAGCCGAACTCGATGGTCGACATCATCGGCATGTGCAAGGAGGCGAGCGAGGTGGTGCAGTTCACGGCCAAGACGTCCGGACGGGAGCTGCGCAAGCGCGAGATCACGCTCGTCGACGACAGCAAGGCGTCCGTGCAGCTGACGCTGTGGGGCGACGATGCGCAGAACTTCCCCGCTACGACGAACCCGGTGGTGCTGGTCAAGGGTGGCCGTGTGTCGGAGTTTGGCGGCGGCAAAACGCTCGGTCTCATCGGCGGTAGCGTGATGAAGCTCAACCCGGACATGGAGGCGGCGTTTAAGGTTCGCGGTTGGTACGAGAACGAAGGGCGCGATCTGACCGTGAGCAGCGTGTCCGCCCGCACCGGCGCCGGTGCCGGAGCGGGCCTAAGCACCGAGTGGCTCTCGTTCCAGGAGGCAAAGGATCGGAACCTTGGGGCAGGCGATAAGCCGGACTACTTCCAGGTGAAGGCGATGGTTCACACGATCAAGTCCTCGAACGCGGTGTACAAGGCGTGCCCGCAGGCGGACTGCAACAAGAAGGTGATCGATCAGGAAAATGGACAGTTCCGCTGCGAGAAGTGTAACGCGGACTTCCCCAACTTCAAGTACCGACTGCTTGTGAATGTAAGTATTGTTTCCAACCGTTTTCACCTTGTTTTACAAACGCATGTTACGTGACTCCTTATATTCTCTGATATAAATGAGAAATGTGAAATGTTAACAGCGATAGTTGATTATTTGTTAATTAAAAGCGTTAATATGGTAGTTAATAATTAAGTTTGGGTAAAAATGCTTCTTTATAATTGAAAGTTGCATAGCATCAAAAGCTTGTCATTTTTTATTTATTTGCATTATTGTGTGGTTGTTCTTGCAAGCACAGAAAGGAAGGAACTAGTCCGTTATGATAAAATAAAACGCCATGTAGAATGTTTAACCAGTAATGGATCAATGCAGCTTGAGATCCATTCTTTTAGGATTGAAGGATTGAATGTTTTAGCTGGGCCAGAATTAAATTATAGAATAGAATTTGAAATTATCGAAATATGGTGATAGTTTGTTTCTGCTGATTTCCCATTGTGTAGATAATTCTATTTACAAAACACTTTAAAACGGCGGGTTGATTGATGCTCGGACATTCCAATAGCTAGAGCGTTGCAGACATAATCAAATCTAATTGAAATGATCGTGTGTTCACCGTTTTTCAATGGCATTTCCGTTTTTCAACTGTCTGCCAAACAGATGCTCATCGGGGACTGGACCTCGAACCGCTGGGTGACCGTGTTCACCGAGCTGGCCGAGGAGATGCTCGGCAAGTCGTCGCAGGAGATCGGCAGCAGCCTCGAGTTCAACAAGGACGACGCCGAGCGGATCTTCACCGCGGTCAGCTTCAAATCGTTCGTGTTCAAGCTGCGCACCAAGGTGGAGTACTTCGGTGAGCAGCCGCGAAACAAAACGTCCGCCGTCAGTGTCGCCCCGGTGAACCACAAGGAGTACAACGCGCTGCTGATCAAGAGCATCCAGGAGCTAACGGGCGTCGGGAAGAACTAGGGCCCGTCCCGGCGACAAAGTGTACCATTGCTTTTGTTTTCCTTTCGTTTTTTTTTTTTTGCTTTACCACTTATGTACAATTCCATTCGTTTTTCTCACTTTAAGGCAACCCACACCCCCGGGGTAGGGTAGATGTAAGAATGAAACAAACAAAAAAACCCAATAAACAACGCTCTGGAGTGTGTGTGTGTGTTTGCTGTGCTACTCATAAATCTTTGTTGAGTATGAATCGGTTCCCCTCGGACTGGGCGCCCACGTACCGGTAGCGGCACTTGCCGTAGGCGCCCCGATGGTCGCCCACCTCGCGCAGCGTCTCCGGCAGCGGGCTGTAGACGGGCGGGCTCTTGCTGCGCAGCCCGAGCCCGCTGCTGACGGTGGTGTAGAGATGCTTCAGCGTGTTGCTCTTCCGGGCCGCCTGCTGCAGACGCGTCGCCGTCAGTGCGTTCGGATCCTGCTCGAGCGTTTCGCCGTAGTTTTCCAGCTGACACCGTACGAAGTCGCGCTCCATCTTCTTCACCCGCTGTGCGTCGAGGATGCGAAGCTGGGGCAGATGTCGGATGATGTACAATCTAACGGAGGTACGGAAAGGCGGGGAAATTAAGTTAAATCTTTTCCTTCACCAGTTTCACCCGAGGCCGCTGCGCTGCACTCCGCTGCACTCACCTATACTTCTGATAGTCGTACTCGGTATACTTGAGGTTCAGCAGGTGGCACGGGCAGGCCGGATTCCCGAGCAGGCTCAGATACTCGAGGTTGGGAAAGCAGAGCGAAAGCTTTGTGAGCAGTAGATCAAGATTTTTGAACTGCGAGATAAAACAGAGACGAGGCAAAGGAAGAACAAAAAATGATGAACTACTCTGAACGGCAGAACGTCTTGAGGCCAGAAGACGCGATCGGCACTGACCGATCGATCGACCGACTGGGGGCATCGACGTTGCAGTTAGCTCGGCTATCGGACCCGACACCGGTCACACTACCGATAGCCTTTTGGCCGATAGAAGCTTTGCTGCGTTACCGATGCGTTGTTATCATTTCGCCACGGACATATCGGTTTTCTCCCGTCCTGCGATTGGCACACTGGGAACGGGAACTCGTAGAGTTGTTTTGACGATGCAGCATCGTGACCATCGACGGGAAGAAGCTCCGTATCGCACCCAAGACCCGCCCGGGGCCTCCTCCTCCCCCCTTCTATCTTACCTTATTATTGTTGAGCGACAGCAGCTTCACGTGGTGGAGTTGGGCGGGGAAAATGGTCTCGTCCGTAAGGTAGTTGTTGTCCAGCACCAGCTCCTCGAGGTAGGGAAACAGCTCGAGGGCATCGAACGACGACAGTTTGTTGTGGCTCAGGTCCAGGTGCTGCACCCGGTCCGAGTACATCGTCACAATCGCTTCCGGCAGTTTGTACGTCCGCTGGTCGAAGTATATCAGCTAGGAGGAAGGACGAAACGAAACGATGCAATTCCAGCACCACAGCGGAAACCTCTTCCTCCAAGGATACAGGGGTGGCAGGGCAGCTTACCTTTCCCTCCTGGGGGATGTACATGATCTTGTTCCAGTTGATGGCTTCCATTTTTTCCTTCAGCGCCCGTAGGCCCTGTCCGCTGTGTTTCCGCTTCAGGGTAGGATTTGTGACTGCAATCTCCAGCTGCGTTAGTAACATTGACACACTCCGTCCGCTGCTCCGGCCACGCCAATAAACACACACGCACCCACACACCCGGAAAGATGTAGCCGCACGCCGATGGATGGAAGGAACCGGCGGATTTATACAAACTGTCCGGCCGCCCCGTACTACCTGGCTGGCTGAGTGTGTATTTCTCTCTTTCTCTCTGCAAATAATTACACAACGGAAGATTGGTAGCACAAGGGCACAAACAAACTGCGGCCAGCCGACAAGCGATCAGTCGCACACGCCAACCGGGAAGCGTTTGCTTCGGAAACGGAAGCGAACCACCGAACTGAGCCGCGAGCTAACACTCCACAAACGATCGTCGTCGTGGTCTGTTTCGGACGCGATTAGTTCAATCCAGTCCCGTTCGAATGAAGAAAAAAAAACCCTTTCGAAGCAGCCACCGTCGTCGTCGTCGTCGTCTTCGTCTGTCCAGGCACCGTCCCTGGTAGTGCAGCAAATGGCATCGATCGTCGATGCGTACGCGCTATTATTGCTCAACGCGCGATGGCGCGCAACAGTAAGATTGCGATATTGTCTCCTGATATGTCCCCTTGGAGCTTCCTCTGGTGGTTCTGTGTGTGGCTCGTTTACAATTTTTCTGTTTTTTTGCTTCACTCCTGTCCATTGACACCGGGCACCGGGCCCCGGGATATGGTGATGGCTTGGCCGGGGTCTATATTTACCCACACCGATTAGAGCTGTGGCCGCGTGGAACACTACGTAAGACGCTCTTATCAGTAGGGAATACACGATTGTAGTCTCGTCAGATTTCGTCCCAACCGACCGACCGGGTTGAGCGATGATGGCTGATGATCGTAACCGCCAGCCGCCTCTCTTCCGCTCCGGGGATTGAGTCTAGACACCACCGAACACAAGTGTTCCTGTCTGGGGGGAGGCAATAATCTCGCCGGTGGCGGGATGCTGCCAGTGTGTTTTTGCGAGATCACCCGGCCGGTCACTGCTGCTTATTCATCGCACCAAGGGCCATCATCTTCGGTTGAGAACGACCATCCTCTTCGCCTTTTGCTTGGGGATGAGGGAAGAGAGGCAAATACAAACCGGCCGGGGTGAGCGCGCGGTCCTGATGATTCTTATCTCTTTCTCGTAGATCTATCCCGAGTGTATGTGTTTCGAGGGGTTTTTTTTTTCCTTCACCTCTTCAGTTATTTCAACCACTTTGTAGCCATTGCACTTTTTGCTCATCTGTTTGCTTGGTAGCTTAAAGGATTCCAAAAACACACACACACACACAGCGGGACGACTGGTCGGAGCCGGCGAACCAACCGCCTTGTTAATCTATCTCCCGAAACAGCCAAGCACCCGAACGGAGCACACGACAGCGCGTTTCGGAATGTACGCGCAAGGAAACCCCTGGAACGTTCGAACCGTCGCGCCGCCATTCGTCACTTGAAGTGATTCCTTCGATTTGGTGCTTTGTATTGGTTTGCGATGCGTTTGGTACCGTTTTTTGAAAGAAAGAAAAAAAACCCCCCCGGCGGTCTCCGCCAGTTTTCCGGTTTGTGGACGGACACGATGGTTCTGTAACCCGATACACACCTGAAAAGGGCGCCCGTCTCCAGGGCAGTTCATTTGCGCGTAGGGGAAGGTTAGTTACACGAACGACACACCGGAGAGGAGGCGAAAGTTACATACATTTCTCGGTCCAGTTCCAGTTGCCGTGCTTGCCGTGAAGAAACCTCATTGGTTGCAATCGGAGTAGCAGGGCTGTATTTTGTTCGATTGATTCGTTGCTAAGTGCATACGATCTGCCAGCAGATAAGGTCCAAGCAATCCGTTGGTTTTGCTAATCAAAGTCCCGTAACAGTTTTCCTCTTGCTTCTCGTGAACTTCCCATCGGTAATGACTTTTCTTCTGCTTTCAACGATCTGCTTTTTAAGAGCTTCTTTTTACTTCCTTCTTTACTATCTTCGAGTTTGTTCTACGACATGCAATGCGGCTCTTTAATTGGAAAAAAAAAACCTATGAAGGTTTGAGGCTGTGAGTGAGATTCTTTTCGCCTCACAATCCGCAGCAGATCTTTTACCTCCATGGTGATTGCGTTCAAAACCTGAGAAC
The DNA here is from genome assembly GCA_914969975.1 of Anopheles atroparvus. NCBI lineage: Eukaryota > Metazoa > Arthropoda > Insecta > Diptera > Culicidae > Anopheles > Anopheles atroparvus. Next base: position 21,167,365 of record CAJZCY010000001.1, read on the forward strand.
ATGGGAAAATCTGTCATCTGATTGCTCGGAAGGTTTTCTAAACTATACTACACAATCTCGAGGGGAAACAACATTTATTGATGGGTCTTTACTCTTTTTTTTGAAGCGCCATTTCCTCCACGAACCAAAAACTACTCTAGGACGAAAAGGAAACCCCTTATCCTAAACCTAATGGTGGAACAGTCGCAGATTGGTGTGCACCATCACGATGCCGTGTTCGTTGCACGCCTCGATCACCCCGGCATCGTTCGTCGAGCCGGCCGGGCTGGCAATGTACGACACGCCGCTCAGCCGCGCCCGGTCCACATTGTCCCGGAACGGGAAGAACGCATCGGAGCCGAGCGAAACGCCGGTCAGTTGGCGGGCCCACTGCTCCTTGTCGGCGGCCGTCAGCGGCGCCGGCACCTTCTCCAGCATCGCCTCGAACTGCGCCACCGGCATGTCCTTGCCGACCGTCCCGTTCACGTAGTTGTCGATCGCGTTCGAGATCTCCGCCCGCTTGACACCCTTCCGGAAGTGCATGGAGGCGACGCGCGGATGCTGCCGCAGCCACCAGTTGTCGGCCTTGTCGCCCGCGAGCCGCGTGCAGTGGATGCGCGACTGCTGGCCAGCGCCGATGCCTACCACCTGCCCGTCCTTGGCGTAGCAGACGGAGTTGCTCTGCGTGTACTTGAGCGCGATCGTCGCCACGATCAGATCGCGCAGGGCACCCTCGGGCAGCGTCTTGTTGGCCGTGACGACGTTCGTGAACAGCGCCTTGCCGATGTCGGCATCGTTGCGCCGCTGCTCCAACTGCAGCCCGAACAGCGTCTTGCGCTCGATCGGGCCGGGCTCGTACGTGGGATCGATCTGCAGCACGCAGTACGAGCCGTTCTTCTTCTTCCGCAGCAGCTCGAGCGCCTCCTCGGTGTAGCCGGGCGCGATGATACCGTCGGACACCTCGCGCGCAATGATCCGGGCCGTGGCAAGATCGCACGTGTCCGACAGGGCCACGAAGTCGCCGAACGAGGACATCCGATCGGCACCGCGGGCACGGGCGTACGCCGTCGCCTGCGGAGTCAGCTCGTCCAGCAGATCGTCGACCATGCAGAGGCGCGCCTGCTCGGGGCTCAGCTTTACGCCCACGGCGGCCCCCGCCGGGGACACGTGCTTGAAGCTGGTGGCCGCCGGCAGCCCGAGGGCTCGCTTCAGTTCGCGCACCAGCTGCCAACCGTTGAGCGCGTCGCACAGATTGATAAACCCGGGCGAAGCGTTGACCACCTTCAGCGGGAGCCGCTCGAGCAGGGTGAAGATCTGGGCCGGCTTCTGGTGCGGGTTCATGCCGTAGCGCAGGTTCAGCTGGGACACGCCGCCCGAGTACTGCTTGCGCAAGTAGTCCGAAATGATCGCATCGTACTCGGCCGTGTGCGTGAACGCCTTCAGGGCCAGCAGCTGCCGGGTGGCCTCGGTCGTGTCGCCGTGCTGCCGGAGCTCCTCCACCACCTTCGGGTAGTCCTTCGGGTCGCACAGCACCGTCACGCGCTGGTGGTTCTTGGCGGCGGCCCGCAGCAGCGTCACCCCGCCGATGTCGATGTTCTCCACCGCGTCCGCCATCGTCACGTCCGGCTTGGAGATGGTGAGCCCGAACGGGTACAGGTTGCACACGACGATCTGCGCCAGCTCGTACTGCTGCTGCCGGATGTCGCGCTGGTCGGACTCGATCGGGCGGGCCAGGATGGCGGCGTGCACCGCCGGGTGGAGCGTTTTCACGCGCCCCCCGAGCATCTCGGGCGCACCGGTCACCTCGGACACATCGCGCACCGGCAGCCCCTGGTCGCGGATCGCTTTCGCCGTGCCGCCACTCGCCACCAGCTTCAGCCCGAGATCGTTCAGGTTCTTGGCGAACTCCAGCAAGCCGGATTTATCCGACACACTCAGCAGTGCTGCAGAGAGAGAGAAACGCAGCGCAATTAGCAATTAGCGACGACAAGCGTGTCCTGCGCAGCTTACCAATCTTTCCACTAGCCATGACGGTCGTGTTGTACTTTCGCAAACCTTTCACTTTCGCTGTCGCACGAAGACTGGCCCCGTTGGCCGCTAGCTGGTGCCCGGACAGCCGCAGACAGCAACCGCTGGAAATGGCAAACAAATAACAAATAACATCCCCAAACGCCGCGCCGAGGCATCGATCAGTGTAATATTCAGATCGTAACCAAAACACCCCGGGGAGATAAGCAACGGCACAGATTCCGAGCCACGGCGTCGCCCCGTTGCCAACGACGAGTGGGAAGGGTGAAACGGGGCCAATGTCAGTTCCGGAGACGATAGTGATAGAATTTAAACCGTACGGGGAGTTTTTTTTTCTCTCTCTCTGCTAGCGAGAAGCCCTCGAAGGGTCAACGATGGAGGTCAGAACGTTTGTTTGTTGCTCGAAAGTCGAAAACAAGTGACGGGTCTACAAACGCGTTTACTTTGCATCTACGACATATTTTCCTCGCCGAAGTTTAGCAATTGTTGAAGCAGGGTTTACTTACAGATTATTGGCTCCTACCCGTTCAAATCCCCAAAACCGCGTGGGAAACTGATATCTGGACAAACTCACAAGAGGTCGCTGCTAGCGGGGGCTTCCAGAAGAACTGAAAGATCACCAGCACGTACGTTCTACTCACAGCATCCAGCGAAGGTGATAGCACCGCATGGAACTGTCCAAAACTCTCTCGGAACGCGCGATGATTGCGATCGCTGTGAATGGGATGTTCAATTGGTTTATTACCACTTCTTCGCTCGACAGACGCGCAGTTCCGCGTACGGGAGAGAACTTAACAAAAGGGCTCTAAAAAGTTTACGATCCCCCTTCCTTTCCCTACCCCAATGTACCGTCAGCCATCAATTGACAAACAAATAAACGTGCCGGCGCGCCGCTTGAAATTCGCTTCCCTTTTGCGAATATGCATGGCGTAGTGAAGTCGCGTGTGTCGGTGACGGTGGTGTGTCGGTGTGTGCGCGATTGCCGGCGGTTTGTGATCATTAGCGGATCGCGCGGTTGCATGATAACGCAGTAGGCTGGAAGGGAACCATCCACTCGCACACACGTATCGGTATGCTTAGCGTGGTTGCCTTGGTACCGGAAAGAGGTGTTGGTGGGGGGGAAGGGTGCGTGGCTTGCAAAAACACGCTGCTGTCATCGATCGGGTGGGGAAGTGTACTAAAAAGGGGATCAAGTACTAAAAACACGCGGTTTTTAACCTTTACGAAAATTATATACATCTATTATTTATTAATTTAAAAAAGTAGTAGCAAATGACCATTTAATAATAAATGAAATTTAATTCGAACCTGGCAGTTTTAGCATGTTTCCGGGTTCCACGAAACGTAGTTATTTAGAAATCATCATATTCATTACATACATACATACATACATACATAAGTGGCGCTACAACCGCTGGGCGGTCTTGGCCTGACGAAGCTCCATCCGAAACCGCTCACGATCGCTCGCCACATTGGTCCAATTCCGTATCCCGGCTTTTCTGGCGGCTTCGTCTACGCCATCCTTCCACCTCAATTTAGGCCTACCACGCCTCCTCTGTCCTTGGGGACAGCCTAAAAGGACTTTACGGGCTGGGTCGTCCGGTGCCATTCGCATGACATGGCCAGCCCACCGGAGCCTGGCGAGAGTGATGTCTCCGTACAGCTCGTAGAGCTCGTCATTATATCGGCTCCTCCATTGTCCCTCCTCACATACGGGGCCAAAAATCCTCCTGAGCATCTTCCTCTCGAACACGGCTAAGAGGGTTTCGTCAGATTTGGACAGGGTCCATCATATTCATTAATGTTCAATTAATTCTCATCCGACGTGTGATATCTTTCCGGGTCCACCAGCGTTACATAATTCAAAACACATCAAATTATCATTACAATTACACGTTGGATTTGTTTTATTTCTTCTCGCTCGCTCCCCACACAATGACTCACGTGTCTTTCCCATTGTACGTACAGTAAAACTAATAACTTCAGTTCAACCTTTTTCACAGCGTTGTAGCATAAATATTACAAGCAGAAAATGTTCTTGATCGGTTTCACGTTTCATGGATGGGTTAGTTAGTGTTTCTTTTTCAAAATTGCTAATTTCAAGGGCGTGTGCAGCAAGTGGACACGATACTTGCATCAAATTAACACAAAAAAAAGAAGTTATATGATGCTTCCTAAACAAAATCATCTCGAGATACAAGGTAAAGAAAGAGAGGAAGGAAGGAAACACTAGCGCTTACAATAATATACTACGGAGTGATCTCGAATGCAGTGTCGTCGTGTTTGCTGTTTTTCGCACTTAGGGAGGATGGGTTCTTGTGGGATGGGACAATAAAATATGTCCCTTTGGAAATAGTTTTGTTCACCCGTCCGTGCGTCCCTGGTTCTGTGTGTTCCCGGTTTCTGCCTCAGCAGCGAACTTGGGGCATCCAGATACTCTCAGTCCTGTCTGTTCCTTGTGCCTACGATACTAACGGACACACATCTGTCCTCCTCGCATACATAGAACTAGCATACAATAACACACACATTCGCGTTCATCAGTCATGCACATACGTTTGTGGCCTCCAGCTCCGAGGCCCCTTAGTTTTGTCGTAGGTTGTCCGGGACGTTGTTCCGCCGCCTCCTCCTTACAGCTCGTCGTGGTCTGCGTCGGCGTCGACTTCCTCCTCCTCGGCGTCGGCACCACCGGCGGCACCGGCATCATCCGCGGCGTCGTCCACGAACTCCTCCTGCTCGGGCTTCTCGTCCAGCGAAACTCCCAGCGTTTGGCGCATCATGCGCTCGATGCTGTCGGCAAAGTCGGCCGTCTCGGGCAGCTGGAAGCCGGACCGGAGCGTGGCCGTGTTGAACATCAGTACCGCCATGTCCTTCGCCACGATGTCGTCCGTGTCGACCTCGACGCGGCGCAGCAGCTCGCGCATCAGCGGATGGCGCGGGTTAATTTCGAGCGTCTTCTTCTGGTTGAGGTAGTACATGCGCTGCGGATCGTCCGTCTTCTGGTGCGCGTTGGCCAGCGCCAGCCGCTCCATGTTGCCCGTCCAGCCGAACATGGACGCGACGAGGGCGCACGGGGAGTTTGCCAGTCGCTCCGACAGCTGCGCCTTCGCGATCTTGTCCTTGAGCGCGACGTCGTTCAGCCACTTCAGCAGTGGCTCGTACTCGGTCTTCAGCTCGTCGAAGCGCGCCCTCGACTCGTCCGACTCGTTCAGCGTGAAGCCCTCCTTGGCCACGTTCTGGAAGCGCTTGCCGTCGAACTCGGGCAGCGCGGAAATACTGTACTCGTCGACGGCCTCCACCAGGAACAGGACCTCGTAGCCGCGGGACAGCAGGCGCTCGACGAACGGCGACTTCTCGATCTCGCCCCGGCTCGGCCCGGCAATGAAGTAGATGTTCTCCTGCTTCGGCTTCATGCGCCCCACGTAGTCCGACAGGCTGGTGAACTCCTTGTCCTTGGTCGAGGACGACTGGAAGCGGAGCAGCTTCGCCAGCCGGGACCGGTTGCTCGGGTCCTCCATGATGCCGAGCTTGATGTTGGTGGAGTACTCCTTCCAGAACTTCTCGTACTGCTCCTTGTCGATCTTCTTGATCATGTCGAGCGCCTTGCGGACCAGCTTCTTCTTGATCACCTTGATCAGCTTGTGCTGCTGGAGCGTTTCGCGCGACACGTTCAGCGGCAGATCGTCGGAGTCGACCACGCCCCGGATGAAGCTCAGGTAGTTCGGCATCATGTCGTTGAACTCGTCCGTGATGAACACGCGGCGCACGTACAGCTTGATGTTGTCCGCCTTCGTGCCGTACTTGTTGAAGCTCTCCGACGGCTGCACCTTCGGGACGAACAGGAGCGACTTGAACGTCACCTCGCCCTCGGCAATGAAGTGCGTGTGCGTGAGCGGCTCCGACGTGTCCGTGGTGAGGCTCTTGTAGAACTCGGTGTACTCCTCGTCCGCCACCTCGCTCACCTTGCGCGTCCAGATCGGTTTGCTGTCGTTCATGATCTCCCAGTTCCACACCGTCTTCTTCACCTTCTTCGTCTTCGGCTTGTCGCTCTCCGATGCCTCCTCCTCCTCGACCTTCGCGTCCTCCTCCTCCTCCTCCTGCTCAGCGCTGTCCTCCTTCGCCGCGGGCTTCTCGGTCGTTTCCTCCTCGACGTCCACCTCCTCCTCCACCTCCTTGCTCGACCACATGTAGATCGGGAAGTTGATGAACTGCGAGTACTTCTTGATCAGCTGCTTCACCGTGTCGTCCTCGAGGAAGTCGAGCGCCTCCTCCTTCAGATGGAGCGTAACCTGCGAGCCCCGCTCGAGCGTGTTACCGCGCGGATCCTCCACGATGCTAAAGCTGGCCGCATCCGACTCCCAGATGTACTGCTTGTCGTCGTTGTGCTTGGTCGTGACGACGACCCGATCGGCGACCAGGAACGCCGAGTAGAACCCAACGCCGAACTGGCCGATCATGTCGTTCACGTCCTGGCCGCTCTCCGATTTCGACTCCTGCATCTTGGTGAGAAAATCGGCCGTGCCGGACTTAGCGATCGTGCCGAGGTTGTTCACCAGGTCCTGCTTCGTCATGCCGACACCGGTATCGATGATGTGCAGCATGCGGCCCTCCTTATCGGCCTTTATCTTCACCTCCAGGTTGCGGTTGCTGTCCAGCACGGACGGGTTGGTCAGCGACAGCAGGCGGATCTTGTCCAGCGCGTCCGACGCGTTCGAGATCAGCTCGCGGAGAAAAATTTCCTTGTTGCGGTACAGCGAGTTGATGATGAGCTTCATCATGCGGTTCACCTCGGCCTGGAACGTGAACTTTTCCGACTTTTCCCGCAGCTCCTTGATCTGGGCCACGTTCAGCCCGTCCAGCTTGATCGCTTCCTCCTCGCGCTTCACCGCTTCCGCGTCCGTCCGCGAGCCTTCCTTCGACGCACCGAGATCATTGTCCACCAGTGGCAGCGTATCGTCATCGTCGGCTTCCGCCCGCACCTGGTTTATTCCTGCAACAAACGGGGGGAATTGGGGAAGCCCCAAATGAGGACCACGTCACAAGGTCATCACAACACCGATGCGCGGTGCGGTACCACGATGCGAACCGTCTCGAACATTCGCGAATGGCCACGTACTCGGGTCGGACGGACCACCCTTTATCACCGGGGAGGAAACCAAACTTACCTGAAATCAGGAACACTCCCACGACCAGAAGTAGCAAGTACTTCATCCTGACGGTGCACTGAGTTTATTTCACGAAACAACGCACAAAACAAACTGGCCTTTTTTTATGGGGGCAGTGTAAAACGGGGAAACCTCTCCCACGAATCACCGTGACGAACTTGCCTCACGAGCGGTCGACAGTCAGCGAGCGAATAAACTGAACCTGCAGCAGCACGGTGTCAAATAAATTGAACAACCAAGCCATCGGGCTGAGTCGAGCTGATGCAGTAGGTCGTTTGATTCCTACCGGCATCGCTGACGCTGTCTCGCTTTTACCCATGATAAACGATGTGTGACGTCACAGTATTCCCCAGCGCTGCGTGGTTTCGTATGGGTAGTGCAAGCCTACGTGGGCTTGCAAGAATATTTGGCGGATGCTGATTGGTCCAAATCACTTCTTCTTGTCGGGAAGAACACACGTAGGTAGAGTGGAGTGTTACCTCCGCGGAGGCATCCGTTCCTCGTTAACCCAGCTCGGGGGGAACGGTGAGCTACAGGTTCAATAGAACGACGACATTCGATGATGTTCCATCTACAGCCGGAAAAGGTGAACTTTCAACTTCAATTAAACAAAGTTTGGTGTCCAAATGTTCTAAATAACTGCATTAAAAAACTTTCAATCACTTACGATTTCTAACGTTTTTCTACTGTGTGGCATGATTGTGGCACGCTAGTTCCAGTCTCGTAAAAATGCAAAGACTTTTGACGATACATGGATGCACGATGAAAAACGCAGCCGTATTCGTAGAATATCAAACTTTTGTTTTACTTTTTCATCACATTGCAGCTATCTAATCTCTTGTGTAAAAACATCGAAAACATCGAAAACGCAGCACATACAGCGGCACACCACAAACAGCTGATTGTCAAAAATCAACAAAGTTATGCAAACGGTTAGCAGTAGTTTTTACATCCAGTGCCGATCTCAGTGTATTTTAAGTTAAAACGAATGCATTCGAAAATGCTTCGAAGGACTTTTCACAGACTCTGCGTTCCCGGAAGTTTGGTGACCGCCGGTTTATTCCCGTTCACCGCCAACGAAAATGATCAGATCAAAATCGATACCAAAACCGTACAGAGCATGTACGAGGATGCACCCGGCGACAAACAAACCGGCACGGAGCGGCTCAGCATGATGTTTAAAATCGAGTAAAAAAAAGGCCCCGTTCAACTGAGCTAAAGAGCAACATTATAATGCAATACTACATCTTCTCTTTGCGTAGCGAGTTTGGACGCGTATCGAGTGAACTGAATTCCATCTACCAGGCAGGATTTCTTGGCTTTCTTTTCGGCGCCTGCTACGGAGGATTCGTGAATTCGCGCGTCGCCTACATGAACTTCATGGAGCGTAACCAGGCGACGGCTTTCCAGTCCAGCTTCGAGGCAAAGAAGAAACTGCAGGATCAGGTGACGCTCAACTTCGCCAAGGGAGCCTTCCGATGGGGCTGGCGGTTGGCGCTGTTCACCACGAGCTACGTGTACGACGCCGCGTTCCTTTCGTTTGGGTTTCGATTCCGAGCGGAAAGGCTTCTCTACAATTTTTTTTCTCCACTTCCTTCTAGGGGCATCCAAACAGTCATCTCTGTGTACCGGGGGAAATCCTCCCTGTACGAGTACCTTGTCGCCGGCGGTGTTACGGGCGCCATGTACAAGTTCAGCATGGGCCTGCGGGGTATGGCGTCCGGTGGATTGGTGGGATTGGCGCTCGGTGGCGTAGCGGGGGGCCTTTCGCTCGGCATAATGCGTGCCACCGGTACCACGATGGAGGAGGTTCGCTTCTGGCAGTACAAGTGGCAAACGAACCGCGACCAGATCATACGGGACTCGATGAAAGCGCAGTCGGACGCCGAAGAGGAACCACTGCTGACGCACCATCACAACAAATTTGGCACGGCGAACATCGACCTGGACGCGATCGAGGCGGAAAAGCGAAAGATACAACTCGCCGTTGAGCGAGAAACGCTCATGAACAAACTGGACCAGGAAGAACCGGCGCCCAAGAAATAGAGTAAAAAAAAACTAGGAACCAACAATTGAATATGTGCGTTTTGTTTCTTTCGTATCTTTCGATTTTGCCAATGAACGACAGCCAACCCCTGCGTGTACAGTAGAAGAGTAGTACAGAAGTTTATTTCAAACAGATTAAATGAACCATGGGTTGTTGTTGTAAAAGAAGGGATGAAAAGAATAGAACGAAACAAGTACAGTCTATTACAGGTCGCAATTGTCACTCCCCCCCGGCTTAACTTATCGTCTTCATGTCGGGAAGGGATTTGGATTTCATTAGCTTCTTTTTGGCTTGCTGCTGTTCGTGCTTGAGTCGCAGCTGAAGCAGGACTGCGGCACCACAGGCGTCAGCTACACAGGACGTTGGTGGAGTACGCGAGCAGGATATTGGGAAGAAGATAAAGAAGAGAGAGAGAGAGAGAGAGAGAGAGAGAGGAATAGGAAAAGGAAAAGAAAAGGGTTTTAGTCTAGCAGTGGAGTGAACTGTTTCGAAAGTGAGGATATCCACCGTGGCGAGGGGGCGTCGGGCGAATAGTCTGGTCGTTTACATTTAGAAGAAAGAAAAAAAAATCCTTGGTATGTTGAACGTTGTTAGTGGACAAATAATATGACACGAAGGTGCGCGGAGAGGTATTGGGTTGAGAAATTAACTCATCTCGGTTTCTATCCGGTTTTATTTACAGTATAAAACATAACTGAAACTATCTACAATAGGTATTAAGATTTATTCTGCTATTTGCGAACGAACGAAAGAACTAAACGCAAACTCGGATGAGCGAACGACGAATGTTAGTGGTGGTGCTAAAACGTTTACGAAAAACAAGAAATCATATAAACTACAGAAAAAAGGTGGAAACCCTAGACTTAATAAATTATAAAAGATGCGAGCGTCAATTATGAACGATGTGTTGCAAAGTTGGAAAACGGGAGATTTGAAGAAAAATGTTCTGTTTGTCGTCCGGGTGCATGAGTGGGGGTAAAAAAAAAGGGTAAGTCGTACGATGGTTTTATGCACATATTGGCGATGTTTAAGAATTATGTTTGCACAGAAAAGTTAAACAAACTGTTCACAAGGGTGCCTCCTTCGTCGCGGGTGAAGCACCGTAGTATTGAGTAACATATTTGCCATTAGCTCCACGTCCACGTCGTCGAACAGAAACACACGTGTGTTCCTCGCCTCGATGGAATACGGCGAAGTGCACGTGATCGTTCACATTACGAGCAACTAAACATAAATTACCAAAGAAAAAAGGAAGGCTGAACTCAAACGACAGAAAGAATCGACCAAGGGGCCCCCCGCAATTTTTCTCTACTTCGTGTAGAATTCTACTGACAATAAAATCTGTTCCGAAGGTGAGAAAAACCTTTACCCCTTTATCCGAGTTCTTGAGTTTTTTGTCGCGGAACGTCTTTAAACGTGAAAAGAAACGTGCATCGAATGGCTGTTATTTGATTTAAAGGTTGGTCACTCGAACAAGACAATCCCACGAAACAAAAAAGACGTGTCCGTTGTTTTTAGTGAATGAATGAGAGGAGTGATTTATTCCGGTTTTCTATGCACATTTGGGTCAACATAACATGCTCTAGTGCTTCACTGGTCAGGGTGGATGGGGGTCGTTTAAATTGTTGTGAATTTGTTTTGAGAAAAAAGAAAGGGCTTTTTTGTTTTAAACCAAATACGTCCGACGAATAAGCAGAAGCATATGTGTTTTTGGACAGTGGTGTGGAAATGGGAATTTTAAATTCTTCTCCGTGGGAAACAGGGGACACTCCTCCGTACGCCAGCTCCCCCTCTGTTGGTCACCGCTCCGCATTGCCGATTGCCTTGCCCCGCTCTGGACCGCCGCCCGCCTGCTCGATTGTAGATATTAAGTCTACGGCATATTTAGTGTGCACTTATCGCATTCACCATTCACTCGTTATCCCACACTTTCTAATCTCGCTTTCGTGCTGCTCTTTTTCTCTTATCACTTTCTCGCTAGCCTATCACTCTGCTCTAATTTGAAACGTCCTGGCCACGAAAGTAACACAATCAAACGGTAACAAGGAGAACTGAGTCGAAGCGGTATTGCATCGGAGTAGAAGGATTTGGCAAGGGGAGGAAGGGGTGTCGGGAAGAGCAGGACCTCACACAAACAAACTAAATGAAACAAATAAAAAAAAAACGAAATAAAAAACGACCAACTAAACGAACAAAACACCTGTACGATATACCAACAAAAAACTATGTACGAATAAATTTCACTTTATCACAAGTGTGCTTTTCTTGTATCACAGAAGAAGGAAACTAGGTTGTACACCAACACATAGCAGGGCGGGAACAAGCGGCGGAAGGGCAACCGGTCGCGACAGTGGGACCAACGGAGGATCATCTGCCGTGGAGGTCAGAGCTTATTGTCAGGAAAATAGTCCTGAACTGTGTGTGTGTGTCCCGTGATTTCCTGTAGTCATTTGTAGTCAGCGTCGAATGATGGTGGACGGGATGATGGATGCAAGAGGTATTGTATATGCAAGCTGTGCAAAGCTGGTCGCGCGACAGCTTGATTACATTTTGATGCTGCACTTGATTTTTGTTGTTGTTGTGGTTTAATGACGATAAGATCCTTCCATCGGTTCCGGGTGGATTTGTGTTAAGTAAACGTTTGCCTAAAGTAAATTTACGAGCAAGAGTTCCGGTACGCACAGAACCTTTTGCTGGTCCTTTTTGTGTTTTGTTTGTTCTTTTTTAAAGATTTGCTTCCGTCCGCTTGCCGTTATATGTAAGTTAATGTATGCCGAAAAATTAAGTGTTAAAAATTAAAACAAAATATCCTTAAGTACACCACAACCAGGCGCTGTCTCTTGCTTGCTTCCTTTTTTTCCTTTCTTACGCTGCAGGACGTGTTTCGAGGATGATGATGATGATGATGATGATGTTGAATTTAATAATTTAGATGCCACCGCCTCCATCCAGTCGTGGACAAGTCAGGAATTATCTTTGCATTTGTTTCTTATCTCAAGACCGCCAGCATTCTCCTTGGGAACATCCGAAGTGTAACTTTTTGCTGCATATTTCACGCATTTCTAGTACTGGGGTTAAATTCACCATCTGAACCTTTTTTTGTGTTCTTAATCCATATCATTCTTTTCATTAAACCTCATAATCCATTAAGCTTCCACGTTTATCTCATTAACCCTCGCGTTTCATTTCATTGGATTACTACTACTGCGATCCCTGAAGCAAGCTGACGGTTCTCGGAAGAACGCTGTTTTGTCCTGACGCTGCAATGAATGTCCTTCCCAACTCCATTGGTAGTTCTTTGCATCGACAATGGTTGATTGGCGAGTGTTTTGCCTTCGCGAAACGTTTAACGTTATCGTAATTCCAGCACGTCTCTGGTGATTCGGTAGAGGTATAAAAAAAAAGGACACTACATGTCGCGAAGCATTTCCATTAGCCATCATTCTCTATCCGTTGTTGTATGGTTGTGTGTGTGTGTGCGCACACGCCATGATTCGTTAGCTGGTTGCCGGAAGCTGCCAAAACACATCCTTTTTCCATCCAGTGCTTGTGTTTCCCCCAAGCAAGGGAAGCATGCTGAGCACTCTTTGCGTCTTCCCAAGGCCGGGTTAATTATGTGATCTTGTCTACGTTTTGCGTCCCAGGCGGATCCGTGTTCAGCAGTTCAATGTTCACCTCGGTGCCAGGGGCTCGACCGTCACCGCCACCAAGAGACGATTGTTGGTGGTCGGTGCCAAAATGGGAATCAAAAATAGAAAAAAAATCCCATCTAAAGTTCCGTAACGTTTCACGCCAGGGCACTGCAGGTCTGTCCTTGCTCGGTGAAAAACGGATCACGGATTGTACGTTGCACTATTTCATTCATCAACATTCGGCCATCCCTCAATTAATCTATGTATAATTTTCGCCGTGCCTCCAAAGCCATGACCGTGACGAAACAAACGATTGATCCATTATAAATGCTGCTTATCTCGATTGACTCGGTGGCAAACAAGGTCTGATCAACGGTCCCGATCGCTCTCAAGAGCTTCTTGTTTTGTGTTTTCCTTTTTTCGCTTCGCTTCGATTTCTTCGTATGCGGTGTTTGTAGGTTGAGTTGAATTCTAATTTTAAACCCAATCTCCACTCCCCTCTCAGCCCGGCCTATTGCTTTGTGTACCAGTGTCGAACGCAAATCAATGCAAACCCTATTTAAGCTCGGTTGTGTTACTGCTAGATCAGCTTTTCAAGTCCAATTCGATTTAGGATCGAAACAAAATCAATCAAATTCAAAATTAAACAATTTACACGACCTTTACAGGTGCTTCACCGCACATCTTCAAAGGGAAAGTGAGCAGCCTACCAAAAAAAAAAAAGAAAGGAAAAAAAAGATTATCTCCTTGGTACCAAACCCTTCCCCACGATAACACTGTCCGATGTGTTTTACGATCCACCTCAGTCGCAATTAGATAAAGTTTAATAATAAACACGCTCGCGTTATGCTTCTATATCCTATTCAGTCGAGTATAGTTTATCAAAGAGCTAGCTGTGTTCTCTTTCTCCACCGAGGCCAATTCCATGCTGACCGATAACAGACCATCCAAGGTGGTCCGCGTCTTCTTTCTTCTGTTTCATCCCTTTAAATTTTCCTTCCGAGTCATTTCGGTTTATCGTTCATCTGTGTGTAGTAGCTACTCGGCCCTTCAACTTCGACTTTGTTTTTAATTGCGTCATTTTGTGTTCATCGACCGCGCTTTTTTCATCATGTTTTTCTCCTTCATCTTTCCTCTATCAATTTCCCGGTTTTGATGATTCGTTTGTTTTTTTTTTCACTTATTAAAGAAGGCACATCATGTTTCTTTATCAGTAGACTGAAAAGTCGGTAGTAATCGGGTGTTCAGTACAAAGTCGAATCATGTTTCCTCTCTGTAAGTACTCGGTCTTCTGTCTTCCCTCTTTGGGCCTCGAGCGAGGGAGAGGAGAGCTAGACAAAAAAACAAACAAAAAAATGAAAATACTTCCGGTTCAGTACGGTCCCTCCCCATTCTCATTCCGTGTTCCTTCGTGCTGTCCTCTTCGTTTTTTGCCTCTCATGTCCTGTTGTAACAACGCGCAAGGGGGGGAAAAGCGTGGAGTTTTTGATTTCAAACGAGTGTTGAAGACAACTTGAAAACAATATGTACAACAATTATGGCCTTGTGTTTTGCTTTGTTTTTACTGTAAAACTCTCTTACGAAAGGAAAGCTGTTCCAAACTAATGGCAATATCTTACATTAAAATCCGTAAAATAAGTAACTTCAAGCGTCTGTCATTGGATCGTGACGATCACGCACACACACACATACACATACACACATAACAGGGAATGAATGTTGTGGCTTAAAAGATCACGGTGCGCCACCGGTTCATAGAAGAAGAACCGGTAGGCGAACGGTAACGGCGACATTAAGTGTACTTAAAACAAGGAAGAATAAGCCGATCTGCGTGCGGATAGTTTAAATGAGCGTTTCTGCAACTACTCTGGGCTCCCCAGCGGGCCACCACCATGGACGCTACTGCTCTGAAGGTTTGTCCACCGACGGGGACGAGGGGGTTGGTGATGCCGTGCGACCTAACGCTAATGACGATGGAGACGATGCCGATGCAGTGGGTGGATGATGGGTGACGAGTGGAGCGGATGGTGGTCGCGATGTGATCGAAGGTGCTCCTGCTTCTGCTGCTGCTGCTGCTGCTGTGCCTACTCCCCCTCCTTCTGCTGCTCGGGTCGGTGGTTTGTTAACGTCGATTGCCATCTCCACCAGCGAGTCCATCGAACGGATCGAGATCGAATCCTGCGAGGTGAGGCTGGGGTTTTTGAACATGCTCAACGAATCGCGCGCCAGCTGTCCGAGATGGCTCAGCACCAGCACCGTGTCGGACGACACGGATGTTTGACCTCCACCGCTGGTACCGCTCGGTGTGGGCGAAGGAACCATCATCATGCCACCGCCGGCCATAATCTCGCCACCGGCACTGGTGCCACTGCCGATGCTGATACCGCTGCTGTTGCTCGTCGTGCTGCCTCCAAGCAGATTGCTCGGACCACTACTCGGGTGATGGTGGTGAAACTGTCCTCCTCCTCCCATCCCGCCCAGGCTGGCGTTGTTGCCGTACTTGTTCGTCAACGTTTCGATGTCGTCCTCCGACTCGTCGTAGTCGCCGCCGAGCTGAAAGATGACCTTCGTGTGGGGCGTCACGGCGGGATTCGATGCCGCCAGCACCACCGTCGAGGTCGTCGTGGTGGTGTTGCCCGGCTCACCTGCGATCGCACCCGGTGCATTCGCGGCGGACAGCAGCTTGTGGGTGATGGTGTTTTCCGGTGAAATGTTTTCCTTCATCTCCACCTTCAACTGCGGCGGCATGTGCTCGGCGCTTTGCTGCTGGCTTTGCTGCACCGTCGCACCGAGCTGGTGATGGTGGTGGTGGTGGTGGTGGTGGTGGTGCGCGTACTGCGCCTGGTTCTGCAGCGGTTGCAGCTGCTGGGGCGTTAGCGTCGTCTCGGGCGACACGTTCACCTTCAGCAGAGCACCCGCACGCTGCTGATCGTCATCCTTCTTGGCACTGGTGGTGGGGCTGGTGCTGCTGCTGCTGTTACTTCCATGCGCCCAGTGGAACAGCCCACCCATCGGGCTTTCCTTCCGCGACGGAGGTAGTGAACCACCACCGGAAGGCGTAGCATCCGCGCTAGCGTGTGGCGTCGGTGGTGGTGGACTGGCCGAGGACGCCTTGCTGGAGGAGAACAGATTGCTCGGATTGTGAAAGATGCTGAGGAGCTTCTCGATCGCCGGTGGATACCCGCTGCCACCACCACTCGGGGTCGGTGTGCTGCCTCCGCTCGAGCTGGACTCGGTGTGCTTGCCACCTCCTCCACCTCCCGCACCGCCACTGCCCCCTACACCGCCCAGTATCCAGGATGTCTTTCGCACACGGGGCGCCTTCTCGCTGCTGACCGCCTTCACCGGCACTGCCTCTGCCCTCTCGAGACTTTGCACGGACGTGAGTGTGCTTTCATTCGAGTTGCTGCTTGCTACCTTGAGACCCCCCGCCGCAGGCGGTGGTGCAGCGAGGACACTGCTGCCATGTTGCAGGCCGGTCGGTGGCGCTTGTTTTGCCCCTGCCCCTGCTCCCAGCTGCATCCAGTTCGTGACGGTGGGACAGCCGGAAAGGGACGAGCTGGAGGATGCCGACAGGTCGTGCACATCGTACAGCGACTCCTGCGAGCTGGTGGCCGTGTTCAGCTGACCTCCGATGCTCGACGAAGACAGACTGGCCTGGGCCGGCTGCCCCGTTGCCACTTTCCCTCCCACCACGGGCTGGCCACTCGCACTGGTTGATCCGCGCGCGATGAGGGTACTTTCCTCTTCCTGCTGTCCGGATGCCGTCGTCGTCGTGGTGTGCGAAGGGACGATCGAAAAGGACGAACAGGCGGACCCGGGTGGCGGCGAGTTCACGATCAGATCGAAGCTTTCGTCCGTCGAGCTGATGGAGGTGCTGACGAAGTTCGGGTTGTCGATCGAGTCGATGCTGCTGCTGCTGATCGAGGAGCAGCAACTGTCGTCCAAGATGCCACCGCCGCCACCACCACCACCACCAGCCCCGCCGGACATGAAACGCTTCACCTCCAGGTCCGGACTCTCGATGCTGGTCGAGGAGAGCACGGAATCGTGCAGGGTGCTACTGTTGCTGCTACTGCTGTGGTGTTGCTGATGATACTGATGTGGCGTTGATGCATGACGCATTTTCGTATGTGGAGGGTATGCGGATGTGTACTGGGATGTATGTTGCTGCAGCTGTTGTGATTGTTGTTGTTGTTGTTGTAGGTGTGCCGTTGTCTGAGGAAGTGGGGCTGCATTTTGCCTCGTCATTTGATGGAGCATCATCGGAGGTGACTGCTGGAAGGAAAGCGGTGTATTGCTGCCCATCCCATACGGCGTGGAAAAGTGATAGCCCTGAGGCGGGGCTCCTATCTGCTGCGGGTGCAGTGGCGCAATTGGGGGAAGCTGCTGGTACTGGTGCTGGTGTGGTGTTATCTGTGTCACATTCGCCGGCTGAAGTGGCATGGGTGGGTTGTTCCCCAGTGTAGGCCCGACCGGTGTCGGCACAATGATAGGCGTCGGTGACGAGCCCATCGGTGCCGCCAGCAGCGGTGTCGGTAACATCGTGTTAAAGGTGTTACTACTGGGAGTTACTACAGGCAACAGGGGCGCAGGTGAGGGAGCCATGGGTCGAACGCCCATCGTCGTCGGTACCGCCGCCAGGGGTGACAATGGTGATGGAAAGGATGAGAGTGTCGGCGCGGAACTGCACACCGGGCGCCGATGGACGGCACCCATCGACGAGGACACCCCGATGCTCCCACCGCCGCCGCCACCCGCGATGGACAGTGAGGGGGACACCGACGGCGATGGTTTGCTGCCGCTCATGGGCAGACTGATGGTGCTGCCGCTTTTACGATTGTTAGCACTCTTGAGATCCGGCTCCGCCACCGTCACCACGCGGAACCGCGAGTTCGAGGGAAAGAAAAGCGTCGGCGAGCTGCCGGTCGACGACGGTGACGGGGAGGAGGTGGATCCGGATGGGCCACCGGAGCCGCCCGCCCCGTCGGTCACCCGCGACACGTGAAAGCGATTGCGCGACGGGCTCGGCACCGGCGACGCGATGGGTGAGGGATTGGGACTGGGCGATGGCGAACGTAAACGACCACCACCGGTGCCCGGTGGCATTTTTTTGCACCCACTTGGATCGAGCAGATGCTGCTTATCCGCGCCCGAGATGGCACTCGGCGACGTCTTGATCGATGGGCAGGTGAGGGAGATCTTGCGCGAGCTGAGATAGTTGGCCCGGGCGCGCTTCACTGACGCGTTGCTGATCGGTTCGCTCGGTTCCGGTGGGTTTTTGTTGCGCTCGCACTGCGCCCGGATGTTGTTCAACAGCCGGCTATACTCTGACCCGACGCCATCCAGTGAGGTATCCTGTGGGTGAAAATTAAACCACAATTAGACCATTTCGCAAATACACTTTACTATAGCTTTTCATTTGTGGAAATTGTCTTTGTATTGGAAAGATGTACAATTATGTATGTTTTTCTTGTGTATGTACACTTGAACTGCGTACTATTGCAAACCATGTCATTGCACACCGTTTCTAAACTTATGAAACATAGTGATTGTGCACACTTTGTCTTCTATACCTTATTTAAATCCGCCATTACACTGACCGCAACAAATCTGCAACAGACTTCGGCAACATCAAATTTGACTGCAGAAAGGTGATCAACTGTGGCAATTGACTGTTGCAGTTGTTACCCATTTCATTTGGCAAACAGGCTGCAACAAATTTGAAAATCCTACAAGCCAGGATCGTTATTTGGATTGCTTGCTTTCTATGAGTAGATTTTTTTTTAACTTTTTCAGCAAAAATCAATGCAATAACAGGAAAACTGGACATTTTGACAGCTCATTTGATGTTGCAGTAAAGGCTGTTGCAGCTTTGTTGCGGTCTGTGTAATGGGCCCCTAAAATGCAAATCTCACCTTGACCCTGCGCGGTGTATCGTCCAGATCGATGCGGGTTACCGACTTGTTCGACTTCATGGCTTCGTTCAGCGCCTCCAGGCCCGCCTTCTGGATGTTGTTGTTCCGCAAATCGATCCGCTGCAGCGTCGCATTACCTCCGAACTCGATCACCTCCGCCATCGCCTTCGCACCCTTGTCCGACAGGTGCGCACCCTGCAGCCCCAGGTTGGTCAGACTTCCGTTCGCCTTGAGGGCGGATCCGATGCCGGTGACAAAGTTGTTGCACAGAAGATTGCTGCCCACGTTGAGCGTATCGAGGGTGCTGGTTTTTTCGAGCAACCGTGAAAAGTGGCGCACCGAGTTGCGCGTGATCTCGTTGTTCCACAGCACCAGTACCTGCAGCCCGGCCGGTGCGTTAGATGCCTGGTCGCCGCCGTTAGACTCGCGGCTCCCGTTCGACTGCTGCTGCCGCTCGAGCGTCCCGTTCTTGGCGGCAAACTTGGACTCGATAATCTTCAGGCTCGATTTGGAGTCGTTCGAGTCGATCGACGTCTCGCTGTTCAGGCTCTCCGAGCTGAACGAACGCTCGTTCGGGAAGCTGCTCGGTGCGGTCGTCATGAACGGGCTGCTGCTCTCAAAGTCCGACTCGTCGCCACCGGTGACGGAGTCGAGCGAGCGCGACAGTGGCACACTGTCCTTGATCTGCACTTCCACCATGCGCACCACACCATCGGTGGGGCCGCCTCCCGCGATACAATCGCTACTGCTCGAGTGCATCCGGTCCTTCTTCGGCGCTTCGATGGGCATCGATGAAGGCGGCGGCTGCCGGTCATCGATGCTAATGGCACTTTTTCTCGCTCGAACCGGTATCGGTTGCGGGATCGCCGGCGTGCTTACCTCCTGCACCACCGGGGCTCCCTCTGGCTCCTCCTCCTGCGCTTCGACGGCCGCCTCGAGCTGATCTTCTACCTTCTGCGACTTTTCGATCAACAGCTGGAGCTCATCCTTCTTCAATGGTGCCACAACGCTGGTGGCGACCGTCTCCGTGTCCTCACTCTCTTCACACACCGCCGGGATGCCAAGGTCGACGAAGAGGTTCTCCTGCGAAATCTGCAAGTTACTGCCATCGTCATCGTAGTCGGCGCACAGCTCGGCAACGTCCTCCTCCATCATCGTCACCTTGGGCGTTTCCTTGGCAACGACTGCTTCGATGATGCCGCTGCTGTTAGTTTCATGCTTTGGTTTATGCTCCTCCCGCTCATCGCCGCCGCTGCTGCCACTGGTAGGGTCGGTGGTGCTGGTATCCATGGCCACGGGAGCTTCAAGCGTCGCTTCGAACTCACTCAGCACACTGTCCTGCTTCGCCAGCCGGGCCTTTTTCGGTGCCTGCGGGACCGGACTGTCCGATGGCGTTGTCTCCAGGCTCAGCAGCAGCTCGAAAGTCTCGTCCTCCAGCGACGTGGAGGCCGCGCTCGATCGATCGGTTTGTACTATTTCCCCGCCGGTGCTCTTCACTTCCACCTCCACTGTCTGCTCGCTCCGTTGTTCACCGCCAACCGCCGACAGCAGCAGCGCTTCCTCCTCCTCTGCCGTCACCAGCCCTCCGGCCGGCCGTTCCACCGTGGCGGGCTTTTCTCTATCACTAGGTTGTAGACTTACGCTATTGTTTGTACTCGTTTGCACTAGATTCACGTTTGGTGGAGCGACCGCATCGGCTGGCGGTGTCGGCGGGGAGGGCGCTGCTGGTGCTGCGTCGTTCGCCGATTCGATGCCCGCTCCGTGCTGGTTAATCGTATACATGGTGGCCGTTTTGCCCGCGTCGCTTATCTGCGCCGTTTCCATCTTCTCGCTCCGATCGAGCGCCGTTTCGGTGGTGGGCGTTACTATTGCGGGGAGTGCAGGCGTTGACGGTGGCGTCACCGGCGGCGTGAGGGTGATGGCGGACGGTGGGCAGCGTCGGTCATCGTCAGCGGCCGCCGCCTGCCCACCGCTTGCCATCGAGATCGGCTCGCTCGAGCGTAACCGCTGGGGGAAGTAATGCTTCGCCCCATTGTTGATGCTGTTCAAGCTGCTCGAGAGGTCGGAAAAGTTAAGGTCGCTCTTACGTTTCTTCTCCTGCATGTCCTTGAAGTAGACCGACTGCTCGACGATCGCAGT
Organism: Anopheles atroparvus; assembly: GCA_914969975.1. NCBI lineage: Eukaryota > Metazoa > Arthropoda > Insecta > Diptera > Culicidae > Anopheles > Anopheles atroparvus. The sequence goes on from CAJZCY010000001.1 coordinate 21,188,273, forward strand.
GACGATATGCTCGACTCCTTTATCCTGCGGAAACGCACAAAAGAAGGAAATCGGTGAGCAAAACCCGAACCCGCAAAAACGGACACCCTCTCAGCCTCTTACCCCAATCCGGTTGTTCGAAATGTCGATCAGCTGAATGTAAAAGTTCGACCGCAGCAGGTTCGCTATCTGTTGCGCATCCTCGCAGCTCAGCTGATTGTGCGCCAACCAGAGCTCCCGTAATACTGTGTTGCGCTTCAGCATCGTGCAGAGCGACGCGATCGGCTGCTGGCTCAGCACGCAGTGCTCCAGCTTGAGCGTGTGTATGGCGGAGGTGTTGAGCGCTTTCGCGAGGTTCGTGGCCTGGTAGTCCGATATCGTGGGCCCGCGTGTGATCAGCACGTTCAGCGCCTGGCTCTTCTTGAGCATGTTGATGCAGGCCGTCCAGCTCTTGCTCGACATCTGCAGGTTGTCGGAAATGTCGAGCTCGTTGGCCGCCTCGTAGTACTCGATGATGTCGAACATCACGCTCGCCGTCACGTCGTCCAGCCCGCTATGCGAGAGGTCGATGCACCGGTACTGGACGTGCTTGAAGATTTCCTCGAGCGCCTCGCACGCACCGTAGCTCAGCTGCTGGTCCTTCAGCGAGAGCAGCGGCACGCGGCCCTTGCTGTTATCGATCGACTGCAGGTGCTCCATGACGGGTTTCAGCGGAAGCGTGCAGTGCCGCTTGCACGAACTGCGGTACAGTTGGAGGAGCTCCGACGCTTCACAGACTGAAACTGTTGAAGGGACACGAATGAAGACACAATGATATTTTATTTCACGAAGCAGTTGCACTTGTGGTCAGCACAAACATATCTTATCCGGGCATCCATACCTCATAAACTAGTATTTGTTCTAATTGATTGATTTTAAATCATATTTGAAGGAGTTATACAATATTTATATAGCAAACCCATCATACTCATATGTAACGTATCGATGATTTACAGTATTTGTCTGCATTCTCAGAAAAGACTTATGAAGTTCCAGTATTTGGGATTTAAAGCAATGATTTATTCTGAGGTTCCAGCATAAAGCACACTGACCAGATTGTTCGTGCCGTAGAAAGCAAGTAAGGAAACCATGGTATGATGCATTGAAAAATCACTGGGCCGACTCAAGACTCACGTGACTACAGAAACACTGGCCTATTTATTGGAAGCCATACATATTCCTATTCGTGCCGTATTCTTCACCCTCAGCGGACCTACCTATAGACCTACAGTATGCAACAGCAAAATGAACACTTCAACTTTAAATTTATCAATCGAATGCGTTATTGTTTGTCAACGACGTATGTGTTTGTTTTCAGGTGTGGGAGTGTTTCTGGAACAATGCGTCAGATATCTTGGCCTCTCTGCATTTTTTAATAATGCTCCCAACACGACACGTGAGAGTCCAAATGACCCCTTGAAAAGTTTGCTTGAAAAGTCTTCTTGGCGCAAAGCTGTTTGAGATTTCCATCATTGTTGTACATTTTCCGAAAATTTCTTCCTCGTACAAACATATGAACGTGAGGTTCGACATTTGTTGTCCCATACTGTAGACTTTAACGTTCTCAAGTTTTCATACTATAAATCACGAGTAACACTACCCTTCACAGCCTTTTTTGTGGGTCGTTTTATTATCACATTTCCACACTGACTTCAAGCAAAATTAACATGGAAGCATTACGCGAATCCTGCGTTAACATAACGCAGCTAAAAAGTTGATGATTTATACTGTAAAAAGCATTCCCTAATCGTGCTTGAAATTGCATCTCCCTCGTTCCGAAGAGAAGAGAAAAGTCTGCGTAAAAAAGGCTGATATACTTACTACTAGCCCACGGGTTGACTGGGTCCAGGTAGCCGGTGATAAGCTGCGCATCCTTGGGAAAGGAAACCCGGCGCCTCGTTTCGTTCGTCGCCGCCACTTCCGCCGCCGCCGCCGCTTCCATCACTGCCGCTCCGGTCGTAACTCCCATCCTGTGCGATTTCTTTAGACTGCTGTGCAAAATGGGCGAAGTGCTTCGACTGCTGCCACTGCTAGCCACTACTACTCCTGCTGCTGCTGCTGCTGTGCCGGCAGCACTCTTTGGTAGGACGGCTGCGACTGCCGCCGATGAGTGCGCCGGGGCTGCGGCTGATCCGTGCGCGTCTGCCGATGCCGGCAATGCCGAGGAAAGAGAGCTGGCCGCGTCGGCCTGAGACAGTTCCTCGGCTAGCGTGAGTGGCCGTGAGACGGAGGGCGTCGTTTCGTCGACGCCCCGCTCATCGCCACCAACGCCGTCGTCCTCTTTGACCACCGCGAGGTGCGGCGAGGTTGCGGGATTTTTCATTGATGCCGACGGCGTCAGCGCCGTGGGAGATTGATGGTGGTGGTATTGGTGGCTCCGAGCTGGTGGCGGTGAAGCCTCCTCCGTTCCGTCGACACCGGCGTTGCGGCTTTGGCCTTCGACGACTACGACGACAAAGGAGTGTCCTTTGCGCGAACTATCACATAACTGACGATCGGCCATTGGTGCTGCTGCCGCCGCCTCTGCGTGCCGGGTCGTCGGTTGGGCTTCTGCCAGCACTTGCTGCGGTACGGTGGCGCTCGGTGACGACGACTCCGAGGACGACGTGGGCGAGGACGAGCGGGATGACGAGAGCGTGGGGGCGGATGTGGTGGCAGCTGTCGAGGTGGACGAAGACGAGTCCATCGAGGAGGACGAGGTGCACGACCCGCCCCCCAGTTCACCCGACGATGTTGCACCGGCTGTAGACGATGGCGTTGGCGACGACGACGAACCTTCGACACTACCACTAACGACGATGGCACTAGTAGTACTGCCGGTGCTGCTAATGGTGTTATTTTCCTCGGACACTTCTCCCCCCACCGGCGTCGTCACTGTTGTCGATGTCAGACCGACGCCCTCGTCGTCGTCGTCGTCGTCGTCTTCGGCGTTGTCGTTGTCGTTGTCGTTGTGGTCTACCTGTGCCAGTGCCAACACCTTCGCATCTGTTTCCTGCTGCTCCTGCTCCTGCTCCTGCTGCTGTTTGCTATCGTGGTCCATCGTTTCGGGCAAGATTTGTACTCTCTCTAACGGTGCTGGTGCGGTGCTGTGCGTTACCAACACCGCCACTCTGGTGCGCTCGGCATTGGGCAACGTGACACGGTTGCCTTCGCCTTGCCCGGGTGCTATTTCGGTTGCAGCAGACGTCCGGACGCCTTCCTCCTCTGCGACAAGGCCGGCGCACAGCGACGAATCATTGTCACCGGCGGTACCAACCTTAACCTTACCATCACCGGCATCGGCACTGCTTTCGGCCTCCCGCATGTCATCGCCGACGTTGTTGTTGTCGTTGTTGTTGTTGTTAAAGCGGTCGTTTTGGTTGATACTGCTGCTGCTGCTGCTTTCGCTGCACCCGCTGCTGTTGCTGCTGCTACTGGTACTGCTGCTATTGCTGCTGCTGCTACTGTCCGCCTGCTCATCTTCATTGTCTTCGTCGGGCATGGGATTATTATTGGCAGCTGCCAGCACGGTCGCCGTCGGCAGGGAGCCTCCACTGTCGCCTAAAGCAACGTCTACAGCCGCACCGCCAACCTGTTCCTCTCCCGTCCCCGGCGGTGGCGACGAGCTGGTGGACGAACTCGAGCTTGTCTTCGCAGGAATGAGGGTTTCCGCCGCCAACTCTTGATCGCGTGGTGCTGCGTCCGTCGAAGCGGCGGCGTTGGTGGTGGTGGTATTGCTGTCCGTGATCTCCTCCGAAGGCATCGTTTTGTTCAAGGCGATCTGCTCATCGGTGGCAACTTCTTCGCTCTCGGCGCCATGCTTTTCGGGGGTCACGTGGTTTCCGGGTGCGCACTGGGCCAGCAGTGTGTTGTCCGTCGTTTCCAGCAGCCCGCAGTTCGCCGAAACGAATGTCATCGCCCCGCCATCGTCGTCGTCATCGTCGGCGTCGTCGGCTTCGGTTCCCGCGATCGGTGCCGCGCATTCCGTCGACGATCGCTGGTAGCGCTCCTCCTGCCGCAGCGGACCACTTCCACCGTCACCACCACCACAGACATCCTGGTGGTGGTCTTTGCGTTCAATCCGCACTTCATCCACCGGCCGCCCTACTACACGCTTTTGCTCTTGGGTTTCGCTGTGGGGGTGGTCTGCTTCCGCCGTAGTTTCATCGACCTCGTCCGTGCTGCTGTTTTTCGAAATTGACGATGCGGTCGGCGATACGGTGGACGTCGGGGACGAGGCTGAGGATGGTGAAATGACTAACGCCACTACCACCGGCTTCTCCTCCCGCTGCTGCTTCTGCTCCTGCTCCTGTTGCGCTTGCTGCTGATTCTGCACTGCCTGTTGTGGTGATTGTTCCGTTACATCTACATTCATTTTCCCGACACCTTTTCCACGCCGTGTGCCGGGTTACAGGGGGATGAGGGGGAAGGGGTGGTGTTTCGCTTAATTAGAATCCGGGATGAGGCAAAGGATCAAAGGGTAGGCGATGGTTGCTTTTGCGAATGCGCCGAACTAGAGCCACCGAATCACCTCTGATATTTTCTTCTCCGGTACCAATAATTCTGACTTCTCTTCTCTTTGTCTACGTTACTTCCCGTTTAAGCTTTCAGCCAACACCCGACGCTTATTGCTTACACTTTTGTTTTTTTTTATATCACTTGTAGTAACACGTCTCGCACACAATATCCAGGGAGCAAAAACACGTTCGATTGTCCGTTGCTCCGTCGTCGCTCGCTTGGTTAAACCCTTTGCCACAAAAGAACGAACAAACGAAAAAAAAAAAACCAAAATTCCTCTCGCTAACCCGTGCTTCTTTTAAGTTTTCCTGTCCGTATCTGCGCGCCCTAGTTTTTCCCCCCTTTGACAGTAGTTCGCACGGTTTTAGGATAATCTTAGTAACCAGAACCGGCTAAATATAAACCAACCGATCATCTGTTGTTCTGGCCGGCCGTTTTCTTCGACTTTCTTGTGTGTGTGTGTCGCAGGGGTATGATGATTTTTGGCCCGAGACCGGCCCAAGCAATACACCACAGGGCGCTTGCTTTTCCGTGTTTGCGGTGGCGAGTTTTTTTTTACTTTTTCTGGCTTTTGTTTTTGGTTCTGCTTAACTTTTTTTCTCTAACGCCATTCGTTTACAAATTGTTAACCTGAACTCTGTAACTGCTCCCGTTTTTCGCCCGGTTGTATATCGTTCACTCTGTTGCTCTCCCCCGAGGATTGTATCACGTTTTTCTTCGGCAGCTTCTTCCACCACGTTGCTCCGTGTTTGCGTTGGTGTTCTAAATGTTTGTTGTTTGTTCGCGGTGTCTCCCCTGGCTTATGCCCACCTCCCCTTGTCACAAGTAACTTGGTGCCACTAAGTACGGTAAAGTAGATTAAGTTGTTCACGAGCTCTCGCGCTGTTTCGTGTTATTTTTCTCGCTACAAAAACTCCTCGCCAGTTGCGCCAGATAACACACTCCTAGGTCTATGTGTTGCTCGGAGGTTTGCTTTATTTTAGTTTATCCTTTTTCTGTTTTAACTCGTGCTCTTCCCGATCGTCAGGTTGACAGCCTGGTAGACACGCTGCCGCCGCCGCCGTCGGAGACGTGAACGATTTGTTTGCCGATGCGGGTGGTTGTTTCTGCCCCTCTTGTCGCTAGAGACTGACACTGATCTTCCTGCTCGCGGTGGTCGTAACGCGGTTGTTGGCGCGGTGGTGTTTGTAATGGCAAATCGCTGCCCCTTCAAGCACCCGCTGCCGACACGAAACGCAGGGGGCTCAATAATTTGCTCCTCCGCTTGCGTGTGTCGCCCCCACCAGCCACCACTCCTCGTCGGCTCGCAGCTGCTGGACGCGTGTTCCGTGCCGTTCCGCCTTGCCGCCTAGTCTTCCTCCTCCTCCACCTCCTCCTTCGCCCGCTTGCGATCGGTCCGTGTGTAGTAGCGACGGTGTAACGACGACGTTTGGTTCAGCTATCAGCATAATCAACGTATCCGCAGAGGCAGCAGCAGCAGCAGTAGCACCACCACCACCGTTCCGGACGTCAACGTTTGCTGCCGGCCTGTAAGTTTGCATCTGAGACAGTCGCGCGCGGGTGATTGTTATAGTGTTCTCGCCTCCTTGGTCGATCGATCGATCGATCTACACCGCTTGCGCCATGATTAACGCACGCGTGCGATATTAGCGCTCGAAGGGAGGCTGGCGTCCGCTTTATTGCAGTTCGCTGTGTGTCCAGGTATTCCGTCGGTTCCTCATATAATCCTCGGTTCCACTCTGTTGTGTTTGCGTGTGTGTGTATTATTGTATCCTCTTTTGCTCGGCTTAACTATATTACTTCTCTGCATGCACGCCTTCGTATCTCTCCAACGCTATCCTTTTTTGTTTTTTTTTCCTGCGACGATAAAAGATGCGGAACAGAACAATCGATTAATTCTAGCATAATTGTGTTATGAAAACGGACGACTAAGGAATAAATATAAATGGAAAATTAATTTTCTGATGACTCATAATTTGTTCTTTTTAGTTTCTAACGTTATGAGACGTCGATTGGCGATTAAATAAATCAGTTAAACGATTGACTTCCTCGTGTGCCCTCATGGTTTTAGTCCGAACAAGAGACTTCTTGCACTGGGGGCCACACGACACCCTGGGAAATTGGATGGATTTACGCGAAGAACAATATTTTTAAGCACGCGGTTTTCTGAAAATCAATTGGAAGCTCATATCACAAACCCGTAACATGTCCCAAAGAGGATGAGATGAAATTTACAAGTTTATAATGCGGCAAGAATTGCTAATTGTAGGCTTTGCATCGTTACCCATAACTAGGCACGGTTAAATTGATGCATAATCAACCGGATCGAACCGGTTCCCCAGGGGGCGTAGGTGGAATATTTCGCCACTTCTAGGCAAACTCATCTGACCGTATGCGAGAAGGGATACTGACGCAGCCTGACGGGTGTGTGTTTTAAGTGCTCTCGAGCGTACATGTCATCTCGCAATCTCCTTTTGCTGTCGTTCAATTACCCTATCTTAGAACCGTGAGCAAATTGCAATTGAACCACACTCCAATAAAGCAGAAGCAGTAGTAAAGTGGTAGGAAAAAAAAAAACACCTTAAAGCCCATATCCCATGTTCATGTTTTTTGCCGGATTGTGGACATCTAATCATTGACAACGTTGGAGTAGCAGCAGCTGACGAGATGAGTTGAGCAAAGGTTACCATGGCATTGTTCCCGGTTGACATGCCGCCGTCTTAGCGCGTGTGTGTGAGTGAAGAAGCGCGAGCACGCGCGTTTGGTGGGGAAGAATAGAGAGAGAGAGAAAGAAAAAGACTCAAGCCACACAAAAAGGAAGCAAACGGTGGTACGCCATCGAGTGCAGTTGAGGAGGCAAAAAAAAAGCAGGTTACCACTGACAAGCTGTGCACACCGAACAGATGATCGCCACGGTGGAGTGTGTTTGTTTGTGTGTGTCTTTGTGTATCCGCGAACTCTCAGCTGCTGACACAGTACCCCGCTCGGCCGCCTCCGAATACTACACACTTTCGCGGCCAACAGGTTCCACATACGTCGCGGCCAGTCCGCCAGTGCTACGCGAGAAGCATCGTTGTAGTAAACTAAAACCCGTTTCCTGCCGTTGCTGCTGCTACACATCTCCATCATCGGACGGACGGACCAACATCCAAACGCGAACGCGTTTAGTTTCGTAGGTCAAGAGAAATGAGATGCTTCATTCACCGTGGGCCGGCCAGCTGTGCAGCGATGATGGTGGCTGGCACCGACACAACCAACCCGGTCATAAAACTCACCTTCTTCCGAACGAGACGATCACCGTCACCGGGTGGCGGAAAATCGCGCTGCACATCTTTTCTCTAACGTTACCGCGCAAACACAGAGAGAACACCGCAAAAAAAAAAGGAAGACTACCAACTTTCCTGATATGTGCGTTTTTCTTTTTCGTTCTTTTGCGCTAATAAAAGAATCCGCGCCATGACTTCATCAAGCCACAGTGCACTGTTGAGATCATGCATCGTTGCGATAGAAACACAAACACACACAAACACACACACGTCGACCAAAGTGTCGAAAATGTCAAGTGCATTGACATGCGTCAAAATGTCGTTGCTTTTGCAAACATAATATTTGTCGGGTGACCAGCTGAAATGTTGGTGTGGGAATCACAGTCTTACCAGCCTAGCAAGTTAACCGGCTACGGGATGAGTAACCGTTAACCTATGGAACTTGCCATTTCCTTTTTTCCTTTTTTACAAAATGTATGCTGCGTGTCATTTATTGAAAAGGAGCTTCTGATTGTAGAACTGACAATTAAAAATCAGGTCGTAGGACGGGTCTCAGGAATGCAGCGGGGATGTTACCGTTTTCCAGTTAAGGAATGATGTTTTTCGTCCTCCACGGCTTCAGCGGTGTGGGCCATTGCGTGGCAAAGTGTTCTAGATCTTTCCCATAGTTTTTAAAAGTTTGAATATTCCGCTTCTCGGGACACATTCAGCGTTTGGGTAGGGTCTGCATCCAATAACTCCTGCATTTCAAGCCGATTTGCCGCACCAGGATGGTTATTGTCCTTCCGCTCGGTTATCGTAACATTTGAATGAACAAAACCATGTCTAACATGTTTTCACTGCTAAAAATATTCACCGTAATCCTTCACAAGCAAACGATTTGTCACGACGGCTTTTACTTAAAAAAAAAAACAAAAGCAGTGGGCTTCAGCCATTTGTTTTTGGAAGAATAACACAACCATTTGTTTGAAGTGTTATATCCAAAGAAAATAAATCTCATATTTGTCAAGCCTAAAAGATGCCTACAACGCTGCTTACAGCATCTTAAACATAACCAAACATTTCAACTTCCATGCCATCGTCCGTAGATGGGTAGATGGAATATTATTACGAGTTTTTGCGGCTGCAAAGCATTGCCACTATCACCGGTAATCATCTACCGTATAAACAATCTACCGTATAAATCATCCAGAGGGGAGCAAAAAATATTGTTAAATCAAATGGAAATCTTATCATCCGAATGCTCTAGAAACATGCCCTTTGCGTTACGTAAATACTGTTGACTGCTCGTGCAACTGGCAAGGGACGCCAGACTAGCGAGGTACAACTCAAAAAGTGTGTACATTAAATACAGGCATATGTTAAAGTATATAGTAGCAGATGAATATTCAACAGAGTTTCGTTGTCTTACTTGTGACTGTTGAGAACAGCAAATTCATTTGAACACCTACGAGCATCATCTGATGTCCGATCAGCTGTGAGGGACTGTTTGTTACGCGCTATACCATTGGTAAGAGAGACTGAACTTTCTGAATCATAGGGGTAAACAGCTGTCCTCATCCAGTACTCTTGTCCACCGATCAAACAGCCAGCCACGTACTGCTGTTAACGCTTTATGCTTGTTCCCCCCAAAGGTCACACGACAGCGCGAAACTTCTCCGGTGCCGAAAGTGTTCCGCCTCTGACGCCACGAATGGAAACCGCATCGTTTAATGGTGTACTGAGTACAAACTGTTTGCTTTGCCGCGGTCCGTAGGCAATCGGTTCGTCATAAATATTCAAATGACACGCCGGCCTGACCAGAAGATGCACGAGTGTACGATCGCCACTTGTGTCATCATCATCAGTCATACGCAAGTCAGCTTCGCAAAGGAGTGTGTGGCAGAACTGCATCATCACCGTTCGCCAAGGGACGTCATTTGAAGTTCTCTACAACATTGCAACATTGCACATTGCCCGCGGATGGATGTCACGCGCAGAGACACGCGGAGGGCCAAAGGGGGGGCAACAGGATGGAAACAATGGGAAGAAAACAGAGGGCACCTCATGCGGTATGGAACTGACGAACGACGAACTGAGAAAAGTCTATTGCTGGTGTCACGCGATGGGGAAGTACGTGCGCCTCTGAATCCGTGGTGCAAGTTGGAGAAATTACCCTTGACTAACTGCCACTGTAGTTCCACACCAAGCCGTTGTTCGAGAACTCGTTATCGAGCTAAGCGTGAGCTGTTACCGCGACTCAGCGTAACTTCCGCAAATGTGGGTTATTCAATGCTCTCCAGAAGGAAACATTGGTCATATGTAGTAATGAGTACAAACAAATATTTGCATTGCCCAAAAATCCAATAATGCGTCATTTTCTTCCCACATCCTATCTACTACGTCAAAAATGGAAGAAAGAGAGACAAAACGGCACCCAATTATGCGCCCGAGGCCACCGATCACCTCATAAAGGGCCCTCGATGCCTCGCACGCAAAGTGTGGCCGACACGGCACAGTCGTTTACATCCGCTCGGACTCTTTGTTCCCGCCTGGCAAAGAGACTCGTGTGACAGAAACGGGCAAACGCGCTCTCGATCGCATGCCACTAATTGGCCGGGTCCTCGTCCTGGTGCAACTTTATAGTTCTTTCTTAGCGTAGCCTTCGGCGGGGATGGATTGGACCGTTGGACCGGAAGGTCCCAACCGTTTCCTGGCCGTGCGGTCGGAAGGGGTCATTGCACAGCGCATTGGCGAACAACGACCGCCCGACCGGTGGAAGGTGTGCTTACGATGATTTACCGAAACCGTTACAGCAACCGTTCAACTGGCCCGGTATGTGTCCCAACGATCCCAACGATAGTCCTTGGATATTACTTGGGGAGGGGTTTCCCATTTTTCCTCCCACCCTGCACAAACCGTTGCGTCTATTTTCAATGCAAATCGTTCAAAGCAAGGTTAGATTCGTTCCGGTGATTTGATGGATGAAACATTCCCCAAACATAATCGACAGGAGGCGGGCCGGGAGGGTTATGGGTTGTAGATGAAAAAATACCCATAAAAAATAGATGTAGCATGCCTCGCGTCCTCATGGCGGCCGTGTATTGATCAACGGGCGAAGGACTTCTTTGTGGCATTGGATATGAATTTACAGTTTTTTCGGTTTGAAGCCAAGCAGAAACGTATGTTACAAATACTTTCTTCCTTTTTTTTTAACAACGCGGCAACGAAGCGAAATGTGATCCTGGCAAAATGCCCCCAGAAAAAATAAACCACTCATCAATCTGTGTGGTGAGTTGTACGGCTATTATCAATCATTCTCCTTCGTCTCGTAAAGGTGGATTTGAAGAAAAGTGATATTCTCGGCCTATGCTCTGAAAACCGCAACCTCGAAAGCAGAGTGGGATGGTATGAAATAAATTCAGCAAGCAACAAGCAACGATAGTGCGGCCAGTGACATCCTACACCAGACTCGGAAAGGAAATGATAAATTACTTCGAAAGAAAACTAACGCCAATGCAACTACAATGAATAAACCATCAGTCACTGTCATCTGGACGGTTCGGTTTGATTTTTGTAAAATGATTCGTTTTCGGAACATTTTCACGTTTGCTTGATTCTTGCAACAGACGCAGCAATTGTTCGCAGTAGTTGCGAACGAGAATATTACATTTAAAGTTTAACAAGTTTAGTTTCATGTCATAAACTTTCAAGTGACCTAGATAATGTTGCTAACATATCCGATGATAAGTAATTAGAGTGCCTAAAATGCGGCAAAATGCATTGAAAAAAAAAATCCTACTTTGAAGAAGTTCCATTCTTTAAAGGACATCTAACAATAAGTACACTGACATCTCGTAATTTGACAATAAGTATACAAATTACAGCGATTTCAGCGACGCAGCTTTGGTGAATGCGAAATTACGATTTTTAAACATTTTCGTGTATTTAAATTTGAATTGAATAATCTTTTCCATTGATAAAAATCACAAAGAAGAAGATTTCAGATGATGCCGAGTACCTTGGTCACCCTAAAGAGGAGAGGTGAAAACTTGAAAAAGTCCACACCATCTTTTCGACGAACCGCAAAGTTAGATGGTGTAAGATAGGTGAACGCTCTAGAGATATGGGAGGGGGTTCTTTTTGCATATATGGATATTTGTCCATGATCAACAGCTGGTTTCCTAATGGATGAGGCGTTTGCTCACATATGATCAAAAACAACAACACGCCCATAAAATCTTCTGCCGGGAGTCTTCATCCTAACGCAACCGTTGGCTGACAATATGATAGCGTCACTTTTTTGGGAATCTGCATAGAATTTTGAGCATCGATTGCCTTTTAAGTTGGCCAGACAATCAAAAGTAATCGCTGCATGGACCAGCAGATGCCACAAAAAAAGGGGAATTGGCGAAAAATCGGTCCAATTTGAAGAGGAATTTGGAACCCCTTACCAAGACGAGGTTTTGTATCAAGAGTCGGCTACGTTCATGACTTAATTTGATGAATTGCAGTTCGCGTTGCTTCGGCCAGATTTGAATGTGAGTGTCCACAGACCTCAAAAGAAATTACTGAATTGAAGTTTATTCCCAAGGAAACGTTTGAGAGGCGTTGTAGCGATTAGCAACAACAACAAAAAAAACCGTCGTGGTCTTTTATTGGAACTTATCAGCCGATGTGTTTTCAGCCAACATTAACTATTCGTTTTATGTCATCAGGCACACCACGTGACCTAGTTACTCTATTACTATTTTTAATGGGCTTCTCCAGTTGAGAGCTTTCGAACAGGTTGTGCTAGCAAAGAGAAACGGGAATGGCACGCTGACATCATACCAAAAAGGTGTGTTGAGAGGAGAGCAGCGATTTGTGCGTAGGACGTCGATACGCGCGCTGTGTACTACAGAGAAGCAGCGTAAACGTAAATTGCTAGGCGTTCGATTTAAAGGGAGACTTCTCCACCTGATTTTATGGTTCTTGGAACGAGGGGCGGCAGGGTGTGTGGTATAAGAAGTGGGCTGAACGCGAATGGAAGAAAGGGATTATTTTTGTTTTTGTTTTGCTCGTCCCCTCTCTTTCACTCCCCCCCCCCTTCCCGTGGATCACCCATTCCCGCTCTTTTTCTACGTTCTCTCTTATGCATCCATAAGCTGCTGCCGGCCGAAATGGCGTTCTTTCTGTTGTTTTCTCTTTCTCTCGTTCTCTCTCTCTCGCGCGCTTGCACGCGTGTCAACTCGGTTTCGCATCTAATTCTCTCTTTCGCTCTGTCTCTGTCGGTCAATCTATTCTCTCGATGCATTCTTCTGCTACTGCATGCTGCTGGATGATCTCACACGCGCGTATTATCTCGTTTTTTAAATCTTTCTGCAGCGACGAGTCCATTGCGACCATTGCAACCACAAAGTGGGCAGATTTCGAGGGTCAAAAACAACGGCTCCCTGGCTTCGGCGGTGCATAACCAGCAGGAAAATCAAGTCCAGTATATTCTTGGGTGCAGACCCACACTGTGTCACCGATGTGGTCGTCGTCATCACCATGATTCGATGGATTTCGAAGCTCAAATTTAAAAAAAAATCCTGTACAGCGAGGCATTTTGTGTGTGCGTGCGTGTGTGTGTGTCTCTGTTGTACTCACGCAAAGCGATGGTTTGCCTGCTTGCTGCGATCGGAGCCGTGTTGATTTGAACCTAGCAATCGTGTTTCGTCTAGGCACACCTTGATTGTAGTTTTGTTGTACTTTTCTTTCTTTTCCTTGTTTTGGCTACAACAAAATGTGTTGTTTTTCTGCAACAGTTGACTCAGCTGTGCCCTGCACACTAGATAACAAAATAAAAACCTTGAGTGAAACCGGTAGGTGGACACGATCACACAACGATTAATCGTTACTACCACTCCCTTCTTCAACTAACCTAGCTGCCAATTACATTCGATTCTCTCTTTTTTTTTCTTCTTTTTGCCAACATTCAACTCCTGTCATAGAGCGGGACTGTGTTGGACCGAGCTGTGAAAACTCTTGCGGACACCAACCCAACCCCCCATTTCCCTTCCCATATTTCCTTCGCCCGATACACTATCTCACGAGATTCAATCAACACTTGTGTGCGCCCGTTTTGCGATCACATTTTGCTTGTGCCATTATCTTCGTCGCCTCCACCCGTCTTACCCCCCCAACTTGCCAACACGTGCGGGAAACATTCTTGCCGGGGTCGGCTAGAAGCTAGAAGAGGCGAAGAGAGATTTGCTGGTAATTTTCCTCTCCGCCATTCGCCCTTTCAGCGAATGTACAATGGCGGCGATCGGGGTTTTTTTTTGCGGCGATAACGACGTGCGCTTTCAACACACACACGTTTACGCGTGAAGTAAGAGGAGTTTGGCTGCGCTTTCACTGGCCGTTCACGTTTTAATTAAGTCAGATAGAATGTAACATTCGAACGGTAGGATCGGATCGGTAGAATGTTACACACGGGAGTGGATAAGGGGGATTTGTTTATTTTTTTTGCTTTGCTGCCTTCCTTCACTTCCACATCGCGTTTGTTGCAATTACTTGCACCACGTAAACGCGCCTCTCACGCGGCCGTCTCACGCTCACGCTGCTTGTCATTCTCACTCACCGATCATCGCACACACCTCGCTCACTTCTCACGACGGAACCCTTCTGTTTTTCGACTCCCGCGATACTCGCGTTTCGCTTTTCGCGAGCCCTTTAAAAACACCATCTGTGGCTGCTACATGTGTGTGTGTGTGTGTGGGCGACGGGGATTGTGTTGGATGGTGGTTGGTTGTGTGGTGCGCGCGAACAGTTGCGCTTTTATTTAGCTATTTGTTTATTTATTATTCGCCTCAAAAAAAAGAGGCGGCCAGCGCAGCGAGTGGGAGAAAGAGTAACCCAACCAACTACACACACAAACGTGCAACTATACCACGAGCGTACGAGTGCCGAACATCCGCGATGAAGGCGAGCGCGCAGGACACTATATATATATATATATATATTGAGCGAAGAATAACGGAGCGAACACGCGGCGAACTGCAACTGCAAATGATTATATCACACTTTGTTTCACCGCCGAATGTGGAGTAAGCGGTTCCTCCGAAACGAGAGGGGGGGTTGCAAACTGCAGTTGCACACAGGAACTGCAGCTGATTATCGCTGTGTGCGGCGTTGTACGTGTGTGGGATCGTATGGGCACAAAAAAAAACACCCACACACACACACACAATTGAACCTTTTTTACGTTCCTTTTTTTCCGTTGCAGGTGAAATTAGATTTTTAGACAAGCCTTCATAAACCTCGAATGTTGCTGGACGGGAAAAAGGGTGTGTTTGTGTGCTTGCCCTTGCTCTACACCGCACACATCAATATTAGTTTATTGCATGCAAAAAAGAAGAAGAAGAAAACAAAAAACATTCCCAGCAGGTAGCAGCAGCAGGTTGACTAAAGTCCAAGATGATAGTGATGAGATCATGCGGAAAAGGCAAAAGGGAATAATCGGAGAGCATGTGGGGGATGATTATGGTGAAAAAAAAAACAACAAAAACATGAAGGTGACAGAGGTGAACGTGGCGGTGATCGCGGACACTGCTGCACATACGCACTTTTCTTACGAACGCCCAGTGCCTAATGCTGCGTTTTCTTCTTCGCCCTCGTCGCTGCTGCACGTCACAGGTGAGGTGAAGAGTTGTACTCTTTATCACAACGTCGAAGAAATATCACGTCCGCGAGCAGAGCCTGCACTTTGCTGTACGTGTGCGCTGCTACAGCCTGCCGGGAATGCACTAAAACTGCAGTTGCACACGAAACCGATCGGACACCACCCGCGCGAAAAATTGTCGTCTTTATACTCTCGTGAGCAGCGAGAGAGAGTGTGAGTGAGAAGGAGAGAGAGAGAGGCGCGAATGTCGTTCAATGAGAGTGAGAGAAATGGCGAACCACCCCAAAGCGTGCATTTACACGCACCACAAGTATATGATGCGGGAGAGCAAGAGCGAGAGAACCATATGTCCGTACCGCTGTGCGCTGTGAGAGAGTCGAGCAGTCGAGCGAGAGGGCGCGAGAGCGAGACACATACATATATATGCACGCGAGCTGTTTTTTTTTAAAGATTGCCGAGAGCAAGAAAGTGGGAAAGAGAAAGGCGAGGTACAATGTATGAATGGAATTAATGATGGTTGTTGTGCGTGCGCTGCACACTGTCATTATTTTCCGATGCATTTCCAAAAGAAAAACCACTAGTGTACGCGATGTGTGTGTGTGTGGGTGTGCGATGAAAGGGAAACACCAACGCAAACCGAAGCAAATCGAGGGGGCCGGTTTTTTTTTTGCCGAGCGCCAAGAACATTGTTACATATGCTAAGTACGATCGTAGCGGAATCAACTTCAACTTTACGCTCTCTTTCTTCCACACCACCACCATCACCACCACCACCAAGCACAACCACGGGCTGGCACTTTTTATGCATCGATTGTGTGTAAAACTATCCTCCGCCACATTCTTCCATCGACAACTGCTGACAAATTGCACATTGCACTTGCATCCGCCACAACTGCACGCACACACACACACTCCAACGATGTACGTGTATTACGTCTTTATTTTTATCTGTACCCCCCCCCCCCCCCCCCCCCTGTAGCGATGGGGAGCAAAGTTTCACCGCGCGTTGTCTCTCGTCTTCATTTTTCCTTCAAACAGCAGGATGGCATTCTCCCCCAGAAGAGACATTGCCCCCCCCCCACCCCCCCTCCTTCTCCACTTTTCCAGTGATTCACGCCGTTTCCTCAAGCGTGCAAGCGCGGTGGAGATTATTAGAAAGTTTGCCGCCACAGGGCCGTTTTCGGGAAATTCCGATCCGCTGATCAGCTGGCAAAACAGGTTCTGCCTGTGTGTGCACCAACCCCCCCTGAAGGGAGAGGGTGGTTCCAGTGTGCAGCGGGCAGTTGGGAGAATTGCGGGGGCACGCCGCCGAGAAGGCGAATAGTTTTTCTTTGCTCATTTGCAGTCATTTTGCTAATTCAGTTTGACATACTCGTTTTGATGAACTTTCTTTGCCAGGTTTGAAAAAACATGCAGTAGAAAAGCATCGAAAAAACATAGTAGACTGGTTGACTGATCGTCCACCAGGTGGTGGTCCGCTTTGCTGAACATATCGAACACACTTTGCCTCAAACATACGACGACGACGACGACGTTTTTCCCACTTATCTAATCGTTGTCCAGTAGGTATGGAGGAGAGGTCCAGGAGGCCATTATATTTTACGTAATCGGAGGACAAACTATTTTTCCTTCCCATCGGCTGAGGGCTCGGCAACGACAAGACAACGGAAGACATTTGGGGGCACCGATTTTTCGCTTTTGCAAAGGGTTCACGGAGATCGAAGGGGCGGGGTCATCGTGTGAAACCGTTATATTAAACCACTACACCGGACGTGCGTACAGAGTGGCAGTTTTTGTGGCGGACAGCTTCCGTTCCGAGAGTGTTGCGTCTCGTGGATTCGCCAGCGTAGGCTGCGTAAGGCAGTGTGTCCGAAAAACTGCAGGGCAGGAGAGGTTGGGCGGGGAACTGCCAACGTACGCACACACCACGCACCCGCCCCGGCCCCCGGGGATGCCTCACGCACTTCTTCCCGAAAGTGCGTTGCTGTGTTGACGCCGCTTGCGATGATGGTGGCTGCCCTGCTCTGTATTGCTGGCTTGCGTGCATGTGTGCGCAAATGTGCCATCAAAGCAGCCACCAGAGCTGCCGCGGCTCGAGGTGTTGCCCTTCCTTCCCCACCCAACGAAGCAACCGTTGCTTTCGCCGATTTGGACAATAAATTGTGCTTTCGACGAACGGAAATGGTTCGATTTTCGAAACAAAAAATCACACACACAGCAATTTTGATTCTAAGCAGCAGCTTCCAATCTGCCACCGAAATAACCAAACAAAGGATTGGCACCGCGCCGGACACCAAATGCTGCCCACGGAAAACGATGGCTTAGTGGGGGAAATGGTTTAAAATTCTTGGAACTAGGCTCCCCTTCAGGTTGGCGCTTTTAAGTGAGGTTTCTTTTTGCTAAACCTCTGCCAGGGTTATGAACGCCATACACTACTCTCCGGGCACGGGGACCGATCCGTTTCCTTAATCGCAGCAACCATACTCGTGGCCAAGGCGCACCATTTATTTCCGTCGTCACTTTCGTCGCCCGTTCAATTGCGGTGCGTAAAACCACTAGCCACCACCTTCCAGCATTGCTGATGGCGGTGAAAACCATTCGATACACACACACGGGCACGCCACTCGGCATTTTCCCCCCGTTCAATCTTACACGAAGGGAAAAGGTTAGATCTTTTTTTTTCGCACTACGTATTAACCTGCCCAACCAAAAACCAGGCACCAGTTTTCTCCCGAACGCGCACACGATTCGCGAACGACCGTGAAGGACAACGATGCACAGCATTTACCTTTTAGCTAAATACAACGATTCCTAGCCGCCACTAAATCTAACTATTTCTGTGAACTCGGCTGCTCTGGTGCACTGTACTTCTCGTCACATCCATTTTTTCACTATCTTTCCTTTTTCTTTTTCCTTCGCTTCCAAGTCGACCAATATCGGTTCGCACTGACGGCTCGAGGTGGCGTTTCCCCGGACCGGGCTAGCGTTCCTGCAAAGAATCATGAATCCGCTCCGACGCGCGCCTAAAAGGGAAGCAAATTTCTAAATCCTAACTTTATCCCTCAAATATCTCTTTGGGGAAGACGGCAGTACAGCTGGTGTTGATTGCGGGAAACGATAAGCCGTGCTAGCTATAAAGAACTGCGATAAGTACATCGAGCAAAATGCAGTAATGAATTTGGATCTGATCCGATCCATGAAACAACCACCCGTTGGTAGTGTGAGCAAGTCCGCCAGAGCGAGATATGAATACAGTACACGGGCGATAGAACGGACCCACACGATGTTCGTTTACCCTGCTGGCTAAACACGGATAACGTTAAACAGCTAAATCAATTCTTCAGTTTAAATTAATGTTTGCCACATATTGCTTATGAAATCAGACAAATATGAATTAATTTCCTTGAAACTGTTTACGTGGATTAAAATGATCCACATTGAGTTTACAAGAAACCATGTGTAGATACAATGCCACTCTTGACGTAGCCGACAGGTTTAAATGCACTCCCGATTGCAATCCATGGTGCATCCACCATGGTGCACTCGATTGCAGTGCCATCTGCCTGAGATGCTTTGAGTGGTGGGCATTGCTGTAGTTCTCTATGCAACGGGTCGGAACTGGATTCTTCTGCAACAGGAACTAACTCGAGGAGTAAGGTATGCTGGGTTCGACCGTTATCCTTTTATCTTAATAAAACCTAAAAGTAACGGCCATACGATCTTTTCCGGTAATCTTGATGTTTAGCGTACTCGTACACGATTTTGTTGAATGTATGTGTTATGTGAAAGGTCTTGTTTGACAAGCCTAAGGATGTTTAGTTGAAGTAGGTGAACTTGAACATACAGTCTGGGAATGTATTCTTGGACACTAGAAGTTGAGTTGAGTGGGGCATATGAGTTTACAGTTGGTGGGTGTCTAGAAGCAACAGCCAATCTGACCCAAAAACAGTGTGAGGAATGAAAATGCACTGTTGTCATTCTATAGAAGCGCTCCGAACTAGCGCAGTACGAGCGTGTTGTAAGCATTTTTGACCCGGTGGGGCAGCCTTGATCTCAACTCCTATACTGTATTCATCTTGCCCAAAAATTTCCGTGGAAAGAATCCTCAAATTGTCTGTTGTTTGACAATCATGTTTGGATGTATGCGAAAGATTACCGTAAAAGATTTACATCGTGTGTCGAATCCTAAAGAACAGTTCCGCAGCATGGATAGACGCACCTGGGGTTGGTTCCAAAACTACCCAACGCTACCGACTGCGAAATTGAACCGAACAGCTTTGTTTATGTTTACGCAAGTTTTCGACCCTCCCTGACGATCGTACGCGGGCGGAGTACGAAAGCGAGAAAAAGTCTTTCATCTTGCGGTGGGCCAGTGGAACATGGTAAAAACTCGAATGATTACCAAACATTGTCCAGAGTGTGAGGTGCAGGTAGCGATTGCATCGAAGAAATGTTCCTGCGGGCATGTTTTCAGCATGCGACAGTCCTCTAGCGCGGCCGTTTACGAACCTCCAGCACGGTCGAAAACAGGCCCGAAGCGTAAAGCGGCCCAAGCGGCCTCGTCTTCCAGCGATAGCCGCAAGGGTTCCGCCTCTGGGCAAGTGCAGCGGCGTCGCACCAGCCGGGTGCGTCGGGAAAAACCGAACTACTACGACTCGTTGCAGTACGAGAAAAAGAAGAAGAAAACGAAGGTACTTCCTTGCGTCGTCTAATCATTGCTACCGTACAATGTCGCTCACGGTTGAATATTTGTCGTTATAGAAATCCTCCAAGACGTCCCTGATCAAGGGCAAAGATGCTAAGCAAACCCAGCTGATAACGGCAAAAGACACGCAGGTGGCTCGGGCTAATCGGCACGCCAACCGCCGTGCCAAGAAAGAGGAAATCGATGGGGGTGGAGATCTGGCGGCTAAGTGAGTGACAAAATTAAAACAAAAACTTTCAGGGTTCGTGATAGATGCATAATGTTGTGCTTACTGTTGTTTCAGGTTACCGTTGGACAAGCAAGAGGTGGCCTCAATAATTTTGTCCGAAATCAATCGCAAAATTGGCTCCGTAGTGTGGACGCAGCCGTAGAGTGATGCTTTTTTTCTATTTTATATGAACCATGTATTATATAAAAAATTTCCTACCTTAAGATTATAGAAATAGACGAGCAGCATTGAACTGATAAGTGAAAGTTATGTGTGATTTCTTTTTGCACGCTGCGTCCCAATCACCCGACCCGTCCTCGTATCCTTCG
Organism: Anopheles atroparvus; assembly: GCA_914969975.1. Lineage (NCBI taxonomy): Eukaryota > Metazoa > Arthropoda > Insecta > Diptera > Culicidae > Anopheles > Anopheles atroparvus. Next base: position 21,208,923 of record CAJZCY010000001.1, read on the forward strand.
CCAAAGGATATCACAATGGCTGCGTGCGGACGACGATTCGTGTACGCCAGCCGTTGGTTGCCTTGGCAACGGTTAGTCTACAACAGCATGGAATACATTTTCGCTACCGAAACACGTTCGTTCTCACCTTCGTTCTGCTGCGCGTTGTTATTCAACACTATCGTACTTACAATCGAACCTCTGTCCGAGGCACACGGCCACGAAACTGGGTCAGTTCTATTTCATCGACTTTGGTGACTCGTTCCTCGTGCGCCGTCCCGTCGAGGGTAATGGTTTCCTTCGGAGTGCGTTGTTTCGGATCCGACAAAAATAAGGTGCAGGTACTAGTGAAGGCGACCATTTGTGTTTCCCGGTTTAAAAAACATGGCATCCTCCGAGTTGGATGCGGCCGTCGCGAAGCGGACCCAAACGTCGCTGGGCAAATTCGTGAAGCGACCCGCACTGACAGAGAAACTGCTTCGTAAGCCACCGTTTCGTTTCCTGCACGACATCGTCCACGCGGTATGCGCTTCGTTCTCGGGGGGGTCACAGCCGACTCGATCGATCGATTGGTGCCGGTTTGTGCGCTGCCAACGGAAGTAATGCAACGGAATTCTCCATCCGTTCTGTTTTTTCCCCTCTTCTTTGGTCTACCAAAATCCTTCTCCGCGCTAGATCGTACGGGAGCATGGCCTGCTGGACGGGCTGTACACGGCGGACGAGCTCAACTCGGACAACATCAAAGACCGGGACTCGAAGATGGCGTTCCTGCAAAAGCTCATTGACGTCGTTAGTAAGTTACACTGGGGTTCATGGCTTGCTGAGGCTTGTTTATTTGGCATCAATCATCGCAGCGTATCTGTTGACATAGAGACGGGACGCGAGTTGAACACGCTGGCGATGCCCTTTCGGGGGTTTTCCTTTTTTCTGTGTTTGGTCCGTCACGGACAACAACAAAATGTTGCGCTGAATCATGCTTTCCGGTAGTTCGCACTCATGTCGGTACGCGGACCATCGAATACTTCGTAGTGATTAGTGGTTGCGGGTGGATTTCCATTTCGCTGACCTTGGCGAGACCTCAACCCGATGACCTGCCGCCGTTGGTCACTCGCGGGGTGACTTATCGATTGTTTGGTCGCCCACTTCCTTCCCACGTGTTTGTGTCTGGTCATCGATTTAAAAGCATGGTTTTTTTTTTCTTCAGAAGGATTATCTAGATTATGCATGCCACGTCAGTGACCTATTGGGGTGGACATTTAAACTTTTGCTACATTGAAAAACAAAATGTTTTGTTTTCGCTAAATTGAATATTTTTAAAAATGGTTTATTAACGAATGGTAAAACGAGTTTTTTTTTCTTCTACCGCACAGAACTGACAACCGGGCAGGAGCTAAAGGTCCGTCCGTCGAAGGTCGTGGCCGGCTTGGAACCGGAGCGAACGAATGAGCTTCTGCAGGCGCTCGGTTACGCCCTGGAGCAGAAGCTAAGCAGCGCCGATGCCGTCCGTCGATATTTGGAAACCACCAGCGGAAAGGCACCCGAACCGAACGGTGCGCCGCCAGCTGCACCGGTACCAACCGTCACCAATGGGCATGCCGCACCGACCGTGGAGCCGGCACCACCGCAGGGACGCAAGGAAAAGGCCAAAGAGAAAGAAACCGCCGGCCCTGGGGCGGACCGAAAGCGAGACCGGGCGGCAAAGGCGAAGGAACGGGAAGGGCTGAAGAATGGTGGGTCAAACTTGCCGGAGAAAGCGACGAAGGGTAAGCCGAACGGGGCGAAAGCAGTCCCGGCGGCTTCGACGACGGAGAGTAGAAAGAAGAGCGACAAGGCGGCGGCGCCGGGTGGTAAAGGAAAGGAGAAGGAAAAGCCACTGAAACGGATCTCGTCCATACCGGAAGAGCAGCAAGCGGTGCTCGACAAGGGACCCGGCGCGCTAGTGAACGGATCGGAAGTGACGAATGGAGGCAAGTCGAGCGAAGGGCGCAAGCGTAAAGACTCGCTGAAGGAAAGCGTCGGCGAGAGCCCCCCGCGATCGTTGGTTGTTGAGGGGCAGCTGGGGAAGACTGACGATGAGGCGGGGGAAGATGAGCAGGAAAAGCGGGGCAAATCGCAGCCGGGCAGCAACAACAGCAGCCGGCGTTCGTCGCTGAAGAAGCAGAACAGTCTGACGGCGAGCGAGAACAATGCCCTGTCGGAGATGAACCAGTTCAACGGGCTGGAGCGAACGCCGGGACCGAGCAGGCAGGATAGCGGGGCGACGATAGTGGGAGAACCGGTTGGGCAGGACGGAAGCGATCCGCAGGAGCACGCTGGGCCGACGGCTTCGATCACGGTAATGGCGGCGGCCGAACCGAAAGTGATAGGAAAGCCTCCCATAAACCGGCAGCCATCGGTCGTGATCGATACGGTGATGCGGCCGAGGACGAGCCTCCGGCCGCCCAGCGTTCGGCCACCGTCGGCCCGGCCCGGTGCGCCACGTCGCAAGGAGAAAAACGTCGAGGTGATCCTGCAGCCCAACGAAACGCAGAAGCTCGGCGACATCAACGTCAAGATGGAGGTGTTCAACAGCGAGCTGTTGGACGACGACGGGGAAAACCTGATCGTAATCGAGGACCCGACGGCCACGGTGGACGTGTACGGCGGGGTGGTGATCGGCACCGTATCGTCGACCGCGGGGCTAACGGGTGAGGACGGAGCTTCGCCGCTCGTCTCGCACGAACCGGAGGATCAGCAGGGCCATCTGGTGCAGCAAATCCTCGAGACGCAGAAGGAGTTTTCCTCGCACACCGGCACCGACGGGGAAATGGTACGGAAGGCGGACATGGTGAGTAGGATAATAAATCTCAAACACACATTCGCAAGGTAGCGATCACCGCTCGCTCTTCCCCACAAAGGAATGGACCGCCGGCCAGCGGCAGTCGTCGGCGAAGCAGATGGAATCGCTGCGGGACTCGATACAAAAGCTGACGCGCTCGGTCAACCCGCTCGGGAAGCTGATGGATTTCATCCAGGAGGACATCGATGCCATGGAACGGGAGCTGGCAAGCTGGCAGCAGATATATTCCCAGTCGATCGTGGAGCTTAACAAGGAACGGAGGTATGTAAGCCTCCAAGGAAAGATGACAGGGTTTGTGACATGCGACGGGGTTATTGCGATAAAAGCAATTTTTGATTGAGGGACTTCTGTTTAAATTTTGTCGACTTTTGACCTGTCTTCCCGGAAAGTTCCTACGTTGAGTTACGGGGATTTTGAGCTACTTTAAGATCTTGCATTAAAGGACCGTTTTTACCCGTTATCAAGGATCCCTATACCCCGGGACTAATAATTCCCAGTGTAGAAATGTTAAGCAAAATAAAAGTACCATTTTTTACACACTCTTGTAGGTAAGGGTATCAACTAAAAATGATAACGGAGCAATAAATAGACATACTTGCTTAATTCATTCGAAACAACCGTAGTAGGCGACTTTTCGGAGCCGTAGTAGGCGAATATTAAGGAAATTGCGTGGAGTGGTCAAGGCGAATGCAACAAACCAAAAACAGTTCCAATCGATCCATCCGTTCTTGAGCGATGCGTGGTCGCACACATTCCAAATTTAAGTGCTTAAGAAGAAGATGTTAAACAAACGCCTACTTTTCTTACAGTGCCACCGAGAGCGCCATCGAGCCACTGAAGCACCAGCTGTCGCAGATCGAAGTCAACATCAAGGAGTACCGGGAGTCGATCGATTCGACGCGGGCTAACATTCTGCAGAACGAGCAGAAGATCGAGCGACTGTATATGACGGAAATATAGCGGATGTTTCAATTTCTCCCAGTGGAAGGAAGAACGTGTGTTATTTCATCTAACGTTGTTCAAATTATTCATCAAAAGTTCATATAACCTACCTTAGAGATTGATAGATATAACACCCCATATTTTTTTCTTTCCCTTCCCAAAGGCATTTTTTCATAACCAAGCCGTGAGGACTGTTACTATCGAAAGCGAAGAAAATAAAAAAAGTAATAAATTGACCACATTTAACTACTGTTCTTTCGTCGTTTTCCGTCCCGTGCAAAATGAAACGTGCGATTTTTGTTTGCGTTCTCTCTTTTGATTAAACATTGTTTAGATAATTTATTTTTCATTTCCTTACTCTCACAGTTAATTCCATCTTTTTTGTTCGCTTACCGAAAGTATCCTTCCATTCTCCATTCTGCTGCGTCTTCTGTATTCTATTGTATTCCCAATTTGCATATTACGCTTCCGATGTAAGGATTCACCGGGACCTAGACACATCGATAGGTTCGATAGTATATACATGCACGCACGCACGCACGCACGCACACTCACTAGACCCCTTAAGGATCTCTTTTTTTTGCCGTTCAGCTCTGCGCACCTGTTGGACTTGGTTGGTTTAATGTGCTCACGCTCTATCGACACCACGTTTCGCTTATCAATTTTTATCATTTTTATACACATACAATTTACACGGCTAAGGCTCTCGTCACACTGCCCTGCTTGCAGAAGAGGAGGACAAAGGGGACGAGGGGGGGCGGCTGTTGGTGGAGATTAGAGGAACATACAACATGCATTTTTGTGTATTTCTGCTGAGGCGGGGGCACGCAAGGGTTGGTTGGGGTTGGTTAGTAGGTTGTATGCTTCCGCAATACTCAAACGTGTTTGGAACTCTATTTACAAGGGTAGGAATATTTTAAATAGTGTCTCCTCCAGTTTTGCTCGTATCTGTGCTATGCGGTGCGTACTATTATTCTATTTTGTTGTTTTTCTATACACACAATATGAAGGAGGGTTTAGTTTTTATATTTTACTATCAATATATTTTTATATTTCATGCGCCAATGCATTCGCCTCGCAAGTAAAGTGATTCGCCTTTTGTTCGTTTTCTTTTTCGTTCGCAAGAACTTCAAGCAATTGAAGATTGATTTGTTCGAAGCACAGATTACGAAAGCATCTTAACCGTAACATAATAATCTAAAATAGCTGAACAAGAACGTCCTACAGGGCAAGAGGATTCAGCTTTGTCGCTTTATCGCTTTTTTTTTGTGTTTCGTCGGAACAGAAGCAGCGCGCCCAATAATTCGTATCCCAACAGCATTCCTAATGCACAAAAAGATATATGATATCACAATTTCGACACTACAATCAACGAAGTTTCGCTTCTTCACATATATATATATATTTTTGTTGATGCATCGTTCGTTCGTTCTTCAAGCACCGGACGGGCGGGCGGGCGGTGCCGGCACCGGGCACCGTCATCAAGACGTGGGTAAATAAAATACGAGTCATTAATCTATAACAAACGGAAATAATGATGCTGAGTATGGTCAAAGTAAAAGGGACGCAAAGGGGCTATGAATCACTAGGGTAGCTTTTCTACTACCTTATCTGTTTGTCCCCATGAGTGAGTAAAACCTAAAGTTTGATAATTCGATGATTTTGAAGTTTCTAGCTTAGCTCCTTATGTTGATTGGTTTCAGAACGCTGCAGATATCGCATAAGCTGTAGAGCCGGCATGTCGGGTGAAAACGATGAAAGTATCTCTTTGGTTGGGCTCCGAAAGATCTTCGAAATGAGCGAAAATTTATACATTTGACTTGCGCTTTCGTTATGGAAAGTCGCGAAGCCAAGAGGCGAAAATGACCAGTTAAAATAATCTCTGTTTGACAGCTCGTGAATTTAAACGCCTACTAAACTTATGCCATAAAAATTTTAGGTGAAAATGGGAATGGTTGCTTTGCTTTTTGTGTGGTTTTTTTTTGCTCGTGGACACATAGAAGAATGTAACCGTGGCGCGTCTTTACCTTTCCAAGCGGTGTTGTATTATTTTCGCAGTATTTCATTACATATGTTAGTATGCTTGTGTGATGCTAATGGTTCTCGATATGTATGATGAGTGATAGAACGATATATTTTACTCGCACCCTTACTGGAGAGGCTACAGCATTTTCTGTAGCACCATAATAAGCTAAACAAAACAAAAAATACACTGAGCATCTCAACGTTCCTGTTTCACGTTGGAACACACGTATTCAACTCATGTAAGTTCAAGATTCCAGTTTCTGTGATTTTTTTTCTTTTCTAGTTCGATACATTTTTATCTTCCCAACTAGGAGAACGTGCACGACGGATGGGTACCGTTGTCCACTCTTCTCATTATCACCACCGGTTTCGCGCAGCCACGTACGGACACGTACGCGTGCAGCCAAAATAGCAACGTGCTTTTGCTGGGGCAACACATTTTGTCGGCTCTGTCGCTAGCTCAAATGGGGGACGACGGCAATCGGTCTGTAGGGGCCCTACACCCAAAGGCTGTGTTCTCGCCTGCGACCGGAAGAGACACGAGCGCGGAACAGTGATCACGCAAGCTGGCGTGGTATTTTTGACGGCTTATCACACTTTCTTCGTAGACGAAGCCGACGTCATGTTTGAATGCCACTCATGAATGGAACACGACCTCGGTTTATGGCCATATCCAATCGGGTTGCTGATATTGACTGGGACGCTTGCGAATCATAAAAGGGCGGCGGCTGTTCCCATTTCCATTCTCTGGTACACAGATGACGCAGTACGATCTCAGATTATCTGTACACAGATGATGACGGCCGCCCGCAATTTGCGTGCGCGTGAGTGATGACGAAGAGCACGGGGAAAACGTACTTTTTTAAATGAAGCACCCGGATTAACGGGTTGCTTTTAGCAAAATGAATAATAATGATTTCCCTTTTTAGAGATTTTCGTGTTCCAAAATGAGGTTCACTTCGCTGTGCAAAAACAAACAACGCCATATCACGGTCACGGTTCGCCAACGATACCGATGGATTCGTTAACACACGGGCCACGATTTGGTGCCGAATTATTTGTTTAATGGGGCTTCAAAAAATTCTTTGTTTAATACCGCAATTATCACCACCTGCCCGAACGCCGCCTGAGTATGCATGATGGACGCATCTAACAAGAGGCGAGAATAATAGTAATGTATCGAACACGAGGGTGTTCCGAGCGCAACACAAGCACCTTCTTGCACTCACAGTTGGATGGAATCGCTAAGATTTTAAGCAAATGTGTACCTAGCCCTGTGGCCACCGATAATAAGGATGGAATCATTTTAAAATAGCACACAAAGTCGACCGCACCACTAAAGGCGGGGGTGAAAAAACAAAAAGTTCATGTAGATGGAACTAAAAACAAAGTTGTGAAAAAATCCTTTATCCGTGTTTCGAAACGTTTCGAAACTGAAGAATAAATTTGAGGCGATGCCTCCTCCCTTCTTAGCACAATTATGAGTCGTTTGTACCTTCAATCAATTCCATCGGAATTGCCGTCGACAGGGCGCATCATCAGGGCGCGTCTTCTTCGAGGATCCCCGACCGCCGCCAGCCGTTGTCCCCGGCGGACCAGCATGCCGACGATGTCGTCCAGTTTCCCCTTCAAGCCGGCACCAAACGTTTGCAGGTGCCGGTGCAGCGACTGATGAAGGCGGCGTCTCGCAAGACGCTGATTGTGATGCGTGTAGTGGTGGGCGGTCTGGCGCGAGGCAGAGCACAGCGATGGATGCGCTCGACGTGGGTGGTGCTGGATAAGGGATTCCATCTCCGCGAAGGTGAAATCAGCACCCCCGGTGGCATGATGATTTGCTGCGCCATACCGACGGTTCCGGGAAGGATAGAACTCGTCGTCATCGTCGTCACTGCTCATGGGTTCCCCTAGAGCCCGGTTCTTTGAGTCACTCTCGGCCTCGGCGTCTTCTTCTGCTGCTGCTTCTTCTTCTTCTCGCTCCTCGCAGGTAGCTTCCGGCAGCGGCCGATGCTACAACTCGAACAGCTCGTCCTGCTGGCGCTCCAGCTTCTGCAGCGAACTCTGCACCCGCTTGCCCTGCGTCATCACGATCAGCTGGTTCGTGTCGGACGCCGCACTGCCGGAGGAACTCTGCCGCTTGTGATGCTGATGGTGGTGCTGGTGGTTGGTGGTTCCACTCGCACCGGCACCGTAAGGCTGGCCGCCACCTGCCCCGCCCGGGACGTGATAGTGATACTGCTGGTAGGACGAGATCGAGGACGACGACGAGGACGCGTTCGAGTAGGCGCGCGGTTTCGAGTAGTACCCGCTGCTGCTGCCGCTCCCGCTGGCCGCACCGGACGAGAAGAACAGATTGTCGTCGCTCTGGCTGCTCGTCACGAAGTCGCTGTTCCGCTGCACCTCGGCGATGCACTTGCGCGTGCTGGCGATCGAGCTGTCGATTTTGCCCAGGAAATCCTCCAGATTTTTGCGGCTCTCCTCCTCCGGCGAGACGAGCGGCGAGTCCTCGTGCGGCGGGTACCCGTTGCTATCCTCGGAGCTGCTGAGGCTGTGGTTGTTGTTGTTGTTGTTGTTATTGCTGTTGCCATGGGAACCTCCACTGGTTCCTCCCGGGATGACGCTGGTTGCCGCGCGTGCCGCTAGCGTGTTTGGACGTATGATTGCATCGGGATCTTTCGGATAGAACGGGGACTCTTTGGGCACCGGTATCATGAGGAAGGGCCGCAGGAAGATGGTGTCCGTCGGGAGTAGCCTGTTCACTCGCCTGATCTGTTCCATCTGGAAGCAACAACACATGGGGACATGGCAGTTAGCGCAACTACGATTAAACACGCTCATCAAGAAAGGCTTTTTTTCCATCCGAGCAATCAAGGCAAGGGCAATCACGACGCAATACTTACACTGCACCCATATTTCAGACTAAGCCCCTGCAGCGTATCGGTCCGCTCGACGTCGTGCCGGATGAGGGCGTCGGAGGACTGCAGGGCGGCCGGGCTCCGACTGCCGCCGGATATGCTGCCGTACTTCTTGAGCGACCGGGCCGAGTCCCGTATCGATTGCTTCTCGCCGAACATCGTTTCATCTTCCATTCCGGCGTCCGAAACCAACTTCACGAACTGGAAGGGGGGAGGGGTACGGGGACGTAAGGGTACAGTTAGAAAATTACAGCCAGACTATAATATGGCCAACACAGTACCACCACCTGCTCACTACTGACGGCTCGAACGCCTGCTCTGTAGGCCTGTGTGTCGCTCTTACCAAAGGAAAAGGAGGAGAGGAATAGGTTTCCTAGACTAGCTCAGCCCTTTTTCGTACACCACCACCGGCCATCTAACTTTAGCACCACGGCAGCGCACACTTGTGTGTTGTTTGTGCCACGACAAATGGTATTTTATGATTTAACAACAACGCACCGTGGCCGACAATCGTAGTAAGCTTCGAATCGTGAAAGCAAGCTGCCCTAGCGGGTCATCATCTTTCCGCCACAAATAGGAGCTGCGAAATTGTCTGCGATTTAGTGGTCAATTTTGCACAACGAAACTAGCACTTCGAGGAACCCTTTCTCTTCGCACTTTCTATCTGGCCACAGTTATTTGGTTTTCTTCGTTGACAGCTGGTTCGCTGGGGGGGGAGGAGGGAAGGAGGTGAGGGCTGCATTCCATCTGTGTTGTGTCAGTCAGAGAGGCAGTCAGTGAGAACACGGAAAGAGGGGAGGGAATGTTCGCGATGTGTTGTCTTATCTGCGCAGTGGATAACACCGCGGGAGTAGCTTGGCCCAGCAACTGGCGTGTCGTACAAGTAATACCTGCTGCGAACCGCGAAGAAACGGACGCGCGTATCTAAACGGAGATCACCGACGGATTGGAAGAATCGATTTACGAGAGCGCGAACAAAAACAAAAGAACACGTACACACAGGGCACGGGCGGCTGGCTTGTGGAACGATAAGTTCCTAGGACACGCAAAAATATCGTTTATTAAAGCCGCTAGTTGTTGATTTCGATTTGTTGGGGAGGTATTGGGCGTTTTTGTTGCTAATTATAAAACCTCTTATTTTGAAAAAAAAAAAAAACATTGCACCGACATTGTGCTGAACAAGATCTCACGTCATCGCCTGTTCTTCGCCAAAAACACAACCGTTTGATGCGGTACATGTGTCCAACAACGATCTTTTCGGAACGAGCCGTCATCGGATGAGGCTTTCCCTTTCGCACGCACACTGCGCGCGTTGGTTGCGAGGAGGGAAAACGAAAATTAGCTACTGACACCTAATTAAAATGCGTACGTACGGGCAAAGTGCGATAACTACCGGCATTGGCAGGCGCGTTTTCGTTGCTGATGCAACCGTAGGTCGCTATGGTGACCTTGCGATCGGTTTCTATGCATTTTTAATGGGCAAATTATCGCACCGACGCTACACAACGTGAAGCAAACTGATAGGAATAGAGAAGCAAGCAACGGCGCTAAGATGATTTTGGGATGAATCACGGGTGCGTAACTAATTGCGGTTTATATGGAATTAACCTGCTTGCCTAATATACAGGTTGCCAAATGTCAAGAGCAGGCAGCAAGGAAAGACTAATTAGCAAACGCAAAACACATGATCGCGTAGCAACTGATCATCGAGACGCTGGGGGAATTCAGGAATCATGTAAAAAAAAAAAGAAAAAAGTAGAAAACAGCTGATTCATCCCGGTGGCCAGTAACGAGTACACACACACAAACACGCAAGCTAGCCCATGGAAAACGACGTTCAGGTGAGGCAAGCGATCGTCGGAAAAAAGCACCGTGGGTAAATCCGTCATTGCAAATCCCTGGGCCCTGGAGGGTGGCACTTGGGCAGTGTAGGGCGAGGTAGGGTGGTGGTGGTGCAAGTCTCCGGTCGATCACATCGGTGGACCGTGGGGCAGATCGTGCTGGTTCGACAGTCGGTCACGCTTGCCAAATAAACACATTTCGTAACAACTTCACGGGTGCTGCGCGCTGTTGCTGGCTGGATGGGCCTGGTGGCGATCGTTTTTTTTTTTGGTTGTTACTTTGCTTTTTGCAAAATCTACCCTCCATGCCCCGCGGAACACCGGATCGTTGACCCGTCGAGCGACAGAGAGGGGAAGAGAGCGAGAGCGTTATTTAAGGAACCGATATCGATACGGCGCTTACCTTAACGTACGATTTCCAGTTTTTGTACTTTTTCATCAGATCATTCATCGTCTCGAGACTCATCGTTCAGAGGGAGGGCCGGCGGCGAGGTGGAAGTGGCTACGAGTGGCGATGCAGGAACTAGTACGTCCGGAAAGATACTTCTCAATTGTCGGTAATAAATCACGCTAATCCAACCAGACGGTCTACAACTGCTGCACACCGCATGACACCGTAATTCTGGATAAATGCAGCCTTGACCACGAACAAACCTCTCCGCGCAAAAACACATACAACTACACGTAGCGCTTGCCAATGCACGGGCAATTCCCGGTAAACTCTCCGCTTTTTCGCCGTACTTCTCGGGAAGGAAGTTTTGCATACAAAGAAGATAACACTCGGTTGCGCTGCGTCGGTCACCGCACGGCTCGGGTGGGAAATGTATCGGATGGTTTCAACCTCCACCGCACGTTCTTATCACTCATCAACGGAACGTTCTGCGCTTCCTCCTGGTTTCACTACAGCGACAAAGTAGGCTGGCACCGTTACAATTTTCAACTGGATCATTCGCTCTATCCCCTCCACGCGCTGGATTTCCGTGATTCGACGAAATTCTTTTCGCTTTAGCACAGTATGGCTTTGCCTCCCAGGAAACCAGGAAGTATTGTTTCCCGTATTTCTTCGGCAAACAATGCCTGGCGCTCGGCAACCGACGACACGCGGCTTATCAGTGAATGACCTTTCGTGTGCGGCGACCTGTCAAAAACTCGTTAACAAAGCAACCCGTCCAGATCGCGCCTGCTTCGATGTACACTGCGAGACGCTGCGTGCGAGCATGCGAGCTAGAAAATGTCGTCCATGATTAATCAGACGGCGCAGCTATAGGCAGTCCCCCAAGGTACGTGTTTTTCACCGCGAGCTGGCGCCGCTTTTCACCGTGTTTTTTTTCGCTTCTTTCGTTCGTTTCTTCAATTCTTTGCCCACTTGCACCGCGAGCCGAACCGCGGCATTCCGACGCCACTGCTACTCGACAACTAGCCTGCGATGTTCCGACGACTGATGCGCAGCTTCGTGTGAATCTCCACAAAACACGATCGGCTGCGCGTTGAGCAATTGCTGCGGTTGGTTTATAGGGTCGGGTCGGAACTTAGCGGGCGGTTCCGTGTTATCGCGTTTGCTGCGCGGAGGAATACGCCGCGACGGAATACGGGTGGACAGGCTGGGTGGAAAAGCAACAGTGCAACGGATTTGTTTTTTTGTTGGTGTGTGCGGTAGATAAAATTCAGCTTCGCTTTACCGTCCTCCTCGGTGGGCGGCCAAGATGAGATTGAACAGTGGCCGCACGGATGATGATCATGCCTCTGTGCGGGCCCTGTAATGCTGGATGTTAATGATAATATCACGCCGGACGGTGCTTGCCGAGATAAGCATTTGCAAGCGCTTTTTGCTGCTGCTGCCACACTATTAAGCAAACAGCAGAAGGAAATTCAATCCGTACAAAGTACAAAGGTTCTATGTAAATTCAAATAAAATTATATACATCATACCATCGTTTCGTTACATAAAAGTTTGATCATATTGCTTATGTTAATATTGACCCTTGTTTTGCGACCCAGCCCGAATCGAAATGAAATACAATGTTCGTACCATTTTGAAAGACTTTACCGATTGTACCGTTTTATTGCTCATTTGTGAAATGGATTAAGTTTTAGGTTTCACAAACTTCAACACCATCGTACGAGCAAATGGTAGGTCTTTTTTGCACATTCCATCAAAACGCTCCATGCGAGCTAACTTATGAACTAAAATAAGGGAAACAAAATCTTGGAAGGGCTCATCCTTTGTTCTAGCTTCATTGTTGTACCGTGAACCCGTTTAGGGCTGTAGATTATCGACCCGGTTCATCCGTTGCTGCGACATCTGGAAGCATAGAGAGAATCGAAATCAAATTTACATACCGTTTAACTAATTACTTCTGGCGGCACCCGAAATGTGTACGTACTTTTGCCATCGCATGCCACGATCTTTACTTTGTCCACTTTGGCAAACTCGTGCACCTCCCGAAACTCGACGTCGTTCAGCATGAGCGTCCATACGTTGTCGCAGAAGCGGTAGGTGTTCAGTTTGGCCGCCTTGAAAGTGACGCGAGACTTTACTCGGTTCGACAGTGCCGCGTTGATGGATTTGTCGAACTGCACCAGGACTCGCACGGCTAACTGTGGTGTGATTTGTCCGTACTGGAAAGGCGAAGGATGGTTTACAGTCCGTTCGATGGGTGTGCATGCGTTACCATATGCTAGACTATTTTGGCCTTCGATCGATCACCTACCTGAATCAGCTCGTCCAAGCTTTCCTGCAGCGTATTGCCCAGTGTAGTATTGCGGTAGAGCTGGTAAGTCATGACGGTACGATGTGGAAACGAAAGCAGCAAAAATTAAACAGAAGCTGGAATATATCGCAGAAATCCTTCGAAAGCACGGAAACGATGTAAAATGCAGCGAGCGCTCGGAATGAAAACAATCGAAACACTAGTGTTGTGTCACGGGGATCTGAACTCCCTGCAGTAGGTTCGTTCACTACACTGCTGAAACGTGCGATGTCGAACCCAGCAATCATTTGCATTTTGTTTCGGCCGTTTTGACGTTACGATGCCAACAGATGTACATTCAAGCGTGAATGGGTGGTGCGTTGTTACAACGGTTAATTTTCAAGCAGCTACATTAATTATCTTACCATGACGATAACTCCCGAAATTGCGTTTCTTTGCAAACTCTACCACGGCCTGATGCCAAAATCCATGGCACAACACGTGTAACATAAACCTGCCTTCATATACAGCTGTTGGTAAATAGTCGATGAACTGTAATCGACGAACCTTCGCGAGCTCATGCTTGAGCGTACATTTGAATTGATCGTTTATCGTCAAAATTGAAGAAGCCGTTATAATCAAACAGAAACAAAATCATTACAGAGTAACAAGCGATATAAGTTGATTATTTTGAATAAGCTTCTCGTTAGCTTCAAATTGTATGTCCACAGCGCATTTACATGCAATGAAAATTAATATTAAAATAGTAAAAACTGTATAACCAAATGAACCCTTGACCTAAGTATAGTTTAGGTTAGAGTATTAAGGTTTGTTTACATGAAATGAAAACAGACATTCAGTACCCTAACATGCGCGATGTCTTCATGATGCCTTTTCGTTGGTTTTTTTCATCAATGCAAGTGTTTATTCATGAAATAGTACATTGTTACAGTATTCGCACTATGCTCATAACGAACTTCTATCAACAGTTGATAACTGCTTCGTTAAAGTTAGGGTTAGATCAAAAAGTATTTTTCCCAAAATTGCTCACAATACCAATGGGGGTCAAATGCTATTCCCGATGCATATCGACCCATTAGTTTTTGCACAGTTTAACGTAGAAAAATATCGCTTTTTAATAGCGCTTCGATCGCCCGGCTGTCGGTTGTTTTCGTGAGTATCGGTTGCGGTGTGATTTAAAAGGATTAGGTTACCGAAGCCTAAACGATCAATCAGTAGCTTCACAGGCGCACCCACTTGCCCCAGCCTGGTGACCGTTTTAAGGGATTCTTCCTCATGTTTGCCGGCACCGAATCAAAAACACCCGTTTCCGCTGATCCCGTCCATCCTACCGAAATGGTGCCCCGCCCGTGCGTGTGTCACCGAAAAGTGTGTAATCGGACACTTTCAATTGCCTGGGCTACCTTCGAGCTGGCGTAGGATCCAAAAGGCGAAGAAGACGGGCGACCGCGACGAGTCGGGTTTGTTTGCTAGGGCCGTTTACCGGATTCGGCCCCCGGGGCCACGGGCACAGTCCATTAGTTGCAGAAGTTCATTTCCAAACCGTATGGCAAATACCTATTTCCGTGGTGGTAAAATATTTGTGCGGGAGGGACCAACAGAAAGCACGTTAGAAAACAAAGCAAAGCACAGAAGGCAAACGTTGTCCCCGCGCGGGACAACTGACTCGTCGAGTATTTGTGAGTGATTAAAAATAAACGAAAATATTCCCGATCGGTAAACTGATGTCGATGATGCGAAGCTCGCCGATGGGGGATGGAGATCACGAACAGTAGGGCAGGGGAAAAACAAATCCCGAGGCCCGGCGCTACACTGCGGCGCTGGGTCGATTTGGTTCGGTTTACCTTTCCGCCCGATGCGGCCCTGGTGCGACGCGGGTTGTTTATTTTAGTCCATAAATGTCAACGTCTCCGCGGAGTATGCGGTGGCAGACGAGGGTCCGGGAGGGGTAGGGTGTGGCGTGATTGTGGCGCAATATAGGCATCCTCTCGCATCACGGAACGCGGCGAGGTTCCGATCGCGCTCCGCAGGTATAATGAACGAACGAAGCCGAAACGATCACACGGTTCGATGAAATTAATGACGTTGACAGAAGGAAAACGCGCTGGCGGGGTGGGAAAGAGAAGGGCGAGCAGGGAGGAAGGGGCGGAAACCGTGGGGAGTTCCTTCTAAAATACCTTTTGGTGCAATACAAAAAAAAAAAAATGGAAGAAATACCACAAACTTTAGCACCCCGGCAAGGCCTACGCCACGCCAAACTCCTCGTGAGATGGAAAATTTGTCTCCTGTTTTCCCGCGCCCTCACCGCACCGTCGTTATTTTCTTTTTAATTGAAATTGATGTCGACCCTCGCCCCTACGTGGCGTGCTGGGTTGACAACGCCGTTAGTTGGAAGGGGGAATGGTCGTAGCCATTTTTCCAAGATTTTTCCAGCTGAACTGATGTGCGAGGGTGAAACATTTGCAATTGACAAAGGTTAGGATGGCCGCTGAGATCGTGATGCGTGGAGGCAAACAACTTGGATTTGCTTTCAATTATTCATCGCAATTGTACAACGGGGCCGAAATTTCGGCCTTGCGAGGGGTGATGAGTGGCTTGGAGTGCGAAGACTGGGAAACTGGAAAAACTCTGGGTATGTCCTGGGAATCTGGCAAAAGACCCGCCTGTCGAACGCATGCCTCCAGCTGGACCAATAAAGGCAAATAAAAATAAACATAAAGCATCATCATCGTCTGGATGGTTTTCTACCACATTGGGGGAGGCAAAAAACTTATCAAACACACAAATTAGGAGTTTTTCCACATCCCAGCGAGACGACAAGAGGCTATAAACTTTTATAGAAAAAGGAAGAGAAGAAAACGTATAGAAAACACGAGTCGCCAACATGCCAACGAAATCTCAATAAAGCAGTCCAAACAAACGGACCCAGCCAGTCAGTGGCATCGTTGGCAAGTAATTAATCTTCGAATTGTTATGGTGCGTTTTTGATGGTCCCTTTGTTTCGCTCCCAGCTGCCAAACCGGGGCAAGGGTCTTAAAACACACACACACACACACACACACACACAGGGACAGGGGCAACGGGCAAAGTGTCACGACGCAATAAATCCGGCTAGAGGCAGGACAACCGCGCCATCTTTTACAACACCGAGTCCGCCGCAGGCCTATAGGCGGACTGGAGTCAGCGTCGGGAGGATTCTCATTAAAATTGAATTCAGATGTTTGCTACCGTGTTGCGTTCCTTGCTGTGCGCGTTCCATGAAACGGCGGTGCGTAATGATATGGAGCTACTTTTTTAATCACACGCCTAAATGCACACGCAACAACCGCAAGGACGGATGCGCGGTCCGCCATGACCAGGATGTCAGGGTGTACCGCGCCGGTCACCCAATCGGTGGATGATTGTTTTTCCACCCGTTCATTTTCCGACGTGAAGAGTGGATGCAGCTGGTCCAGGGGACGATTACATGTGGACCGCTTTGTTTGTGTGTCATGGAATACGTATGGGTGCAAGGAAAATAAAGATGAAGCACGAGATGAGTGCACTCGAGCCCGATTGCCGGAAAATCTGCTGCAAGGCTGAGCATTTTCGTTTTCATGTTTTGGTGACGAGAACGCCGGCAACAAAGGATAGGTATTGAGGAGTAAATATTTTTACTTGACCTAATGTAAGCCATTCGGCGTTGAAGAAATAATTTAAAGGACTCTCCGGGCCAACTTTCAGATGATCGTTTTATAAAAGATTCACGCACAAATTGTTGGAAATATCGTGGCATGATTTTTGAATTCCAGCTCATACTTTGTTACTGCAAATATGGAATGGTTCCTTTAATGATTGTTTTCATGCGTGTAAAATACTACGCATTAGTATTCGCATTAGTGCGTGTAAAATAATTTAAATGCGTATTGTTATTGCTGTTGCTTACTAGAGTCGAAGAAGCCACCTTGGTAAACATTATTTAATATTTTTTTTAAATTAACTTCAAACTCCAATCGTCACGTAACGTGCATAAAATTGATCTGCATAAGGGGACACATTTGTGAGCGACTGCTTTTCTTCTATTTCTTCTATTTTACGGTATCAAACACAGTTTGTATGAAACAGAGAATTCTAATCCAAACATCTCGATGATCGAACTATTGAAAATTGCCCGAGTGAAAGAAGGTAGTGGAAAGCAAGACAAAGAAAGAGAGCGAGCTAGGGAGCAATAAAATAGAGGCATCCTAGCAGCGACCACATGTTTCCCCTGAAGACATTTCCCGGCGTGATCGGTACCTTAAAATAAACAGCCATCATTCCGGCGGTTCTGTTTTTATTGGATTGTCGGTTTGGTGTAAACCCTGCGCCCCCGGGCAAGACGGGATTTGTTTTTCTTAATTACAAACTACTTAGACGATCGATTGTTTTGCCTCCGGATTTTGACAGCCGTCAGCGGCGAGCGCAGCACTTGAAAACGATCGCTCGTTCGTGAGGGATTTCGTGCGTGCTTTCTGGCGATCGGCGTGATCGAATGCCGTTTGCGGCACTGCTCCCACTGCAGCCATTTGTCTTTCCAATTGAACTTGGCGACTCGGAGCGCCGGACTGTAGTGGTCAGTCAATTTCGGGGGAGCCGTGGCGATAAATTAAGTTCGCTTCCACGCCGGGGTCGAACTTCTTGAGGATCGGAGCCCGGTAGATGAAATAAATCATTTCCTTAATTTTTGTTTGTCATTTGTCACCACACCACAGATTTTCCGTCCGTTCGTAGGAGCGTCAGGGAGCAAGGGATGCTGTGAAGGCCACCGGAAAGAACATAATCTCACGTTTGTCACCGTCTTCGCCTTCCTCCTCTTTCCACCGATCCCTCCTCTGATGTGATGCCGCTCCTGCTTCTGCTCCGCTTCTGATGGGTTTTTGATGCGGTGAACGGTGGAAAAACTATCCAAATTAAGTGCGGCTACAACTACCAACACATCGCACTCCTCCCACATTACAGCCGCTTCTCGAAACCAGTAACGAGCGCCAGCGTGACAAACCGTTGCGGTGGTAGAAAGAAATGAATTATGGCCTCGTTCGGTCGTTAAACGGAGGCAGCGCTTCAATGGGCCGCCGGCTGGGAAACGGGAAAGCGATCCGAACGGGGTTTCCCATCGGGAAACAGGTGTTACGCGTAACAAGGTTAGAAGTGTGCCGTTGGTTTATGTTGCTGTGTTTGTGTGTGCGTGCGCCTTACCATGAGCAGGCCAATCGAGTACCGGAGTGTGGTTGGTGATGGTCGGGGGAAAACTCGGGCGGAAAAATGCTGAATGCAGAGTGGAGCCGGATTTCCTGGGAAAGCCCTTTCGATTGCGGCGGTGTCTGACCTGTAACGATTGGCTTTTAATGTGTTTGATGATTGGCTGACCATTTTGTTACCGTTTTTATCTTAATGAATGGCTTTATGGCATAATTTTTTCAACGAAATTCTGTGTCTTTGATGAACGCTCTAGCCGATATAATATGCATTAACCTTTGTGCTTGCAATGTTTTAAACCTTTTGCAATGAGTTCATTAAATTCCTTAATCAAAAGGTCCAATTTCTGTTTGATATCGATCGTTCTAGTTAGGCAGCAATAATTTCTTTTGTTCAAACATTCGGAGGGCTCCTTTTATTACAATAAGCCTTGGCAAAGATAGCGTTATCTTTGTATTATTCACTCGTTCCAAGACCCAGCAATAGCTTAACCGTGAGAGGAAAAAAAAAAAAAACCGAACTGTAACGGAAGTCCGCCAACCGACACCATGTAATTACGGTGATGAACTCCGGTGAATGGAGCTGCAGGAACCACAGTTAACCTTGGCCCCCATGCAAACGGTAATGGATGGCCCGGAGCGACCGAACCGATTACTACCAGCGTGTGCCGTACACATCAGCGGACATTAACAGCTGCGTTTGTCGTGCCATCCAATCCTTCGCCGGAAAAGGAATGCACTTTTTTCCTGCTGTGGGAGCTTGGTTGTGTTTCCTTACGCACTTCCTACCGCGGGCACCGAAGAGGTTGGGCTGCGGGCGACGCGCATTTCCCGGGAGCGGCAAATCGACGAAACAGCGCATTCGGAAAATGGCTCGCAGCTCGGAAAAAGCGAACGACGCCGTCGGAAACTCGGGAAAACTCGGCACAATCCGGGACGGGTCGGGAAAATGTGTTTGCCATCAAATTTCCCCGAACGCGGCCCGAAAGGGCCTGCGCGTAACGCACGGTAACGCTCTGCCCTCGCCGAACGTGCGCTCGTGCTGCGTTCGTGTGCCGGTTCGGGGTATTCGGTCGCGGGACGAACCCACGCGATGCTGCCCCGAACGTGACGCCTTCGCAGGCATATGTGCCCGTGTACCGGCCCGTGTACCGTGGCCCAAGCGAGCTAGAAGCGTGTCGCATATCGGACGTGCAGGACGTGCGCGCGTGTGAAGTGTGTTCGTTCGTTCGTTCGTGAGGGCGTGAGTTTCACTTTTCCCGTTGTTCCGGCGAGCGCGTGTGTTTCTGGAGCGTACGGAGTTCACCGTCACAGTGTTCCCAAAAAACGGAGCCATCGGAGTCGTTGGCGTGTGCTGTAATCCTTTGCCCGGGTCAGTGGTGTTTTGGTTGTGTTGTTGTGTTGTTGTGGTTTTTGCGGACAGTAATGCTTTGTGTCAAAGCAAAGGCTCCATCGGTGGAATCGGGAGATGTGTCCTAGGCCCTAGATCCACGCTACGAATCCCAGGACAGGGACGTCGTGTAACGTAACCGGCTGTCAGGGCGGCTTAGTGTGTGACAGTTTAATTTCAGGCGCTGCAAATCAGTCCAGCGGGTAGCGCAAGCGTAAGGCTCCTGACGCCCAATCCACAGCAAATCCTTCCGGGAGCCCGATGATGGATGCTCCATTCCGTCACGGAAGCTGTGCAGTGCTCGGCGTTTCCTGATCCGACGCACGCGATAGGGAAAGAAACGGCAAATCACAATTACGAACCCATTCACACAAATCCGGGGTTTGATCGGGACATCTGCAAAGGCAAACTACTCCTTCCTCCGGCTGCAGTTTGTTTCCCAAAAAACATACACACATTTAAAAAAAACCCCTTTCCATACGAGAAGGCGCTGGCCAGGGCAGCGGAAGAGCAGGGGGGGGGGGGGCACCGTTCCGATGCAGCCAGCTTTTCAATAAATAATGCTTAATTATTCTGCACAATTTATTCAATGGAATGGTTAGCGGGTGAATGAATCCATTTAAAATTTTATAATAATGTAGATTTATGGAATCAACATCGCTGCACACAAACACATTCGGCCTGGGATGGGTCAAAGGGCGAGGGAGAGAGTGAGGGACAGAGCAAGTGCGTCGCTATAGTCGCAACGATTCGTTGGCATTTGCTGCTGCATCCGCGGATTCCGCCGATTCGTTGGCGCCTTTCCCGGAAGTGCGGTCCGGTGCGTGAAAAAGTGGTGTGAAATAAATGGCGAAAGTGACCGGCGAGAGGCAAAGGAAGGAAGAAAAAATACATAGCAAAATACCACAACCGTGTGGTAGGATGTGCGAGTGCTAGAGGCCGAGGAATTATTAAACCCGACACAAAGTCGTCCCCGGGGAGAAGCAATAAGAATGCAGAGTGATATTTAACCGACGGTCAGTGGCGTACACGCGTCGTGCCGTTGGCAACTGGCAAGAATCGGTGGTGCCAAATGTGTGGTGAAAGGAAAATGAAGAAAAATCGGGCCAGACGGTGAATAAAATCAATGGCAACAACAACTCCAAACAAAAAAACGCACCGGGCAATTTGTATGCCAGCATCAAGGCACAGGCGTGCCAAGCGTGCATCATTTCCGTCCCGAAAAATCCTAGCGCGAGCCGGGGCGGGAAGGCGGTGTGCGAAGCCGGGTTCTTGCCTGCAACGGCACCCAGTCCAGCGGAAGCTGACGGAAGCATCGCCGACACGGCATTCGCAGGTACGGTCAGCCGAGGTGACAATGGTGGGAAAATGGAAAATAATGAAAAATTGATTGATAATTATCGAGCGTATTCATGGAGTGCGCCGGTGCAGTCGAAGGGGCAGGTCGACGGGGTGATCAGGTGGAGGAGAGCATGCTTTTTAACACAAATTACATTCGAGCTGTTCATATATATTGATATTGGAGACATTAATGAGCTTTCTTTTTCGTGTCCGGCGTGTTGCGAAATGATTCAAAGAAAATATTTTTAAGCCAGAAAAATGAATCTGGCAACTACAAAAAATCAAGATATTTAACGTTTTAATGTATTTTGTATCGAGCATAAACATTTGAGAAACTTTGCAATTTCATTTGAATAATCAACTATTTATTGGGAATTTGGCTAAGCATGGACCATTTCAGTTGCAAAATCCTTCGCTAAACTTTTCTCATTACATTTGGCTGGAATTTGGCGCAACAGCCAAGTAGCGTACGTCAAATATATTCTCTTGGTTGGCATTTGTGAAATCAAATATTCAACGATAATCCCTGGAATGCTCTTGCTGCTGTGGAAAGCTTTCCCAGCTCCCCAGGAATGTTGTGATTTTATTTATTTTTTCCTTTCCCGATTGGCTTACATCGTCGCTAGAAAGGCTCATCAATAATTCTCAAAAGACGTTGCTCTGAAGGAATGTTGTTAAATTACACCATTTAATGAAAATTTCACCAATGTAAATGAGCTTTGAGTGGTTATCATCAGTACGTTTTAGATTTTTGCACTGATTTTGCTCATCCTACAACCTCGGTTGAAGGGATGACGTGCATACACATATTCACTGATTTTATGCCATCCGAACTACAGCCGGTAAATGGAAGGACCTTTTTTCCCGGCCCATCCGTTCCCATCGTTAAACCATTTGAAATCCTTATTTACAGGCCGAACGGCTTCCCCGTCTGTACATTATAACTTGTCGCTTTTTACTGGCTGCCAATCGACCATCAGACGTGCCGGCTTAGGATCTCCCGTAGTCCATTTGGGTTTCTTCTTCTTTTGTTTATTTTTTCGCTCGAAATTGTTGTTTCGGAACCATTCAGAGTCCCTAACGGCTTCTACCTACACGAACGTACGCTGGAGCAAGAAAACAAAAAAGCAGAAAAAACACCCACCGGTAAACACGGTAAGAAAAATTGGAAACGGGAGAAAAAAATGGGCAAACGCAAGCTAAATCATAGAAAATACATCCGGTGGCAGAAGTCACGGGGCCAGGCACACTTACTTTACTTTTTTATCACCATCGCGTCCGTTCGCTTCAAAACGGAAGCATGCAACAACAACACACACACCAAAATGAAGGAGCGAAATAAAATAAACAACGGCGAGCCGTTATCCTTTCGCTCCCTTCCCTGTCTTTGCTCCGGGGAGAAATGGGTAGATGGGAAGAAAGAGGCAGAAGGGGTGGAGGGGGAGCGTGTAGAGGAATGCCAAATCTGGAAACCAACCGCACAAACGACACCGAACAGTGACGCCAGTGTCTGCCTGGCGCAAAAAAGGGCCTGGGCGCGGTCGGGGGTTGGGAGGGACTATGCTGTGCTTACATTTTTGCTGCTCCTTTCAACTTGCGGCACGTTCTTTTCCCCTTTCGCCTTTTTGCGCCGCATACCGGGAGCCACTTGAAATCCGGCCACACACCCTCCTTTCCCCCTGCGCTGGCACGTTTTCGAGAGTACAAGAACTCTTTCCGGCCTTTGAAGCCGGCTCCAGAATGTAATAAATCTTTAATGAAGCCTCCTCACGGATTCCCCAGCTCCGTGCCGTGCTTGACGTTGTTCACGCGGGACGTGCGACAGGAGCGGCATCTCTACAGGGTTCCGGGAGGGACCGAGGAGTTGCTTTTGATAAAAATCAGTCTGCCGGTATTAATTTTTTGCTCATTTCGCATCCTCCATGGATGCGCACAAAGTGTCTTATTGTGCACAGGGGTGTATGTTGGCGGCAGCATGTGGCAACTATTTCTCTCTGTCCGATCTTGTGTGTTCAGGGGGGTTTTTTTGTTGTTGCTAATTTCTTTTCCGCTGCCCCGACGGGCATTTTAACATTAGGGCACTCGGACCCTAGACAAGCGGTCCGTTTTCAAGACGAGCGGCTTGTGTGTTGTTGCTTTGCGTAAACCTTTTTTTTTTTATTTGAACGGATGAAATTGAATCCCTCCCCGTTTGCCAATTCCTGGAAAGAAATTCTTTTTTGTCGCTCCACTTAAATTTGTAAAGCCCTTGAGTTTAGATGTAATTGATCAAGTGGAAACTACGAACTCCTAGATGGATAATGGAGAACTGTTGTTTTCCGAACGAAGGAGCGAATTTATGCATAATTATCTACAAACGAGTTGTGAGATGCCAAACAACTCCAGGAAATTTTTTCCACCAAATCATACGTTTATCGTGTGGAGGATTCTGTTTTCCGTAAGCACGATTACCGTTTATCCTACCACGAACTAGGGATTTTTTTCTTTTCACGGAACGTCCCGTTGTGTGGCGGAAAATTCATGCAACGTGCTCCCGGGCCTGCAGTGGAATGTTTCATCATCCGGGCCACTCACGGGAACGTGGGCGTGGGATGTTTCCTGGGGTGGTCAACCGCGGAAAATCATCGTCGTGATAACGTCCTTTACGCTTCCGGTATCGGGATTTTAATATTAAAATTCCGGTGGAAAGCGGACAAAAACTACAATGTTACTTGCCATCGAAATCCTGCTTCTTCGTTGGGGACCGGGTGGAAAAAAAGGGGAACCATGCAGAATTGCAACAAACACACACACACACACACACACACACACACACGCAGACAAAGACTCGATTGTGCATGACCGCGGGAAAAATTGCAATGATCGAACGTGTCCTTGATGTTTTTCGTTCCAGGAAAAAGAAAACAAGTACGCAGATCATCTCCGTCAAGCGACAAGCGGGTGGAATTTAATTGAAATACTTTTAAACACGCACAGTATGCACTCGTGACAAGCTGCGGCACGAACGGCAGTGTTGCCGGGTGTTGCCATAAGACATTGTGATTACATGCGTGGATTATTAAATTTCCGTTTAAATGGTTTGAGCAACGGCTTTCGTTGCAATATGTGCACGAGAACACCAAGCGTCTCCATCAAGGGGCGCATTTGATATTTATTTGCCGTTGCAAACTACAATTGTATTAACTTTGTCATTTGCGAGGAATTTTAATTCTTTTCCCAGCCTTTTTTCGCGTTGAAAATTTTTAAATGGATGTGAAGAACAACTGGTTATTGCAATATTTGCAAGAATGAATTTATGGTGCTCCTTGGTAAAATGGTAAAAAGGCCCCTTCGGAACTTCATTCCAACCATGGGCTGCCGATCGAGTCCACCCGAGCGCGATAAGAAAGCCCGTGATGATTGAGTGAGAAACTATGGACAAACATATTCTCCACCACCGACGACCACCACAATCGGTCCGTTTCGATCTAGGGCGGACGGTTGGAGCAATTGCTGAACCGCAATGCATCATTAAGATTAAGCTCAAGGGGACGACACCCCCGATCGACGGCAGGGACGGACGGACATCGATTAAAAGATAAATCTTTCCGATCAGTGCCACTTCAGCGCGGTTGGGCGGCGGCCAAACGGTTCGGAGCGTGCGGGACGAAGGAACAAACTGCAAATAAGTAAAAAAAAAAGAACTGAACTGAATTGTGGTTTTTGTGCCCGGGCTGCTGCTCGTGTGTGCAAGGGCTAGCCTTTATCCTCCGCCCGGCATCGGGCTGGAGCCAGTCGGCACCAGTGTTCCGGTCCATTTGTCGCTGATGCTGCAACTGCCACCGTTGCCTTGCCTGGGTACAGCACGGTGATCCCCCTCGGGGATGATTATGGAGTCCAGAAGGGGGAGGGAAGGAGTGAAAAACCATGAAGAAACGTCACACACAAGAAACGGAGCAACAACATTTATGCTAAAATATACAAGCTCCCAGAGCGGACCGTGCGCGAGCCGTTAAGATAGCAGCAGGTCTCGGGGCACACCCGAGGAGCCGAAAGGAAGACATCAGCATCCTACCCAGGGTCCCCCTCGAACGAGCGATCCCCGGAGAGGAATCATCCACCGACCAACCCTCCCATCCCCACACACCCCACGTTCTCGGTGCGGGCAACGTACAACGTTCTGATTATTTATGAAATATGTGTGCGGTTTGCGTCCACCCGGAACGAGGTTCGGATGCGGGCTCGTCTTCCCGGAACGTTTCGAGCCGTACCACAAACGAAACCAGCAAGCAAAAACCGAAAAGAAAAAAAGAAAAAACGGAAAGAGTCACAGCTCGGAACACAGAAACATGGAAATGAAGTGCAAGGGCAGCCCGCGCAAGGTACGACGAGACCGACGAGAGCAGGGCCAAAGGGGGAAAGTTGCGAGAGTGCCGACAGTACGGTTCATTCATAATTTACTGCCACCGGCGGGCTGCTTGCCGTTTGGAGTAAATTCAATTAGAAGCCAAAAAGGTGGGACGCAGAGGACGACGGCGATCCTCCGGGCGACACAGTTTTGCGCTCGAGCAGGACACAACATCGGCACCGAGCGATCTAACAGCGACACCGAACGAAAAAAGGACACTTTCGCCCTACCGAGACTGTCGATGGCGGCATGCCTCCCTAACTAATAGCAGGCCGGATTATGTTTAATGGATCGTTTGAGGCAACGCCGGAAAATATAAGCCGAAACGAGCTGTGTGTGTGTGTGTGTGTGCACCCGTCTGTTTGTCAGTCCCCGAGCGCCAATTGTCGTATGCAAACCGTGGCGGCACGCTGAAATAAGGGTTTCAATCAATTTAGAACCGCTTTTCCGGGGGAACCAGGGGGAACCGGGGAGTTGCTCTCCGGGGAGCGATTCTGGCATTCAATTGTCGAATTCCGATTGGAGGCGGCTTTTGATCCGCTCGCTTTGAGCAAGGACAATCCCAAAGGTGTCCGTCCAAAGTGGTTCTTGTCGCTACGCTCTCGCAGAAGGTTGGTAAAGGAAGTAGAGGGAAACAGGTGAGAAGTTGTTAGTTGATTTCGATAAAGGGATTCGGGGTATTTTCCGAGCTAAGGAACACATTTAAAGAAAGTTGAAATGAAAAGGGACATCTTTTCCGGTTGACAACGGAGCGTAGAATTCCTCCTTACTCGAAAAAAAAGGATTAAAAGAAAATGGAAATGTTCCCGGATCGAAGGAGTTGGCATCATCGAGGGAAACGTTTGGCTCCTCCCACGAAACCCCTGGGCAGCTGGATCGTTGCCCATCGTCGCTCGGGCGTCCAGCAAGCAGTGAGTCGAGCGAGTCTATTTATGTAGCCATTTATATTCGAACTGTCCAATACACGGTTTATATTTTATTCATCGATGGACATTGAACATTCCAAACACCGCACCATCCCGCGAGCGAATTCTGCCCGGGGACCGATTGCCCAGCGGAGTTTTCTTTCCATTTTCACATCCTCTTGCTTCCTCTTCCGCTGGCAATTCCGAACACTCGTACCGGAAACGGTCGCCGAAACCGAGGGGGAAACATCATTGCTCGATGGCGTGCGATGTCGGTGCGGAATGGGAGGAAGGGGGGGGGGGGAGAGTGGATAGGACATACTACAAATGACAGCAGACGGCCACCGGGCGTACGCCCTGCAATGGACAACCCGTACCACTGGGTGAGCTATAGCTGGCTTGGCATGCTTTCCGTCCCAAAGGGGATAGGGTGTACACTTTGCACTGATTTTCCACGTTGTAAAATTAGCTTCTCCGTTTTCCACCCGACATTGTCGTCATCGCTTTGGCCACCAAAGCATTCGCCAAAGGATGCCGGGAAAAAAACTAGCAAAGACACTAGTGCTCCACTATCCATGGTTCTTTTCTGCTGAAGATCCGTCTTTCGTCCCCCTTCATTCCTTCACTCCGTCTTAGAGCGTGCGTCCAGCGGCGAGGATGGAATATTTAACAACTGCTTCCCACAAATCTCCTTCCCCCCCGCCCCCGCCATCGTGGGTTTGATTTGAAACCCGGTGGCGAGATTTTTCTCACGCTGCATCTTCACGATGGCCGGTCCGCACCGACGCTGCTGGTGACATTCCTGTCAGGGAGGCGGTTGCATCTCGTGCATATTGAAAATCTATATCGATTTGCATTTTGCATTTTTGCATGCGGCTTGCGACAGGCGGCGGCGTACGTCACTGTTTCGTTAAATGGCACCCGCTCGTGATTTCTTTCATTTTGTTTTTGCAAGCCTCGTGTCTCGAGTTTGCTCGTTTTAGTTTTTTTTTGCTCGCCAGTGACACCGTCGTTATGGTGGAACGATTCGATTTTCGTCGTCATCAGGATGACGGGAAGGACTTGCGAAAGCATAAATAAATTATTCGGATGGAAGCTGTGTTTCCGGTGAAATTAAGATGTTGAATTAGGGAATACGGAACGAGCCACGTTGGATGTTGAGCCATAAAATGAGAGTCCTTAAAAACTTTATTTACGAGAAAATTAATCTGAAGGTTGACATGGCAATAGGGGAAAGTGTGGCAATATGCACCGGTGGAGCAAAATGCACCGGCATGTTTTTGGCTGAATTATGCAATTTAAAAATAAATGAATCAATGAAATTTGTTCGTTTGCGTGTCTAATACATCCTTTGTGAATTTCATGACTCTGCATTAACACTAGCAAGAGAAAACGAGATAAAACATATTGTGTCTGAAATCATGTAAGATTTCGGTGTAGTGTCTTAAGATATTATAAGTGTAGAAATGAAATATTTCAAAAAAGCAGACATTCATAAGGTACCTGAATATGTAATTTCACGAATGCTGAAGAAATTTTCGCTACAAAATGCTTGAATTTTATATTTGAGACAATACTTGAACTTCTCTCAGTATGTGGTAATATGCCCCGGCTTGAGTGGGGCAAAATGCACTGACGTTCAAAGTGTAAACAAAGGGGCAAAATGCACCGTCAAAACAAAGCTACTCACGGGTTTGCACTTGCCACCTTCATAAGCCACACGTTATTGATTTTCATACGTTTTATATTGAACACGTATTAAAAAATTTCAAACAAAATTGACATTTCCTTTGGTTTTGTTCTTCATTTTACTAAATTTCATATGATTATCAACTGTGTTTTCATATCGTAGATCTACAGCAAGGTTGTTGTACTTGCAAGTTTTATTGAAAAACGTCAAAGTTCTGTTTGTTTTGGATCGTATTGGCACATGTTTACATCGATGCATTTTGCCCCACCGTTCGGGCCATTTTGTCCCACATTGTCAAAGGCGCATAAAAAAGAAGGGTCTTCAAAAACCTTATCTAACTAAAAATGGATAGTTTTGATATTACTTTTGGCATTTTTAGTTGATAGAAAAGATGTTAAGGAATCGAACTATGCTAAATTTAGATTTTTTGCTTGAATGGATTGCGAGAAATAATTTGTTTTGCTTAAGGGGTGCGTATTGCCTCACCTTACCCTACATTGCTTTAATCACTCCGGAGAGTAGATTACATATAAGTATACTTATTACATCTTCTAATCATTTTGGAACCTTAGCAGTATGAACAAATATGCTGCATCTTTTGTCTTTTCACACCACTATCATGAATCCTCTTTTTAAAGAAAGTTAAGCTTTTCAAGCGGATGTTTTTTAAAACTGTTTCATTACGTTACAAAGACTTGATTTTTTTCCAAAATTATTCCATCCACACGATCTCTTTTATAAGGTGTGAGTTAACGTGTTAAATCAGTCCTGATGGAATGACCTGATCTGGCATGTTTGCTATGGGAATCAGGATAATGCTTTGAGTTCCCCCCGGTTCAGGTCTTTGTCCGGGCCCTACTTTGTACCTTGTGTACTTGAACGTTGGATGATAATTAATGAGCAACGTTTCAAATGATGACAGCGAGTACATCACTTACGTTAGGAGCGTTCCCGAACGATAGCCTTTATTGTTTTCAACGCCTGTCAGTTGCACGAAATCGCACAAAGCCCATAAATATGATTTCAAAGTGACCACATGCACATGCGAAAGAGCGGTACGCACAAAATGGGGCCAGCCAAAAACTCGGCGTTTAATCACGAAAAAAAAATGGCCGCTCTCGCCGGACAAACGGCACCAGTTTGAATTAAATTTAATTTCCACCACCGACATGTGCACAATTAACAGCCGACTTTTGGCGTAAAAATGCCTTCGGGGCGACCGTGGTGGCTCCAAAGGTTAGCGGAAAGCCAACAAAAAAAAAAAAAAAGGTGAACTGTTGTGATTTATATCTACACTGTATCAAATTAGCTGCGAGCTACACGCGGTACACACCGATAAGCTTCACACGCTGGATGTGTTTGGGTACGTGTGGGCCAGTGTTATCTGTTTCGTGGTGAAATTGTTCGTGTTGTTTCTAATTAAGTTCATGTTATGTTTTACGGTGCTCTTCATGCACACAGCATCGGGTTCGCTTCGGCGACATGATGAGCGTTGGGGCATGTTGGGGTTGGAAAATTATGATTTTTCTAACCCAGATTAGCTGCAGCAAAAGTATGCCGACGGTGAACCTATCGCAAATCTCTTCGAGCGTTGTTTTAACTGAAAACAGAAAACTCTACACTTGAGCAGATTGCGTGAAATTTGCGGTAAAACAAGCGATGTACTGTTTCAATGGCAACAAAATGGCAACGGAATAAAAGAACGAGTTAGCATAACAGATTTTTCAACTGTTGCTTCTAAACTAAATGGCAAAACCGTCCAAAAAGAGGAGAATGGTGAAATATAGTACAATTTTATCTATTACAAATCAATGGAAAACAAAATGTGACTTTGTGGAACTTAACAGTTTCAGTCAGATCAAGGCACAAAGTGGTACTAAAAGCTCGAAGTGTGTCCATTGATTAGAATTTACTGAAACGTTCTCTTTTTACCTCTCAATTGGCTACGCGGATGCGGCTATCAAGAGCCATCCATATTTCATATTCGGATTCCCTACTTTGTTCTCTAATCGTCATTGCTGGAGCTGGAGAGTATCGGAGCTTGTCCTCACTGCACTCAAATGGCGCAGAACACATAAATCCCACAGCGATCCATTTTTCCTAATCCAATTTTCCCAGGCAAAAGTTCTGGGTTTCGGAGTGTTTGATGTGCAAAAAGAGTGCTGTTTGATGTCGCTCGTTCTACATGGATTTAATTATTATAATCATGTTAAACTAATGGAAACAAGCGTAATGCACCCCGTGCACGGAACCATTTGCATTTTATGCACATGCAAAGTGGTGTCATTTTTTTTTCTCTCCAAATGTTGCATCCAAATGAGAGTAAAATCGGCTGCAAAAGGCAACACTCTGGCGTACCACCGAACGTGAAATTAAACGGAGGTAACATGAGTGGTCGGTCAAGCGGGCGATAGAGGGCGATTGAAGGAGACTAAAAGCGCGTGGAAACCCGAGGCTGCCGGGCGGAAAAGTGGAGAACACCCTCGCGCTCACTTCGCAAAACCGTTTGCACCGGCATCAAATACTACAAATGGTTTCAATTAAAAGCGGTAATATAAACAAACATCACAAAATTGATCTATCCCCCCGCGATCGCCTCTCCTCATCGCCGCGGCCCGTGATGCTCTTGGTGTGTGTGTGCGTGTGTTTTATTTTTATTTCTTTTCGTTTAATTTTAATGCTCAACATAAACGGCGCATACCGGTGCCATATTGTACCGCGGTTCGCGTGTGTCTGTGTGGTGTTGCGTTTGCGGCACCCACATTCGGGAGCCACTTGGCTCCGGCCAAGGGGCACTAAACTCGATGGGTTTTCCCTGTTTTTCCTTTTTTCTTTTTTCTGCTGCGCATTTGTTGTTATTGTTGTTGATGGTTTCCTCTGACTCGGGAGCAGATTTCCATTTGCTGCCATGCGGTCGGGCAAATAAAACAATCCTATTCCAACAAATAAAAAGGGAAAACATAACAGGAACAGGGCGGGCAAGCGAGGGGACGGTAAAACATCAATGTCCCACGGATCGATGGTGGCGTCCGGCGGTCGTGGCGAAGTGTTTACGCGTTCATCTGTGGGTGATATTTGATAGCATTAACGGTCATAATTCAATATCGACACCGAGTGGTCCCATTCGGCGCGGGACGGTGGGAATGGGAAAATTTTAAACGAATTTCCCCTCGTCGGTTGGAGTGTTGTTTTATTTAGACTGCAGGCGGGCGGCGGGTTGATTATCGAGTTAAAATCATATTAAAATCTAAACCCGCCCGACTCCACGTACGGGCACGTAACGAGCCGCTTACACTTTGTTAGCCCGGCAAAAGTTTGCATAAATAATGTACGTTAATGGCGAGTGTGTGTGTGTGTTTTTTTAAATCTTATTACTGAACCCATGCGGGTAACGTTGTTACCGGTTGCAGGCAGTTGCTAAGCGTTTACGTAGCCCTTCGGCAAAAAGGGTTCGCACTAAAACAACGATGCTTCGAGGCGATCCACTTCAGGAACGTTGCACCCGGATCGGATAACTTAATTGGGTATGCACGGTGCGCAGTTTCCGTTCCTGATGAAAATTTTATTAAACCCGGTTCCCCTTTCCGGAGCGGAAAGCTTCCCGATCGCGGTCGAGTCGATCGGGAAACTTTTCTATTGACTCCTTTTTAATTTATCTGCGGAGCGCAGCCAATAGGTCAGCCAAGCTGAGGATCTTCCAGAAAGAGACGGAAAGGCGAAAACTAACTTCGGCAACAAGTAACTTCTTGGGTTGGCCGTCGCGAAAGTGGTTCATTAGTGCGGTCCGGGAGCCTTCTTGACTTCTAGGAGTGAACATAAATCTGCATTCAACGCTCCGTATTTCTTATTACCGGAATTATTATCGGCTGCTTGAGACGCCAGCTCACGGTGAGTTGGTGGAAATAGCACCTGGGAAGCAAGGAAGTCGAAGGAAGGAGTTTCGTCCGGACGGACAGGCGGACATCTGTTCGCTGATGTTGAGCTAGCCAGCTTTTCTTTAATCTTCTGAACATCCGACCGGGTGAGACGCAACTTTGCTAATTTGCTCTGGAGAATCTTTTTTTTCCCCGGGAGAATATCTTAGAGACGAAGCCAATATTTTGTCGATTCAAAGCATTGGTTGTATGTGAAGTTGGAGTGCTTTCAGTTGAAAACAAACACACGCAAACAGTTTCAACAAGTTCGACTTCAAATCCTTACACCAAAGAGGCGTTTAATATTATAATGGCAGCCTTTCGAGACCTGCAAAAGGTGTTGTAAATAATTCCTGATACGGCTGAACTTGAAAATAAAAGTTCTTGCACCCATCGCTTCAGCACAATTAAACGAACACAAAGGAAGAAAAGGAACGGAAATGCCTTTTTGAAAAGGACCAAACCCGTTGATCAACGATAGGATTAAAGCATTACTCGTACCTTCCCCTTTGCTGTGCCTGGTTGAACTGGTTCGCAATGCGCCATAGTTCCCTTCGCTACTCTACCGTTTGCTGCACTTGATCGTTCAAACTGTATCTACGGTTTGGCGCCTGGAATTATGATTTCTCGCTCCTTTGGCCCGGCCACCCCTTCGAGGGCTCTCCCTGTCCGGGGTCGTTTTGTGTTTGAAAATAAATTTTAATTAATGTGCGAAGAGAAAACTTTTTAATCCCCGACACGAAGGTCGTGTCGAAATGGACTGGGTCGCACTTGCCGCCGGCGGTCATACGGCTTCGGAGCAGATTTTCCGAGTTCCCCCTTTAGTGCTTCCGCAGCCGTTGTTTTTGCACCAATTTTCCTCAGTTTGTTTTTATGTATGTTGGTTTTTTTGGTTTTGCTCTGGCCGGGTTTCTCTGCTCCAGTCGGTTGAACGGTTGAACACTCTCGCCCTTGATTGAACTGTCATTTTTCTACCTACCGGCCCCAGGGCTGGTTTCAATTTAGTCGACGAGGGCGCGGCTTAAAAGTGTTGCCGGCAAACGGTCGGGCGGGATGGAACGAGCTGGCGAACCTTTTGAACCTTTTTTTCCCGATGATTGACTGCTGTCTTGTTGGGGGAAAGGAGCACCTACTGGCCAGATTAATAAGAATGCTAATGAGATCGCCCGGAATCAATCTGTCTGTTTTTGAGGGGTGGGAAGGGAAATTAATATGATCAGCTTCGTTTGTCGTCCATGGGCGCTGCCGACAGACATATGGTTTTCCTTGTGCTGTTCACTACCGTTCTCTAATATTTATATTAACATAAAAGCACCAGGAATGTTCATTCCTTCCTTCCTTCTTCTACTCGCCTGTGGTTTGTTTCAATATTTTCCCCATTTGCACCGCACGAGTCGGGTCGGCTTTTCCTGGGGCGGTGAAAAATTAACGCTGTGTGTTTGCGCCTTTCATGTTCGGCATCGGCTTGGCACGCGCGATGTGGCGTTCACGAATAATTTGTTCCCCAAGTCATCGCATTCATGAGCCGTCATTTATCAATCGAAACCATCGGCAGCGCGGCCTGTCGCCTGTCCTTTCCTGCTTTCGCGTGCGCGTGTGTGAATTTCTTCGATCGTTCGACTTGTTTCGACTCGCCGAAGCGCATTTCGACGCGGGCGGCCATATGTAGGAGCGCTTACACACGTACAGGATAATCAAATCTATATTTTTCTTACGCTTTCCCATTTGCGCCACACCAAACGGTGACCGCACGCTGAAAGTGGTGCGGTTTCCCACAGCGGGCGGAAAATGTAGTCAGTCGCATTGAGGGAAAAACGACGATGGTTGTGTACGATCTATAGCGCTTCTTAACAAGTTTCCTTTGTTCTATTTTCCCGTTACTTACAGTTCTACGCTCAGAAAAGGAGAATAAATAATGAAACATGCTGTTAGCTAATCAACGATATTTTTGAGTTTTAATATACCTGTTATGTGTTATCTTAAATGTTTTGAAAAAAAAAGAAAAGTGATTTAAAAATATTTAATTTTAATACGAATAATGATAAAGACAATAAAATAGGCTTCCAACTCCGTACTGGGAATGGTTTTATGTTTTTAAATCAATAATTTGCATGACAAAATTACAGCCGCAGCACGCGAACAGAAGTTTAAAATCGGCACACGAAAAAAAAAAGGTTCTTGAAACAGCCTAGTGCAGCATCCCTTTCATGTTTAACCTGGTTCTACCGAACAGCTTTTACCTCGTTAGTGTAACATTTTCATGACAAAATGTCCCGCATTCTATCCGTTATGTTCGGTTTGCTCTGGAAAAACGTTTCTCCTCGCTTTACTTTTTCTTCCTCGCGGTTTCTCCTTCCTTCGCGTGAATTGGCACGGTTTGCCCCGAGGCAGTGCCACCCATTTGCTCCAACTTGTTCGCGGTTTTCCCCCCCACCGATGGCAACGCACAGGTCATTTCCTGCGCTAGCGAACTCCCCGAGTGCCGCTCGCTTCCGGCTTGACTGAACGGGAAAATCCGCACAAAGTGAACGTTCAACCTTCGAAGGGGCGCAAAATTTTCCCGCAAAACTGCCTCCCAAACCCCCAACTGCCTTTGAATGTGAGAGGAAAAGTCACTTAGGGCGCAGCGACACCAAACCGCAAGCCGGCGCAGCAGCGAATGGGAATGATAAATTGAGGAAGCGGCCGAAATTACTTAATGGAATTTAATATGCCTCCCCAGTTGCTTCCTCCTTCTCGCGCCGTGCGGCTAAAAATTCAGTGTCGTGGCAGGCTTTTCCACGAATTTCCACGTCGCGTGCCTCAAAGAGCGTGCCATTGTGTGCCGTCGGCAAATTGGAAAACATACATCGGCCATTGACATCCGTCGCGGGCAGGCCACGGTATCGGATTTCCCGCCCCCTTCCATCATCCGCGCCTGGCGCTTCTTGCTTTCGGAACACACGCTGCCATTCGCTTGGCGTTTGGAGGGAGTTTGCATTTTCTTTTTGTTTTTCTTCTTTATTTAATTTGGTGAGAGATTTTGGAGGAACGCATCTTCAAACCAGCTGGACAGACTTTCGGGCACGACCAATACATGCATTACGTTCGCAGGCTGGCTTGCCGTTGCTGCGCTGGGTCGAGAGTCCATTCGGCTGCCAAAAATAGTGGCGTCGCTCGCGCCGCGGCATGTGTGTACGTGAAGGGGGTTTTTCTCCGTGCCTTCTTTGCTCGCCCTCTCCCTTTGTGTCGATCTCGCTGGTCACACTGAAGGCGCCACAGCGCTACGGCATAGGGCTAGCCCTCGAGCTGTATGCTCCACATTTGCATAAAATCACGTCAGCAATGAGCGATAGCGATAGTGCGACGGTACTGGAAACCGAGGAAAGGCAAGCCAAGCAGAAAAACAAAACAAAAAAATCCCCCGTCATTTTCGTTGCCACGGAAGACAGACACGCTGGGTGGAAAACGGGAGCCGAGTGCCGATGGATGCCATCTGGTTGGGATGACAAGTTTTTCATTTCGGCAGTTTGGGGTCGGATGTTTTTTCATCGGGACGATTCATTTCTTTTCTTTTTTATGCACTGCTCTTGCCCTGCGGTTGGTGACACTTTACGATGATGCGACGGATTTATGCTTGTTTTTTTTTTTTGTGTAGGGCGTCGTTGTCGATCGATTCGGTTCAGTGTTTGCTGTCGTGAAAGTGAAAAAGCACAAATACCAAAAACAAAAAAAAATGGGCTTCGAACATTGGAAGTGAAACGAAAAACGAAAGAGAAACGGCGTTCCAAAATTGTGCCCCGCATCGTTGCATCGAACGTAATCGACGATCGTCAAAGTCGACTGGGTTCCGCAATTCGGCGTCATTTTTGCTCTTCCATTTTTTTTTCCTAGGTCTGACCGCCAGATGTTGTCGATTGGACCAAAGTGAAATGATACGTGTGTGTTGGGATAGCAAGTGGTCTCGTTTGCAATGCTGGTGAAGTTGGTCTTGGAGAAGGATTTTTTCTTGTGTTTGATGCGGGGAAGATCACTGCTCCAGAAAAGCAAATATGAGTTGAGAAAGGGCTGGATCAACAGGAAGCTTCAAACAGCCAAAGCAAAGATACATGACAATTTGGGTGAGTTGTACCACTCGGCAACTTTGCGCCATGAACTCAAGGGGAGGACAACTTACACGGAATTATTTTTTTAACCTTTTGCCGAATAGTGCGATTTGAAACAGTGTATTTAAAAAGTTGTCGCTGTAAGAAATTAATTATAAGTACATCTTTCAGCAAAGTTTCGCTTTTGCAATTCTTTTTTATTCTGCTTAAAGGATAATCTGAGCATATCTTTAATCCAACTCAACTTGATGGCAATTAGATTAGTAGAAAAGTCATATTTATTACCTTTCTCTTTACGGTACACAAAAGCTTGAAAGTATGCAAAAAGAAAAAAAAAACGCAAACTAGTGCCGTTTAACACCATCCCTTTTCTTTACACACCTTTCCGGAGTCCATTTCATTAGTATTATGTCCATTGCAGTGGACGGCTTTAATTATTTACACTAATGACTTCGTTTCTTATGCACTACAAGAGCTATTCGAAACCGAGCGGAAAGATACCATTGTAGTGGAAAAGTAATTCCAAGAAAACTGCTACATTGTTCCGTGGAACTTTGGTGTGTGTTTTTTTTCGTTTCGCCCATTTCGACACTCAGCATGAACTCGGCAAGGATTTTAACAATTCTTTCCAAAGTGTTTTTTCTGCACCGAATGTCATCGGACACCATCCGTTACTCCAGACCGTCTTAATTTTATCGGGCACAAAGCGGTGAAGAAAACGATCGGGTGAAGGATATTTCTCGCCCTGCCCTGGAATGGTGGCGCTCGAAAGAAACTTTCCGTTGGCACTGGTTTATTAATTAACAAGTTTCGATCCCACTTTAGTTTCACAGTTGCCCCTCACCGGCGAAGGGCTCCTGCTACCAACCGGGTCCAGCATGGTTTTCAATATTGCTAAGTGTTTACCGCGCAGCACGGCCGGATCGTTTCGCACACTCATGCATAGTGGAGCAAATGACCAAATTCTGGCCGTTTCAAGCGATGGTCGCATCTTCGCGACAGGAGCGCACGAAACTCACGGGTCCACCGTACCGCAACTTTGTCACGTCCCGTCCATCGACCGATTTGCGCTCCGTAAATCCGTTCCCAGGAGCGTCTGTTTGTGTGTTTTCCCGCTTTTCCTCTTCCTATTGTCCTCGGTTGCGCTTTGCTCGGAGAGTTAGTTATGATAAAACGGATTGCGAAAGTTTTCCACTGCAAATTTTCCGCAACGGGGGCTCCCCATCTCCCCACTACAACACGGTTGTGCCCAACTTTCGGTTTTGGTGTGTTTTACGATTGCAGTGTTGCAGCATTATCAGTCCCCAAGAGAGGGAAAGAGGGAGACGGGGGCGATTGGGTGAAGGAAGGGTTTTCC
The DNA here is from genome assembly GCA_914969975.1 of Anopheles atroparvus. NCBI lineage: Eukaryota > Metazoa > Arthropoda > Insecta > Diptera > Culicidae > Anopheles > Anopheles atroparvus. The sequence continues at coordinate 21,246,454 of CAJZCY010000001.1, forward strand.
CGGCTTGATTTCCTTCGTTTTTTTTTTGTTGATCCCAAACCGGAAGAGACTGGAGGAAACGAAGGGGGAGAGGGCATGGTTGAGTTGTGAAGGCAGAAAACGCCGTAGGAAAAATCCCCGGTGAAAAATAGGACCGTTTTAAATCCAGGGGAATCCACTGAAGAACGAAAGGAGTCTTAAGGAAAGAAAAAAAAAATTGAAAGAGCAAATTCCAGAAACCACACAAACACACATACACACCGCTATTCGCCGATTCCGTTTTGCAAGGTGCCAACGGAAATCACTCGAGGCATTTGTCGAAACGAGGTGCGAAGAAGCGCATGGAGTGCTTGCGGCAGGAGTAGGGTTTTAAATTTCAATTATGAAAATTGTCGCCATTAGTTAATTAGCGAAATTCGCTCGCGCTTCGAGAAAACCGAGCAAGAATGGCGTCGAACGGGGCAACCGTTCTTCTGCTAAGCCAGCCAGCCGGCGTGTGTTCCTTTTTGAGTGCAGTTGTTGTTGAAAACAGCATTTCTTTGTTTTCTGTGGGTTGAAGTTTGGCTTTTTTCGTAAGGGTTTTATAACTTAATCTGCAATTTAAAGCAGCAGAAAAAGTAGCGAAAGCAGACTACACTGGTTTGAAAAAGGGTACTACGTTTATCTTCGGCCGGTGGAAAAAACATTTCAAGCGTCCGCATTACTCGGATCGCTGTCGACGATTTGTCTCCCGGCAGACGCGGCAGGCAGGTGGTAGGATCCTTGAAGACAGCTGGGAAAATGGTAGATAAAAGAACTTCGAAATGAATGAATTATATGCGACGCGTTCGTAAATGATGTGAAATAGGTCGGCAGTTGAAATGCTGATGGTGATTGCTTAAAAAATGGCTTGGATGAAATCCATTTACTGCCAAAAAACTTTGTCGGATGCAGTATATCTCGAATGTTTGTATGACTCGAATGATTATCATAAGAATATCTGAACGCAAGCCAATGTCCCATCTTCATGGGAGATTTCAATAACGATGAATTGCCACTAGGATACTTTTCGAGTATAGACCAAAACCCATAGCACAAGCTACTCAGCAGATGTAATCATAAACACATTTTTTACACCAAGTTCCGAGAAATCTTCAAATGAAGGTAAAACAGAAGCACATGCCTGTGATCCTATCCAACGAGTCATCATATCATTAAGCACACACAAGCAAACCATCGGGAATACACACAGACGAGTGGTGTCATAAATTTGCCAATCCTTCGGCGAACAACGCGCTGCTGACAACGGGTGTACGATCTGCAAAATGTGTTGCATCTTCTCCGGAACAAAGATTTCAACGGGTCGTAAATTGCAGGAGTCGACGGGTTGTAACGCACGATGTCCCCCTTCAGCACACGCACTTCCCTGCAATGGTTCCGTTGCTTCATCTTTTGCTTAATCGTTCTCGCCGTCGGCAAGGTTGGATGGATTGGAAAGCTAGTGGGCATTAACGTCGTGACTATTTATACCTTATACAGCATCATAAATTGAAAAAGGGACCGGATTCTGTATGGTTACAAAAGACGTCGGACTTTTTAAGTTGGTACGAAACATCACATTTGCAGAAGAGGTACATTAGGTTGCACAAAGAACGAACTTTCTGGAAGTAAAAAACTCATCAAATGGTCGTTTACTTTCAAGAAATACAGAAAGCGCGTAAAACTCCCGTGTATAATGCCCTGCCCTCTCTGCTAAATCATTAATACCAGATTTAGTTCGGCTCGGGAGCGAGATTCTTTTCTCCATATTGTTTGCGAGAAAACAGCTTTCTCGAGTGGAATTTCCAGCCCAAGGTGGCCGGGACGCCATCGGCAAGCGCGCGAGTGTACTTGGTTTGGTGAACTTTACACTTGATCACGTTTCGAGTGCTCGGCTTACCCGGACCCGGGTCCTGTACGCGCGGACAAAAGTTGTAATCAAGTCCGGCCGGTCCGGTAAACAGCAACCCGAAACCCATCCATTCATTCATACATCCTGCGTCCGGTCCGGATGCCATCCATCCGTATCGTGGGTGGCAGCCCGATAACAAAGAATCCACGCAAGGACGCCTGCGATGGAACAGGTTTCAGCCGGGAGGAGTCCGACATTATCCGGCGCCACTTGAAAACGGCGCTAGGTTGACGGTGAGATGCCTTGCTCGAAGTTTGCCTTCGTCTGCATGCATTGGGAAGCTGGTGGAAGAGCGGGGTTTTCTTGGGAAGTGCCCTCCGGCACTTGCCAATCCCAATCAATCCTAAACCCACTCAAACACTCGCAGCACGAGTTCGAGGGGGCGGGCAATGTCTTGAAGACGTACCGTCCTCGCGTCACCGCTCCACGTGTTCTCATGGTTTCGTTCGGACTGGCTGTAATAAGTCTGCTCAAACATTCACCGATCCACCCTGTGTCGATTGAACGATTTCGCACACTTTTCTGCCGACAGCTTACAGCCGCTGGGTGAGTCTTCGGTTCGGGCGAACGGGCGAAGCACTTGACGAGCGAATAAATGTCTGTCATCGAAGTGAAGTGATGAAGCCGGTCTTCTGCAGCAGCAGCAACTTCCGGTGAAGTGATCCGTGCAACTTCTGGGGGTTCTGGAGTTCTCCTTTCTGCCCGCACTTCTCGCTGTCTATCCACGGCTTTTGCATTCCTTCAGCGATCCACCAGGCACTTCACTGCTAGACCGTGGGAATCTCCATCGAGAAAACCGCGTCCACAAAAAAACATGCCTTTCCAAGGAGACGTGTGCAGTGCACGTATTTACATACCAATTCGCGAGTGGAACGATACGTGGGTTGCAGTTGCAGTTTTGCCCGGCTCGTTTTGTGCTCGTGGCATCCGAAACTGAACGATATCCATCGCTTGATGGTGGCGTTTCTTTTTTTCCGAGAGGATGATTGCCAGGGATTGATTTTTGGCGTGCCTCAGGAGCTAGAGCATTGTTTCTTCAACCGGCCGGAGCAGACAACGCGTGCTGTTCGAAGTCGATGTCACGTCAGTCAAAACGGATCCTTTGAAACCCGACAAAAGAATCGCCTACGTAGCCAAGCCATCGAGCGTGAATCGTGTCAGTGTTAAAAGTTCTCGCAATACTTTACATCCTTCGTTCGGCGTCCGGGAATTTGATCCGTGTTTGGGCTCGACTCCGAGACGACCAAGAGGAGTCGAGCAAAATGAATGAAAGAGACAGAGAAAGAAAGATGGAGAGGTAAAAAAGGTAAGCCCTGAAAGCAAATTGATTCCTTACCACACTGCGTTCTCACAACCCTCCGTCCCGGGGTGTGTCAATCAAGGCAAGGATCAAGCATCGGACAAGAAACTCGGGAGCAAACAATAAAGGACCGTCCGTCCATCGCTTGGGTGGGCGTCCTTTTTTCTTCGGCCCTTTTCTACTCCCACCTTCGCACAAGCCACCGTGGTACGAAGTGGACGGGACATGATAACAAGAACCCTGGCCAAAGGAATAGAAAGCCGGAGCTTTCCGGGAAGCAACAGATTTAAAGTCCTTGCTAGGCTTTCCAGGGTAGACAATCCTGACATCCTTGCCGAAGATTTTCCCTGCCGGGCCTAACGGGTTTTAACTGGGTTTGCTGTGGGAAGTGGATCCATCTCCACCCTGGTTGTCGGGGCCTTTGCCTCCTCTCGCTGAACAAATACTAAATCCGAAGGTAGATGTTCAAAGATGTTCCCCTTTACAAAGCCACCCTTTCGAGGGAAATGTTTCAGCGTCCTTGTTCTTCTATAACACACATACATGTAGACACAAAAACACACATGAACTCGACTAGACTAGCCGCCAGTAAGGGGTTTGTTTGCACAGTAACCGTTTGTAATTCACTCATTCGTTTCGTTATCGCCGTCTTAGCCTTGTCGATTGATCGATATCTGGCGGGTAGCCGAGACATTGTGACGAGCGGTTTCGTACTTTTCCTGGGGCTCGATGCTCCCGAAATGGAAATCACATGGAAATCGAAGCCCGAAATCAGGCCATGCAGGGACTGCAATCGGATCGGACGCCCAACGTGACGATTGCCGAGCGTTGGCTACGATAAGGAACCGTTTCTACATCGTTCCTGCTATTTAGACCTGGTACGGAGGAGGATCTTGCGTGTGTTTCACCCTCCAATTACCCGGGATGCACTGCTGATGTTTGATGGCCGAGATCGGACGACCGGGCGAACGATGCAAAATGCTAATGGGCGTATCGTCCACTTTGGATCCCGAGCCCGAGACCGGAGCCTTCGGTATCGATCGGACTGCTAGCTCGGGCACGGGCAGGATAGGCAAAGGATTTTGGATCCTAATTAAGGCGTCGGTTGATCGAAAAATCCCACTTTTGCTCGCAGGGTGGGGAGTTTGGATTTCCTTTCCGGAAAGGGGCAAGGACGCGAAGCAGTGGAGCGTCTTTGATGTCGAGTGCCGGCCGAAGGTCATCTTGGTTCTCGTCGGTTAACCTTTACCCGGTGTAACTTTCATTCTTTTTCTTCAGCTCTTGTGCTATGAAGGGGTGGCTAGGTCAAGAAAGCAGCGCAATCTAGGCGCTCGAAGGTGGTTTATGCTCCACCAACGGCTCAGACCGAACTGTCCCACCTTCCGAGCGCCATCACCACGGCAACCTTCGCTGTGGACGCTCGGAAGCATTTTGTGGTGCGCAAAATAATTAAAAGTTTTTAATAAGCAAAGTTAGTCCGCCTGAAGCAGCGGCGCATTGGCAGCTCTACCTAGTTTTTTTTTTCCAGCAGGAATGCGCCGGGATTAATCTGGTGAGACTCGATGGGACACTGTGGGTTTCGCCAGAGAAGAGAGCGAGTATTGGCAAACCGAGTGAATATGTTTGTGGTAATGCTGTGCCTGAGGTACTAGAGTCTAGCAACGGTGCAGGGGAGTTCGTATCCGTATCCGCAAACAGTCCACCACTTTTCCGTCGCGTTCGATCTCGTGCGTCCCTGCATGTTCACCACCCCAGTTCTTTGATTCGTTGTTCGTTGGTTCAGTATCGCTTTTATTCGCACCACGAACAACTTTAAAAGAAGAAAACTCATGCATTTTTAACGACCCTTTTCCGACGACTGGCTCGTACGGGTTGCTGCTACTTACCCCGAAACAATCACCATTTGTCCTAATCTAAATGTTGCACGTCAGTTGGTGGACGGCAGAGCATCGCAACTCGTAGCGTTGGCGGGGTGTTTAGATCGTGCTCGTTCTTTTGACTTTACATTGAAAAATGTCGCTGTGGGTTTCGCTGCGCGGGAACAAAAAAACACTTAAAAGGACAGAAACGAGTCAAGAAGAAAAAGTGACAATAAAGAGGCAGCAAGGTTACTTCAATGAACCGTTTTTCCAAAGCTTGGCTTTCAGTGTTTGGTAGTACTTCTCTCGTTGGCTCTTTTTTGAGCCGGTGTTATGCCTAACCTTCATGGAAGTAAGACGCCCACTACAAGACAGAAGAATAACCTAGAGCGTTGTGAACATTGTGGGACATTTCGTGTTTTTGTTGAAGGCTGCTTTCCTAGAGGCAACCACTTGACACTCCAAACATCATGCATTTTAATCATCACCCAGCGCTCATGACGAATGTACGAGGGATATTGTTCAGTGGGAAAGGATTAAAAAGTTATAAATATGTATCTTCTATTGCCTTTTGACTTTAGGAACGTTTTGCTCAAATTCGTTTCCTTAAAACAAGACAAGGATGGAATCTCCGAACTATGGCTTTGGAAAACTGGACACTTCTACTCGTGTCTTGGAAATATTTGATTAAATTTTCGATCTCGCACCATGTGCCTCACCAATTTGAAATACACGGTAACATGTTGAAACTCGATAACGAACAAAGTCGATTTCCCCTGCACTCATCTTGATTCTTGTAATAGACTAAATTATTTGATTTCCTCATTACACGCGCCATTTTTATGTTGTTCAAAGAATAACGACAAAGAAAACCTTTCTTCATGTATTCCGATTGGTTTGAATTTTGTGCGTGTTTGCGTGGCAGAAAGCTGGTAGCTCTTTTAGCTAACACAACCAATGGATAAACTCCTAAAGCATGAGGCTACAACGTCGTGCCCCTCACGATGCCGGTCTTTAGGCTCCACCGTTTGGTTACAACGGAGACCGGGGTTGCCTGGAGAAGAAGACGGAATGGGAACGATTGCACTGGCAGCAGCGAAATGTTTCCCATTTTCCCGTTGAGGGGGGACTTGTTCGCCAGAAATTTCGTCAAAGCCGTTCGGCACGAAGCTTGCTGGCGGCTCGGTCTCGTGGCTCATCGCTGCTGCCTGTGCCCCTGCCGCCGTTCGAGTTTGTTCCGGCGCAAGAAAAGAAATTGAATTTTATTCGTTCCCTTTGGCTGGCAACATTACGTCGGCTCTGGCGCGCGCCGGGGCGATCAGGGACCACGCCACTTGCATGACGGGCTGCCGTTAGGAAGGAAGCAAAAACTCATCTCCCCCCCCAACCAGCATGATGGCTCCCCGGGTGATCGCCGAGGAAACAGTAAAGCAGTGAGTGAGTCACCCCCGGGAGATGGTGCATGGTGGAGTCATCGACAGTGGAATGCTATCGACAGCCGCCGGCGCGGGCGTTCGATAGTCGACCGTTTCGACAGACTGTCGGGCTGATCCCCCCGGGAGGAGGGACGGGAATCCCTATCCTCGTGGGAGCCTCCGCTTTCCGCGGTGTGTTTATTGGCCGGGTTTAATTCTACGGAATCGCTGCCGGTTCACCGCGGGAAGGCGGGCTGAGGCAATGGAGAGGAAACACGAAGCGAATGGAAGGCAGAGAGGCAAGAGAATTGGAAAGCTTCTGGCAACGCTCGGCACGCTCGCGTGGTGCCACTGGTGCTGTCAGTTTGGCTCATAAATTCATCAAAGGCAAATGCGGAAAATACGTTCACCCTGCGCTTCACATCCGCGGCTCCCCAGTGTCGTCGTACCAGAGGACTGTGACATCCATTCGTTGCTCTTTTGGGTTAATTTTCTGCTCGGATCCTACCGTTCGGCTTCCGATCGGTATCGACGGTATGGGAAAAGAGCACAAAAGACAAAACGCAAGCAGTTGGGGATGAAGAAAAAAGCCCTTGGAAAACGGTGCCAAACGAAAGCGTTTTACATATTTTTCACTGGCGTGTGAATGATGCTTTCATCTTGTCATTCGCGGATCAGGAATCGAGACGTTGGAGGTGAGAAAAGGCGACCCAATAAGCTGTTGCCGATGGTTGCGCGGCTGAAGAGGAGTCGTAAAAAAAATGTCACCGTGTTAGAGATGCATAAATTCTTTCTGTGTGACTGAATTGTCTTCCAACGCGACACAAAAATAAAGCGATACAGATACGGATCAACTGTATGCAAATCTAAATCAACATTTCTATTTCTATTTAAATCATTGGAAAACATGTTTGTGCTAGTGGAGGATTTTCGTGCTCAGCAGGTTCCAACCGGTTTGTTTTGGGCCTCAGCAACCGCAGCCTCTCTTGTTATGATTTGTTTTCATTTTCTACCACCGTTTTGTAGTGTTTATCGAAAGTAAAACTTTCACGTCGAGGTAATTTATCACAATCAGTCATATCCGTTCGATGGTGAAAAAAAAAAAGAATCCGTTCTGTGACTGCTGCTTGCCGGAACGAAGATAGACTGCCACGGCTACCGCCATCGCCACCATTAGCATCATTATCATCGCCATCATGCTCTCCCTTAATCGATCCTCGATGGTTCCGCCGGCAGCAGATTGCGAACTTCATCGTGCCTTGGTTTGCAGCGTTCCTTTCCCCTTTTTTTTTCGCGCCCACTTGCGCACTTGCTTCATAAATCCTTCTCCAGATGCAGTCCTCCAGCAGGAGGGGGAGCCATGGCGTATGAAAAAACTGACGACATTTATTTATAAACGTGTTACTTTCGTGTGCGAACAGTGCGACAACAGAACGGCGTAAAAGCGGCGAGGAGGCGGGCAGAGGAAAACGATGGGCGCACAAGAGAAATAAACGAATTCGCAAACGAGAGGCGACCGAAAATGTTGACATGCTCTCCTCCGGGTCTCGGTCCTTTCATGCGGCCGGGCGCCTGCATGCACATTGGCACACATACGGGGCACAACCTACATGACACCCGGGGCTACCGAGAGAGAGTGAGGCGGATGGCAAACATATTTATCAATGTCATCATTTTTATTAAATAGATATTAATAGACGTCTCTTTCGGGCTTGCCGGGGGTCGTTCGTTCGGTCGGTTCGGTCTGGTGGGTGGACGGGTGCCCTACGTCAAGGAGTGGGTGGAGTGGATGTGTTTTGTTTGTGGTGACGGCGGCGGTTGACTTTTGGGGCCACCCTGTCCCCTATTTCATGGCGTTGCCCACAGATCGGTGCTTTGTGATGTTTTCCGTGATGTCCCAGGCCATTGTCAGCGCGAACCGACTCTGTCCGTTGCTGAGCGGCACCAGGCGTCTCCACCATCCATCAAGGCGGATTTTTTTTGCTTACTCTCGCTCGCGTAGATTGATGTGAGCAAACGGATGCGATGGAAGCACGGGGGTACGGTATGGTACGGGGTTAGACGCCAGCATTGCGCAACCTAATGCGAGCGGACGTTGTCACAACAAGAAGATGCCTTCCAACCTTTGAACCTTTTACTGAATATCGGATTTATTTTGATTCTTTTTTATCCAACCTAAACGTTCGCCGCACTGTCCAGGCCGTACACTATAAGTCAGCTTATCGAGACGGGCGGTACCTGCACCACCGACGCTCAAGAACACTGACGGCGTACGGCGACCGTCGAGTTAAGTGCAATGAATTAATCATCTTTCGGCGCGGCAAGCACACGGACGCAGGCAATCACACGCGGCCACGTGCCACACATGCGAGCAATCCCAAATTAATCTTTCCAGGAAGCAGCCTTCCAACGAGCGTGTCCCGGGACAGCGGGATGTTCTTCGGTTGCCTCTGAGCCTTGGCGTCTTAGGACGGGGCCGGTTCGCTCGGGCAGCTCGACGTGTCCTGTTACGGTTTTGCTCGAGCTGGTCTGCTGGTTGCCTCCGCTTGTCATATGTCCTTGCGGCTTTTGTCGCGCTGCACTGCATACGAAACGGTCGAGCCTGTGGTAGTTAATTAATAATCAAAAGGTATTTAGTGTCATTTACGAGCCCATCCATGCGAGCGGCCATCTCTAATGAGCGCTTGTCTATTGGCCACAGGACGTGTGGTTTAAAGCGTTGCGCTATTGGCACACTTTAGGAACTATGCGGACGATGCGCGCGTTAGTTGAAAGGACTAATAAACCAACAGTTAGAAAAATGTCATTTTACATAAACCGGTAACTTTTAGTTACTACTAATTTATGTTAGAAAAAAAAACTACTGGTGCAATTCTAAGAAGTACTTTGGTCGGACTGAATTGATTGTGTTCCATAAAAGATGAATTATGTATCATATTGATATACATAGAATTTGAAGATTCAAAAAGGAGTCAGATAGCCTTCTCATATGTTAAGCGGAAGATCTAATAGGGCTAAGAGTGGAATACAGAATATCTTACTGGTAAGAAATAAGATATTAAGAAGCTTTTATCGCATTGGTGGCATTTTGATGCGGCATGTCTAAGTGATTTTATGAAATGGGCTAAACGTATTATTTCCATTGGTAAGTTTTTCCATTGTTTGTTTTTAAAACAATCGATGGAAATGAGGATGACTAATGGTATGAAGGTAAAGCGGAATGTCTAAGGAGTTTGATAATTTCGTGGTAGAAGTCTACCTATAGTGTTCATCCCTTTCCTCAGTTGTAAAGTAACAGATAGAGTGATCGCAAAATGCAATGTCTGAGTGATCTTTTAGCTTGAGCTAAACGGATTATTACTATTTGTTTCTATCTCCTTTCGCTTGTCTTGAACTGACCGATGGAAATGCGAATGGCCAATGGTTCGATGGGGAAATCAAATTTGCTTTGCATTTTTGCAAAGCTTGACCATAATTGGTAGATGCAGGTTTTAACTAGCACATTTTCCAGCGGTTCCATTTTGTTTTCATCGCCTGGTGTAATTTGTTTTCCTTCAAGTTCAAGTGGTGGCATTTTTATACAATTGGCTTGTAAGGGCGAGTTGAAAAAAAAGAAGAGACGATGGATCATTCGACCAGCATCTTCAACATTGGTACAACGTTCGTGTTGTAAATGCCTTGCAGACAAGTTCAGGGTTTTCCTTTATTCTTTTTCTCTCGTACAGCACTATTAGAGGCATTTCAGTGGATTGAAGTGGTCCGCTTTTCTGCTGGCTGTAAAGTGAGCGCAAAGCGGAAAATTTAATTCAATTTAATTCAATTTTCCCATCGCTGCAACTCGCCAGGCAGTTGGCCGGATAGCTGCCCTCTCCTGGGCCTGCTTGCCGAGTCAACCAAGGGCGCAATCATCGTTCTTCCCGGCATGACATGAATTTCCTAAGGCTCCCGTTTACTTCTGCTGCTACGTCTTGCTTCCGTGCCATTTGACCGCTGAATTCGCGTTTTCTGGCCGGAGTGAAACGGCCCCGTATAGAGCGTTTCGCTTGTACAACGAAAAAGTTTGCAACCGTCGGCACATTTTCCGGCTTCCGTTGGAAAAGTTCGTGCTGGTAAGTAGTTGTCGTCGTTACACGGCATTTGGATGTGATTTCCCCTTTCTTTTTTTCGATGAAACGAAAAATTCAACTTTTCGATGGGTCAGTCAAACCTCGGTTGGGAATTGTTCCGAAGTAAGTGAAGGTAAAATTTTGAAATAAAAATTTGAAGCGTGTTTTGTATGCCACCCCATGATTAGAGCGTCTCAGTTTGTCCCCAGTGTGGAATAAACGTCGTCCCACGGAAAATGGGACCCATCATTCCGCCGATTAATGCCGACGGTAAATAAAAATACGTCCCATCATTTGATATTTGCTGCACGCAATAAAGTTGATTCCGAGGCGTGTTGCATCAAACAAACACATTCTTGTCCTGATTCCCAATCACCTGCTTGCGTCAGACTCGCACACCAGGGAAGGCGAAGTGTCGTTGTTCGAAATTCGGTGCGTTTCGACGTTCGATTCGGTGTCGTAAGGGAGAATTTTATACTGCGACGACAATATTGCGCCCTGGCAGTATGGGTTATAAACTGTTAAATGCCCTCGCCACTGTTTGAACAACTGCTCGTCAGAGGCACGGGAGGGAGTTTCCGAAATGTGTTTGCGAGTGTGGGGGACGCAAAATCGCGGTAATATTTTCATTTACGATTCGTGTCATTTACCAACAGAACATTCGGATGGTGATGTCAAGGAATATAATGCTGGCAGTAAGAAAACAACGCGACGCCACGGCGCGAAGCAACGCTCAGTGGACGACCGATTCAGGGTACAATAGCAATGGAGTGTGCAATAAAAATCATCCTTGTAAATCGACATTCGGTCGATCTCGGTTCGACGATGGCGTTTTGTATTCGAGGATTTTCCTTCTGCCTCGTGGGGAAAATTTGAGGAGACGACGGTTGGTGCATTTAACGACTCCATTTGGAATGCTCAAAATTAGATTTATGACTCCGTCTCGGAAAGTTCCGGCAGGGGGTGTCAAGCAAGGAATATAAACTCACATGAGTACAAAAATTGTAAAATGCATTTTTCCTCAAGTCTCTGCCGGGGATTTGTTGGTTCAGCTGCCGTTTAATCGTAGGCAATGAGGTGTAGTGTCGCAGCCGCAGGAAACACTCCCCAAGGGCTGGGGGAGACCCGAATACATACCCTCTTCGCTAGCTCATCCGGTTGGTTTGGCCTTTTTTTCATTTTCTTTTTTTTAATGGAGTGTAATGGTTTAGTGGTTACAAGACGGATGGCTACAATCCCCAGCTCACAGAGAGGGAAGGATGTTGCTGCGACTTGGAGGAGGCAACACTTCCCCGGCTGTGGATCGTGCAAAACGACGCTAGTAAATATTTGCAACCCTTGGTTGGCTCGGTGCGCGATGGAAAGCACTTCCAACCCCTTGCGGAGCAAAGAGGTGTTAAACACTTCCGCTCGATTAAAGCTCCCCGACTGCCGGTGATAACGCTGCTGCTGCCCGTGCTGATGATGGTAGCGATGGAAGATGTTGATGATGCCGATGGGAAATGAGTGGCAACCATGAACAGGATATGGGTTTCGGTTAGGCTTATCCCGGTGCCGCCGGAAGCGAACCGAAGCCGGCCTCGGTCGACCAACCGACGAAGGCACAAAGAGCACGGTCGTGTTCGGGATGGTTTTGGTGCGCCGATCGTTGGGCAGAGCGGACGACGGCAATCAATGGATTGCCTCGTGCCGCCAATCTTTGGCGTCACTGATCGGGAAAGTGGATAGATGTGCTTTGCGTCAACATCTGCTTCGGTGCGAGCGGAAGGATGCTGAAAGCTGAAATCGGAGATGATGGAGTAGTAGCTTTCTCGATGAAGCCGGTTGCGCTCGTAGGAAATCGGAAGTCAACGGGTGAGCTGCAGTTTCGATGTTGATCCAGATTAACTTGTGGATGAAAAGCACGGAGCAAAACAAAAAAGTTTCTCGTAATGAAGCCTTTGAAAAGAAACAGAGCGTTACAAGTGACGCACGGTAAAAAGGATATCTTTTCAACTGATTTTCCCATGCACAGATATGTTTTTTATTATGTATTTCATTTTCGGGCACAACTGTCTCGAACAAGTGTCACCAGAATCGTTTCGTTTGTTTGCTTCCCTTCAAATGATGATCGATTTCTCTTGGCAGCAAATGTCCGCTGCTTAAAAATAGGCCCCGGGAAAGCATGCCGGATTGGAAATAAATTTGACCATGTTTTCTTTGCGGGACTAATGATAACAATACACTCTCTTCCATCGTCTCGTTTTTTTTTGTGAGGCAAAACGAAACTTTTTCGTGCCACTCCTTAAAATTCACCGTTTGCTAGCGTCTTGCGCAAACATATATCCTCGTACGTCCGCGCGATTCCCGCACGTTCGTCCATGGGCCCAAAACTTTTGCGACGAAAGCTTGTTGTTGTGACTTTTCCATTCCATCCCATTGCGATGTTGTTCTTGTGGCTGTTTCTTTTCTTTCTGTTTATTTTGCTTTCCCCGCCCTCGCTCCCGCCCGGCCGGTACGCCGCTTAATGCTTCGGAAGCAGCAGCCAACGGTTCCGGTTGGCAAGTGAAATGGAAGGGGCTGGAAAAAAGCTCGAATAAAAAAAAACAGTCCGGAGAATGTTTTCCAATTGCTGAAATGGCACTTCCTTTAACTTGAGCACTCCGACTTTAAGCCGACTTTCGGATGTTGTTTTGAGCGGTTTTTTATTTGTTCAAATTTGTCTCTTCGCTCACCCTTCCTCTCGTTGCCGTTCCTTTGTCTGCCCTTGCTGGCTGTTTCCGTTTTCTTCCCTCATCCTCCGGGCGCTCGTTGACAGCCGGGCGGAAGTGGCTGTCGCTTCTTATGGGCATTTATTTTCCTTGGCTTTACAACGTTAAAACGGTGGTCCTAGCAAAACAGCAAACAAACGAATATAAAAAAAATAGAAGGCAAAATAAACAGCACGACAAACCCGTTCTGCACCGCTCGAGCCAATGGAAGATTGCACTGTCGGATAAGGGAGTTGATCGGTTTTAAGGGAACAGTGTGCTACATAGTTCGCAAGCTTCCTGCTGTCTTTTCGCCGCATCCAGTTCGGTTGTATGCGAGCGCACGGGGCTAGGAGCCAGGAAGGGTGAGGGTGAGCGTAACCTTGTCTAATGCGTTATCCCCAGAAACGAAACCGGTTGTGCATCTCACTGGAGTCCAATTTTTGTTTTGCCATTCAGCATTTTGTAAAACATTATCGGCTGCAGATTAAGCTTGTCTGTGTCGGCCCAAGGATGCCTTCACGCCCTTCCCCACCGGGGGAGGGGGTTCTGGTCTTGGGAAACTGCATGCAACGTCCTCTGGCCCCGGCAAAAAACCAGGACGACAGCATGACGAAATTGATTTTTCCGGCTCACGAGACACAACGACGCACGGCCTGGAAAACGCATTGTGTTTTCCCAGCCCGCATCCCACTGGAGTAGGCATCAATCTAACCAATCTGTCACCTTGACAGAACATCCGGTTCCGGGCCGGGGCGCCCGGTGCAGTTGATCCTTGATAGAGTTGACATGTTGATAGGGTAGTGTGGCCCCGAGTGAGTGCCGAGCAGTAGTGTGGCCGTAGTTTCGTAGATCGCTCGAGAAGGAAACCGGGCGCAGAAGATGGATGGAACCTATCCGGTGTCGGCCGGGGAACGCTAAAGCGCAGCGATAAAAAGCTTAGCCAAGGGAGAAAACTATATCAGCTGGAGCGAGCGTACTCGCCCGGATACCGATGAAATCCCTGTTCACTTCCACTAGGAGGCATTTTCCGGCGAGAAGTTTTATAGTTTTTTTGTTGCTGCTTTTGCGTCGCCAATAACTTTGCTTCGATCACATTTCTTCGACCTTTTTTATACTTGACTTGTCCATGAGAACTTGTACATCGTACTCGTTTTCTCTAACTTTCTTTCTCGCACCCTCTCTGTCTCTCCCTCTCTCGCGTACACATACAACCGCCCTTGCGAGCGTCGGCCCGAGAGGACGTTCGATGATTTATTGCGCCTTCTAACTGGCGGAATCACTTCGGTCAGGGTATGATCCTGAAGTCATATCATCATCGCTCACCAAACCCATAACTCGAAAGCAAACAATGCCTTGTCAACGCTTTCCCTACGGCAGGTCCTTGGGAAAAACCGACTCACGAGAGACAAGGACAGGGCAAGCCCAAAGCGTTCCGTTGCGCTGTGCGTGGGTTTGTGTTTGTGTTGGGTAGGACTCTCGGGTTAAAGTTTCCCGAAGGCGCCAAAGTCATCCCGCTTCCGGCAGCTCGAGCTGAGCTTCGAGGTGATGGGTTCAATCCGTGCATTAATGGCCGCTCCGTGAGTGGGAAAACAAGGGTTCAAAAGGGAGCGTCAACATACGCCGGCCTGATATCACCATTGCCACCGTTGGCCCAGAAGGAGATTTTTATTCGTTTACTAAAGGGGATAAGTTGTTTTTTTGTTGCGTTTTTGTTATTTCCTAGTTTGGTTTTAATGTGTGCCCTCCGTTTATCCTCCTTCTTTCTTCACAGATTTCTCAAGCACCTCTTGTTGATTCAGGCACCACCGGCGATGTCATAGTGCCTGTGCGCCAAGCGAACCCAAGCGTTTGCCCTTCGCTCGGGAAGGAGTGTGAAGTGGTGTAATTAAAAAAATTTTTATGAATCTCCGACAGAGGGCGTGTTCCGTGTGACTGCAAGGGTTGGCAGGAAGAAAACAGTTCAGAACCGAGCACAAAAACAGCAAGCAAACCCCAAAACGAAGAAAAGAGAGAGAGAAGATAAAAACGGGAAAAACTCAGCACGCTTGTCGCAGCAGGCTAGGCGATCATCGTGTGCTCTGCAGCACGGCGACAGTGAAGAAGCTAATTGCGGTCGAGTGTACGCCTGGTGCGACAACTGATGGTGACAGTTTTGGGAGTGGCAGCGAAGGCTTCTCCCTGCTTTGGTCGGGTGATTTGATAGAGTATCACGTTTTTAATTTCTACGTTTTCCTCTTAGTTGGTGTTCGAGTGAATGTGAAGTGAATTTATTACAGGCTTGGATGCGGTATGAATACGTGCAACTGTGGGACATGAGTGTCGGTGTCTATAAATGAAGCCTAACATAAGAGTGACTAAAATGTGAAATAAATCGAAGCAGTTACCAGCGTTACAGTTTTGGTGAAAATCACAAACGTATTAAAACGAACTATGCCAGACAGAGCGTATTGAATCGAAGAGTGAAAAGGTTGTGTTTGTTGTTGAACAGAGTGAACAGTCTTTTCGACGCCGTTTTTCAGGAAAAAAAAAAACTCGTTGCGTAGAGTAACACACGTTTGGAACACAGCATACGACACAATGATGGGAAACTGGTACGGCGCTCTGCCTGGGACCAGCTGTACGGCACCACGGCCCTCGCGGCCCATCGGAGGTGGAGGACTGAAGCGGTTCATCAGCATCGGCATCCTGCTACAGATCATCGCCAATTGCGGTAAGTGCTTAACATCTTCATACCCGTTCCCAGGGTGATGGTGTCTGTAGCCTGTTCATTGGTTGCGGTTACGGTTCAACATGACTGTCCTTTAACGGGCTCTTCAACGGCGGATTTACATTGCATACGAACACACAAACACACACACATTGAGATGTGACATAATACAGTACTCGAATGACAAAAAGGGTGAAAAAAAATTACCTCTGCTCACCTCAACCGCAACCGAGCCCAGGTTTAATGATGTGGGAAATTTGAAGCAGTCATCATAAAATGCTTCCTAGCGCCGGGATGCAGCCGCAAACGGGAGCCATGGCGTTTTTCGCGGATGCATACCACAAATGGCATCATTTCGATTAAATCGGACAGAAGCATTCGGCTGAACCCATTATTTTTGTGGCTTCAAACGAATGGAAAACATGGTTCCGCTGTGAACGGGTAATGTGTCATGGCACACCTTGTTAATGTTCTGCAGTCGTGAAGGAAGCGGAATGCGATATTTGTTATACACAAGGCCCACACAGCATGGTGTCGTGTGTTGAAAAATAATGTTATCGTGATGTTAGTTTCTATAGGAATCGTATATATGTAAGTCGTATATATGTAAGTGATGCAAATGATCAACGTCGAATAGTCGTCGGCTCCTTGTAAAACGTCTTAGTAAACAAGTGTTGGGAAAAAATGGACGTGATACGTACCATGTAGTATAAAATAATCTAAAATTAAATGCTAAAAATGAGTGGAGTCCATTGTAACATTGCATTGACGAATCCTTTATGGAAAACCATTACTTTCATATTGAACAATTCCAAAATGTAGAACTAAAAGCATGGGAAAAATATACAACGCCTACTGCGATTGTTACATCAAATTCTTAGCATGCATTCAATGCGGTCAGGTGGTAGGTTTATCGAATCTGTGATCGTGATATACCTAAAATCTGTGTTGTCGCTTCTTAACTGTGATACGAAATCGAGACTAACATAATTCATTGAATCTCGAAAACTCCTCCGACTGTGAATCGTTTAACATACAGAATGGTATTTTGTCAAGTAAAGAAATGGACTCCTAGGCAAGATGAACGGGTTTTTCTTCAATCGTTACTTTCAAGTTTTCTTTCAGATGTACGACTAGAAATAGGAAAAACTTTGGCACACCTAAAGAATGTCATAGGGTTGACTATTTTATGGGACATTTTCGTTTCCCAACTACTGCCCGAAGCATATTGTTCCCTTGCAGCATGCTTTCATGCCCATTAGTGTTATTACTTCCGCCTCCGGTTGGGATGGAAGGGGCCATTTTTCCGATAAAGAAGACCAACAACTTTATCATCAAACATTTACTGCACTATTCCAGAAATGGAATTATCAAAGTTGCATTGGAAAGTTATCGGGTTGAATTTTTTTTCCTTCCCATTCTAGCACCACCTCTTACCGGACGAAATTCTTTGGAAAATCTTTTGCAAACCTGGCTCGGTCAGGCGGTGATGCAGCTGTGCTTTCATCCGACAACGGTTTACGGCTTGCTTCCGACTCTCTGGGTGAAACTCGTGTGTGTCTTGCTCAGCACTATAGCTCCGATCGTTAGTCGGCCACGACCTAGTGGTTCCGAAGATTTGTTTCGACGGAGCGACATTTTGATGCACTTTTTTCACCCGAAAGGACAGTACCCGTCAACGTCGCCCAATCGTTTCTGGAGCAATGTGGGGCAAAATGTCGTTGGTTTGTGGGGAAGGCATCTGGCAGTGAAGTCAGATTATTCGGAGTTTGTTTCCGGGATCAGTAGTAGATTTGCTCAGAGTTGTTTCGTGAGCATTCGCCTGAAATCGTTTGACCGCAAGCAGAGCAATTCGATGTAACACAAATGTACGTGACTGGCTACGGGTTTCAAGAAGTGTGCAACATTTGACGCAAACCCCATTCATTGATTTTAGAACAGATGAAGAGAGATGATGATAGAACTTCTGGAGGATTTTTTGGGTGTTTGCGGAGTTTTCCAGAATTGTATGGAATGTTATCAAAGATTGAATAGGATTTTAATTACTAAATAAAGAAAGATTCTACAATCAACTGTTTTGAAATTTTCAATATGTTTTTAAATAGTTTCAACCAGAAACAGTTAATATCTTTTATCGTTTAGTTGAAGTTTGCCCAGTAGTACACCAAGCTAACACGAAATAGATCGAGAGCAAACATGCCCGAGAAGTAATTTGCTGCACCGAGTACATTTGCAGCGTAGTTCATGATGTGGCTCTTCTGCACACGTACTTTGCATTGCGGCACACGCTTACACATCGTCGTAGTCCAGTTTTGCGCAAACGAGTGCAGCGGTCGTGGCGTGCACTTTTCCCGTTTTTTTTTGCTATTATTTCACCAAACAAACCCATTCACTCTGTGGTGGCTGTCTGGGAAGAAAACATAAAAAAAAACGTTTTTTTACCCACACTGAAAAACCGTCTGGGAACTGGTCGAAAACGGAATCCCTCGGTCAGGACTTGCTTGAGCGTGCGGTTTTTTTCACCTTTCGTCATAAAATCCGAGCCACGTGTGCATTCATCAAATAGCATTAAATGGAAAAGTTTTTCGGGGAAAGCGTTTGCTATTTTTTGCTCACCCGTGCAACGCCGATCGGAAGCTCCTTTTCAGGGCCGCTTGGGCATGGCATTCGTAGATTGACCGTTTCGCCCGAAGGTTTACTGAAGGAAGGAAAAAACACAGTGAAAAGAAAACACTTTTTTAACACTCAGCATTGAATTTAACTCGTTAAAAAAGGGAAGAAGAAAAAATTATGGAAGGATGGTGCAATTTTGCCATGGCGAGGTGAAAAAGAGATGCCTCACGTATCAGCCACATGCATGCTGCTGCTCGGGGTTTTTGCAGTTTATGTTACTGCACTTTAACGAGTTTGTTTCAAATATGTTTTACGCAGAACCACTGGTGTGAAATCTGTTCAAGAATTGCAAACAACTGGACAGGTTAGTTTCTTTTCATAGTCTTGTTGTTCATATGCCTTCGGTTAAGCGATCTTGCGCAAATAATTTAAATGTTATTTTTCCGCAAGTTGAAATTTATTTCACGTATAAGACTTTTACTCCTCCTTATTCAGTGAACGCTTGCCAAGCTTAAGAAAGTTATTTTACTGGGACAAACATACTTGTACCCGGATATACGAAAGCATGGCATGGATGTAAATATCACCAGGAATCACACTGGCTTGAACAACTTGCATAAAATGGATAAATAATAGCTTTCGCCCACCCTTCCGTGCAATCGTGGAAGGTGTGGTAGCAAAATGAATCCCGTACTTTCCGGCTGTGTCTTCATATCAAGGGTGTAAAAACTGTTAGTCGATTTTTTGTCACTAACAAACCTATGCATAAGTTTCGAGAAGGGAAAAACCGGTGTCCTGGTCGTGTAAAGGGTTTCCCAGAGATCATCTGAGGGAATAAGAGGAAGCAGGGAGAAGTGACGAAATGAAGCTGGCTCGTCCGGGGTTCGAAGAGCATTTCGTGATCCTTAACCTTTTTCACGCACTGAATCACGCAGCCCAAGTGCCTTGCCAGGGGTAGAGCTGCGGGGCTGGTCGAAAGCGACGGTCGAAAACTTGTGGGTGTTTAGGGTGTGATGGAATTGGAAAAAAAAACGGATCGATCGTGATCACGATAATGCGTGCCCTTGGAAGCGAGCAACCCGAATGACCGAGCAAAAGGTACTTCTACGAAGGATGGTGTGAAAATTCTTTCCCAGAACGTTTGTCGTCGTACTTGCCATGTTCGAACAGATGGGCTGAAAAAGTGCCCCTTGCATGTGGGTGAAGGTTTATAAGGCGCAAAAGAAGGAGAGGAAGGGAAGAAGAGAGGCAAAGGAAGGACCGGAAAAAGAACATTCGTCGCGTAACATCGGAAAAGCATCGCACGGGAAAATGCCGGCCTCTAGTTGAGGCTGTTGCGTGTACCGGCTGTTAAGATGGCTTATCAGTTGTATTCCCACATACATGCACACACGCACGCGAAGGACCTCGTTCCACCCGTTGTTGCGTGAATTCGCTGCTATCGATTGGAAAATGCTGATTTTCTCCTGCTTTCCGGCGCAGCAGTCGCGCCTTCCGGGTTCCGGGTACGCAACAGGAACTAAATCACATTAACGAAAGCGTTTCGTGAAGTTTCACAGAAGAATAACAAGACACACATACACAAGGCCACTAACATAAAAAGAAGAATGAAGCCGGCATCATCTAACAACGAACGTCGATTGAAAGTGGGATGTTTCACAGCACGATAAGATGTTCGCTGGATTTGAACGTGGGTTGTCGTCACCGAATGTAGTATACGTTCGACAGCCCTTTAAGGGCTTGAGTTTATGGTATAAAATTTACTGGCGTTCACAAAAAGAGGATGAAAATAGAAAATCTTACTTCATACAAAAAGATTGGTCATTAAAAATGAACTCTGCACTGTCGTAGAGCATTAGATTCCGAGCGCTCTTGTATGGCTTTAAGAACTGAATCAATTTACTCTTTCTTCTTTGCTCTAGATGTTCATTTGCATGCGCCGTGGTTTGATCTTGAATCGAACATTCACGCTAATAAGACCGCCATGGATGCTCTCGAGTTTCAAAGGATGGCAAACGTTGAACATACGGCAGCGGAGAAGCCAAGGACGCCCTCCAAAAACTCGCCCTTTAACCGGAAATCCGCCCCGTCAACGCCCGACACCCCGGACGGCGAGAGCTCAATAATTCACGCCCACCAGTCTTCGTTTTCTGGCCGCAACGAGGCAACGAGGCGCACTAATACGCTTATCAAATTCCAACCGAAATAATAAAATGTGTATTTTTACGGGCGAACAACTCGATGCGGAGCGCGGATGGGCGACGCAGGGGGAAAGGTTATCGGTGCATGTGAAGTACCATGTGACTGGCGAACCATTTCCCGCGCTGGAATAAAGTGGAAAACGGAGATAATATCCGAGCGAGTTGAAAAGTGGCTCGAGATACTTGCCGCTCCGGGTTGGCTTGCCTGGTTGCCGGTCGCCACCCGAGGATGAGCAGAAGGCAAGGAGAAGGGTGTAAATGTACCCGCCGAGCCCGCCCAACTCCGTTGCGGAGGTGGTTCAGGCTGTGGTTTTTCCTGTTGCGCGTGCTACATCCGCTGCCGGGTTTGGCCGACGTTGCGACGGAGATTTGCCGTCGCACTTTCGCCCCGGTCGTCTTCGCCGTTAGCAACAAACTAGTTCGGCAGCTCCAGGATGCTTCGGGTTTCCGGCTTTTAGGAAGATTAAACTTTTCCCTAGCACTTGTTCGGGGACCGCAGCCCGGGTCCGGATTTTTGCATCCCGTCACGAAGCTCCGATGTCGCCCTTGGCGCGTTTTTTGGGTTGGGGGAGGTTTTCCCCGGCAGCAGCCGGTTGTGATAGTTGATGGTTTGAGGTTTCCCAAAATCGTTTTCGTAAACGACGCTACTAGCATTCCCTCCAGTTTGCCTCCCGGACGCTTGCGGTGGGATGAGTCGTATCGTGGTTCGATTTATTTTTATTTATTTTCGCTCTGCTCGGACGGATCGGGAGTTGCAGTGCCCGAGTGAAACGAACGGACCGAACAGCTGGTGCATGTTTGCTTGTGGCGGGGAAATATTGGTACCGGATCGTTTGGGAAACCGAGGGAAAATAGTCGGATAGAAAAACACACTTCAATGGCGAGGAATAATAAAAGGCTGATGGCCAACATTTGCGTAGAAATAATAAATACTTATTCATCAAAGATACATGAGCACCTATAAATGGAGGAAGCGTAAACTTTATGCTTTGAGCATCGAACGTTGGTGGAAAGACAAGTTGCAAATATCTTCTTCGATAATAATCGAATCGAAAAAAAAATATTATAATCGAACTTTTCTTTTACTCATCACTATTGAAACTTGCTTCTATTTTACTTTGCTTTTAAAAAACACTACAAGGAGAAAAATCTATTGAAAATTCTCTTTTTTGCTGTTCTTACAGCATTTGCTACCGTCTAGCACCAAAGCTGCATCACAAGACAATTTTATAAGTGATGGATTGAAGTCAGAAAATAGTGCGACTGTTTGAAAAAATCTTGTGGTTTAAATAATATTAAAAAAATGAATTTATAAAATATCGTTATTATTAAAATTTACATTTCACAGTTCTTAAAATTGTGCATGCTCCTGGGCTGGCCCGCTCGTAGTTGAGCACGTATTGAGTATTGGAATTGAATTTAATTGGAATTTCAATGTTTTTTGTTGCTACACCATTTCATCGTTCAAAGGAACAATCTTCTGCCCGTCATCACGCGCCATTAGTGGCGTTTGTGTCCGATCCTTTCCATCAAGCACAACCAAAGTGGAAGCCGCGATTCCGCCAGCAGGGACCACACATTAAAGGGAGATGTGTTTGTTTATCTTAGGCCAAACGAAGGGCCGTGTGAGCTCGGTTGATGTGATTTGTGTTCCCATTCCGTCGCCTTGGTCGTTCAAGACGTCGTAGGACCACCGATCATAAAGCTGCATACGGAGCAGATGGACGCAGACCCGGGCCCGGAAATGTGCCCGGTCCCGGATCGGCCAATGGGATACTTTAACAACAGACATCCCGCGCTGATCCGGGCTGCGGTGGTGAACTCGGTAAGGCCCTTCGTTCGTCGACTCCGGGAATGCATCGGGTACCGTTCGTTTGCACGTTTCGCGGCGTGGAATGTTTACCGCCAGCAACCGATGAACGGATTGCGCTGCTGGCTTGTACTCACGGCCCGCAGTCAATTTATTACTTCATAATTGCAACCGAGAGCGGGATGGATGCGAAAGGCGTTGGGAACGGTTTGCAGCCGGACAGGAAATGCGATACAACGGCCCGCGCCAGCTGTCGGTATCCGGGCTGGTTTTGCTTCATAACGCTCCGAAACCATTCGCACTTCAGTACGTGGAGCACGCTATTTGCAAATAATAACTCCTGGAGCAGAAGCCGTGTGCGAGCCGAGACTTAATTAGAAACGCATGTAAGCGAATGGCCCGCTCCTGGGCGTTAACACGAGTGTGCGATGGATGTGTTTCGGTGGAATTGGCTGGGCAAACATTTGTGCTGCGATACACTTTTGGCGAGCACGATGAAAGGTACCGACCTCGACCTCGTTTTCTAAGGATCCCAAAACATCGGAATCGCACAGTCCCCGTTCCGAAAATCTTATTCCTGCTGGAATACCCTCAATGCTTCATCATGATCATAGAAACAAAGAGGGATACATAAAGTTTGGCAAGTTACGAGTGCTGAAAAATACATACGGAAAACTGCAACCGTTCCGTTGGGACCACGGTTTGTGGGAAATAATCACGGAACAAATTTATCTGTCTTGCCAAAGACGGCCATCCATAAGTCTGTCAAAGGGAAAAGCAAACGGAAAAACAGTCGGCTGTGGTGTGCAGGTTTCCAGCGAGCCTAGCAGCTCTTTGCTGTTCGGGTGGTGCAATTTTTAACCACAGCACAACCGGACGGTCGTAACTTTTCCCATTTTATTAAGCCCCTCACAGTGCCACTCGAAGGTGCACGGTACAAATGAGAAGCTAAAGTGGGCCACGGTATCCACTCTGAACTCCGGAGGAACGGGGAAACTTTTTTCAGCGGCTGCAGCAGCAAAGGGACACATTGGACCACTTGACCGGGCAAAGTTTTAGGCCCCTAGGAAATGGGTTAGAGTTTCCTTTCGTCTGGTCACAACAAATCTTGAATCCTTCGTGCACTGCATGTCCGACCGCGGGAAGGATCCTGGTTGCCAATAAAAGGTGCTCGGTTGGGTTTCCGAAAAATGGCAAGGCTAAAAAGTAGTGCAGAGGGCAGGGAAAAAAGAAAATATCGACCACGTCGGTAAAGCCGGTCAGTCTTCGCTCATAGATTATGCTAACACACTTTGCTTTGCTGGTCCCGGGAGAAAGATGTACCAAACCACGTATGCCATTCGTTTGCTCGGACAAGGCAATAAAGTGGTCCCCGCGATTCGGCAACTGCAGAGTGCATTGCTTTGAATCGATTGAGGCAAAAGTTGGTTAGTTTCATGGTGCAGAACAAAAACAGGAAACGAAAGCAGAAACGTTTTCTCGGAATTTTCTCACAAAATTAAATACACGTTTCGTGCAGAATCCGTCGTCAGTCTTCTTCAGCCTCGTGAGTGAGTTGCAGTGAAAACAACTTGAAAACAGTCGAATTTATTTGGGGGCGATTATTGGTAACGAATCGACTGAGTTTCCCCACGCTCAGTACATTCTACCTTGAAGAAGTGTTCAATACTTCTTGCGCTCGCTCGGAAAACTCGCTGGCCATGCTTTCCTTCAGGTCAGTGAGATTCGTTCGAACGAAATGAAGAAGATGCCTGTTGGGAGTGATAACTGGTGGTTTTTCCTTCTTCCTTAATTATCTTGCAGACGATCGATGAACCAAATACCGATTTGAATGGAGCATTTGTGCGTCTGTGTAGTTCGCTAAAGTTTCTTGCTTGTTTGGAATCAAATGTTGGAAAGTTAGTTAGGGTATTTGATGAATTGTTTGCTGATTGGGAAACGAGTTTGCACAATTTTCACGGCCAGTTTGCACTAGGTTTGCCTTTCCAAAACTGTTTTGTGAACTTTGGTGTTGGTTTGAGGACATAATGGTGCAAAATGTGCAAAATAAATTAATGGTGCAAAAAAAAAAAAAGCCCATGCAACACACCTCATCTAGTAAAGTTTGTTTTATTTTAACGAACTGCAGGTAAACAGTACGTTGCAATGAAGATAAGGGTTTGTTCATTGTACAATTGAAAGAGATAGAAAATAAGAGCTTTTCTTAAGCGTGGCAAAACGCTTTCATGTTTACGCGTACTTTCTCCTAAAAGAGAAACGAAGCAAACACTAAGGTGCAGCACCCAAAAGTTAGAAAGTATCTCATATCTGATGCATTGTACGTACGGCAGGTGAACGGACGTAACATAAATGAAAATATGGTACAAAAGAAGCGATGGGGTAAACAGCACGCCAGATATAAAATGTTTGCAGCGGCAACAAGCTCCACCAGAAAAGCTAAAACAGAGTAGCAACCGAAAAGTGCGGTGCAATTTGATCCTGCACTTGCAAAGAAGCTGAAAAAGTTGGCGAAGGTAACAGGAGAGAAAACTTAAATGAAGCACACGTACACTAACGGGTGCCGGTGCATAGCAGGAAAGGCAGGCGAAACGAGGCAAGGTCTGCCCTTCTTTTCGAATAGTGGTGTCCGTAACGAATGCCACGTACGACTTGCGGAAAACAGACACCACAAAACATAGACCATCTCGACATCATAATCAAATACAGAGAGTGCTGCAAAATGCTGTCCTGTATCGAATGAATGGAAAATGAGCCCACGATTTGCCCTCGCCGGTTTCGCGCTCGCGCCAGTGCACAAAAGCGACGATGCTGCCTTTATGCTGGCTGATGTGTTTTGTATGTTGCATCTGCACAACCCACTAAACAAAAAAAACAAAAAAACATGACTGAAGGCATATTGCGAGAACGGTCGGTGTGAAAAAGTGAACGGGTTGATTTCGAGCGAAGGGAAAACTCGAACGGGCTTTTTGTGTGTTGTATGCCGACGCTGTTTCTTCCCTGCACTGAAAAAGCAAGCTGTAAACCACGCGGCAGCGAAAACCGATGGAAACCGGGAAAGCACCGTCTGTGTCGTCCCGATGCTGCGAAAGGATTCCGGTGGAAAATCTCAGTGTCCGCCTCGCTCCCTCCATTTGCCTGCCTCCGTCAAGTAACCACCATCCGAAGAATCGGCTGAGCGGTTGCGGAGTAAATTTGTTTTTATGGTGTAATTGTGTTTATGGTGTTTTGTAAACAGCATGGCGCATTGTTAATGGTGGCGCTGGCAGGAACAGCACTCATTTGAAGCGGTTTTCGTTTGCGTTTTCCCGCGGACTCACGTCCCCCATTTTGCCCGTTTTGCCCGTGCGGTTTGCTTCGGTTTTGTATGTTGCTTTTATTTGCCAAGGATCAGCAGCGGCAAAACTCCCGCTCGCCGGCCGCTGGGGCAGTGGCATGTACGCTTTGCCGTACATTATTGGTTTAATTCTGCCGTGCGCCAAAGATGTACGGGTTTCTTTTCAGCATCCCGTCGGAGAGAGCAATGGAAAATAGACTTCACGAGACACAGACGAACAAAAACCCAACGCGATGTTAAGCTGACGCTGCAGCAACTTTCAAGAAAGTCTGCACTGCAATCACCGCTCGCTCGTGCCTCACTTCCTTTGCTTCGCTCCACGCCCCCGCTCGTCGTTTCGATGTCTCTAATTTGTATAATTACTCCAGTTCTGTTTCGTCACGGCAGCTGCCGCAGTTCGCCGGTGATGCATTCGAAATTTGGTCTCGCAAACGCAGCAGACGGCTAACGGAATCGGCGCACCAGCGATCTGTATGCCGGCGCGGCGCGATGCATACGTTCCGATGCAACGGAAATACAGCAATCAGCCTGTTTGTGTCATCTCGTTTGCAAACGGACGGCGCCGGGTTCCGGGCTGTTTGCGGTTTGTGGCAGCAAGCGTTTGAACCAGGAGAATCAGGGAGAGACGTTCAATTCGCGTACCCTGCGTTTGCGGTATGGCGGCGACAAGTGGGTCCTTTTTGGATTAAGGAGATTAGGGAAGAGAACATGCAGAAGGGAATAGGCTGCGCGCACATGTTGGCTCAGGTTTACCCTCACGAATCGGCCAATCCTATTGTGGCCATTGAGCTGTGGACGATTTTCGGGAGGGCGCGTGAAAGCTCTTCCCGGTTGGAAATTGGGACAGGATGGAGAGCACAAGTGCATGAACTTGTGCAAGGTGGAAAGAAACGCTGCCGGGATGGAAGAAGCCTTCCTTCCGTCGCTGAGATATGCGAGAAATATTCAGTGGCAGAATCCTGCAAGTTACACGTTTGGGACGCGTTTGTTTTCGTGCACACCGGAGGGTGATTTCTTGAATTGAAGTTGCAAGTGAATTTAGATTGCCACTACTCCGCCTGCTGAACGACCTTCCGAGGCCGTTTTATCCCAAGCTCTCGGGTCGTTTGTGGTTTGTTGGAAGTTAAAAGCTGCGGTGCGACTGGCGTAAATATTGGTGTAATGGTTTGTTCTTCTCTTGCGGCGACGTTCCAGCATGGTAAGAGCAAAACGGTTGCGGGAGATAGTACCATGAAGCGGAGTTGTTGGACTCAAGCAAGCACTTGACCAAAAGGTGGCGAGATTATAGGTACTAAAAGAACCAGAATGACGCCAGAAATTACTGCTAGCGGGAAACGTTACACTAACATTGTGCTAAAAAACTAATTTTCTAGGAGTGGCTAAATCTAAGAAAATTTCCCAAAATCTTTGGAGTAATCAATACAATCGTATATTTCAAAGTACGCTCGTCGTATACGGTGTCCGGGATAGGTGAGCGTGTACGCCGGCTCGAACACGACCCACGAGCGTCGGGACACAAGTCCTGTCGCCTTGGACTATCCACGTACGATAAATGGGAAAACTCCCATAAGCTCTAAAATCCTGTACCAAAAAGTCGCACGGATGTTTTGTCAACGTGTCTGGGAATGGAATAGAATGGAATAGACAATCCCATTCACTATGGGTTGCTTGCCTACCTGTGATTCTGGCTTAATGGGCAGAATGCCTTATTTAATGACACCCTGGGCTCAAGCGGACAATCTGCCTATCGCGTGGATTACTGCTGTTGCCGAGGTTTCAATTTGGTTTGCTCGCACATTGCTCCCGGTTGACGTGAAAAGCCGTGGGCCCCGAACACTCAGGTGATGAAATGGTTCTTTAGCAGCGCTCGATTTAATGTCGCGCTTGTTGGCAGTCGCAGCCCCTCTGCTGGACGATGATGTTGACGTGGCATCTAGGGGACCTAATTATGAACCGTCTGCAGGGAAAGCAGAGATCCGCTCTACCCTTAGATGGAATGCAGTCAAATTTCGGGCGCACAAACGACATCTCCCGATCCGGTATGAAACTATCGATTTTCCGATGGCTTGTAAGTAGCATTCAGCGGAGAAGTGGCGCGGGTTTCTCGTTCGACCCGTCTGGGATTTATCGATTTCTTCCACAGAACCACTGTCTGGACCACTGGGGTTGCCCAATGGATGACGACGCACGCAAAGCTCTAACGACGGCGGTGTCCTGGGAATTTCAGACGAATAGCGGATGCCCGCGCCATCGGCGTAGAGCTGGACGCCGACGGTGGACACTGATGTCATTAGCAAATGAAATTCCCAAGATCCACGAGAGCCCACTGCACGATCCTGCCGACTGGTGCAATTAGCCAAAGGTCCATCTTTAATGAAACGGATCGATGGTGGTTGCAATGGGAAAGGAAATATTTGAGTTTAATAGTAGAAATCTGAAAACCGCGCGGTTGTACATCGGTCCTTACACGGGGGTTCGCGGAAAAGGGTCCGAAAAGTTTAACAGTCGTTCACCCGAGACGACCGACTGATGATAACTTTGTACCTTAACCGGGGGTCAATCGTGCCTGAATTAAATGCCGCGTGCTGTAGCACGTAAGCCGCCCCCCGCCACGGACCGATGGCGTCGATTTGTGGCTTCAGCTGCAGCGAAAAAGTCAAACATGGCCGACAACAAGACGTCGGGGGGCGAACAAGACGGTTACGAGGCATGTTGAAAACATACCCGCATAGTATAAGAATGAAGGCCAAAGAACAACACACAACAATGACGACGACAACGGCGACGACAACCGGAAAGATAAACATTAGAAACGGAAAACTCGCTTGCGCGTTGAAGTAGCGAGATCGGTGGGAAATAAACGGCAGCAAAAAAAAAAAAAAGTTCGCGAGCCCGCTCGTTCCGGGATGTACCTCCATTGCCGAGTTTTGGGCGGCGCAGTTTCACACACAATCACGTACCTTATCGGGTCGAGCAGCGCGTAGCTTGGAACCCGAACCGGCGAAGGGAAAGGACAAATAAAAGTTTTACTGTTTGCACTACCACTCACCCGAAACCAGCGCCAGCGATCTTTTAAGGGCCATTTCTTTTCGGCCACCTAGCCCTCGGGGAGTCTCGCCAACCTCAGCCGATGGCCGAAGAAAATGGCGGCGGAAATGAGTGGGAATAAAGAAAAATGAAATAAAATGAAAAAAAGTGGGTTTAGACGAAAAATTGAGAAAATAATCCAGCAAAGAAACCGGTTCGGTCGTTCGTCCTGACGGCGCGGGTTGAGGCTGCACCGACTGGAAACGCATCAATGACAGGACCTCAACGGGAGGGGGGTGGGCTACCAAAGGGTGGACAAAAGGCCGGGTGGGCGGAAGAAGTTGAAGCGACCGAAAAAGTTTGAAGCTTTTATCTGACTGTTTTGGAGCCTGCTTTTTTCTTGCACTTTATATCTTGACCTTTTCCACTTCTACAGGGGTAATTGTACGCTTTTTTAACTTGCTCATTGCTTTTTGAGTGGCGCTCAGACGTTGTCCGTGGTGAGGGCAGGAAGGGGCCGCTGCTGGCGGTGCCAAACGTAGGCGAGTGGTTTGTAGGAAATTAGATTTATGTTCTGTTTGCTCAGGCCGTTTCCCCATTTAGTCTTTGTGAGGTTTTTTTTCTTCTTAATTCTCTTCCCTTCCATTCAGGCTTGTTTCATTTCATCCCTCGCTGTCCCGGGTTTTGTTTTAGTTTGTCTGCTTCTTTCTTTTTTGCTGGTGGAACTTGGCATTGCGATGGTAGCTTCCACCTCGTTTTCATTCCGCCCTCCGTCGCCGCACACAGAAGTCACCGACCGTGGCGCGGGATGATTTGTGAGGAGTTATTTAAAAAAAGGAGTGTCGTAAAGCTGTCCATTACAGTATCACACGTTTCGAGTGGAGGGAAAGTACGGAAGGATAAATATTGTTTGACTTTGTTTCAGCGCGACTAGCACAAACGTTGACGCTAAATGAGATTAGAAAACTCACCAGAGATTAGAGCACTCGTCATAAATTGTGCTTTGTGTTCGAGCTGGTTTTACCTAGTTTATTAGTAACCCGTTTAACGAAACATTTCCCTTGAATATACATCAATAAGTTTGATTGAAACGAACGAAAGGAATTACAAATTAACTAAAATCTTTTCTTGATTGCTAATTTATGTAAGAATTGATTTGCAGAATTAATTATGAACCGGAACTGATTTCATTGAAATTATCATTAGAAACTATTAATTAAATTGTTGATTGAAATGAAAACTATTTGTTTTCCTGAATTTCCTTGTTGGTGTAGAGTATGTGTTTAAAAAAAGATCTTAGAATAAAATGTCGGTTCATTATGTTTTTAAGACTTTCCCCTACACGCAGAAACGGTCGTAGCAAATCGATGCTTTGAAAGCCGTCGTCATACTCTATTCGGATGCTTTTAATCGACGGACAGACGAGCTGTGAAACGCTGATTTGTGTGCAACAGGGCGGAATCTGGCGAGTTTGAATAGTCTGTCGATGAATCGCTGCTCTCAACCAACACCCACCGGGCAGGGGAAGTAATTGCCCGTGAACAGTCTCGGATGGGTTGCGCCACTGCGGCTTCGGGCGCCTGATGAACTCCGAGAGCTCCCGAAGGGCGTCGAGCCTAATTGAGCCAACTTTTCGGTTTTGGTTCCATTTCGGCCGTACTGCTTCCGGTGCTTCTTCGGTGGAATGTAATTTTCTGAGACGACCGTGCATGTCGTGGCACAGAACCGTTCCCACCAATCGCTAACCGAGTTGCTTGCGGCGATCCTTGCCCTTCAAAGGCCGTAATCTCGTTAATTAAGACCGATACGATTTATCCGAACGCCGGAACGTGGGAAACCGGGGGTAATTGTGTCCGTCAGGGTGAAATGTTGATATATGAAGGGTCCATTGGGTCCACTCACGCAGGGTAGGCCCGAACCGAGGCTCGTCCTGCCAGTGGCCCCTCGACCGTTCCTCGGAGCATATATCGTCCGTGTGGTGGTGGTGGACCGCACCCGTGACTGATTGTATGCGGTTAGCGGTAATGGACTCTCGGTGGGCTTCTCGGGCCCGGCAGGAGCTAATTACAGACCGGACCTCGGAGTGGTGCCAATAAAATTACGCAAATTATTGTACTCGATAGCGCCCTGTGGATGTGGCCCGCTGTCTTTGCGCCAGCAAGGGTGCGTAGTTGGTGCGTCAGTTCGTTAGGTGGGGCCATCTATCACGAACAGTGCGCGCTCGATGGAGGCCGAAAGTTGGGCCAGCGTTCATTACGCCTGACGTTTTATGAATCACGAGACGCTAGCGTGCTTTTTGAAGGGATAAAAATGTAACTCGATTCAATAATTACCGCTAATGTTGTCCACGGGAAAGTTAATGCCACGTCCTGGTAGGTTGGTCAAAATGGTATGGTTTTTGTTCGTTCGGGAGGACTGCTGTTATAACTAAGGCTTTAGGGATCTTATATGCATCTCGATTTAATGTTCAAATTGATATCAGATTACCCAGCCTAATTTTTGTTGAGTTTCTGTAGTTTCAAACAAATTGCACTTGGAAATTGCTCATTTTATTGGTTCTGGGTCTCCTCATAAATAAATTTAAGCGTTTACATGCTTCACAATATCTTGTCATCAACTTTAAGTTTTGTTTTTTTGGGATTAAAGTGTGACCATGATATGATATGTTTGAAAAGAGATTTAATGTATCGCATAGCTGCCAGGTTTTGGGAGAAATAATGCTCCTATTAATTATTAATAGCTCTATGAATTTAATTTAGCTTAGCCTTGCTTCGGAGCTCATTTGGTCATAGCTCATATGGACTTTCAACGATCCTATCTTTAGAGAACAAACGGAAGATCTGCGCAACATGCTCACAGACACCACACCGAATATGTGTTGCGGTCCGATTAGATACAGCACATAAAAAGATTAAATCCAGTTTCCCCACTAAGTGGGGCAAAGTTTGGGCTTTACTATCTTCTGTTGCTCCAAAGCTACTTTCAGCAAGCCAGTGCTGCAGCGTAAAGTTTTCCCTCATTTCATTACACCACAGCTCGATACGGCTGCCCGGCTCGGCTTCAATTAATGTGTGGTTTTGCCAGTGCGTTCTTCTCGGCTCAACATGTGGCGTGGCAAAACGGGACTTCGCCCAAAGTTCGGCAAGTGTTGATTCCCGGGTGAAGATTGATCCTTGCTGGCGTCCGGCTGGGACAAGGCGAGTGGACCGGGACCGTTCGTCCGACTGGCTTCCCACGTCAAGCCCGTAGCCGTACTGTCCACACGTATAAATCTTGTTTCCGCGCCAAAAACCACCATGTTTGTTGTCTGCCCGCTCCAGCCGTGACTGTTTCCCGGAATCTCTTCCGAACTCCCATCTCGGGCCTGAGGTTTTTCCGGCCATCGGCCACGGACGGGCAGCTGGATGGACGGGTCGTGTGGCAAAGTTTGGCCACTCATTTGTTTGCGGAAAAACATCGGCAAACCCTTCGATATATCGGGCCGAGTGGGCGCCTTGGCTGCGGTTGGCGTTCGCATGTGCAACTTTTCGGTTTGATCTGGATCGTACTTTCGTTCCACCGGCAAAGTGGCGTCCGTCCGCCTCAAATCAAGTTCTGTATTCGTCGGAAAACAGTCCCCAGTTCCCGGTTTTCTTGTCCGAAAAGTCCTACTGAAACAGTGTTTACCAACTAATTAGACAACCTCGGACAGCGGCTCGGCGGTGGCTCGGCAGAAATAGTGGATGGTGTAGTAAACAAGCTCTGAAACAACAACAACTCTCCGAGAACAATCTCAACCGTAGACACATACCGTAGACACATACAGCAGAAGGGTATATATGCACAGAAGCGTATTCGGTATGTGCTACGAACCTGCAAGCACGAGAAGGAAGTGTGCATAAATCTTATTCTAGCTTTCGCCCTCCGCCATTCCTGCGTTTTCCATCGAGTTCTGTTTCCTGGAGGGTAAACTGTTCCGTCGCTGCGTTGGGCGCACACAGAAAAACACTAATTAATGACCGAGCAGCCTTATCGTCTGCCTTTGCGGGCTTTTCCCGGCTGAAAGTGCAACGCAATTTTCGACAAAGCGGCAGAATCGGAGACTCACTCGTCAAAAAGTTTTCCTCTCGCTTGGAAACGCGGGAAAATCTGTCGAAGTGGGAGGCAAGAAGGTGAAGCAACGTGAGGCTGGTGTGTCGGGGCCAACAAAATTGACATAGACACGCCGGTCCTGCCCGGAGTGTGCTGCTTGAGTTTCCCACCCGTCGCACTCGGGGAAATGTCGAAATGGTTGCACTTAATTAATAGAATATTGAGCAGTGTAGTGAAGGTTGGAATTTTCGAAGGTGATGCGTAGGCGGGCGCCATCCGGACGAAAAGGAAGAGGGTAGAGAGAGAGAAGGTAGAGGGTGCGTTTCGAGAAAGAACACAAGCAGGATGACTTCGTGCAGGATGTTCGCCGAAGCACGTCGATGCAGCAAGGGGCTACGCAAACGGGGCGACCGATGCTGCTTGGGAGCGGTGTGTAATGCGATCCATTTCCGACCGAGCAGCAGAAGATACACGAAGAAGTTCGTTATGCTCGTTCGGTGTGGCTTTTATGGGTTGCAAATGCAAACAAAACACTCCCACACGCAGATGCAGATGGCGTTCTGGAGGAGCCAACAACAACTAACAACCAACCTCACGTCACTAAGGCGCACGATCGAGCCTGCCTGGCAGTTGGCTATCGGTCTGTGTTGGGATTCTGATTATGTGATTCGGTGGTCCCGGTATGCCTTTCTGCCCGTGAACGTTTTTGCGCTGGCGGAAAGTGATGCCAGGTTGAAAATTCTGTTATTTGGCCAAAAATAGGAAGAGATTCTCGGCACATAACACCCCATTTCCGTAGTTGACAGCCTTTCCGAGAAACGGGGAATAAACAGGAGGAATGCAAATACTGTTTGCAACGGAAAATAGAACATTGTACAACCACATTGCAAGACGATGCAATGTGACGATAAACTAGCTTTCCTCACGCACTTGAGGATTGAGCTAACCTATGCATTTGGGGTTTGGTCAGTTCCATCGTGGAATTTGCAAGTCTCTCATGCTGCATATCTGTTATTGAAATTGTACTGCCAAAGCTACTGCCTGCAAACCTTTGCATGTTTTATATTGAGACAAAATTAATGTACAGATATTTTTTCAGTCACTTGTAACGGTTAATTACAGAAGATATAAGTTTAAGCAAGGATTCAAGGCTTCTTCGCAATGGTTGCGAGACGAAATGTAGATTTAAATATAATACTTCTGTCTTTGATGTTGTGCCTTTTAATTCGAGGCTTATATTTTGAATAAGCCTGTGTTGGTTTGAAGTCGGTTTGAGCTCCCATTTCCACCCCCGATCCGATTCCGTTTGCATCGAGCTCTCGAGCAGTTATTTTTCACATAATCTCGTTTATACTATTTCTACTCGTTCTGTGGAAAGCAAATAAACATATAAACTTCTCACTCGATAGCACAAACCGCGTGCAAATAGGACGATGCTGCTCACATGCACACCGAGCGGTTTCTCTTCGCTGCAACGAAAAGTTGCTTCTTTCCGTTTCCCTGTGGGAAGGGAGCACCCTGCCGTCGACGGGTGCTTCGCACAGTGCCACCAATTTGACTTCGAAACTGGAAAACTCTCGGTAGATGTTCGGGTTTTCACGCAAACTCGATGTTTTGAATGCTACTATCATTCCGAATCGCGCCACACCAGCCAGCGTGGTTCGAAAGCGTTCGCTACGCTTGTTTTCCGGAATGTCCCGACCTCCAGATGTTCCGCTCCTTTCGGCAGTCCTGGTGAGGCACGGTATTGGAAAGTTTTACTCCCCCGCGTCGGAACGGTACACGGGAGTCAGAGTCCATTGCAGATTGCGTTTGATGCTGCTCATTTTTATTCCATGCTCCGGTTCCCTCTGCTTCCTTCCATCGCTCGCTTGCAATGTTTTCCCCGCGGTTTTGCACACACTGCCGGCGTGGCCCACGGACCAGTTGTTTTCCGGGCGAGAGTTGTGTATTGATGTTCTCGTTATTCAAATGTTTAGTGCTACGGTTGGAAAGTTGGCAGAACAATCACAGCCGTCCGTCTTTTATCCGCACTGCATACCGAGCGTTCGGTTACTTCTTCTCCCCGAAGGAAGTGCGCTCGAGATGGTAAGAAAAGCGAGTGGATGATAAGTCACCATTGGGCCATAAATTAATTCAACCGATCCGTTTGGCCTTGGTAAGGAGCGAAAATTGATGGCGTGCAGTAGCAGGAATTGAAATGGATTGCCATTGAAGATGGTCCGATTTTGCTATCGAACGCAATGGAGCCCGAACTGCTGCTATTTGCTTTCGAATGGATTCAATTTTACTTGATGATGTTCATTGCCGTGAGGAATAAAATGCTTCTCGGAATGCAGTTATTGGTAGTTGCCGTGAAAGCAGTTTCAAGGTTGATGTAGGATAAAATTGAACCATTTCAATATTAAACTGTTATTGATCAATGAGAGTTAAACACAGCGATGTGCTTTAAATAATTTATGAGGAACAAGCATTATGCCCGGCTTTGCACGGGAAGTGAGGGATTTTTCTACAAAAGCAACTTTTGATTAAGTAATTTAGAGGAAAACAGATTAAACTTTTTAAACGTCTTTCCTTCTTTTTTCTACATACTACGTTGATTTTCTGGGAGTTTGGGCTGAACCCTTGCGTTAAAATACCCTTGTTGCGAATGCAACAGTGAGTAGGGAATTAAATCGAAAACACAAGGAATTTCTTGAGTATTCCGCAAGGGGATAAAACTAAAAAATTAGTCCTTTATTCAGCAATTTTTCCCCAACTGGTTTCTCTCACGTCTGTGGCCCCCTTTATATGTGTTTTATCCGTGAGTTCCACTGACAAGCCATCTTAGGACTCATCTCGTTACATCCAGCTGTGCCGTTGCAAGGTTTATAGAAAACTTTTGTAACAACCCTTCTCTTCGATGAGCGTTTTATGAACTCGGGGACTCCTGATTAGTATAATAAGTATTTCTAGGCATCGCAATATGGCTTCTACATAGATAAAAGAGAAGAAGATATAGAAGTGAAGATAACGTCTGTTGAATGGATGTGTTAGTCTAGAGCTAAGTGTTATAGGGTTCGTGCTAAAAAAATGATTTGGTAACGTGAAATTAATTTAAAAAAGCAGATAAGCAATGATTATGAAGCAAAAGTTTGAACGATGACTTGAAACACTCATTTATTGTGAATAACATTAAAAAATAATCTGTTAAACACCGATTTGCCATCCGTCATCCCGCGGCGCATTACAAGCTGACTTCCGGAAAACACATGTAATCGTGTCCTGTTCGGTGCCACACCCACGGGATTCGTCGAGATTTAATAACGGTAAGCCACAAATGGAGCACACCACCAAGCACTCGGAAAGATCGGTCCCCTCGGCTCTGCTGGACTGGAGTGAAATGAAGTGAAAGATTTGATGGATGGTTGGCTGGACGGCGCTTGGGGAGGGTTTATGAAAATTACATGATTAAATCACGCCAATTAGTTGCCGTTCCCACGTCACAACGCTACCCGCACTTTCGGGCGGGTGGGAAAATGCGAATGAATGTTTCAGTAAAGCCACACCTAGCACATTTTCGGCCAGAGCATGTCATTTCCTTCCAGGCGAAAAGTGGTTGAAAAACACAACTGATTCCGCACACGGTGTGTCACACGGGATGGCGTTCGGTGGTTTTTCCCTGTTCCCGGGTGACCGGTTGGTACCGTTGGGCTTGGTTCCGGACCGGAAAAGCTGCTTCGTTTAGCACCCGAAGCCCTGCCCACACGCACCGAGTTGTTTTTTTTTGTCTTTTCATCCGCTTTTCCGCTAATAAGGCGCGATCCGAGTGGAATTTGTTCCCTACGGTTAATTATGGAAATGCACTATTTCCGTGCCAGTGAACGGTTATTCGCGTGGAAAAGAGGGCAGTTTTGAGCCGCATTTCGGAAGCTTAATGGTGTGTTTCTTTTAATTGGGTTTTTTCCAGATCCAGCATGATTTGCGTGTTTTGGGTTTTTTTTTTTTGCATTGACCGATCCTATTTTCCATCATGGCACCATGAATTATTTCAGTTTGGCATCGGTAAAGGGTCCGCGGGTAGAACTGCCGTGGCGCAAATGTCACTCTAACCTTTCCCGGAAACACTGTGACATGTTCCTTGTTTTGTTTTTTGTTGCAAACTTTCCCTAGGCGCGAAGGCTTGCTTCTAAATTAATGCTTCATTTGACATCTCTCCGTATCCTTGAACCGCAGCAGTCACGGACTCTTTCAATTAGTGCAAATTGAAGGTGCCAGTGCGCTAAAACAAAAACAAAACGGGAAAACAGCTCAACCGCGACACTTTATGCCTGTGACACCGCGGCACGGACACGAGCGGAAAACACGCATATCGAGGCACATTAATGTTTGATCCATTTGCAGCGCGAAAGAGGGAAGAAGAAAGTACGAGTAGAAACGAAATAAAGTAGAGCGGTAGAAAAGCGGTTCCGGAAGCGAAAGCACACCGGTCGGAAAAAAAAGCACCGGCCATTCCGTTGATTAGCGTAATAAACCTCAATTCATCTAATTATCGAGACAAAAGCGTTCCGCGAGCATGCTGGGTTCGGTTTTCTTTCCATTCGCGTGCGACCTTGCCGGAATGGTGAGGTGATCGTGAATAACTTTTTGGAAAGGTGTTTGTGCGTGTTGCTGTTTGGGAAGGAGCACAAGAGGAGAAAAATAAGGACACAAAAAAGATGCCAAACGGTTGGTTGAGAAAGGCCAAAGTCGTCATTTTGGTAATGGCCAAAGCGGTCCACGTCGCGGCCAATCCCTGATGGGTTTTAATGTGATTAAGTGGGATTAATAAAATTATTATTACGTGTACACACAAACACTGCCCCCGGCACGGGGCAGTTGCTTAGCAGCAGATTCCGGCGTACCTGGTGTCGGTGCTTCTGAAGTAAGTGATGTTCTCGACTTCTAATTTATTGCTGTAGCTGAAGAAGAAGTAACCATAATTAAGCTTAATAAAGAAGGTAGAGAAGTGTACCGTAGTGAGATGTAATGGTTATGCTTTCCACTATCTGAACAGTATCAGGTTTTATTTTTTGTAAAGGAAAAATAATCATTCCGTCCATTTTGTTTGTTTGCGAACGGTTTGTGTAGTTTTTTTCGTTTTCCATTGTTATCCGTAAGAAAATAGAAATACGGTTGGAAAATGTGCTGTCTCAACTTCCTAGATGAATTTTTCACATCAAGATGCCTATATTCTTACATCAATAGACATGTTTGCCTCATCCATTCCAGGAAGTTTGTAAATAGACATTTCTGATATGCAACGCTTCGATAGGCACAATGGAGGCGCCCAGTAGTTTATGTGGTTATGTGTGGATGATATGATAAGCATGTACGTTGTTTCTAGTAAGCTAGAATGATCGATAGGAATTTAAATTAAATTGAACAATTTGGCCCCTTCTCAAGTTTTTTGGCGGCGTAAGCGTGCTTTTAAAGCAGAAATTAAACGTTTCGCTTTAATCCATTTTAAAGCATCATGAAAACGAATTGCACATACCACATGCCTCGGAGCATCTCCTCACCCATCAATCACATCTGAAAACAACAATTCACAGTCTACAAATCATGAAGCCCAAACGGGCCAGAAAATGACCCTACAATAAAATACCGTACACCATAAAGTATACACATTTTTTGCTCCACACGATCCCGCACACCACCAGCAGAAGCAGTAGAAGCGGCAAAGATAACCCTTAACCTATTGTGCAAACTAGGGTCGGTACCTCGCACCCTGCAAGGGACGCAACGCCACCTTCCGGCTATCCGGTATCCCGTATTACACGCCTCGGCAACACTTCGGCCACTTACACAAATGCGCTCGGGTCGTTCGGTTTTAGTATTATTATTACTATTATAACCGAAACTATTTGTGCATGTTAATTTATCACCTTCCGTCACCCGATGTGCCCTACGTTTGCCTCCTGCAGAGCATCTCGGCTCCCTGACCAGGGTCGGTCACCCCGCTCGAGATAGGTGCATTGTACTGTATGCGGTAGGTTGTCCGCTTTATGGGCGAACGACCACCCGGGTACCTCCCCGGCCCTCGTTACGGGGCTTGGAGAACAAAAGCGAGATCATCCTTTCGGTCATTTCTGCAGCTCCAGCAACGCCCTCTACATTAACGGCACCCCACCCAGGCCTTCTTTCCGCCCGGGGGTCGCTGCGAGTTCCGGCGATCTACAGGGCACTGGCAGGGAACAAGTTCTGGGCGCGTCCATTCCGATGCGGGCTATCGTCTGTCAGTCAGCTCGGCCGAGAATGACAGACTGTCGTGTCTGTATGTGTGCCAGTGTGCGAGCGTGTTGGTGCTGCGATTTTATGACGTTCACGTGATGGCGTTATCCTTCAAAAGCCACTGGTGGGAAGGGAGGGGGATGGAGTAGTGGTATCGCCGGGTGCACGGTTGAGCCCATTCGTTCTCTTTAACGATAATGTACCGTTCGCTCGTCTATTGTGTGTCCACTCGGCTGTGGTTGTGCTGATGTGTTCATTGTGCATACACGTTGACGTTGGCGAGCCGAGGCATGCGGAAGGGGGAGGTTTGATCGGCGCGGTGCGTGGGACGTGGCCCCGTTGTAACTGTCATTTTATGGTACTGTAAGCACGTGATTTACCCCAGGACAGGATGGACAGAAATGTGGCGTCCGCCAACCATTCTTTTCTGCACGACGCTCCGTCCGTCCGTAAGGAGCTGTGTCTATTTTTCGGGACGCCCCTTTTATGGCTTTGTAGATTTTTTAGGCTTGCAGTGAGGCCTTGTCAAGCGTGGTTGTCCGCTTTATGCACATGGTCTCGTGAAGGGCCCTGGAAACGAGGAGGAAACTAAATGAGTTACTTTTAATGGGTGAAAGCGTTTTTGAAAAAGATCAAACATTATGTTTCCTGCACATTAAACGAGGCATAGTCAGAACAATGTGATGAAGCAAATATAACAGAAATATGCAAACGAAACGGGTCACCCAATCCAATACAAACATATTAATTCGATACTAAATCACAGGAAAAAGCATACAGTAAAACACTGTAACGACCATTTCCAGCTATCCCATGAACATTTTATACGACTTTACGTGTGCTTACGCGGATCGATGTAACAGACGACGAATTTTTAATTTAGGGTTTTCACATTTCCCATTGCAATCGCAAATTCAGTAAAATTTTGCTTTCAAATTAATTCTGATTTTTTTTTTCAAATATAGGTACAAATTTATCTTTGCAAACGAAAGGGAAAGAGTTTTACCGCGACCCTCAATTCCAATGTATTCGGGGTTGGTTTGGATGGTAGTTTTATATCCGTTGATGTTGTAAATTCGAAAATGTAGTTAAATCGAATCTGTCGATGTTGTTAAATTCGATGTTGTAAAATCATAAGCAATTCGGGTTTCAACCAATGGTTCGGCAATGTTCTTTTTTTTTAAATTTAAACAGCTTCACCTCCCCCAATGGATTAGCAATCCAATTCGAAAACAGATTGCTTTCCTTACTGTTCGGCAGTGTCTGTAGGGCACCGAACAATCTTATAAAACTGTATAAACATTCGAAAGATATTCGCCTTGGCGGCGTATGCATGCTACTCATTTTCCGCTTAATTTCATCTCAAAACATCTAATCAACTCCAGGATATTATTTCGTCAGGCTCATTTCCTCCCACCCGTCACCTACCATCTCGAGATGCCATAACAACAGAAATGGCTTCGATTTGATTTCGGTTCCCGGTCGCCCCATTTCCACATTGCGAGTTTCATCTGCAGAGGAATAGAAATGTGTCCACAGCCCACCTCCCCCCCCCCACCACCGCTGCGAACAAACTCGCAAAAACAAGCCTCTCCGTTTTCCCGGTAGATTGCGCATCCTGACGGGAGCTAATTAAAATTATGTGATACTTTTCCATTTGCGAGGAAGCAGCATTACGGTGTTTCAGGTTTCCTCGGTGCGTTGGGGCGAGGCCGTCGAGATGAGCTTCCGACGCCGGATTAACACGGCGCCCTAGCTTTAAATGCGATCAGCCGGAACAACAGCCGAGGAAATGTCGTTCCAGCACCGACGTAAAACATTTGTGCGACACAACTAATAAACTGCCAGACAAATTGTGTGTTAGTGTCCCATCGCCAGCAAACGGTGGACGGTTGTTTTTTGTTCCGATGGATTCCATTCTAATTTTTAATCATTTTCGTCGGTTCCCCTCGAGCTGTTTGTTTGGGGTGCTTTGAGCTGGACTCGAAACGAATTCGGCGAGCCCTAGGGGGAAGCGGAAGCAAACAGCGGCGAACAAATGTAGGTGAATATTTGTCAACTTTCCGTACTTTCGATTCGTTGTCGACTCATTGCGCCTTATTTTCATGATTGTTCGCTTTTTTTTTCTTTCCTTCCGACAAACGGTGGCATCCGAATGGCATTCCAATGGGAATAAAAAGATAAAAATTATGGAAACAGAGATTGGCTTTTACATCCATCCTTGCCTCCGGTTGTAGCTTGTAGTCGCTCGTTGTCATTTTGGATCCGCCAAAAACCTTCTCCCCGACCCCCGAATATCCGGGTTGGGAAAAAAAAAAACCCCGGAGGCGACAACTCCGTCTCGGGAACAAGCTCATTGTCAGACGGAGGACCGTCGAGTGCCCAACGCAGGGAGGTGAAACGATGGGACGGGTGGTCCCGGCCGCCCGAGAATAATGACATTAAAAGCAACGGGCGGCACAGGAAATAGGAAAACTTTTCAATTTCTTTATCGCGTGCGAAATGCTCCTCCGGAATTCTCTCTCCTTCTCCGTCTGAAAGTCAGCTCCTCGCTGCTTGCTCGTTTCCGTGCCCTCGAACTTGGTGCAGAAAAAAAAAACATTTGCGTTCGGCTTTCGCGACACCACGGCGATGATGGTGTTGGTGGGTTCCTTATGATTTGTGAAGGGAAAATGAGCTCCACGGGCGCGTGCTGGAAACAATCGCCTGTGGGGCCGGTGCCGAAAGACTGCGTGACTGAATCGGCGGTATATTGGTTTCGCGAGGCGTTCTGCCGATCTTCCAACGGTACCCCAGCCTACTGCCGGAACTTTGCTGGCTCTCGGCGGAGCAGTGTAAGGAAAATACTTTACGCTGGTGGGGTTCTTCTATTCTTTTTGCTGCCTCTTTGGGACGGAGTTTTTGCCGCCTGGCTGGATGGAATTGGGAAGCACAGCATCATCCGAAAGCGGCACCGAAAGCTCCGGGAGAACCAGCTTTAATTTAATTAACTTGAGGCGCTGGGGAGTCGCACAGCAGGAGCAAAGTGGCGTCGTTGAGTGGTTCAATTTCTCATTTAAATTTTCAAAGTTTACCCCCAAACCTTGCAACTGGGTGGAATAGTTTTGCTTCTGGAATGTGTTTCTTCGTGCAGTCTTTTAGTTCTACGTCCGACAACATATTCTATCATGCTCTTCTTGGATCGCCCGAATGTAAAATAATTCGGCTACTTGATTTCTTGGTATGGCCATTTCGGCAACTGAAAAACACCAGGAATATTTTGGGTGAAATACCATGAGTAGTTTTACGGTTAAGCTGATTTGAATTTCACTCAATTTGAAAATCATATTCATTTTCATATTCTGCACTTGAATATGTATTTCAGGGTTAAGCTTATTCTCGGAATTATTGGAAATTTTAATTATGCATGCACTCCTACTTTATGATTGCATTTTTGTGGCTATAGGGATTATAGTGCGGCCAAACTTAACGGAGTGTATTGGCAGAACGATTAAGCTGGTTGTAAAACGATACGCCCTGCAAAAAATATTCAATAGCCATTCGTAAAACTCGTTTGTAGTTTACTTTGCAACTTATCTCATGCCTCAAACGATATTAACGCCAGCTGGAAGCGGCAATAGAATTCACCAAAACATTTGCTTCTTTTTTTCTCATTTTATTTTGCTTCTCTTTCCTGTTAGTTTAGGGGAATGTTGAACATGTGCAAAAAAAAAATAAAAAATAACTTGTTTACCCAATGGCCGATACAGTTTTCGGAATTCGTAGCGTTCCACCTTCCATTTGCCCGGACACGGCACAGCCTTTTCGTGATTCGATTTGAGCGGCAGGACGAGCGATGGGAAATTACGTCAATTCTTTTTACCATCGCACTTGATGCCGATGAGAAACGAGCAACGATGTCACAAATCTTTTATACTTTTTTTTCGTAGATTCGTTCGTTCGAGCAGCTCGCTCCAAATGAAACAATACAATCAGGTGCCGGAAGCAAGAAAGAACGGAAGCTGCGTGGGGGAGGGGGTGGCTTGGGCTGGTGAAGAGATAGGTACAGAACGTAACGGACGCTGGCTGATACTGGGAAAACATGTCTATTTCCTCCGTTGCGTCGTCCCAGCGCCGGCACGGAACGTTCGGTGGATTTAGTTGTTCCGAGGCTCAAATACACACCCATCAAACACACACACACACACACACACGACTCTGGCTGAGGGAGTGCGTCCGCCCGTTCAGAACAAACTGGTTGAACATAAACAGTCAAACAGGACACCCACAAGTGGGCACACATGCACCCATCATCGTCATCAGCGTTCCGATGCCGGACACGACACATCGAATCAACTGTTCGGGCCATCCGGTATCCGGAAAAAAAAAACATGAAATAGGTGGAGAGGCACCTCGGGTTCAGCCGGAACGGTGTCATTTTTCTGCTCGATTTTCTCCGCTTGTTTTCCAACCCTCCC
The DNA here is from genome assembly GCA_914969975.1 of Anopheles atroparvus. Taxonomy (NCBI): domain Eukaryota; kingdom Metazoa; phylum Arthropoda; class Insecta; order Diptera; family Culicidae; genus Anopheles; species Anopheles atroparvus. Next base: position 21,290,247 of record CAJZCY010000001.1, read on the forward strand.
CCCCGGCAGCACTACAGCGATTGCCACTGCAAGCACAATCGAGATACCCTTGGGTCATAGTTCGATGGGGATGGGCTCTGTACTTTTCGATTAGTGAGCGTTGATTTTTGCGAATCGTTCGCTTCAATCGATTTTCAAGTGCTTTTTTGTTTACTTCAATGTCTGCCAACTTGTATTTTGCGTGCAATAAATAAATTGATACAATGGGAGGGTTTAACATGATAAAGCAACTAAACAAAGCGATGTGGACCTTTGTTTCCTGCACATTATTCATTGCAATTTGGATTACAATTCCTGTCCATGAGTAAAGTGTTCATATTCAAAGGATTGCAACTAAATAAGCATAACTTTAGAAACCAAGAATGCTAATAATACAAACCCACTGAGTTCTGAGGGACATAAACGATGTGTTGTTGAAATGCTGAATAGTTTACGATGGAGTACCTCATTCATTAAAAACACAAACTGCACGAGCTCCAATTTCCGTTGGGTGGTTAAATCTGGAAGCAATCCGCTTCCATCAGCACCTAAGTTGCATCCCTTGCGAAGGGTCCGTCCATCAACTGATCGCAAAAACTGCGCCCCAAGAAACCGTTCGGAACTTCGGCAGCCTGGAACGGGTACTGTTGCTGTATTTTATCGCCTCCAAACGCAAAGTAATCCACCGGCAGGGGTTTGCTCTTACGTTTGGCACAACCTTCAACCCAATCGTCTGCCCTTGCCATTAACCCCCTTTCTTCATCTTCGCGGCTTCTCTCGCTTGTCATCATCGCGCACGTCACCGGCACACCATTAAAATGGTGGAATCGTGCAACCGGAGATGGAAATGTTCAGCCCTCACACCCCTCCCCCGTGGCGTAAGGGAGGCCGGGAGGCCGGGAGTAAGAAACGTGCAGCATCTTTCGACCGACACGGGAACGGGGAAACACTGCACTCGAAGTGCAACTGCAGTCACCGCTAATGTACATGCACATCACCGTTGATGGGCGAATTTGTAACCACATGTTACGTTCTTCTTTCCGTTGCCTTTCCTTACTTGCTTTTTTACCTTTTTCTCACACACCAAATTGCCCTTCTCTCGCAGGGGTTTCTTATGGGAAATTAATGTTGTTGACGGAGGGATGTTTTGCTGTTCCTGTCGTTGAGTGTCATGTTACAATGCATCGTTTTATTCTGTGAGAAAAAAGGAACAAATGCGATAGGGTGTTTTGCCGTGTTGGAGAATTCTTTAAATAATTAATTACGATTAAAAAGATTGATGGTTCAACTATGATTTTACTCACTCCTCTCTACGGCACTCCTCACCAATCTACCGTTCTGATGCAAATTCTATACTTTTTCTTATCTTCCCAACTGAAATATTGGAAAGTAGAATCAGATCTACCTACAAAAGAACACAAATCTGTTCCTTGTTTTTCGATGGAAATGCGGTGTATCTTACCATGCTTGAAAAAAATAAAATAAAATTGTGCAAATGTCGTTCAGTTGTAGAACAAGCAATTTTATGCATGTGAAAATATGATAATAATTTTGGATGGACCATCCATTCTTTGTCGTTGGCGTTGCATGGAAATTTCCTCTGAAACCGGTAAACAAATTACTAAGCCGTTGGATAAAACTTTGGCCTACATTTTCTTCGTCCTCTGACGATGGGCAGATAGCAGGCAGGTCCTTGAACATGCTCGTCAGGTACATCTGCACCGAACGGTTGGCTATCGTAGCGAGGAGTTCGCTTCACGACAAGTGTGTGTTTGTGTTTTTGTCGGATGTGCCGTTCGTTGCAGGATGTCCTCTGCTGCGATGAACCGCAGGCTCAGAATGCTGAACGTCTCGAGCGTCGTCGGAATCCGGCGTACAACAAATTAAACGTATGCACACACATTTTGAGTAAAATGTAAACATACTTAAATTTTAACTCTTTACATCTACCGACCAGCCAACCAAACGACCGACCAACGACGTCGTCGTCGTCGTCGTCGTCGTCGTCCTTCGTCCTTAGCGAAGCGAACGGTGGCAAACATTCTGATGACAGCGAGGGTCTCCTTCCGCAGGCGACAACGACGAGAACGATGACGAGAACGGCACCGAACCATCGGGGTCCCACACGGGCCCATGTCGGTTTGCCGTCCGTAAGCACTCGTTTCCATTCGCACGCCGGCGCTGCACTGGCCATTTGCCCCCGTTCGCCCCTGCCCTCGGCTTCGGTAATGTAGCACTTGAGGTACTCCACGGCAGGCAGGCATCTAATGCGCCTCTCGTGGATCCATTTCATGGCAGCGCGAAATCTGCGGCACTCCATTCGAGTGGACCGCTTCGCTTCGCCTCCCCCCCGAGCCCCACCCGTCGCGCTGGAACGAGGAAATGGCCGGGGCTAGTGGTGGGGTGCACCGGGTCACCGGATTTGTGCGATTTTTCTCCACCGTAATGACGCTGGTGGAAAACTGGTGGCTTAATGTTTTGACGTTCGTCTCTGGGACCGGGGGAGCTAGCTTCGGTAGGTGAGGGAGGCGGACGCAAGCCAGCGAAAGGCGACTTGTGCTAAGCCGGACGAGACAACGATGAGCCGAACGAGAGGTACGTCAAGTGTCAACCGACGGGCCGGTTGGTCTGGCGTTCATTTTGGTGTGCGACCATTTGTGACGTGCAAGTATTTCGGGAAGTGAGTTTGAGGTTAACTTGTCGTTTGGCTCGTTTCTGGATGGCCCTGTTTTTGCCCGGTATGCGAACTGCGTCAGCCCTGCGATGCGGGATCAGGGTAAAGAAAAGAAAGTTGCACACTGGTTGAAAGGAGGCAAAATACTAACCTAGAAAAAAAAAAAATAACTCATACATAACCGTGTGCCGACGCAGGCAGGCAGTGTGCGCAAATATTTAAACACATTTACGTCCCGCACTTGTCATTTATATTTTTTCTCTCCCTCTCCGCACGTCACTCCCCGAAACTTTTCCTCCTGTTAGGTGAAAAAGCGGGCGTTTTTCCGCTTCGGGGTGTGCGCGGAAGACCATCGAAGGAAAGGAATCGCTCGGCGTGGAAGGACGCGCCCTGGGTGAAGTGTTCGTTGTTTGCAGTGTTTGGGAAACACGAGCTCGTTTTTTTGTTCTGGTGGGCGAAAAAAAGCATACAACTCGCGACACACACACACACACACACACACACACACATCCACCCTTGAATCTTTCCGTACGGAAACGGGTTGCATAAAAGTTACATCACTGAACATTCTGTATCCTCTTTCGGCACCGGTCCGTCATTAAGGTGCGCTGCTGGGGGAAAGGTTGTTGAGTCCCCGGCGCCTTGTTTGCTGTCTGCTAGTGTCCTGTTTGCGCGTGTGTGTGTGTGTGTGTGACTGTGTGCGTCTGTCAACACGTGTTATTTACGGGTACTTACGGGCGCGTCGGCTCGAGATTCACAATGGCGTGATAAAATTTCCGCTTTTGTTTGATCCGTCAGTGGGGCAAGTTTTCCGATTTTCCTTTTTTTTTTGCAACTTTTTGCGAGAATGCTGGTACTCCGGTGGATGTTTCAATTTTCGGTGAAATCCCAGCCGCCTTTCGAGCAGCCCGGAACGACCTTACGCTCGGGTGTTTGCGTACGTAGCTCCTCTGGCAGGGTTGATTATGGCCCGTAATCGAATGTCAGTCACACGTGTCCTTTTAATTCCCTGCCCCCGGAAAGGGTGTTACAAAAAGCGGGCCTCGGACTCAGGAGGAAACTTTCAGCCAAACCGGTTCCGGGAGCTGGTCTAGCGGTGTTGAATTTTCGGCCAGTACCGTAGTACAGTGACCTGGCGTTGGCTGGTGGGTAATGGAAAATGGAAAACACTGCCAAAGTCCGTTGCACTACGAGGTGTCACCCTTGAGTTTGAGAACACGGTCACGGTGACGATGAGGGTACTTGTAGTTTTATCGGGGGAACCGTTTCGTCCTCAAAACACACACACACACTGCACGGCTTCTATCGAATGAACGACCAACAGAGACTGCATCCCCTTTTTCCGGGAGATTCGGACGGTTTAGTTAGTAAGTAGAGCGATGCAACTAAGACGTAACGGTGCCCACAAAATGACCATGATGGCCATGGTGGCTAATGGCTCCAAAATGGCTCATTTGTTGCCGGTGGAAAGGCTGACAGCAAGGCTCTAGGTCCTGCCACTTGGCCCCCTTTTCGTGTCGGTACATGCTGAACGCGGTTAGTGAGAGCCACTCCTTGTGCATGTGCTCCGGTCGCGTCGAGAAGGTGGGATGGATGGGCTTTCTATTCAGTTTTGCATTTAGGGGAGAGTGGTGTCGTTCGTTGGTTAGAATGAGATTTTTGCTATGTTCTCTGTTAATATAATAAACCTCGTTTTGGCCGCCTCTAGCACACACGGAACGGGTTGACTTGTGACTTTCCCATAAAATAGTGCCCTGGCAAGGGTGCACCGTGCCTCACCGGATGATTTATTTCGTCCCCATCTCCTTTGCCCTCCCCGAGCTTCCCCGGCCTTACACTTTCTTCATGGAAATTGTGATAACCGTACTAAACTAAAGGAGCAACAAAGCGGCCCGGTGCCGCACCTGCAAAATGGGAGTAAGTGTTTTCGAGCCAACGAGGTAATGTGTTTGCAAGTTCAATACAAAACTGTTTTCTCGACATCGACGCGGGCATTGCACAGCAATCGGAAATCCATTATGCCTGTGGAAAACTCGGCCCGTTTTCTCTCCCTCTGTGCTGATCGTTGCTTCTGCCGCGCAACAGGACCTTGCTAGGTGAGGCATTTCCTCGCCGTGTGGTGTCCTGTTGCAAGTGCGCCAGGATTGCAGACGACGGACTGGTCGCGGTTACCAGTGACGGCTGGCGGCTTAGTTGCCTTTCTGCGAAATCCATTAGTTTCGCATGATTCAATCACTTAGCGTTGGACGGGGCAAGGGGAGACCCGGTCCGTGCTCGCAACTAGCGCTAGAGTTGCTTCTCGCACAGTTTCGCCCAGAGCCTCCCAGAAGGGAATTCCCGGCCTTTGCAGCGTCCCCTTCCCCGCCCATTGCCACATTGCACCCACCTTTCCGTTTCACGCATGAAAGGTGCAAAAAAGATTAATCTATTGCCTTTCTTCGCGCACTGCCACGCGAACAACACCTATCCCGGGTTCGGGTCGGTTTGGCGGAAGACGGCGTCATTGTCTGCGTGCTGAAGCCGTCGGTGCGGGAGTACAAGGTGTCGGGTAGTGTGAGAGATTGCCGGCGCGAACTGGGCCGGGGCAAAGTCGCCGAGAAAATAATGAGATTTTGTCACGCAAAAGGCAAAAGACAACCACCGGGGTCGGTCGGTGAGGGCACAGGCAGTCCCTTTGCAAGCGTCGTCATTGTCGTCGTCGTCGTCGTCAGCTGGTGCTTTTGGGGTTTAACGGGGCGAAACGAGCGAGGTTTCCTTTTTCCGAGCAACCAGGTGCAATTGTGCTCAGTCTATATATGGGCCCACTTGGAGCGATGAGTGCTGGGGCCGATCAAGGCGCAGCGCTGAACGTACCGTACCTTTTCGTAGAAGTCAGAGAGCCCACCACGCCGAGGGACCGTGAGGCACCTGAATTGAAATTGAATTTTTGTCCCTTTTATTGTCAACCTTTCATTGTCCACGGTGCTGCATGGTGCTGAAGTGGCTTGCGGTTCGCTGGCAGGGTTATCGGGTAATCGAAAATAGATCAAAGTAACCGGGCAGGGAAAACTCATCGGAAATGGCACCACTCCCAGTGGGACGCGATAGGGACATCCAGTAGTCGGAGCTTGGTGGGATAATCCTTCGAAGCCTGTTCTCTATCTGTAATCGCTTGCGATTGGAAAACGTTCTTATGACAGTGGGGGGTTTTTTTTTAACTGTGGTCCTCGATAAAGGAACTGTGCAAGGCACTTTAGTCAACAGCTTCAGTTACATGCATTTGTGGCACAAAATTTGTTTTTTTTGTCTTCTAATTAATATAAAAATAAATTTCTTCGACATCTACAGCACCAGCATTTTTGATGTGCTGTATCCGAGGTATCCAAACTATCATCAACTCCAATTTACCATCGAGTTTATCATGTCGGATCAGTTACTGTCTATTTTAAAAGTGCAGAAGTGAAGAATCGAGTCATGCAAACGTGATTAGTTGGAGTTGTTGATAGTTTGGATACAATATGGGAATGTTTCGTGGAGTCATTCATTGCTCCCTCCTAGCCTTACAATTGGTAGTTGTCCAGAGCCCTACAATTGGTAGTTATATAGCCTTATGATTGGTAGCTTCCATCAGGCAACAGACAATTGTTTAGATGAACCCGTAACAAGATCTCCGCGATGAAGAAACAATTGACCCATTCAATAAACAGATAAATAAATCACAAGACTCCAATGTCGTGCCTTGGGTAAAGGCCTATAAATGTTTCATTTGCCCTGTCGGATGCCATATTGAGCCACGCGGGTCTCGATCGTCCAATCATCCCCAACGTTAAAGCGAATGTCCCGAAGCGATGCTATACCCGGTACTATTTTCCCAAGTATAATTTCCTCCCCGCATTAGGACTCACAGCCGAGCCTTTGTAATGCCAGCAGGTGGGACGTGGGTGGGCCTTTCCGCCTCGAAAGCTGTTTAATTTCGGGCTCGCTTTCCGTTATCTTGGTAATTACCGGCGATAACCATCCACTTTAATGTGCGCTTCCCGCGGAGGAATGCTTGTCATCGAAATAAACACTCCGTTGCGGACGGTAACGACGCTGGTATTCGGGGTGAAAACGGCCTCATTTCGCGCGCTCGTTTCGGGCCCAGCTTGGCGTACCATTTTCGCTCCGTCTTCTTCGGGGAAGGAAATTCTTAAAAGTTCAAATAATTCCAGCAACCCTTCCGGCGAAACGTGCCTTAGTGACCGTTGGCCGATCATTAGCGTCGGTTCAGTGAGTTTTCAATACCAGTTATTTCCCCGATGCCGGAGGAGGGATGAAGTTTGAGCTGTTTGTTGTTCTTTTTTCGCGATTTCTGCGTGGGCTGACTTTCGCATCAAGAAGCACCACCACTTGGCTTCCCCTTTACCGAACGGGGGAGGGGCAAAGTTGGGGACGGCTTTTGAAATTTATCTTCTCCGAAAACTTTCCATTCATCCCACTTACCCTTTGGTGTGACGACGATGGAGCCCGTCGATGGAAGTGGTGGAACATTTGAAGCAAAAAACAAGAAGCATCCCATCAAAGAAAATCCGAATGAATGAAAAAGAACCCCTGAGGACTGCCTTCTCGAGTGGCTAATTTTGTGATCTCAATTTTTGATGCGTTTTTAATCTACTCGAAAACAGCAAAAAAGACTTTCGAAACACGCAAACGGTGGCGAAGAGCCGATAAGTGAAGCTTTTTAATGTCCAAGCGTACTACTACAAGTAAACGGGCAGTTGAGGCCCTTCTCGCCATTCACTCCTGTCGCTTCCGAGCTTGATTGCCGTGGAAAATGGAATGGACAATCTTACTGTCAGCCACGGTTTGCCTCTCTTCCGGAGCTGAAGCCCCGGCCGAAGTTAATAATTGATTTGGTTATCTTCGCTCGTGTCTTCACTTCACAATCATCCGTTACGGGGGAAACTTTTCATCGCAGCCTCCCAGAAGGCAAATTGTTTGAGGTTTAACAGCGCCGCTTCCGCTGCTTATCTTTCTGTTATTGCGTTAGGGAAGTAATTGGTTTAAGCTGGAATAATCGATAGAAAGTGTAGGTAATGCACTCCCACACTTTACAATGTAGTTCAATGTGGTTGGAGATTCTATTTTTAATGTCACGCTAACAGCTCATAAAATGTAAAGAGCTGCCATCAACGTTCATTGGTCTAATTGCTATGCTTTCTTTCTTTTTTGTGTGCCCATTACCAAACATATAAAACTGAAAATAAGTTTGTGAATTACAAACAATCTGATAAATGCTTCAAGTTTGATTCGATGTTACATTTTGCAAGTAAGTCATTCAAAGCTAATGTTTAACGCCAGTTTTTCTACTTTGCTAAATTTCAAAACGTCTGTACGTACGTTTAAAACGAGTGTTGGAACGGACCCAGTTCCAACGAAAGCTGGACACACGAACGCGAGATCACTAAACGATAAGTTCTGAATATAAATAAGAAGCGCAGACGATCAGTCGGCAATTTCGGAAGCAATAGGCAATAAAGTTTAATTTTGGCTCTTTCTTTGCAAAAAAAGCAGAAAATACTTTATCCCGAATTTTGTTGCGGTTCGCAACAACGAGGATGATTAGGATTTGGATTTTGCGCAAATATGAAGACTTCAAATCGCTGTTTGACCACATGCTAAACAGTGGCACTTAGTATCGATGGGATGCAACCACATTTTCGACAATCAAGCAAAGATGAACAATGCCAGCTCCTGAGCTCCGTTTATACGGAAATTATCAAAGCGTCATACTTATGAATACAACCCTTTTCATCGGGACTCTCCTTTGTCCGGAACGGGAGAGTTCCTTCACAACAGTGCATCCGGGATTAATAATTCGCGGAACCAGTGAAACGAGTACGGGGAAGCCGATAGGCGCTTTTATTTGATGGCACCGGTTGATGTTCCCGACACGGCACAAAGCAACTGTGACAATCGAAACAATGAAGGATTAGTGTGCATGTGTGTGTCTGTTCGTCTCTTCGTGGCTTCCATTTCACGTCGGAGCCGGGCGCATCCTGCCGGAGCATAATGCGAGCAGCAAAATGCAGTCCAACCACAATCGAACGTTGCAAATAATACCCGGGCTGGACTGGGCAGGGCAAATTATGGTACCATATTTATCATCAAATCCCTCGCCCGTGCGATGCGCCGTTTTGCTCTGCAGCTGGTAAGGATGGCGCCCGGCAGTGCTGATGGTGGGAGGTGGGAATCCTGCTGGAAATGGCGCACCGAATGTGGAATGGTTTCCAATTTCCACCTATCCGTTGTAAGCGCTCGAATGGAGCGAAATGGCAAGCCGCCTACCACCAAATCGACGAACTTCAACGCTGCTCGAGGGTTTCGTTCATTTTCCCGATGGAAAACTACACCGGCTTGACGTGACTCGTTCATTGGCTGGCAACAGTGGTAAATCTGTAGCCGGTGCCGTTTGCTGGCATTCGGGATGCGGGACGTCACGGCGAGCGAAATAAATACACTTGTCGTTATCAATTTATCAAGTGCAGCAGGAAAACCAAACAAATCTCTGGCGCCGTGCAGAACGCGTGTGTTCACGTGTGCATCCTTGTCGGGCATTAGACACGGACGAGGGACGCTGCTGCATAGTGTTCTGAATCACTGTACACGATCGAGTGTCTGCAGGCGTTTCCTTCTCGATCAGCTCAAGTTGACGTAGGCGGGGGAATTCTGGGGAGCATTTGGTTAGGAAAGGAGCATTGCAGTGCCGTCCATGGTCCCACGAGATCGAAAACATGAGGATGGTGAAGTTGTGATGCAGCTCGTCACTATACTTTCCATGTAAGAGATCTCGTGCGAGTCAGTCCGCTGCGATGCCGTGCATAAACCATCGTGGTTGATGGCATTTTGGAGCGATGCAAAGGAATGTTTTTAATTTGTTCAGCAAAAAAGTGTGTAGTGGGAAGAAGTTACATTGATTTATCTCGTATACTCGTATGGAGGATATGTTTCTTAGAACCTGTTGAACAAATTTAATGAAGAGATTAATTAAATCCAATTAATTCAATTTCGTATTCAAGCTTTTCCAAGTTATGTTTAATGCAAGCTTTTCAATATCGGACCAATGAGTACTGGCAAAGTTTTTTTTCTTATGAAAGATGATGCAAGACACATTTTTCACTTTCATTGGCGATAAAGAAAGTTACAAATGATCCGTGACTTTTCGAGTGCTGCACACGAACTCATGCTATGCTCATATTTTACCGTCCTAAACGATTCCACTTCTTTCAACTGCTCCCATTTAGGCGTCGATACATCCGGTAATACGATCAACATAACAGTGCAAATGAAATAAACTTTCACCGAGGTGTCGAAACGGGGCGAGTGCTTCGTAATTATAAAACGTGCCGATAATAGAATCGCCCTTGCCGAAACGACCTATCGGAGGCGATCATTTTATCTGTCGTCGAAGCAATTCGATGGGCCGTATCGGGACACCGTTTAGTGCCATTCCGGCTTAGCTCGGTTCGATCCGGGCCAATCCGGTCCCGATTCCCGTCACGTCCACCGAAAAAGCCTTTACCGGCAATTTATTTGGTGAAGTTGCCACATTTCATGTTTTGTTTTTTTTTTTTGCTGGCACCCGGCCGAGTGGGGGAGACCAGTAGGGCCGAAAAATAATCACCCCGCAAAAGGGCCAGCGGATTTTGCGCGTGTGTGCAAGGAGCCAAATAAAAAAAAACGACTCGGAATCGCCGGCGGCCGTAAAAGTTTGCTGATCCCGTTTTTACGAGTCTTTAACAGCGAAAAACGGCCGATGTCCAGGTCCGGTGTGTTTCGTCGGTTGCAATTTTTCGGTTCAGCCTCAATCCTTCACCCTCCCGGTATCACTACCTTTAATCCCTGTTCGAAAGTGGAAGTTGGAAAAATACCGCTTCTAATCAGGCAAGAAAAACAATACTCGGACCGAAAGGAAAGCAATAATACGTCGAAGACGAGTGCCGCGAATGGTACCCGGCTGGAATACGACTTGCGTCGCTCGATCCTTTGTAGCGAAAACCGGTTCGAAAATGTCCTGCGTCGGCGAAATGGCGACGCGATGACAGTGAGTGAGAAACATGACGATAATGGCGGTGGATCTTAATAATGGCATGTGTATGCCATTTTCTGCCCCGCGTGTGATATGATGAACATGTTCTGCCAGGCTCTGCTTGCTTGCGGAGCATTGTATCTCTACCGTGTAGCTGGTTTTCAGGTTTTTGTTGTTGCGTGCCACAGAGAATACATTACATTTGGAAAGAGTGAAACATATTGAACACGGACATCAATGTCGGCACAATGCACCGGAACATTGTCAGCAGAATATGTGTGCGCTAAGGACGCGAACATACGCGAGAACAAACTTCGAAACTTCTTTCCAAGCAGGGAGGATCGAGAAGTTCCAACTTATTAACCTTTACAGATGTGCTCAATTTGATCCGGTATTGCTCCAGCCTGACTTATAAAATACTTGAGTGTGGGGAAAAGATTATTAAGATTAGTAAGAAAAAACAAAATTGAACGACTTGATCAAATAATTTTCAATTTAATCAGGTTATGTGCATTACCACTTCGTTAATCGTTTATTCACAGCGACCGTGATGGTCGGAAAAGTTGTACGATTTTATTGTTGGTGAATGGAAAATAAATCAAATCATACTTAACGCTGAAACGTTGCCCCCTTGTCCAGAGTGGAGTGTATTTTTCGGACTAGCCATTTTCGGTCCATGCAGACGCTCGAGTTAGATTTGAGTTTTTCTTGCTTAGAAACCACACAGACACAACTTATCTTCCGCACAAAGCAAAACTCAGTCAGATGGAAATCAGTCCCCGGGCCAGAGTTATACGTCGGCGGGAAGAAGCGAATGTTTTTCCCATCGGTCGCTGTTTAGCGAAGCCATTAAAATGAATGATGACATCTAGATGCCATCAAATTTATTCACGTTTTTCCTCCCCCTCTCTTGATTTTATTATTATTATAATATTATAGCTTGGATTTCGTCGGCGCTGCTCCACTTCCAGTGCTCTTCGGAGCGCCTGCAAATCGACGATTTGCTGATACCACGGTCCGGATTTTCCCACCGTCTTCCCGACCCCTGCCACGAAAGGGGTTTCCATTTATCAGTTCCCGATGTTCCGGGATGAAGTTTTTCGCCGGCCCAGGCCCTGTTTATGTTTGCCCCCTCTCGCCCGCGTCCTCAATCTCCGACGAACACATGCAAACACACACTGCGCACACAACCACAGTATAGAGGAAAGCATCGCGTCCCGCGAGCACTCGAGCGTGGCCGTATGTGTTTGGCCCACTTCCGCTCCGGCGATTCTTGTGTGTTGCCCTATTCCTTGAGAACGAGCTGGCCCTCCGCGTGCATTCGCTCACTCCACCCCCCACAAAGCAGGACCATTCAATAATCACATGTGGAATGGGACGAGGACGAGGACGGCTGAGGAGGTTGGGTATCGCTTTGCCAACTCGCCGATTTTTGCCCGCTGCGAGTTTGGCACAATAAATGGAATGAAATAAAAATAAGCATCGGTTGCCTGATGGCTAGTGGGTCGTCTGGAAAAGGGGGAGGCGAAAGGGGAGTGGGGGGGGGTTTGAGGTGGTAGGTTTCTGAGGCAGTGGGCGAGGATGAAACGATTGCAACAACAACAACTTTACGAAAAACCGATACATGGACATGAAAAGCAATGGGTCGAACGCTGTCCGAACCGGGAAGGGTGTGCCGAGGGGGAACGCGTCGAGGGAATGAAAAAGGGATGATTTTAGATAACTCTTATAAGACCGTTCGGTGCTGCCGGCTGACAGTTGATAGTTGCCAGACTGTCCATTTTGGAGCACAGTCGGGAGCACAGCCCGAGCACTGGCTCATTGCGAAATCAGCTCAGCTCGAGTGGGAGGAAAAACAAGCTGAATAAAGACCATTTTCCCCACGACCCAAATGCGGGGGCGAACGCAATCTGTTCCGTCGCGTTTTTGCTTGTTTGGTTGGTTGTTTTTGCTGCTCTTCTCTTACGAAACTGGCCGCCGCTTGACGTTAATCCTTGCTTCCGTCTCGTCGTAATCCGCTTGTGATTCCGTGGAATTAGGTCATTAGGATTTGCCCAGCGGAAGGCTCTGCAGGGTTGGTGGCAGCTATTTTTTCCACTCGTGAACGCACAGACCCATTTTTCGGCGAGCTTTCGGGCGAGCAATTTTGACAGTAGCGAATCAAAGTTGTACCGGTGGCGACGTGGGAGGGAGTCACGTTTACGATTATATTCTGTTTAATTTTAAGAGATATAGTGCTTGGTTTGGATTATTTTCCACTTGGGTGTTTTTTTAGAACCTTTAGAAAATTCATTTGAACATAATCGGAAACAAATTTCCACTCTTGTCAAGTATGTTTGAGTGAGCAATTATGAGTTGCATAAAGGCAATCGACTGAAGCACCACTCCTCTTTCCAATTCTCCAACAGCAATCATCATTTTCAGAAGTTGATCCACGCGATGTTACTTATTTTGACTCCCATTATGGCGTTTGGCATGCCGTTAAGCCATTACTAGTTTCAGTGTTGTGTACATATTTATTTTATAGAGCCACTCATAAAACACTACGAACGGAACATAAAAGCGTACTACCGCTGCTTCTCCTCTAGACGACCGTTTGGAAAGGGATCGCAGGGGCCCGAAAAAAGGATCCTGCCAATGAAGCGTGTCAACGAAGCAGCCTCCCCGTTCGAATCGGCTGTCGAAAATCTAAGATGCAACACCGAGCCGAACGATGCAGACCACGCTAAGTTTACCAACTGCTGTTACTGGTGCCAATAAAATGTAAATACTTGGATAGAGTTCGGCCCTGAGGCAGAGATGCAGCTGATTTCGGCCTTGGGTTCGAAGTATCCTTGGGTGGATTTCGATTGCGGAGGGCTGCGACGAGGGACGACCGGTGTTTACGTTGGCGGGAGAACATTCCCTTCAAGTTTGCCGTTAGCCGTTGCTTTCAAATTTCCTAAAACAAACATCGGCCTCGGTGTGATTACCGAGCACTTGAGCCGGACCCCGGACCGGATCGAATTGTTGCCCCGCACAGCTCGTTCGTCACTGTTTTCTCCGACGCAAGTGAACGATTGAGCAAACAGAACTTGCTGCTTGCGCGTTTATGCTCCGTTTTTCCGTCCTTTTCCTTCGGTTGCAATAGATCGCCGATCTTGAGATCCCAGCGGGGCCCCCTTCCCTCTGGCCGATGGCTTTCAGTCGAATGGACCGAATTACGCGGTTCCGCGATGGATCGACCATGCTGTCGGTTTCTCGCCTGTCCAAACACACAGGGCAATGTTTGCCTTAACGGAAACCGTAGGCGCTTTTCGTCGAAAGTCCCTGAGTAGATCTGCTTTAAAATCCCTGCCCGGGGCCGCAGCTGGTCGTGCGGAACGACTGCGGAAAATCACTCGGGAAATGGTCCTTCGACGCACGAAGCACTTCCCCAAGGAGAGTAGAGCGACGGGTAAATTGTGCGCGAAAATCATTTCGCACCCACCGAGGGATACCCGGCACGGTAGGTTCATGAAAATAGAAACTAGAATTTGAATTCGGGACGATCGGGTCCGCTCGTTGTTTGGGCACCCTTTTTTTCCCTCCCCATCCATGCGTCGCACGCCGTCGGAAAGTTTCTTGCTGAAGTCTTTCCCGTGAGCTTTCTTGGCAAGATCGGAAAAATGCAGAGCGTCAAAGCAAGACGAGTGACGGAGATGGTGCTGGAAATTATCATAAAAATATCGTTAAAACAGATTCCGGGTAGATAATAAAAGAAAATTTATAGTCATCGCTTCCGACTGCCCGGAACGGAACGGGGCGAAAAACGCGCGCGCGAACGGAACGAGCCCTTTCCGATGACTTTCTTGGAGTCTTTTCTGCTCTCGCACACTTTTGCCCCGAAGGACAAACATTCGAAGGGGCCGAGACTTTGGCAGCCGTGCCCAACGCGCACCGCACAGGTCCCACCGTCGGCAACTCTCTTCGGGGCATTAAGCGAAATGGATGTGCAAATTTGGCCGTCTCGTGCGTCCGTGCATGATTTTCCATCAAAACGCCTGTAATGGTGCGGGGTTGGTGGCTCGTTCTTTTGCCTCCTTCCCGATGGGATCGAACCGGACGCAGTGTACATTTAACAGATGCAAATTGTGCGCCTGCCGCCTTTTCTCGGGAGGCCCTCAAAATCGGACCAATTCCCAGAGCTGTCGATTTCGCGATTCGATTCGTTGCGTTCGAGAGTAGCGGGTTTTTTTTTATGTTGCTCAATCGTTGTCTAAGGATCGCTTTTTCCATAAGTATTCCTTCTCTCTCTACCGCTTAACGTTTTTTTTTTCAGCTCAGAGTGAAAGACAGGGGAGCTTTTTCATCTCATCCATGGTAGCCAATCAATTACGCTTTCTTTTTTTTTTAGAAAACGTAAAAAATATACTAGAGCTGTCGAAAATAACAGTATCCAGAACTCTAGGACGAGCGTTCCTGTCAGAAAACCGATAGAAATTTATTTGATAACTCCAAGATCCAAGAGATTTGAATAGATTTCCAAGGGAATGGGAGAAATTAAGTGTTGGATATGTTTCTCCCAATCGCCTGATGCGATAGATTGCAGATACAATGGGAAAAGGCTTTGTTTTATATTTATCTTTAAATTAAAGAGTTAGATTAATGACTAGATTCTCCGTTTTACCTTTCACAGCTTATCACCTTTCGATTCGTATAAGCTGATCTAAACTTAGCTTAAACAGATTCAGCTTATCAATATGTTCATCCTTTAACATCTTTTAACAGGCCATAAGGCAAAATGGGTTTTCATAGATGTATCGAGCTATAAGCTTTACACATCATAGTCTGTTTGCCTATCATGCTGCTTGCCACGACTAATGATGTAAGAAGATTTATTGATTAGTCTTACACCGAATTTGTTTTAGGAACCCCAAGAAAACTTTCCAAGTTTCATAAGAATCATTAACTTACTATTTCATAACGCGTGCACATTTCTAATAACTCAACAGCAGTCTCCGGAGGCAAAACTTCAGTGAACTACCCGTTACCGTCCCGTTGAATTGCGCCACACGCGAAGTACCCCGTTTTATTACCTGCCACTGACCTTGGCCAACGGGGCTCATTACCTACACACGTGTCGCCGCTGGGCCGGTGCATGATGTACATTAATTTTCATTAAATTAATTAAGTTACACAAAACAGCGGCTTAGTCAGCCAGCCGTCGGGAAAAGCTTTCCCTTGATGTTGCCTTTCCTTTTCGCCCGAGCGCCCGAGTTTCTTTTTGCTCCGTCCCTTTTGGCACTCCAATGAGGTATGCCGAGTTTTTCCCTCCGCTAATGAATGTGTCGGAAAATGTGTTGTTGTTTCGCAGTTGATTAAGCCCAGGAGATAGAGGGTGCCGCTCGGGTTTGCGAAGTGTATCCTTTTCTTCCCGCCTCGATCCGATTAATTTCTTTAGCAACGAACGTCGACATTTCCGTTGGGTTCCGTTTCTGCAACGAACGAACTTTCTTTTCTACAAGTTGTAGTGCTACATGTTCATCGAATGAGGATGGTAGCTTTAATGTGACGGCAAAGCTCTGTTTCAGCATTGTTTAATATCGTAGACTATTATACATACATTGTTTTAAGATGCGAAAGATTTGAATATCACCACGTTTTTGCATTTTTATTAAGTAATTGGATTTTTTTTTTCATGGTAAGGGGGAAAGTGTGTTTGATGAATAAAATTTCTTGAAGAGGCTCAGGTTCTATGGAATGATTGGAACGGGATGGCTTATTTATAGCATCAGAACAAGCTAAGCAACTTGTAATGAGTGGAGCGTCGTTAACGTATATCCGATACTGCAGCATATTCTCAACTCTTCATCAGGTATCTCGCCGTTACAGTGGGAAAACGTGAAAAAGCCTCCTTAAAAGTGTCCATTGCTAAGATTCATTATTTTTTCGATATATTCTTCTTCTCTGCCAGATTACGGATTCGGCGCTATTCGCTCGGTGAAGCTGGTGGTGGAACCGGCGGCGGTGCGCCGTGGCCAGCACGCGACCCTGCGCTGCCTCTACGACCTGGACGACTCGCCGCTGTACTCCGTGAAGTTTTACCGAGGGTTGCGGGAGTTCTACCGCTACTCGCCGGGCCAGCAGCCGAGCATGAAGATCTTTCCCTTTCCCGGAATCAACGTTGACGTGAGTATAGTGTTTCTCGGTTGCTTTTTTTTTCTTCCACCCATTGGACGTTCGTTAAAACGGTTGTAGATCACTGGAATCGTTTTCCAGGAGTCCGTAGCGTTGCCGGTCGTTAGGGCGGGAGGATGGAGAAGTAATTTAAAGTCATTTTCTTCAGCTGACACTAATCCGTCTTTTCGGAAACTGAAGGATCGCAGTTTTCTTGCAATGCCTGGTTCAAAAGGAGGACGACCGGTCGCAGGGTACAGGCTGGGTGGGACGGGAGCAACTCTAATGAAAATCATGTTCGCCCAAGAAGTGCAGATGGAAAGAGAAAGCTACAGCGATTGGATGCGGAAGCAAAGCGATATCATTAATAGAGAGATAGCTTTTCACTTTGTCCGGCTCTTCGGTCTGCGCCCGGACGATTGCGAGAAATCCTTTCAACAGGCTAACCGTGACTTGTGCCGCTTCCTTTCGCTTCCCCGGGGGAAAAGATCATCAACTTCATCTTCAGCACCGTCGGTTTAACAGGCTGTTTGACGAGCACAAAAAGCTGCCGGGGGTTTGGGTAAGAGCGTCGGAAAGCTGCCGGCAGCAAAAACGCCGGGGAAAGGCACGGCACGTGAAGAAACTGACGAGATAAGATTACGTTTCGAGATGATGATTATTGTGCCGTGTTTTTCTGCTCACGCTCGTGTTTTTTTTTCGTGGAAAATTCGTCCGTTTACACACGTAACCTTTTTCGTCGCCCCGGATTGTTTGCTTGTTACATGTAATGCTGGGCGAATGAGTAACATTTGCTTTGATTGAGACTTGGTTTGCTTAGCCTCACAGCTCTGTTATCTTTCAGTTATGCAGCGATTTGAGTAGATGTAAAGATCGCCTTTTGAAGGAGCACTTGATCCGAGCATGGGCTGATTTTGTAGTAGGCAAAAAACCTGTCTTACGAAGCATTTACTTACGCCAGAATCTGCTATGGAAACCCATCGCTCTCTTACATCCTTTTTTTTTCGCTGTGTATGTCTGTTGCTGTGCCCTGCTCTTCTACCAGCTTTCCCGGGCTGAACCGATTTGCCGAGCGGCCCGGGTTCGGTCAAGGATGATCCAGGGCATTAGTACGACCGAGCGTTGGCAGCCGGATGAACGGCGTCCTCTGTTTTCCCGCTCGTTATTAACTTATTAATTATAATTGAAAGGCTGAAGATTATCTTTCATCGTAGCTCTGCTTCGCCTCCTTCGTGCAGGCCGGCCGGCACGTCGCACGGAACTGCTGACTGGCGGAATTTGTACCGCTTACTGACATCTCGGCGGGAGATTGGGAAGGATGGGCGAGCCGGAAATCGTAGTCAAAAGGTTTAGGACTTTTCCCAAGTGGTACCCGCCCTCGGTGGGGATGACGAGGATGGGATGGATTTATTTGTTGTTGCTGTGCTGTGCAACTTTGCGACGGTTGATTTTAAGCGCCCGGTGTGATTCCGGATTGGATTCTTTCACTTGCAAGAAAGCCGCTAGGAAGATTGTTTCCGTTCGTTTTTGTTTAGTTTGTATCGGTGGAGGTTTAAGTAGCCACCATGGTGAAAGGAAGGGGAGTGAGGGGGACAAATGGTACCATTATGGTAATTATTGGAAGTGATGTAAAAGCTGATTAGTTCCAATCAAAGCGACGGCAGCAGCGATGTGGAAAATTCTGCAGCAAAACTTGAATGTTGGTTTTATCTGACGAAATACGCACAGCAAAGCAAATATTTTGTCAAAGCTGATGGAGTCTAAAAGCTCTAATTGCTAATTGCCTACAAGTGAAAACTGTACCGCTTTCCGGAACAGTTAACCTCCTTTAATTTTTATGAATGATAAAACAGGTTTAAACCAACGCTTCAAAATATTTCCCACACTCCGGAAGAAATTTGGTATTACCTGTAAAACTCGATTTGATTTAACCTTTATTATGTAAATTGCATGCAACGTAACAATATGTCAGCTTTTTGCGAATATAACAATCTTAAAGTGAGGACATACGAATCTTTTCCTAGAATTTGTCGAACAACGATACGAGCTCTCTTCAAATTCGTAGACCGTATTGGAAATCGTTCCGAGCAG
The DNA here is from genome assembly GCA_914969975.1 of Anopheles atroparvus. Classification (NCBI taxonomy): domain Eukaryota; kingdom Metazoa; phylum Arthropoda; class Insecta; order Diptera; family Culicidae; genus Anopheles; species Anopheles atroparvus. The sequence continues at coordinate 21,309,176 of CAJZCY010000001.1, forward strand.
CAGCTTTATGAAATAAAAATGAGTCAACAGTTTGACTCGACCGAAGCTGAACTCCTTCAAAAGCTTATGTTGAATTTTTTATTTTTATTGCTTTATTAGCTATGCCCTACGGTTGAGGGAGAAATATAAAATTCTCAAGCAAGTTTTTTTCCATCCTTTCCTTTCCATCCTGGGAAAACGGGGCCCTGCGATTCTGGCCCAAAATTATCTGATCAATATCACCGTGGTTAAACCGCCCACTTTCCGTGACTGTTTATCGTTGGGGAATTTATCTTTCAGTTTTCTCCCATCGCCTCCTCAGCCTCCTCAGCAGGGCAGGAAAACTTCCTCCTTGGAGCGAAAGGGAGGAGGCAGCCGGCATAACCCGACGGACAGCGATTTGCCGGTTGGAACTGGCAGAAGCATTCGGCTGGGTTGTGATTTTCAACTGGTAAGCCGGCATCGGTGTCGAGATGGAAACGTGTCTCCCAGTGCTAGCGATTTTCCAGCTTTTCCGTCGCGAAATGGAATACGTGCTCTAGCTGCTCGGCAGACGCTTCTCGGTCGGCCTGACCGGCGATGTCGTGTTGAATCAAAACGAGAACGCGTCCTCGGCAAAATGGAAGGCAATTTGGTTGATCCACCCAAAAACACATATCGGTTGACAGTGGAAAGAAAAGGATATGTATGCCGCCATTACCCTCCGTTCCGCTTCACATCCCTTTGACGGTGGGATTTTGTGTGTGTGTGTGTGTGTGTGTATGTGGATAGTAAACGGCAACCCGGTGGAAGCTCGTTGTCATCTTCGGGAGCGTTTGAAGAATGCCTGCTTTGCTCTATCTTATATTTATGAGATTATCGTTCTAGGCTTCTTAGCCTTTGGCCTATTCCCCCATCTTCGACTGCTCGAGCACCATCCCTTGTTTCCAGCCACATCGGAGACTAAGGCACGAAAAATGGGCAGCTTTTCGTCTTTCTATAAATATCATATTTCGGTTTGGCATTGGCTCCTCCTTTTCTACCCTCCCTTCCTAGCAACATACGACCACTTCAGCCAAGCACCAACCTGAATTCGATGAAGAGAAAGGCAATGCACTAACTTATGGCACACGATGCTTAATGTACGTCATGTATGATAACGTATTAGGTTGCTGACCTTTACCATCGTCCAGGGTACGGCGGAAAGTTAATTCCACTGTGTTCGGTTCCAGTTTGTACTACGAGCTACTACCACCAGTCTGCCTCCTTCTGACAACCGCAGGGATCCTCCATCGTTTCATTTCCCCGAAAAGTGGTTTATGTTCTTTACAAAGAACTCGATTTAGGATGTTCCTCGTTGGGGTGAGATACAAAAAGAGGCAAAATGGGGCCACGCCTGCCGAGGGTCTATGCTGATAGGGAAAATTGTTAATAGTTCAAAGATTGGAGACCATTCAGCAAAGAAGGGCAGAAAGAAGGACACGAGGAAAAACATATAATAGGAAAGAAACGAACAAGCAAAACTGCTTAGCTCGAACAAAGTCGTTGAGCGATGAGGAGTTTTGTCAATGGGGATAGGGCGAAGAAAAAAAAATGCACGAAAAACGGATGAAACGGGCGAACCGGGATCAAGAGATCACCGGAATAAACGGGAGCTATTTAACCGGGCAGAGCGGGGCCGACATTTCAATGGAACACGCGTGACGTTGCCTTGAATGTTGGCATTGGGCCGTTTTTCCTGAGAAAATCATGTGAGGAGCATGTGACATTTTCTATACCGTTCTATTGGACTCGGGCTCCTCTATGTTTCCATTTTTTTTCTCAGCTCTTTTCCCAGCCGAATCCATGCATGGTACGAAAAACTCCATTCCTTTTTTTTACATCACGCAGCTCATCGCATCGCAGCTGAAATGAATGAATTATTGGATGGTCATAAATATGGAGTAGATATTTATCGGACCACAAAAGCGGATCAGCATCGCGCACGTTGAACGATCAAACTCTTATAAATGATGGTTCCGGCATTATCCCGGATTGAATATCCATTTCCGCTCGCAATAACCGGCACCGGCGAACGTTGGTGGCGGCGAAAGTGTGGATATATCCTTTCCTCCAACTGTGCATGTGTGTCGAGTGCGTGCGAGTAGTCGTTAGAACCGCCTGTCGCTTTTGGAGTGGCAAATAATATCCTGCGTGCCCATTGCGGTTAGAATTCGTTTCCTGGCAAATGTTTCATGAAGTGTCGATGACGTAAGTTCGTTAACAATCCGTAGCGATCGTGTCGATGGGAAGCAAACACATTTTATGTAGATTGAAATTGGAATTTATATCGGCAGCTAAATGTGCATCAATTATTCATTCGGTATGGGATAATTGTTTGAATGCGATCCGAAACATACAGAGTTCCTTTAAAATCTTTTTTTTAACTTCTTGGCAGTTATCTCGAAGCGCAATGTAAAGTCTAATAATTAGGATGGTTGATGTCGACAGTTAAAAATATCTCTTTTCTTCCTCCACAGGCTGCGCACTCCGACAATCGGCAGGTCGTTATCAGAAATGTAGGCTTCGGGTTATCGGGCAATTTTTCCTGCGAAGTAACAGCTGACGCACCATCGTTTTCCACCGCCACCGAGCACATCAGCATGCAGGTTGTCGGTAAGTAGCTAGGAAAACCCCATGTTCACCCCAAAAAACAACCCACGGTGGACACAAGTGTTACACTTCTCCTTAAAAACCACACCGATTACACGCTACAGTGAAAGTTTCCGCGAACTGTCCGAGGCGATTCTGTTACGCAACGAAACCCAACGAAGGCATCCCGGTAACAGGGTGCCCTATAGGCAGACAGGCTGGGCCTTATAGGTATATAATCTGAAAGTAAGGGCGTATCTTACCTTAATTTCCAAACATGGTTGCTTTGCGTAACACCGTTGTGAGAGTTTTCCGAGAAGCTGACATCGATGGCTTTGGTTTTCTACGCACGCACGCATCACAATGAACCTGCCTGTTCCAGAACGATCCTAACACTGCATTGCAGGGCGTGCAGGTGCAAGGGACCAGTTTTCCGAATGGATTAACACTGTTCAAATGGCGTAGACAAAGAGTAGGTTCAGAGCCGACCATAAACTCCCATCTCGTTACGTAACTTGGGTACAGACTTTCGGTGTAACTGTATTGCAGAACGTCTAGTGCAGTAGTGTCCCCTTGATGTTGCATTCAAGATGCAAGAAAATCATTTTTAAGGTCTTCATGGCAACTTTTTTTTCCATTGCATCGTGGTTTCTGAGGAACCTTATCGACCAGGAACATTAGGGGGATACTTTCTCATTTTCCGGATTATAGCATATGGGTCGGCCCTTCACAGATAGTTTGTATAAGGCCCAGCAGCTCATACCTATCGTTAGACTTGATCCTGGCAAGAAATGACAAAGCCATTGGAAGGATGTGGCAAGTATAGTTTGATCTACTGGTATGGTATAAAGATAGATACTATAGGTACTGGATTGGTACTGGTTATTTCATAGCGTCAAGCCCTAAAAACAGGTACGTATGACCATATTGGTCGTTACGCCATGAAAAACACAGAGATGTTATCAGGTAGCTAGAAAATAATTCTTAGAGATAATCCATATTAAAGTTATTTTTAATTTACAATCTCAATGATCAATGTTTAACTCTGGAATGATATTTATTTGCTGCTGTTTTATTTGATACAAGATTTTAGAGGAGTCACCTCATTTCACTCACGTTTCATCCGCGTTTCGACTGGAAAAAGTTAAACGAAGCGTGAAGGGATAATTGACTGTTTTTTGTGCTATATCGATGCTTCAAACAGACTTCAGATACTTCCGGATGGGACGTGCTTAACACGGGACAAACATCTTCCAAACATGACCTATCATGAACACAAACATAAACACTGCATTTTTTTTCCCACCCAACCCCCTCCCCTCTGTTAGACACCCTTTCCCTCTGCCCTCTCGCCTCGGGGCAGCACTGGGACGAAGCCACCCGGACTGACATCGATTGTAGTGCCACTTCACCATCTGCTACGTTGTTTTACGGTCCTTTTTTGAGTCAGTGTCCCGGCGCTCCACCGGGGAACGTCTCGGTTGCCACGTCCTGTCCTGCGGAGAGCGAACGGGATTGTTTCGTCGTGTGCGTGGCGACCGTTGTTTTGCTCCGGAAATGTTTAAGTCGGTTGGTCGGTCGGGGGCGAGGGAAGGCCGGGCCTCCTCCGATAATAGCATCAAGCCCGAGCTTTCGAGCCGGGTGAAGTCAGTGGTGAAATTTAATGGCGGAAATGCAATTGTCGTTTCCATGTGCTGCTTGACTTCCGTTCTGTCCCTGCATCTACGGTTCGCCTTCCCGTGCTGGGTGCGCTTGCGGCAAGAGCGACAGTTGGATGTGAGGGACTCTCTACGGGAATGCAGATACGTCCGAGGTTCATGCTTGCTGGATTGCTTGGCAGAGTGTTTTTGCTTCACTTTTTCTTAAGTACTGCTTTCATTCTTTCATTCAATTTTTTGTTTTGTTTTCGCCAGCTCTGCATCAAACTGCCACCGTCCAGTCTGCTTGAATCGTTCCGGCAAAGATGAGAGCACCGCCGTTAGGTGGTAGACAATGGCAAACAGCGGCGAAAAAAAAAAAACAGAAAGGAAAAAGGAAGCGCCAGCCAGGACAACAGCAAAAATAAATATTTTATAACGATCCCCTCGATTTGTTGCCATCTTGACTTTGGCCCGGCTTCGGTTGACCGCTTCCTTTAGACGGTGCGTTGCTGAGCATCCTAGAAGCCAGCCGAAGCAGCAGCTTTTGGCCTTTTCGTGTGTTTATCCGTCTGTCGATGCTGTTTGTTTACTTTTTCCTTCGCTCCCACATAACGATGGAATTGCACCAGTTGACGTTCTCGAGAAAAGTACGTTGCAATTTTTTACGATGCTTCGAGGGGATTTTATTTTACTTGCTACCAGCGACTATAGTAGCCGGTCAGGACTAGTCCTAGTGTCTGGTGGCACTCATTTTATTTCATTTTTTTATGACTCCTGCTCGGCTCGACGTTTTATTCCACACTTAGTCACGCCACTCTTCGCCAAAAGCCTTCTGACGTCCGTGCCATCGGTGCCCCTAAAGAGTTGAATGAATTATTTACATTTCACCCCGACCGATCGCCCGACTTGATGGATGGCATCCGTGCAGCACTGCGAGGCGGTTGAATTCGAAAACAGGAACCAACCGGCACCTTTCGAAAAGCCACAAAACCAATAAATATTGCCGGGAACACGGTTCGGAGCACACTCCCACTGTCATAAACTAAAGTTGCCATTAAATCTCCCGTACACCTGCGTGCCCTACGTTGGCTGTGTTTGTGTCTTTCGGCGTGGCAAGCACATCTACACACCTGGGGTGAAATATTTCGATACCATAAATAATGCTGTTTGCGAAATTCTTTACCAAAGTGGCCCACCAGCCTGGTACGCGTCTGGGCCGACCTTCGACCGAAACGATTGACGATGCAAATCGCGGGGGGCAGCAGGGCATGATTCCTTCTGCTCCACCAGCGTCTCGCATCGACACGTGCTGAACATGGGCTTAGAAATTTGAGCAATTTATATTTCACACTCGCAGCCACCTTCCGCCAAAGCTGCTGGGTTGGTCGGAATGGTGGTATTTTATTGGTGTAAACGGGCATTTGCGCGGACGGTTAGCGTTTCCTGAAGGCGTAGACGCGTGTGTCCTGACTTTTGGCGTCCCGTTGCATTCCTTTCATCCGTGGGAAACCCGAAACGGGCGGGCTTTTGGAGGTGATTTTTCACGCCACCCTTGAGTGTTGATGACGGGCTCGATGGGCATAGGTGTGGAAAACAAATGGCTCGAAACAACAGAAATACGGTACAAGAATACTTGGTAGTTGTTAAGCTTATGTTCTTGGCCAAAACGTATAAAAGTTTTGCACATTTTTCAAGCAGAAAAGATTACTTTTGGAAACAAGCTTAAACATTTTTATAAGCCTTCATCTTTTGTTTTATTTATTTGTAGCCACATGAACAAATTGCAAATGTTCTGATTACATGGCTGATTTCCAATCTCCATCGAAAGTCGAACAAACGATTGTCGATAATTGATTTGTTTATTGTGTGCATATATTTTCATTTAATGTTCCAAAAATACATAAGCCAGCGTTTCCTTAATTATCAATTTTTGTCTTCTCGACTATTTTATAGACTATCTGGTTACATAGCTCTAACTAAATATCTTTCACAAACTAAATAAAACCAAATCCTCAGGATCATCTTTGATCTTTAGGCTTTTAACATTTCATTTTTAAGCAAATAAAATTGCTTATTTAAGATTTTCCCAATAATTCAAATTCCAAACCTCCATTTCAGCTAAAAGTGGAGAATGTTTCTCATGTGCACTAGGCTTGCCGATTTTGATTCTGTCAACCGGAATTCAACGTATGTTCCAAACCGTTTTTTGTTCAGCACATGTCGAACCCTTTTCCGGATCATTTTCTTTGATTATGACAGCAGTACAAACTTGACGTGTGACAATTTAAAGCGAACAATGAAAAAACACCCTTCACATTCTTCACAAAGAAACTTTCCCTCTCCTCCGCTGCAAGGGACTTGCCTCAGAGAGTCTGTCGTCTTCCACTTTGGTTTCAATCTGCAGCGAAACAAACGATTTTCGAGGAATTGACATTTCAGCAGGAACCGAGGAGGAAACGAAGGATGCACCGTCAGGCGGTCTGCAGCGAAATTGGTTGCTGGCGATTGATTCGTGTTGATTTCAATTCGTATTGCTATGAGAAGATCAAACAGTGACGATGCCTGAAACAGAGCTGAACAGGGAAGCGGGATGGTGAATGGAGAACGAGCGTAAACCTTCTGTCAACTCCGGGCGGCAGTTTTGCAAAGGGAAGCCCGCCCAGGCAGGCGGAGGAAATGGGACGAGTTGTACTGTGGAGAAATTGATAACCAATCCTTGTACGGTTACCGCCAATCAAGCGGTTCCCCGCACTGACGACACGTCTGCAGCAGGCAGGCGAAAGTAAAACTGAAGGAACCGGGAAATAAAGTTGGGAATGGAAATACGGCACACGGTGGAGCTTCGCTGGAGAGTCGGGTGCTTTCCCTCGTCCCGGATTATACTGTACAATAGTGAATCGGGTAATAACAACCATCGCACAAGAGTGTGTTTGCTCGGGAGCAGCAAAGGAGTACGGTAAAGGGAGACAGCTGTCTATTGTTTGAAATCATTTTCAGGCTCCATTCTACGTTTGTTCCTCGAGGTGCTGGGAGGTATGGGATGCAAGTGCAAAATTCTCGAAGCACAGGAAGCTTTTCCAGCGCTGTATGTATGCCTTACGCTCCTCGTAACGGACCATGCTCGGGAGGAGATGGCAAATAACGAATAATAAAAAAAGATCCAGTAGCAGCAGCATCTACTAACTGTTGCCTCGTACCCTTTGATGTCCGTCCGGTGCTTTGCTGTTCTGTGTTCTTCTTTTCGACGGCCAGCAAACCCATTCGAGAAAAGCGTTTCCAGGCCAAACAATCGGAAAGCTGCATCCAAGCGACGGCAGGTTGAAGCAGGTGGTGGCGCTCAATCCGAGTCCGGTCGATCAGGACCCAATCGAGGCGAAATCGGTCTGGTTGTCGGCTTTCGCAAGGTTTAGCTTCCCCATTTCGGCCATCATCGGCGCCATCAGCATCATCATTATCATCATCATCAACACCATCATCGTTGGCATCGATATTGGATAGCAGATTCGATTCGGTCACATCCTTTCAAGATTGGACGGGTTGGCATCCGTAGAGAATTGAAGAAGAAAACAACGAAAAGAAAAAAACGACACCTACCTGCTACCCAAGCCCATGCCTTTAAAGAACCCTGGGTTGGTTTTGCTTTCGTGTCGGTCGTTACTTCCTTCGTAAATATCCACCGGTGATGCTGCCCTAAAATTAACTCCGCAAAACAAAAGGACAGCACGAACTGCATTGCAGACGTATACACAACTAGCACTCCAGAGCTGAAATTGGGGGAAAGGATTTAAGGATGTATTGCGACTGAGAAAGGTCTAGTCGACTGACGGGAAAATGGGCAAGGAGATACGTCTACGAATGGACGATCGGGCCACGTAAATGCCGAAAGTGACACTTTCCGTGCCGCCCGACTGACCAGACCAATACCGCAACTGTACACGGTGGCCCGGTATTTGCTCAGTGGCGGTCGTTCCCGTTTGTGCAGCGCCATTGTGTTTATCGTTTTATGGCCGAAAAGGATGCTTGTTTTGGGCGCACCGAGAACTTCTTGCGCTTCCGGGAACGCTTGGGCTGGATTTGCAATCGCAACGGACGACGGTGTTGGTGGTAATTGTTTAGTTCTGTTTCCTCGCTCGGTAGTCAACGTTTGTCGGGCGTTTGTTTGTCTTTAATGGTGCTTACACATTCTCGCCATTCGACGGGGCCAATGGAAACGAGTGCTTGCTGGTTACCATCGATGAACGATCGATCGTGCGGCGGTGAAAACGCGCCGGTAGGAAGAAAAGAAAACGAACGGGGGCTGCTCCTCCATCGGGATTGGTGGGGTGGTGGGCAGTTGGCGGGAACAAAAAAGGACATTGTTCGTATGTTGTATACGGTCCGTAATGAAAGGCAACACAAACTGTCCGGCTGGACATGTGTGAGCGCCTCGGATGCACGGATGGGCGAGTTCTGGGCGAATGCGTATTGTTTCCTTCCTTCCTTCCGTGATCCTGCCGAGGCTTGAGGTGGCGCACGTTGAGTGGGTGGGACTCGCCATTCGATGGGCGATGGACGCGGGAGGGTGCTGGCTGCTTGGCGGCGTCCGTCGAGTGTTATGAAAACGAGCATTTGTTTGCTCTTATCGTCCGTCGTGGGTGAGCCGGGGTAGATGGGGTCCCGTACCTGGGACGCGCATGATGTCGCTTTTCAGGCACGAGTATGTCCTCGTTATCATCGTCCTGGGGCGCTCGAACAAACAGGACGACCTGGGGCTGGGTGGCTGGGTTTGCCGGTATGCATTGCAATGCCGTTGTTTTCTTTTTTTTCGTTACATGATGCCATTATTGATTCTATTAAGAGCGTTTTAATTCTGCTGTGCACACTGGGGGCAGCAAATCGGTTGCATAATCCGAGTGAAGTATGCCATTCGGGCAGCGATGGCTCAATCCGTGTTCAGTTGTGCCCAGTTCACTTGGTCTTAAGGACAATCCTCGACGTTTAAAGTGCATCCACTCTATAATAATTTCATGCCCATTTACAAAACCGTTTGTGGTAGATCAATTTTCGGTTGGTTGGGACTTTGGACACGGTGCATCGAAATCTGTGCTAGGGCTTCCACTACTCTTGATCGTTTTTGAATTACCTTTCAGTTCATCATGATTTTTTGTTTGCAATGTATTGGCCATTTTTTTTAGAAAAAGTTGTATTTACTCGGAAGACATTATCAGTGGTGTAGGTTAATTTCTTTGTTCTGCTGCTAAGCTATGACTTTTACAAATGATTAATTCGTAACATTACTTAAATGAGTTTATTCCACGAAAACATATTTTTTCTTGAATGTATAAAAATGTTTGAAAAAAACATGTATTTTTCCCTCTTTCTTAACCTTTAAATTCACTAGCCTAAGTGGTAAGATGTACTGGAAAACCATGAGGATACAATGTTTTGTATACTGAGAAAGCAACCGTGTCATTCCTTCAGACCAAATCTACGCGGAATTCTGCGCTCGATTTACGATGCACGCCAAACGCGATAATGCTCGTTAGCTTGTTGGTGTTGGGAATTTCCTGCTCGATTACTCACAAAGGCCAGCGCCGGCGGATTACGTCACCCTCACAGTGGCACCGTTCCGTCACTCGTTGGTCACGGCTGGAAAGAAAATTCTACGGTCCCGTGGAAGACCACTTTTCCCGGAAAATGGGATGAAAAGAAAACACGCCACCTCGTTGTCCGCCTGTGTGCAATCAGTGCCACCTAAGAAACCCCTTGCCGTGGCACCCGTGGCTTGGCTTTATGGCCGCATAGAGTGCTCTACCTTTCACGGTCTCGACGAGACACGCCAGAATGTTCACAGGAAGGTTGCCGCGTGCTTGTGGGTCGCCCCGCACTCGAGGATGTGCCATTATCATGCAGATTTTTCATGTTCCACCCTTGCGCACTTGTTCGTTCGTTTTTTGTCGCTTCTCACCTGCATCCTAACGAGGCGAAAACCTCGAAATAACACGTTCCTTGCACCGCTGCAATGGATCGCCTGGAAGAATGCAGATACTTGGGGCAACACAGCGCAAAGACATCTAAGGGAAAGTGCCACAGAGAGAGGGAAATGTCGTCTTCTTCTTTTTCTTTTTTTTTGCTGCAGTTCCATTGAAATTCCTGTGTTTCTTATGACCCCGGCGGACGAAGGAAAGGACAAGAAAAAAAGGCGTCTTGTCGTTTCCTTCCACCCATATGTGAACCATACGTTTTCAGTACATTCATCCTCTCCCACTGTTCAAGCCTAATATACCTCGCGATGTGCCTTGCTCCTCCTGTTCTAGCCTGTTCCCATCAGCACTGGTGTGAAAATGTTCATTTCATTGAAACTAGCAAAGGCGTCGCTGTGTATATTCTTGCCTTTGCCCTGCAGCTTAGCGCTCCAATAATGCAAGACGTGCAAGAAAAGTTTTGCGTCTAAATGGGAGAAAAGAAGGTGCTCTAGCTGTCCGAAGACACATGGAGCCACTTTTGGCCAAGGCCTGGTTGCGTTTCTTCTTTTCCGCCGTGTGGGACAGGGGGAAGGGTGTGTACAATCTATAACACACGACCATTATGCAGGAAACCAGATGAACACTACGGGAGGACAGGCGGGGAGATGAAAACGAAACATCCCACCGCTAGTTAGGTGCTCCCGTGTGAACCATATCCTTCCCGGTGGATGAATTTTGTGCCATCATGAAGGATAAAAGATGGCAGTTTTTTTTCTCGCACTGTTGCCGGCTTCCAGAAGTGAAGTTCACTTGTGCAGCGCTACCGAGGAGCAAATGGAACGAGCGAGAAGGTTGATTGGAGGATAGTTTGTTGTAGTGTCCTTGCCCGGGTGTGCCACGCCACTCGGGAAGCACACCTTCGCCGCCGACGGTCACCTTGCGCAACCTATTGTGCTACTTTCCGGCGAGTAAAGTTTGTCGAAAATTGACGAACCGACGACACGGAAGGTCGCTTTCTCATGCACCACGCCTCCGGGGGCTGCTGCTCGATAGATTTCACAGCCCGCCCTGCCCGTGCTTCGTGAAAAATATAAACCCCCCGCCCCCATGATGTGTATGCCTTACGGGAATTTGGGTCTTTTTCGTGTGGGAGCAGATAAAATGCGGATCACGTCTCAAGTTCAATTTCGAAGCTTTTTGGAGTCGAACCCCCGTTTCGTGCAGGATGCAAGAGTGTTTTTTTTGTGTGCTTTCGATGTTCTTTTTTATCTGGCTGCAGTGTTGCAGGAATCGAACCAGGTTTGGCACGGGCCAGGGCCAATTTAGGGATAACTTTTGCGTTGTTGTTCTGCGGCAGGCGGTACACGGGTTGTTTTTTTTTTCCTTCCATTTCACCATTCGCCTTACTTGGAACTTTAACCTAAGCTTGTAGGAGAAAAAAAACAAATCAACTAAATAACTTGGAAGGACGCTACAAATCAACACAAAGACCGGTGCAAAGCAGTATCGTTCGAGCAGTGGCGTGAAATGGCCAGAAAATTTATAGCATCTCCCAAAGTTTTCATCATTGCGCTACGTGCGAAGTACTTCTCACCGGCGGTTGCACGTCTCCGGTGGCTTAGCCTATCCTTCTGGGATCGGGGATTCGCTCATGGTTGGGTTTCAGCGAGGCAACACTTTCCACTTTGGGCAAGTATGTTTCACTAGAAGCTCATTTGGAGCAAGGATAATGAGACGTCCATTGTTGGAAGAAATTCGACAGATGGAACAGTATTTGTCGAAATTCTTGGCATGAAACGTGTTCCGTTTGTGGGCGTTTGTTTATCTGCAATTTTATTATTAATAAAAATTAAAACCATGAGAACTCGAATACTGTGTTCGAATAGCTCAAAAATGAGTTTATGTGTGTGCAAAATTTGTAAAAACTTTGTTTGTTCTTTTATGATTTATAAGTTTCTTAAGTTAACTTTTAATTAAAAAAGTTTCTTCGAAATATTTCGGAATATGTCGAATTAAAAAAAAAATGTTTCTGGCGTTCCGAGTGGCTTGATTGGTGCCAATTCAAGGATAGATTTTTTCCTGTATCGTATTTTTTCTCCAAAGAAACAATAGGAACATTTTGAAAACTTTGTATCTGTTTCATCCACGTTCGAGTATGTTTTACCTTAAAATTTGAATAAATTTGTACTGTTCTTGAACGCACAAAAAAGAAATTGTTTCCCTCCAATCCAGCACAACTAACTGTAATTCTTTGTACATTTACCGACCCAATTGGAACCTAAAGGTTTCGCTAACGGTGAACCTTTGATTTCAAAATAAAAAAAAGGGCACCTCCTGCTGGATCGAACTTCCACTGGCACAAACGAACGTACGGGTTCGCATGGTGGGTGTGGATTGTAATTTGCTGCACAATGGAATCGAGCAAGTGAACCCTATCAGCACGAAGGGATTCGTAGCGTAATGTAAGCCACCGTGCTCCTTTCGCTCGTATTAAATTACGCTGATTTTCGATTGCAGGTTTGCTGATGATGATGGGTTCGGTTCGAATGAACGCTCGACTGCACAATCCCTTCGCTTTCCGTTTGGCATCGGAATGCGACTGTCGAGGGCTTCGGAATGCGGACGCAACTCCGGTGGGAAGGCTGGCAACGTTGGGAAACGGCAGGACGGGAAATTAACAGTAGGAAATCGGAAGGAGCAGGGCTACAGTGGATGGCGCAACAAACCGTCGTTTGTTTCCAGTGAAACGCTGTCCCGTGGTTCGCAACAGTTCTAAACGTGCTGCATTCATCGGGCTAACTTCATTAGGGTGGCTCCCAATGGCCGTCTTCGAGCAGTAGCCCACCACCTGCTACGTGCCTCCTCTGCGTTCTCTTCCGACATGTTATTAAAGTCATCTCCAATATGTTGCCCGTATCAATTTCAATCTAATTGACCCCTGTTCGCACACACATGCTAGCCTTCGGTGGGGCCACGACCGGATGCATATGTCAATCCTCATCGCCCTCCAGTGACCGGATGCGTTGCCGGTGGGAGGGCTTTCGGGGAAGGGGGCGTGTCGTAGACATCCGGTTCGCCATAGCCAGTAGCGAACTTAATCATCGTGTCGTTCGTGGAGCGCGTGGATGTAGCCTGGCTAGCCGTGGAATGGGTTTGTGATGTGTTTATTAGCCCGACGCATGGTTGTCGAAGGTCCTTGACAAACACTATCTTACACATGCACACACACACACACACACACACACGCATGTGCGCGTGCTTGGAAAGAGCCTTTTACTCACATGCCTCTGGTGGAATGAAGGTATGCAGCTAGCACGTTTATCTGGCTCTCGGGTTTTACCTTTACCCCATGCAACCGGAAGACACTGATTTTGCTAGACGCTTGCCAACTAATAACACCCTCGCCCTTGCGTGACCGTCATTATCGGCCCACAGTGATGCTCCTTCCACTTTCTAGCCCATCGTTCGTGGTTCGTTGTTTGTCTTCGGTCATTTAGAGTGCACTTTGTCTTGTGGCGTGTCCTCGGAAAACCCCCGACATTGTTCCGTGCAATTGCACTGCGGATTCTTTGGAGCTTCGGCTGGGTGAATGTGGAGTCCGGGTAGCTACGAACCGACTGGGTTTTGTGCATAAGTAATAAGGCTGGCCTTTGGTGAGCAGAGTTCAGGTATTCACAAAGCCAAAGTGAAGATGCGAGATGAATTGAGTCCTGGGAAAATACTGCATGCACACGGTCGGTGAACGGGATTTCCTTAAACGTGTGGATTAATTTTCTCTGGCATTCCTGTTCTTGAATATGCCCACGAATGTATGGTAATGGAATGCATGCAAGGATGTTTGATGATCCTTGTGGTGAGCTATTGCAACATCCTACCAACATTTGTAATCAAGCCAGGCAACTGTTATTAACTATTTACGTTAAGGTATTGAATGGCAGTCCATCAGTATACTTGGTTTGCAGGATTGGGATAACCGTTGTAGAAACTTCAAGATTTAAATGGTGATCCATTTTCCATTTAATTGTCAATTGCTGACTTTAAATCGTGATTACATTTGTTTCAATTGGCGTAAGCCATTGACAATAAATATTTGCAAATGATGTTTTAAGCAACTTTTTTATCTAAGCAGATTGAATGTTCAAAAACTGAATGTTCATACGATAACCGATACATGTGCTTAATATCTGCACTCTTTTCGCACATCTCAAAACAAAAGCTAATCTGCAGTTCTAATCCGTAAACTGACAAAGATCCTCTCCCGCCGATCAGGTCAGATCGCATCGGAGACCAATAAATCCTTCCCTAGGTACTGTGATTTTTCAATCACACCCAAAGTAGCTAAAAGCGGATTAGCATCGCAAGGGGGAAAGTCTCTTCGGGGCGCCTCGGGCGTACATAAATTTTCCGACGATTTATGGCACTTCCCCGGTCGGCAACCACCTTTCGTCGGCGAACGCCAAACTAGCGCCGTTGCGTTTGTTTTAGGATATGCTCGAGCAGGGTAAACATTGGTGCAATCAAACGCCTATGCACACATACAGGCACGGTGTATGGTGTGGTGTGGTTCGGCTTAAATATTCTCGCCCGTGCTTCCGAGCCGTCTCGCCGTAAAGCGGTTTGATAAAGCTTATGTTAATGTTTGACATCGCAACGAGACGTGTTTCAGTGTGTGTATGTGTGTGTGTTTGTGTGCGAGTTAGAAGGAAAGCGTTCCCGTGGGGCGAATGAGGGAGCATTTCGCATGCTTGAATTAATCTCGCAGGTAGGATGAACATCTTTCCCCAGCGCCTTCGTAGCATTATCCTCCCTTCCTATGCTTTCCGGAGTCCAAGACGTTCCGCCCCGAGCGAACCGGTTACGCGTTTCCGTTGCTTCCATCGGTTGCGGAAGCGACCCCATAGTCTGAGGTCGTACAGGTGTTAAAGAGTTATGCTCGCTCGGTGAAGCTTTTCTTCCAGCCACCTCCTTGTCACCGCAACGGCACTTGGTTGATGGTTGAGCCTCCAGGGCAAGACGAAGGCAAATTTATTTAATATGGAAATTAGCTCGCCCCAAAGTGCGGATACATTCTGTCGGAAGTGGCTAGAGGGAACTCTAGTTTTCACTAGACGTCGGCTGGAAAGTCTTCACTCCTGCAGGCAGGTGCCCCGTCCGCTGATCCACCGGTCCTGTCCTGGATCGGTGTAGTTTTTCACCTCGTACGGCGTTTTGAAGCGCCTTGGGCGTCCAAAGCATGCTTCCTTGTCGACGCCAGCGCAGGTCTTGAGTGACGACAATTTGTGCCCAGCGGAGCCTCGGCGGGTGGGTGGGCTACGGCACTGACTGTCGTCACAAACGCAATCAACAAGTTTGAGCGGAAAATTGCTTCGATAATTTGTTTCTGCCTGAGCGTACGCCAATTTAATTAATTGGGGACAAAACATGGGAATCGCTGTTGTAATTGGTACGGCAACACTGAGCTCGTCGGATCGAAAGCTCAAACTAAATGCTCGCTTGAAGGGTAGACGTTTAAGCCGCAGGTCGGCTCCAGCTACAAGGACTCACATAATGGATTACCTACTTTGCTTTAAAGCACCACGCGCGTGAGAAGAGCACATTGGAGCTGGGTATTTTCATTTCCCGGTAAAAATTCTGTTTCATCTCCAAACCAGATCACATCGTTCGCCTAAGATCTCTTCACGTAGCCGAGATGAAGCTCAGAAGAACATGGTTTCCCCCTTGGACCATTTATTTGCGCTCATTGAACAGTGCGATCGATTTGCTGCCGAAAGCCATCCCGCAACCTCTGGGCTTGAGCTGTTTGTTGAAGTGTGCTTAACAGCTCCGAGGTGCAGATAAGCTTCCAGGATTGTGGGCTTCAGATGTGGCTGGTTCGATGAAATGCGACGTTTCCAAATCACGCACAAATCACGCCGACGTTCGCCAAATATTGGTTGTCAAAAGCGGATGCGCTGTGTAAATGAAACTATTGCACTGTTTGCGCTCAAGCGGGAAGCATGTGGCATGTGTCAACCGCAGGTCTCAAGGCGCTCGCTGTCATGACGGGCCCCCATGTGTCCCTCCCCCCTACTTCAACCTCCTCCTGCGGGCGTTACAATTAATGTCATCCGGAACAATGCCGAAAGTCAAAATCACACGCAAACAAAGTGCGCCCGCTCTCACCAAGCGATTGAGTATGAAAACATTCTTTCAAGCAATCTGCGCGACAAACGACGTGCCGCCGGGAGGAAATGATTTTCCGTCCTCTCGTGAAACCGTTTAACGTGTTGGGGTAAGTTTTCTAGCCCTATGTGCGCGACGTTCATCGCCATCAACAATCGGAACGTTATTCGGTGAAGTTATGGCGGCCACAAACAAAACTCTAATCCGTGGCACTCGGTTTGCTCCTTCTCGTTCGGTTCCCTCCAGCCAGCTATTTGAAGAGTTCCAACTGATTATGATTCCCTCGTTGTGGCCTCGTTAATGCTAGATGAATGGCGCAATGAGTGGGGCTGTGTGATTTTCTCTCACAAAAGATTACATTCGAGCGTAAACTGAAGGTTCGCTTAGAGTTGGGAACAATGGCATGTAACACTCGTGTGATTCATCTGAAAAAAACTTATAAATCAGTACACACGCATTCACAAAACAATGGAGTAGATACACAAAACAAAAACACTTAAATATGGAAGAGAGCAAATTATAGACACAAAAAAAGATACATTTCACCATATTGGCCAACGGAAAGCATGAGGTCTGGAGTCGTTTATCGGTGAGTAGGCGAACGGCCGCGGCTCCAGGGATGTGGCAATCATGAGAAACACAAAGCGTGGGATCCCTCGCTGACAACAGATGGAGCGTCTTGCATACCGCAGCTCCTTGCGCGATACTCATCCAGCTTATTTTGGGAATGGGAACCGATTTGTGGAAGAGTTCGCGCGTCTTCCAGCAGGGAGGATGGCGCAGGACGATCCCGCGTGTGACGCAACCATCGTTGGTTGGATGGAGTGCCTTTGTTATTTTGACATCTGCCTCTTAGTGCCACACATCATCGTCACCATCGTCACCTTCGGCGAAATTGCGCGTGCTTCCATTGTTCGCTCTTCAAGCGATGAAGATTACTTGCGACTTTCAGCGCGCTGGAAACAGAAAGACCTCGATTGTCAGCAAAAGTATGGTTGTCTGGTGGAGAAGGTAAGGATACTGATAAAGGTCCGTGCAAGGGAGTCGGTGTTTGATTAGAGGAGCGCGGTTTCTTTAACGATGCCATGAGAAATCTCCTCAACTTTGTCTGTGCTAGAGAACGTTTAAATACTTATTTCAAGAATTCGTTTTACTTTAACGCTACGTTAAAAACTCCACACCTTCTATGCGATTGTTTGATTTATTATAGTTTTACAAATAAGGATACAAAGTTAAGGTATCTTTGATAAACTGTTCTTCTAATAACAAATGCCTTCAGATAATGTGTGGACTTAAAAGTTAGAAATCGCCAAGGAGAAGCTTTACACTCAGGACAAATGAAAAAAACGGAAAAAACCTAAAACGGTTCGTGCTACTTCGGAGAAGCTGTCAGACTTGTCAACTTTTTATGTCATTTACAAACTAGTACACAGACGGTACCAAAGGCAAGAGGTGAAGAGTTCAAGCGTTCATTAGCGTTTAAGCACGTCCCTAATCTTCACACATTAGTTTGTCGGATGGTTTTCGTACCAGCGAGCGTCACACTGTTGCCACGGTGCAACCCATTGGGCAGGTCTTGAATCGATCGTGACGTTCCCGTTTCACCTGCGCAGGTACGAGTCAACTGATGGCCTCTAAAAAGCTGAGATTGTTGTAGAAGTTGCACAAAGTTATTTGAGGTCTTTTTCACTGGAAGACGTACCTGTGAATCGCGTTTAACAAGTTATACAATATGTTTTTTAACTTTGCTAAATTTCGTCTTGAATGGAAAACTTTACCTAAAAACAACTGCTTTTAAATGTGGCTTTACAAAGACAAATTTTACCACCGAAACGCACAAATTTATTGAAAAAATTATTGAATATCAAAGCATTCATCTCCTTATCATCTTGCAGGCTGCTCCAGCAAGTGAAGCAGAAATACCCGAAAGTAAATAAATAAATATGTTGTCGGACAGAGATTGGAAGCATATTGCAGCCTATTGCCGCAGATTGAAGGCTCGTAGTTACATTTTTTTTTTTGCAGGATGGCGTAACGGATCGGCCGGTTGTTAGTACCTGCTGGTTTTGCTCCGGTCTCCCAGTGTCGTGACAGTGTGTACCCTTATGTTTGTCGGTTCCTTTCAAATAACAATGTTCAATCATCCTCCCATGCTGTGTAAGAGATTGTCACGCGTCTAGCAGGGAAAAGTATGTCACCAGTGTGTCACCGGGGAAGAAAACGTACACAACGGTTTCACTTCGAAGCGCACCAAGGAGAGCCCGGTCCCGATTGGTTGGTCTGGTTCCGTGGGCCGTGAAAAGGTAACAAACGGTTGAATGGGTTTTCCCTTTGAAAAGGAGGCTTCTGGGACTCGAGAAAACTCTGCGCAACGATTATGCTTGTTGCTGAAAAATGTGTTCCATAGGCGTATGAATGTTGATGAGCTGCGCCCGAAAATCGTTTGGTGGTACGACTTTGTCGGCTCGCAAGGCACCGTCGAGTTCAAGGTAAAATTCAAGGGGGCGGTTGAGGGTGGGTTGGCTGAAAAATGACGTTTCAAGGGCTTTTCTCAAGTCCCGTAGTGCGAGTCGCTCGCAGGGGGAGCCAAAGCTGTAACCACCAAACGTTGATTTTGCGGCATACGACGGGGAAGCTTATGGCGCGTTACGTTTGCTCCCGGTGGAAAACCGTTCGGAAAATCGAGCAGGAGCACCCAGTGGGAAGATGGTGCGTATGGAAGGTATGCTCCCCCCCCCCCCTCACCATCCACCACAGCGGTGGTGGATGATGATGATGACGACCTGGAATGTAAAGTTATGTCAGAGGCCGACGACGCCGGCCAGATCGGGCACGGGACGGTTTGGGAACTACGTGCGCGCTTCGAGAGGAAGTAAAATATATTACAAATATTATTGCTTATTGTAAGTGGTTTTGATGTGAACGCTCGCATTTTTACCCTGCCGCCTGACGGTGTGTAGGGCGATGCATAATGGTTGGAATTTCATTTATATTTCAACATCGATGCGATTCACGCACCTCGAACCGCCCTTCCACCGCATCATGGTTGGTATTGTTAATGTCCTTCTTTTTTGCTGCTTTGCTTTTGTTGAGCTTGTTGACCTCTCTCTCTCTCTTTTGCAATCCGTAACCGAGGCACGAGCGAAGGAAGCATCAAATTTTATGTTATCAATTTGCAGTGAATACAGTTTGTTTGGTTGCGAGCGACTGGCAGGGAGCGAAAGCAGGAGAAGAGGGCATGTTACAAAATAGATATGTAGATCGCAATCTTCTTAGCATAAATGCGTAAGGAAATTGTAATTATTTGCAGCATTCAAACGGGTGTTTAAATTGGTCTGGAACGGAATGTGATCCCATTGCTTTGGATGGCACGGAAGAGCCATCATCTTGATGTGCGGTGCAGATCTGAGGCCATTTCAAACACATTTCACAGTACTGCATGACAGAAAAGACCTGTTTTCCATTTAAATTGTTTTGTTCAAAATAAGACATAGCACAAATCCAAAAAAAAAAAAACACTTTCAAAGTAAATAAACTTGCATGAGAAATGACAAAACTCAACGGGGAAATTGAAGCAAAAAATTATCTATTGTGAAAATTAAGCACCAGCGAATGTTTTTATCACTATTCCCAAGAGTTTAGGTAACTGAAAAAGATGGTGAAAGTAAAATAATCAATTTCAATCAATAAGGCCACAATGGTTTGAACGGGCTGTTGTGCAACGAGTACACCTGAAAGATATTCATTTCATCAAATGTGCATCTTCAGCGTAGTGCATTCGTTAAATCGACCATTTTGTTACCTTGTTACCATTTTGTTTGAAGAACGAGCTCTTCCTAACATAGTTTGGGGTGAAGGAGGGAAGCCGAGTTGAAAGAATCATGTTGGTTTGGGTAAAAACCAACCAACCCATTCACATCCGGGTGGAACGCTGCTGTGTCTTGTAGAAGATAACGGCAGGCGTCGCAGGAGAAGTGAATCGGTTCGAGTTCCTAAAGAGGGATCGAAAAATCGTAAGGTTTGCATATCGCTCGCTTGGCATAATGCAATTTAAGGACACAAAAACTCGCCCGAAAGGACCTTCACCATCGACGGAGGTCATAGCGTATCATGCATACAAATTCAAGGCGCTCGCTCAGGAGAACAAAGTAGTTCGCACGGGGTCGTCGATGACGAGCGCCCGATGAAATCACACGGAACGGTGTCATTGTGTGATGAAGATTATTTTTATTGATGCCACGATCACCACCAGATTTCTCTTCACCTTTTTTTTTTAGTGAGATTCCAAGGAGCATCGCCGACAAAAGTGACATACGTACGCTTGGCTTAACTCTACTACAGACGAGTTGATGCTAATGCGGCCTGCTTGAGAGACACACGAGCATACGCAATTCACAGTCTCTGCGTTCTGACTGATAGGAGCCACCGGCTTTTGGATGGGGGTTGGCTTTGGCTTGCAGTAAAAACCACCCAATCGGGCATGGAGGAGAATGACTCCAGTTCAAATATTTGCCCTTTCTCCAGTGCCTTTTATTCGTCTCTGTTTTTTCGGTAGCAAAACCCGCACCCTGCAAGCGTATTATTGTACCCCTACAGGATCTTCCTATTTGTGGTTTCAAGCAGAGTTTCGAGCGCGTCTACGAACCTTTTGAAAGGTGGATGCATGAATACTCTTCAATTGCTGCCAGGTAGATTTCACGGGTGAGTCCGCTATCGCGTTGGTCACATCGCACGTATCTGCCCCCGAACGTTTGGGTGAAAATTCGCTTCCAATCGCTACCATTCCACTCCCTGTATCAGCATCCTACGACCGTGTTTCGTGTGCCGTAAGGACGGTTTTTTGGGTGCGATGGTTTAAAAACCCCAAATTTTGAATTGAAGAACTTTCGGAGGGACGCATTAGCAGCAGCTTACAGCTGCATGCACAAAGGCAACAAAGGGGCAGCTGGGACGACGAAATTTCTTCATACCTACCATCTCGATCGCTCATCGGAAAGACCGGAGCGCAATTTTCAGTCGACCGACGGAGCCTAGGTGATGCTCGAGTGGAGGGCTTTGAAAAACACAATCCAATTCTATTGGTTTGGGATGAGACGGCGTCTATGAAAATGGCCCACGTTTCGATCGCTGGTACTCATGTGGAAGGGACTGCTGTGTGGGGCTTGGAAATTGGTGGAGGGTGCCACGGCGGGGTGCTCGTTGCTTCACTCAAATGCGAACACCGCAACAGTGTGCCCTGTAATCCTCTTTGCCGGTCATGGTTCGATAGGTTTCAATATCCAGCTTCATTAACCACGGTTCACATCTGAGTTCGGCGGGTTTATTTCTTTCCGATTTTCCGTTTCCTGTCCCGTCGTAGGCGGTTCCGGGGAGCTCACTGCGGTGCCTTCTTGGGAAGAAAAAGGCCGGGCGTACAAATATTCGTGGAACGCCACCACCTCCGAACCGCGGTCGCCGCCGACAATGCGAACCAATAAATCAATCTCGGAAATAGCAACGCAATCACCATTTGTCGCCTCCCCATAATGTAATGGTTTCGCCACGGTTTCCTGGGAGACGGACGCAAGGGACGCCTTCGGGAAGCATCCGGTGTGGGTCGATGTGTTGCTTAATTCGGTTGCTTATTTGTCCCGCCCTGCTCGGAGTTTCCAAGAGACAGAGCAACAAATTGACTTATTTTAACTGTCGGTGGAAGCGATGTTGTTCTTCCGATCGCGGATTTTGTTTTCTTCACAATGGAACCGGTGGTGTGAGTTGTATGCATACTGTATGTCTGTATATGACTATGTTGCGTGTTGTGAATGTTTTAATGAAAGGGAAATTGAAACAATTAAGACCAATAGTTTTGGAGTGAAAATTTGCAAAGTTTATGATAACAGCGTTCACAAGTTTCGAAGCATTTTCTGGTGAAACTATCTTATATTAAATTTCACTCAATGACACAATTCGTGCGTTGGGAAAAGAAAACCATAGAGATCCTTTCGAAATGATTGTGGTGATTTAAAATAATCTCCTCGGTGGAGATAAAGTTTCCCGATTCAACTCTCTTCCGAGACGACCATCGATTGTTAGGCTACGTCGTAGTTGGGTAGAAATACGTTCTCTACTGGTGACTAGCGTTTGCGTTTTCTTTCTGTCTGACGATTCCTCGATTCTCCTTCGGCTTGACCTGATTCCCTCGCTACCATTCGTTACCGATGCAACGGAATGCGATGTAGGAATGCCGACGTAGGGAGCGGACGATGCATTCGAGACAGCATGCCAGCAACAAACGAGCGACGCTCGGGCGGAGGAACCACCACGGATGTGACGTGGGGGTGGCGCGTAAATATGTCCTAAGAAAGACTAAAGCACCCTCCGGTTCGCGTTCGGTTCGGTTCGGTCTGACCGGACGTGGATTCAACGGAGACGGTTGGAAAATTCCAATGAGGGTGCAATAAAAATCGGAAGATCCACTCTCGTATTAGACCGTGATTTTCCATTTTCCCCTACGAAGTGACACGCCACGCGCGGAAGACTCCAGGGGAGAAAAGGAAGCCGCACACATTTATTTACTGCGGACACATTCCGGCGGCCGACCGCGTCGACTCTTATTAAGTGTCGATGGCACTTTTCGAATCTCTGTGGACACTTCGAAATCGATATCACATTCCCGTGCCCCCTCCCGTTGCCCGTCGGTCACTTGTCGCCGCGAGTGAAAGACGTTTCGGCACCGCTGGTCACTTTCAATAGAATGCTTATTTTTGGAATATTTATTTTCATCTACTCGACGGGAATCCACGCACCCTGCTCGTTGATGTTTATAAATGAAACACTTGTGTTCGTGTTGAAATATATTGTATTATTTTCAGAGAAATGTGGAGAATAAAAACCGGGAAGGAGGAATGCTATACGTTCCTAACCAAAGAACGGGATTTTTTTTCGATCGTTCTTTCGACCAGAATATCGAGTACCAATGAATATCTGAAGAATGTTCTAAAAAAAGACCATTAAATGAAACTCAAGGGTGGCAGCAGATTTGTTTTTTCACGAGAATATAAGACAATTCCAGTTTGATATTAATTATATTTTTTTTTAAAATGAATCAATGAAAAGCGTTCCTCATATATCACTCTTTAATCAATCTTTTCAGAGACTCTCGTCGCAATTTCCGTGCACCTCAAAACATCATAAATCAAGTGTAGATACTGTGATTTGTGTTTTTACTCGACAAACTTGAAATAATTTTCTCGGCCTTTTCTTTGCTCGTTCGTCACTGAAAAAGTAACTCGTTCACTTTGCCTACGCAACGATTAACGTTCTGAAACTGCCAATTAAAAGCTACTGTCCTCGGTGAAGCACATTAGATGGTTCTCCTTTCCCTTCACCGAGCGGGCTAGTAAGAGCCGTCTCGTTTATTTTGTGATCCTTTCTCACTCGCGCACACACGAGCACTTTCTCCGTCTCGAACTCTGTTGCTCGTCTGTTGCCGAGTCATGCCTGACGGAGCAACGGAGCATTCGGAGTGTTCGGTACAACCGGCGGCCCAAGATTGATGAGCCATCTATTAGAATTAGATCATGATTTAATGGAATATGAGATATCCATCCATCTTCCGCCCAACAGCTACGACGGCTCGGTCGTGCTTCTTGTGGTGCATTGTGGTCCCTCGCCGATTCGTCCGTCTTCCGAAGGAGTTCGAGTAGGATTAGCGGGCACCATTTATCTCAACATCCCATTCCATCCATTTCATGGAGCGAGACGGTGGGAATTCGAACGGATAGGGACGAGCCTCCGAGGTGAGCGAGCCAGTCTGAGGAACTTCGAACGGTAGTGAAAGAAAATGTACTGCCTAGGCTGCTTAGGCTCATTAATGGCTGTGCTTTTGTAGCATACGCTGCCGGTTTGTCCTGTAAACCATACACAAGATGTATAAGACACGTTAAAAATTAGTCACCGATCGATGTCTTACTGTCGAAACGTGGAGCTTTCAAATCAAGGGAATCAATTAAAGGCGCCGTAGGAGAGTAATCTTTTCTGTGCTTGAAAAAGACGATTGGAAAACTTCACCCAAACTCCGAAAAGTCGTTTCCACTACGAAGTTGGCGAAACTCTTTAGTCATATTTTTCAAGCATGCGCTGGGATATTTAGTAGGTCAAAGCCGACAGAAACAAATTGTCTGAACATGCAAGTCGTTTGAGAGTGTCGAGAACTGGCAGGGAGGAACTCCCGGAAGTGTCTCTGGTTCGTGAAACCACAAAAACCACATCGTTTTAATGTAGCAAAAGTGATCCCCACGGGGTAAAAGATTGCGGTGAACGAAGGAGGTTCAAGGGTAGTTACCGAAATCGCTAGTCGACATCACACGGTGACTTACATTATCGATCGACTTTCCGTTCGACTTTCCATTTCCCGACCTTCCGCACTCGCTCGACAAGGTAGCCGAGGAAATGAGGGAAAGAAAACCCCTCATTGCTGAATCGTCCTGGGTCGGTGGAAACCACACAACATTATTCACATGATTTCATTTAAAGGTCAATTAGGGGGACCATTATTTAAAGGATCTTCCGGTGACCCGGCCCATCCGCTCACCATGATCGTCGTCGTCTTTGTCCATTTTGTCGGTGTCATCAGTGTCTGGCGTGGGCGAGCGATCGTAGTGTGCAGTAAGTTTGTCGTTCAGAGCACTTTCCAGTACGACCCTGGTTGGGGTTTTTTTTCTTCTTTCATACACTTCACTCCATTTTTACTTACCACCCCTCATCGGTAAGGTCAACTTCGATTTCCCTGCGGTTCCCGGAGCGCTGTTAACGGAATGGTTAGTTGCTGTCGAAGTGCATGCCTCTTGAACCTTGTAAGCTGCTCTTAGGCGGTGTTGGTGGAAACGGCGAGGATGGAAAGAAAAACGGTGCGGTACAGGTCTAACGATAGCATATTGGCCACTTTCGGCTTCAAGAGGCTGTTGAATGACGCAATGACGTGCAACATCAGTGGGCATAATTCTGCGCACGAACTTTGGCATGCCTCTTTCATGGGCGTTGCTAAGGGCTCGATGTTGTACATCGCCGCTTGAGTCTCATTTTTCCATCTGCCCCATTGGGAGACAAATTCAAAGTGTTGGGAAGTTTTTTTGTTTCCACATTTCCTGAGCTTTCAGTATCTATTTATCTTGTTTTATTGTTTCTTCTTGCTTATGAAAACCACCGTAAGGAATGTAAATATGCAAGAAAAGGACAATTTTCCATTAGGCGGTGATGAAAACGCTTCGTACTCATGCGCTGTCTGTTTTTGGCAAATAATTGCAGGGGTTTTTCCATGTTTTCCACCGCCACCAGTGTTTTCCACAAAGCTGCATAAATGGCTTAATGATATTTAAAAAGCAAAAACCAGACCTGCGAAACAAACAAAAAAGGGAAGAACCACTCACCACATCGGGTGGAAATCAAATTTTCTCACAAGCAGTGGAAACTTCTCCTCGTGGGCAGGATGGGGTTACGTTTGATGCGACT